>CM034703.1:9117376-9136433 GCA_020142125.1 Phrynosoma platyrhinos | reverse complement strand
GATGGCCCTTGTGGCATCTTCCAACTCTATGATTCTATGATTCTAAGAGTCACAGTCCACCCTACTGGGGGTGGAGGACCTAATAGAATGGTCCACCCTCGGAGGCTAATGGAGCCAATTGGACTCCAGAAAGCCTTGGAAGGTTCATTGGTTGGCAATGCTGACGATTCTGTCGAAGCCCTGGTTAATACCTGGAACATCGATCTTACCAGGGCTATCGACATGATCGCTTCCAAGCATCCTTTCCAACCCGCTACAAATCGCCAACCCTGGTTCACAGATGAACTTAGAAAGTTGAAGCAGATTAGACAATGACTAGAGCGCACCTAGCAAAAAACTCGACTCTTATCTGACAAGACTTGTCATAAGAAATTTCTTTGTTCCTATCGAGAGGCAATACGTGCAGCAAGGAAATCTTTCTCCTCTGCATGTATTGTGTCTGCAGAATCCCATCCAACAGAACTGTTTAGGGTGGTGAGAGAGCTGACACAAGTTCCCCCTGTTAAGAACCCTTTACTTAACCTGGCAACAGCCTGTTGTGACATTTTTAACAACTATTTCGCAGATAAAATCTCTCAGATAGGAGCCGACTTGGATGCCGGGATTATAGCAGAACTGACTGATGAGGTGTCCAGGAAACCCGTTTTTGAGATTAAACTGGATCAGTTCGAACTGGTGAGTACTGATGACGTGAACAAGATCCTTGGAAAAATGAAGAAGACGACGAGCTCTCTCGATCCCTGCCCATCTTGGCTGGTCGTCCAGGGGGGCGATGCCTTGATGGCTTTTCTTAAAAGGTCATCAATGCATCCCTTAGGGAAGGAATTGTTCCAACATGTTTAAAGGAAGCGGTTGTTAAACCACTCCTGAAGAAACCTTCCCTGGACCCCCTGGATCTGAAAAATTATAGACCGGTTTCTCATCTATCATTTTTGAGTAAGGTGATCAAGCAAGCTGTCACCTTTCAACTTCAAGTGATTTTGGATGAAACCGATTTTCTAGATCCATTTTCTAGATCTAGATCCATTTCAAACCGACTTCAGACCAGGATATGGGGTGGAGACTGTGCCTAAGCATTGATGGGGAAGCATGACCCAGTTGGTGCTTTTGGACCTCTCAGTGGCTTTTGATATGATAGACTAGATTAGCAGTAACCTCCCAGAGGACGTTTTCTGCCGCCACTCCTAGACTGTGGAATGCCTTGCCAGAAGAGATCTGTCAAATAACCAACTTCCATAGCTTTAAAAGGCTATCAAGACGGATCTCTTCCAGCAAGCCTTCCTGGAATAGACTACTCCACGTGAACTATGCTTCTTTCCGATATACATCTGTTATACACTCCTACTGGTGTCCCAGAACATATGTTGTTTTAATCTTTATGCTTTTATTATTATATTTAGTTTTGGGGGGGGGTATTGTATTACGGTTTTATGGCATGTATGTTTTTAATCTGTATTTGTACTTGTAAGCCACCTTGATTGCCAAGGCAAAGGCCACCATCAGAAAAGAATTTGGGGAAACAGAGTGGTTTCTAATAGGCAAAGAGGTCAAGCAAGGTTGCACCCTATCAGCCTACTTGTTTAACTTGTATGCTGAAAACATCGTAAGAAAAGCAGAATTAGAATCAGAAAAAGGAGGAGTGAAGATAGGAGGAAACAACCTAAGATATGTGGACAACACAATAATATTAGCAGAACACCTTCAGGAACTGGAAGTTAATAAGGAAGGTCAAAGATGAAAGTGCAAAGGCAGGTCTGATGCTGAACATAATGAAAACAAAAATAATGACCACATAAGACATACACAAATTCAATCTAGACAACAAGGAAATTGAAATAGTTAAAGAATTCCCATATCTAGGATCAAACATTGACCAGAATGGAGACTGCAGTCAATAAATAAGAAGAAAACTAGGAATGGGAAGGACAGCTATGAAAGAACTAAAAAAGATACTGAAGAACAAAGTCATACATCTGAAGACTAATGTCAGAATTGTGCAGGCCATTGTATTCCCAATTACCATGTACGGATGTGAGAGCTGGACAGTGAAGGAAGCAGACAGAAAGAAAATCAACTCATTTGAAATGTGGTGCTGGAGAAGAGTACTTAGGATACCATGGACAGCCAAGAAGGCAAAGGTGGGTTATGGGCAAGGGTTTTCAGGATCTGGGCAAGGCAGTGGAGGATAGGGACTCTTGGAGATGTTTCGTCCACAGGGTCGACATGAGTCGGAACTGACTTGAGGGCAACATCATGTCCTCATTATCTGAAGTTTCAAATACTCTTCAAAACATGCAGCATCCTTTAGAATTAAACAAGAGCAATAATTGGAGCCACTGCAAACTTCCTTTAAGTGACTTCAGTGGTAAGGGTGCAGCAAATGCACTCTCCTCTGACCCCCCCCCACTCTTTCGAAAGTGCTGAACTGTATTCCATCAATAGGTTCAGATCTTTGGATAGTTCTTTTAAAGCAGCGGTCGGCAAACTACAGCCCGCGGGCCAAACTCGGCCCGCCAAGGCCTTCTAACCGGCTTATGGCCGGTCGTGTTGTTGGCACGTGTGCGTGCGAGTGCGGTGCCCCATTTTGCCTTCCAAAATGGTGCCTGCACTCGCTCATGCATGCGCACGACAGCGGCCACCATTTTGGAAGGCAAAACGGCGCCGGCATCATGCGCTTGAGACGGCGGCACCGTTTTGCCTTCCAAAAGGTCGCCTGCCATCGTGCGCATGCGTGCGCGCCATTTTGGAAGGCAAAATGGTGCCCCATGCTCGCACACACATGAGCATCACAGCAGGGGATAGTGTGCATGCGTGTGTGCGTGCTGTTATTCCCCCCCCTTCGGCACGCCGAAGATCGGGGGACAGCGGAACCGATCCCACACCCAAAAAGTTTGCCGACCCCTGTTTTAAAGTTTGGACTAAAATCTGAAATGAATTCATTGCACTCCTGGCATGGAAGTTACCAGCTGCTACAGTTCCCTGCCATGACATTCTACTCTATTCTATCTTGCTGGGACCATTTGCATCATAAGATGGGAAGATTGGCTTAGAATTATTATCTACATAAAGCAAATATTAACCATTTGCCTTGTTGCTATATAAACATAACATACTGTATAAGCCTTTACCCTCAAGCCTTCCTTCCATGAAATTGATATTATGGCTGAAAATGGGCTATCGACTTAATTCAAGCATAGACAGGTAATTTAATTTTACAGGTCAAGGCAAAATGGAGCCTTATCTTGTTTGAGTGTGTTGAACATATATATATATATATGGATTTCTTGTTTGGTGCTGTGAGAAGGGAGTTGCAAAGAAAATCAATCAAGACATGAAAAAGATCTCTTTAAATTCTTTTCAACACAATAGACAGTATTATCTTGTTTAAAAGAGTTTCAGCAAGTTTGCTACTTGAGCTCAGAGATGGTTAAGACTACTCTCTCCCCACCTTAGTTCATTTAGAAGTATTCCAATAACTCAGTAGACTTATTTGCAGTGTCTCAGAATACCTTCCATGAACTACTATAGACTAACATCATCATAACACTATCTTCTTGTTGTGTGCCTCCAAGTCATTTCTGACTCATGGTGATCCTAAGGCAAACCTATCATAGGGTTTTCTGGGCAAGTTTCTTCACAGAAGGTTTGCTATTGCCATCCTCTGAGGTTTAGAGAGAATGTGACTCATTCAAGGCCACCAGAAATGTAGTCCCACACTCATACCAACACTTCAGGTGTGGTATGAGGTGTGGAAGGTAAAAGCACTAATCTTTCGTTATTGAAACACCAACATCCATAATTGTGCGATCATGTGAAAGGTTCGATCACTGAATCATTCATATCCCATTATTTATATCCCGTTATATAATTTATATCAAGCTACCCATCAGACCAAGGGTGGGACATGTTGATTAGCAGTACATCTATTCTACCAAGAGTGAGTCTTTCCTTACACTTCTAATCCATCTCTCTACATCAGCATGGGGTGATGGTGGCAGGACATCTGGGGTACAAGAAAGCCATGACATTGAATCCAACTAAACATTAGGAAACATTTCTTGACAGGAAGAACTGTTCAATACAGGCTACCTGGAACAAGCTACTTTGGAAGGTGGCAGATTCTCCATCAATGGAGGTTTTCAAACAGAAGTTAAAAGGAACATAAGTCCTATGAACAATGGCTTGGGGAGCTGGGTATGTTTAGCTGAGAGAAGAGAAGGTGGACAGGTGATATGCTTTTTTGTTATTGTTGTTAACTGGGGAAGAGAAGGTTAACAGGTGACATGATGGTCATGTTTAAGTACTTGAAAGGATGTCACAATGAGGATGGAGCAAATTTGTTTTATGCTTCTCCAGAGTCTAGGACAAGGAGTAATGGATTCAAACTACAGGCAAAGAGATTCCACCTCGACATTAAGAAGAACAGTAAGAGCTGTTTGACATTGGAACATACTGCCTCAGAGTATGGTGGAGTCTCCGTTGCGTTTTTTTAAACAGAATCTGGATGGCCTTCTGTTGAGGGAGCTTTGATTGTGCATGGATTGGATGGCCCTTGTGGTCTCCTCCAACTCTGTGATTATGTAACAGTACATTCCTTACAGATTTAATGTCTACAGTGTTAGTTTCAGCCTTGGAAACCTGTTGAGCGACCCTGGGCAAGGCACAGTATCTCAGTGTGAGAGGATGGCAATGGCAAATGCCTCTGAAACAAACTGCCAAGATAGGAACACCTCAGGGTGACTGAGGTTCAGTCCCCTTGGAAAGTCAGTCCTCTCAAATGTGGAACTGAAGGCCATATAGCCTTAATCTGAGCTTCTGTTCCCTCAAATCTGAATTTGGATGTGTATAGCTTTAGTTCTAGATTCTATTCTCGGGTGGATTTGGGCACCATAGCCTTACTCCAAGTTGTAATCTCCACCATGGCTGGTAAGGATTCCTCTCTGAAAATGGTGGAGGGCTGTTGCTAGTCAGTGAATGCCAGAACTGAGCAACTGTGCGAGGCTGGGAGGCTGTATATGCTCCCCGCTTCCACCAGAAACCAAGGAGGCATGCAGTCACTTCTGCCAAAAAATTAAAACAAACAAACAAGCAAAAACCCTGAAATGTTCAGTATGAGGGGGACCTTTTTTTGGCCATATTTTTAGGCCCTACATTTATGGTCTAGGAGAAATCTTTTTCCCAAAAGAGAAGTGGTTAGAAGTTGCTTCCAGTTTACTTCCAGTTTTTTTAAAAATAATAAGCCTTCCCTAGATCTAAAATGGATCAGCTCCCTTCCCCTGAATTTGGAAAAAAAATCCCCAAATCCCTTAGAGAATATTTTAGGGCAAAAACAATGTGAAAAATTCCCACCACCACATGGGGGCCAGAAAAACATCCGAGGGGGGGGGGGTTCTAATGTATGATGGTTTTCTTTTTTTATGTCCTTTCCCTGTAACCTTTTAATCATCTTCACATGTAGCCTAGACTGAGAATCCTGTAGAAGACTTCCAGTAAACCTGTTGTTAGTATACACTGTGGCTGAGATCCCTTATGGTCAAGTAAAGCATAAGAGTGTTACGGCAGGACTCTACTATGTTCCCTGTCACCTTCGCCAGCCCCCACCACTGACCTGAAATTAATATATTGCTGGTGGAGAATGGGAGGGAATCAGAAAAGCATCTGGCTATGCTCCAACACCAGGACTGAGGACATCTTCTGCTGTGACTTGCTGCAGGTACTCTCCAAAACTCAAAAGATGAGGGTGGATCTGGCTTGTGGGGATATCGCCTGAGGCTTTTCTAATCCTCTCCCTTGCCATCCATCAGCAACACAATAGTTATAGTCATAATAGTATGATGGTGAATCTGGTGGTGGTGGTGGTGGGGCTTTGTATACTGGAATACACTTTTGTGTATCATCAGAGCAACCTGTTTTGCACACATTCTAGGATTTTCCCATTGCATTTTTATCCAGAAACGCATTTATTTGACTTCATAAATTACATCCTGACAAGATTAAGTTTCCTTTCAGCCCTCCTGTACTATGATATTAAGACAACATACTACCATACAAGATCAAAAACACACCAGTTTTCCATTGAGATATTGATTACTAAGCTTACGTAGATATTATAACAGATACCATACACAGTGGCTTTTCTCCCCCTCGTCTCTCACCCAAAGCTCTGGCATTTTACTCTCCTTGCCTTCCATTAAAGTGTAGACCCCAAGAAAATACACCCCCCCTCCACCCCTCACTTACAGCTACCCGGTTATTAAAAGAAGAAAAGGCTGTGAAATGTAATTTAAAGAATTCAGATGCACAAGTATGACAATTGTATAATGAGGTAGGTCTTCACCCAAGCTGGGAAAAATTCAAAAGACCTCTAGAAATACATCTCAGCAGTTGGCACATTTAAATAAAGCCTGATTGCAAGAAAAAAGAAATTGGGACAGATTGCTCACTTTCAGCTCCTGGATGGACAGGTATAGAATTCAACCAACACAAAAGATGGATGCTGTTGCCCAGGTTAACAAGGAGCCAGTGCATTTGTGCATTAATTGGCATGAAAACACAAACAAGGAGACTATTTTTGACACAGAAGAATGTCAGGCCGATCACAAGACAGCGTCCAAGAGGAACACAAATACCATCACGTCAAGCAACAATGAACTCCTGACAGAGATGAATGGAATTAAGCTAAATGGTAAGTCAGGACCTGAAGTCAGCAGATGAGAAGGCAAAAGCCTCCAGAAATCCAAACTGATGGCAAGTTCTGTTCTTTGACATCTGGTTTGAATGTATGTTGTTTTTTTTTTTTTTAAATTAGGGATACAATTTTGATGGCTGCAAGAAATGTGAACCTTTGCCAATGAATCCAGAATCTTTCCTAAAACAATTATTTCCTCCATCCTCATCACCTTAAATTTAATATGAAATGAGTGAGTTAAGGTAAGTTTCTCAATTGTCAGAAGGCAGTGAAACAAGGGTTGTTTGGCAGGAGGCTGCTGCCTTCTTTGCAAAATGTCTAGAGCCACTTCCAATTTTTAATTCTGAACAGTCAAGTTGGTGGTAAAATTCATCTTATAATTTTTTTTCCATCTAACCTTCTGTACAAGCACATATCAGAGGTTGGAGGGAGCTGTGTTATTTTGCATTGCATAAAGCAAACAAATCCTTCCAGTGTTAGATTTTTCTCTTAGCAATGGGCTCTTTATCAAAGGCATGGAGCAAAGAGATTCAAATTGTATTGGGCATCACAATGGCACAGACGTCTATACTACTGAGCCCAAGGGACATGGGATGAAATGCACCACTGAACTATACCACCCAAAGTAGTGTAAGCAATAACAACTACATACATTTCATTGCTACATACTGAGATCTGACTGTGCTGGTGTTAATTCAAATGGGTTTCCCAATGCACCTCTGCTGAGATAGGACCCTGGATGATGAACAGAGTAAAATAGAACAATCCCAGTCATGAGTAGGGATATAATTGTACGGCAATTTTGTTGTTGGAGGAAGCAATGAGAAATTTCAAAAATTTCTTCCTTTTACAAGAAAGCTTATTGTAAATCAGGATTTATTCTGAACAAAATTTGCCTGTGGTTGTTTTTCATAGACATTTTTTTTCTGTGCAGAAAATAGCATTTTCTGCCCAAAACAAACATATGAATTTTGCACAGAATAAGTCTCGAACTGTGGAGATTATTGTCAGGTCAGGATTATGCTTGCTTGACACTAAAAACAAACAAACAAATATATCTTGATTTTTGACCATTGTTCAAATATTTTTTTATTTTTTTCCCATCTCCAGTCATACGTTAGATAAAATGTTTCGATCCATTAATAAACCAATCTGTGCCTCTAGTGACCTGATTGCCATGGATAATCTAATTACATTTCAGTGATAATCTTTTGTATATTTTAATGTTTATTCCATCTGGCTTAATAGATATAACACATCAACTACAATCCCATAGGTTTTTACCAGACTCAAAATCTGCAAAATCAAAACAAACAAATAAACAAAATCTGAATCTCATAAAATCATAGAGTTGGAAGAGACCACAAAGGCCACCCAACCCAACCCCCTGCCATGCAGGAACACCTTTCCGAGCCTTTCCAAGTTGTGTATGTCAGATAAACTTCTCTATTTGTCTGATTCACTGTCAGAGGTTAGAATATTAGGTGTGAAAATTAATTTAATATATTTTAACATTAGAAATTGGAAAAGTGATTCACTAGCATGAACATCAATTACTGAAACCATTTAATTTGTTAGTTTATCAATTACTAAATCAGTACTTGAGATGTTAGTGGTGGGACTGATTATACAATTTACATTGTTGTTAATCTTAGGAAAACACATTTGTTACTGGTTCCTTCAAAAGGACTTTTTTTTGTGTGTGCTTCTAAAGTTCCTTTTTCTTTAATGTGGAACTTCTCCTATACACGGACCACAAAGCCCACCATATGACTGCCTGGGAATAGAGGAAGCTCAACACATCTAGGAATTGCCAGGTTAGGAAAAACACGTGGTCACAGTTTATAGCCTTTTTTAGTTCAGCCTGTCACACATCTGCATCTCTCTTTCCTTTTGACCCTCACCAACACATATATTTCACTCACTCTTCAAATGTTAAAAGGATAATAAGGAGTGGTTTATTTCAGCTGGAGAAATCTAAAACCTTTGAGAGCCCCTGAGCATATACTGAACATCTTCCTGCACAACTGAATGACCACAACCCTTTTGCCTCCTCACTGCGAATTGTGAAAATGCAGTCTGCAATGATTAATGACTGAGCTCAGGTATTGTATGCAAAATGGAGCCACAGACAACAAATACTATTTGTAACATCTACAGTTTCAATCACTGGGAATCTAAGAAGCCCACTCTTCTCTGAACCCATCTTAACTTGTAATTAATTAAAATTATGATTTTAATTATAATTTAAACAGGGTACATAAGAAGGAGGAGGGAGGTGGGTAAAAACTGGAACGAAAAGGATGGGGGGGAAGACAAAGAGATAACAAAAGAGAAAAAGATGAGGGATGGAGAAAAACTTTCAATTATCTAAGAGTGTAGCACTGTGTGAATAATTCAATAAAAAATTGCAAACAGGTTAACCTCTGACAGTGAATCAGACAAATAGAGAAGCTCACCTCAGATAATACTATGTAATTTTGTATCATACAATAAGATGCAATAGAAATCATTCCAGAATATAACACATTCAGGCTTAAAAGGGCATTTTGAAGGAGTACAAATAATTGGGGAGTGTAGAAAGTTAGATGAACACAGGAAAAACCTATGCAAATTAATATCTTAACAAGTTAATCATCAAGTTAATTCCACGTTTTGCTCATTGTATAGATGTGCTTAGATAGCATGATGGCACAAAATTAATGGGTAAAGGGATGAAGAACAGAAATGTTTAAAGTTTTATTTCAGAGGTAGGTCAATGCCAGTCCTTTGACTTTCCAGACAATTATTGAGAGAAGAATAATGTTTCAAATTCCTTATCTTTATCAATAGTCTTTTATCACATATTCATAGGATAAGACAATGAAAAGTAATTGGCAGACAAGTTTCAAGATTCTGATCCAAAGATCTTAAAAAGTCAGAGTTATAATCCAAATTCAGCTGCTTCCATATGGTAGACAAGGTAGCAGCCAACTCAAAACATAAATATGGATATCTGTCCTGCAGGACAGTAAACTTGGTACTTACCTTTTTCACAGTCTTGTCTGGTTCTAGAGCAATGTCAGGAATGTTGGCATCAACCATGAGGGAGAACAAGTTCAGAATCAAGTTGGAATACCTACAAAGGGAAGAATGGAGGTAAGTTAAGAGAACATCTACAATTTTAGGATGTGTTGGCTAGAGAAGGTTTCAAGCCAGTGTGGTACAAGTGTTGGTTGGACTAGGACTTTGAGAGACTAGGGTTCAAATCCTTGTTCAACCATGGAAACCCTCTGAGTGACCTTGGGCACATCATACCTTTATCTTTGAAGCATGGTTAGTCCGCACCTTGCCATTGATGGAAAAACCCATCAATACAGTGACCATTGTAAGAGAAAGGCAATGGTCACTGTATTGATGGGTTTTTCCATCAATGGCAAGGTGCCTTTCTAAGAGAAAGGCAATGGTCACTGTATTGATGGGTTTTTCCATCAATGGCAAGGTGTGGACTAACCATGCTTCAAAGATAAGGGAGCAACAAGAGGGAAACAGCATCATGTGATAGGTGTTGCCAAAGGCATTATTATCAATCTTCTATGTTGGTTTAAAAAGTGTGTGTGATAAATCCCTACTACAGATACCCCTTTCCATCCATGAGCTTGCCATCCACAGACTGCAGCATCTGCAGATAGCCCCATTTGGTCCTGCCCAACGGTAGTGCATGCACATGACCATCCCAACATGGTCATGCATGCATCATGCAGCCATTGAAAACAACAGGACTTTAGGTCTCATGAATTTTGCTATCCACAGGGCCCCCCTAGAATGGAAACCCTGTGGATAAGAAGGGCTGACTGCACTTTGTTGAGCCTGTTAGCATTAACTTTTTGGCAGTGGTTAGGTACACCCACCCTTTCTAAAAGAGAGAACTTTGGTGTTACAACTGGCAAATAGGGAACATAAGGGGCCTCACCAACAAAAGCAGGAGGCACTAGGTAGATATTTCTAACATTCTTGACCCTGGCTCAGTCCAAAGTCATGGTAGATTCCCATGTCAGTAGGGTGGTGAACTCACTCTGGATTTTTGTACAAAAATAAAACCATCTATGCAAAGCCCCACAATAAAAGTCCAGAACCTGGGACAGTACCTTAAAAGTTCAGTCTAGAACCCAAAGTAGATTCACCACCACATTGATGTGGAGCTATTGGCTGCCACTGATCCAAAGTATATCATCCTTTCAAATGTCATTGCTGATTGGAGTTCCAAGAGAGGTGATCCAACAGGAATGTTCTCTTTTAATATAACATTTAATCATAAAGTCATTTATAACCATTAAAGGGGAGAAGCTTGTCAGGTGTCTTGAGCTTTCAAATTTACTTGGTAAACTGGCAATCTTGCTAAATACTGCATTCATTATTTGATTTTCAGTCCTTGTTTGCTTGTTGTTCAAAACCAACCCTGTGCTATTTCTCCTGAACACGATACTAAATCTGTTAAATTAGTCATGAAACCACTTCCGTGGCGGCCAATTTGTCATATTTGGGGTAAAAAGGGAAAAGTGCGAATATGAAAAATGTATGCGAGAGAGTTAATACACAAAACGTGTGCTATCGGGAAGTTTCTTTATTATGTCATTGCTCTCAGAAAGGAACCATCAATTACAGGGAAACCAGCAGATTTTTTTAGGTAACTGGTTCATCTAGCGTTAAGGGTTTCACATAGGAAAATACACAAGTGTAACCAACAAGGACCCTCATGCCAGGCTGTATGCAGTTTTCTGACAGATAATCAATTTTTGCCATAGGGGATGTTGGTGTCAGTCCTAGCAAGAACCAATAGAAAGAGAGCTGATGACAGCCAATCAAAGGGAAGGCTGGAGAAGATAAATAGGGCTGTTTGCTGACAGGGAGAGTTAGGGAAAGTGAGAGTTGATGTTTTAGAGAAGGGGTAGGCAACCTTTCCCCTTTAAGGGCCGAGACACTTCAGCTCCCAGAATCCCAGGAGCTATTGGCCAACATGGGACTATTGGCCAACATGGCTGAGGCTTCTGGGAGCTGAAGTCCCTTGGCCCTTAAAGGGGAAAGGTTGCCTACCCCAGTTTTAGAGTGACCTGAGGGGTGAAGTGCCTTAGTGGCTAAGTGATACTGCTACAGTTGGCAGTTAACAAGGGTTTGAGGGACCCAAGTTAGGGATGGTTAAGTCAGCATCCGGCTGGGAGGGATTCAGTACATGTCTGAGAGAGGGAGTTGCTGGAGTGGAACATCCTGAGTAGTTAGCCAGATGGTTGGAGTAGAAATAAGTTAAGGAAAATAACCTAAAATCAGGACGGTGTGGGACTTGGATATGAGTAACTAATAATTGCTGGAGAGAGTGAGGGGAAGTTAAATGAAACTGTAATTAAATATAACCAAGAAAGAAATACCTGAAAGTATCAAATGTATTCACCATCTCAGCAAGCGTAACATTGTTTAAATCTTCTTATAAAGTTTTATTCCTGTCTCAAATAAAGGCTTGTCTGGCGACTTGAGTAATTAACCACGCTACTGACATCTACAAACAGTGAAACCGTTACAGAATAAAGTGACAGTTCCAAAGTGTTGGCAGGGTGACAATTAAATGAGAAAAATAATTTAAGAAATTCAGGGGTGCTCTTCACAAATTGGTGGCAGCGGTGGGATGATGAAACTCATTGGGCTTCCACAGAAGTAGTAGTAAAAGTGGTCATGGCAGGAGAACGTGGAAAGCTACAGAACATTGGTCCAGCTTGTTCAGCATTTGTCAACTTTGATCAGCAGCAATGGCTTCCAGGAGTTTCATGTCACATCTTTTCCTACCCCTACCTTGATATCCACACTATCCGCCAATGGTCTCAAATGTACTGTACATATTTGTTTATAAGTCTAAAAATTTATGTCCCAAAATTGACCTCAAAATCCCAGGTCAACTTATTTACGGGTCAGTATGGTAATGTGATAGCAGCTCTTTCAGATTTCCCCATGCGGTGGGGAAGGAGTTTCGTTTTCTCTTGAGTCAAGCAGAATGAGTCCTGGGTGACTGATTGTTAAACAGAGTCCCTCTCCCATCCGCGCTGGCTGCCGCTTCAGTGAAGACTGAAACCAAAGTTGAAATGCTGAAGCAAAAAGCCTCAATCAGAATCCCCCTTGCTGTGTACACACATACACACACTGAAGGAGCCTCTAAGTTCTCCCCTCGACTTATCCACAGGTCATGTTAAAATCCATAATTTTGTCACCCAAACTTGCCTTCAACTTATACATGAGGTCGACTTATAGTCGAGTATATATGGTAAGTACTTCCAAATCAGTCAAGATCAGTGTGTTCATGTGATCGAGGAGGAATGATGGACTATTCAAAAGAGTCCACAATATAAAAGTGGAGAGTAGCATTCTTGTCCATCATCACCATTGAACATTTGAAATGGAAGTCACCAAGGGCAACACTATTATAGTATTGAAGTCTATTTATATTTTATTAAAATACTTATGTTGCTGCATGCCTTCAAGTCATTTCTGGCTTGTGGTGACCCTGGTGCCCCTCATGTCATCCTCAGTCAGCATGTTTGGATGGTAACAAGTTGGATAAGACTAATATGCCATTGTTGTTGTCTGCTTTCAAGTCATTTCTGACTTATGACAAACCTATCATGGGGTTTTCTTGTCAAATTGTTTGCACAGAGGAGTTGCCCTTGCATTCCACAGAGGCCAAGAGAGTGTGACATGCCAAGGTCACCTAGTAGGTTTCCATGAACAAGTGGCGATGTGTACTTTGGTCTCCCATTGTCCTAGTACAACATTGAAATCACTATACAGTTGGACCTCCATATCCACGGGGGATCCATTTGGATACCCCCGGAATATGTAAATCTGCACATGTTCAAGTTCCTTTAAAACTAATGGCACCATGGTGCACACCACCATTAAACAAAAGGGGGGGGGCTTGACATCCATGGATAGTCAAACGTGCGGATGGCAAGTCCACTGATAAGGAGGGTGAACTATACCGTGCTGGCTCTCAAGGCTGATATGCATCTCTTACAAAAAGCTTGAAATAGAGTTTTTAAAATAATGAGTCAGTTATCATTTCATTACTACAAATAACATATAAGAAGTAGTGCTGTTGATGTTGTTGTGATTGTGAGCCTTCAAGTTGATTTAGGGTGACCTGAAGGAAAATCTACCATGGGGTTGTCTTAGCAATTTTTTTTTTCCCAAAGTGGGCCTCTCTTTCTCTGAGGCTGAGAGAGTATGACTTGCCCAAGGTCACTCAGTGGGTTTTCATGGCTGAGAGGGTATTTGAATCCTGCTCTCCCAAGTCACGATCCAATGCACAAACCACTACAGAATTATGTCACCTCTTAACCTTCTCATCTCCAAATTACATGTACCCAGCTTCCTAAGCTACTCCTCATAGGACTTGGTAGTTTCCATTTTGATTGTCCTCCTCTGGACACGCTCCAGCATCTCAACATCCTTTTTGAATTGTGGTGCCCAGAACTCGATACAGTATTCCAGGTGGGGCCTGACCAAAGCAGAATAGAGTGGTGCTATTACTTCCTTTGATCTAGACACTATACATCTATTGATGCAGCCTAGAATGCATTGGGTATTTTAGATGCAACATCATATTGACTCATATTCAGCCTATGGTCCACTAAAGACTCCTAAATCTCTTTTATATGTACTGCTGTTGTTTGCCAAGATGAAAACTGAGCTTTTATAGTGAAGAAAGACAAAACCACAGATGATAGGCTCCATCAGTGGTTATAATCCCATGACACAGAAATGGAATCCCTCTGAGCCTTGCCTATATATTTTATATAAACATCTGATTCATTAGCTATGGACTACATGGAGTCTGGGGCACAGCTCCTATATGGAGCTGGCAGAGCATGAATGTATCACCAGCACACTTATTTGGGTGGGCAAAGGTGGTCAGCCAGGTAGCAACGTCAAGAGAGTTTTCTTGACAACTCCCCATGACCAATTAGTCAGGGGCAGGGGCTGACTTGGCATTAACTAGCTGCCATTGCACAGGTAAGCAACACCACTGAGCAAAGAGGTACTAGATAGTTCCCTGTGCAATGTTCAAAAAAAGTATTTACACTTCTGTAAGTCACCCAGAGGATTCCAGCTGCACTCTTCAGTTTGTTAACCATCTGCTTACACAATGGTCATTTAAAAGGTAAGACAACATGGCCCTCAATACAAATGCAATTAAGCGGCAGATGTTTAGAAGCATTATGTGTTATATGTGGCATGCATGCGCATATATAAAACCAATCCAGAAGACATGAAGCGTTACTAACTGAGACTTTTGCCAGCCTTTCTAAGTACTAGCAATGCTAAAATGAAATGCAGTTAATTAGTTGCTGAAGAAAAGAGAGCATCACCGTTAGACGCTGACAGTTTTCTGTGACAGGGGGAAAAAAAAAATAATCTCCTGCAAAGACAAAAGAGAGTGAAAAAGGAAGAGGAAAAAACAAACAAACAGGAATAGGCAGAAGATCAGTTCATTAACAAATTATTTTTTTCTCTATTTCAAGGTCTTTTTGCCAGAATGATTTCCTGCTCTCACCACTGCCTTCAGCATTTTGCTAAAACATACTGGATTTCAAATAAGATATTCATTTTTTTCTATGCCTGTAATCCTCCCCCCAAAAAAAACAAAAAACAAAAAATGCTTTTATAAATTTAATCACAAAAAGACTGGATGGGTGTGTTTGTAGGTGCTCCACCCCTCTTTAAATGAGCTTCTTCAACTTGTTTCCAGCTCTTGAAATGAAATCAGCGGGGATGACTTTGAAGTGCATTTTCTTCTAACCATTATCTTGAACATCCCCCACTTTCATGCATTTTATTCCACGCACACACATCATAAATATCCAATCAAGATGTCTAGTCATTTACCGTACATTCCTTTTAGTTCGGGCTGCCAGGAGACAAAAGCTATGCTGATAACATTTTATCACACATTAGTAGGAGTGTTTCAAAGGCAATCACGCTGTAAATATTAGACCCTAAATGTTCTTCACCTTTTAATCTTACTGTCTATTAACACTTCTTTGTAAAACTTTGGAAATTCAATTATCAGTAACCAGAGAGAATGAAATTTGCCCCATACTTGAAGCTGAAATCACATATGTATAAAGATGCCCATTTTAACCTTGCCCTGATCATTTTATATGTCTAAGATCCTCTTTGCTGGCCTAACCTCTTGTCACATCACTTTTCTTCAGTTCATTCACAATGTGCTGATTCTACTCATATTTCTTTTCCAACAGTATTGCCACATTACCTTTCTTTTTAACTCTACATGGGTTAAAAAGAAGAAAAAAGACTCTCTTTATCACTGTCCACTTCAATTTCTAGTTCGTCATCCTTCTTCAAAGCCCTCCACACCTGTATTGTTGGTGTTTCCATTATACTGATGACCTTCTGTATCAGTGGATTTTTATCCATAGATTCAAGCATCCATGGTTTGAAAATATTAAAAAAAAAATGTAAATTCCAAAAAGCAAACCTTGATTTTGCCATTTTATATAAGGGTCACCTTTTTACTATCCACTGTATTTAAAAGGACATGAACATCCACAGATTTTTGCTGTCCTTGGGAAGTCCAAGAAACTCTAGCAGATGCCAAGGGCCCACTGTATCAAACCTTCCTCTCCTGGGTACTCATAACATATATGAATTCTGAAGTCAAACCTGTATTTACACCTCTAGTCATGAAAGATGGTCTCCACCTATGGTACAAATTTATACCATGATGTTTCCATTTTAAATGCCATGGCAACATCCCATGGAATCCTGATATTCGGAGTTTGGGATGGGGCATTTGAAATATTCAAAGAGTGCTAGTATCTCATCAACTATAAGGATTCTGTAGATGTTTGCCATGGCAGTAAAAGTGAACTCATAGTGATATAACTGTATAGTGTAAATTGCCCCCACATCTCCCCCCATCTGTATAGGCATATCCCTTTCATCTGTTCAAGTTACTTGTAGGATTGAGGTCCATCATTTAGCCTAAATCTTGCCAAGGGGGCCATAGAATGTTTCCCATTCCACAACTATAAAGTACAGTCATCCCTAATCTTTTTGAACCTGTGGACACGGTTCAGCATTTTAGAAACTTTAAATGAGTGCCACAGGGGCTGCCTAATTACAAAAGACAAGCCACTTGCCTGAGGAAGTGAGTATAAAGTAGCTTAAAGCATGTCCAGTCACAATGGAGTTGTTAAGAATGAAATCTGGAGAGGTCCCCTGTATCTTTAAAGGATGTGTAGAAAAGCAAATTTCAGCAGGTATTGTTGATACTGGGTGGTCTAAAAAGCAACACCTTATCAAACTCCTCCATCTCTACATGCATTGAAGGTACAAGGTCTTCTCCAGTTTCCACTCTGGCAACCTTATCAATCACATTCTTGACTTCGTGTACAACAACAAAAACCAGTTTCTCAGGGAAAGATTGTGATGCTCAATAAACACACTTGTCCACCCCAAAAAAATCCAAAAAAGTGTGTGTGTGTGCGCGCGCATGCATGTAACAAAGAATTCATGGCTCTCTTCAACAGAAAGATATCAGGAAAAACACACATATGCAAAAATAAATCACAGGTACCAGTTGAATATCCCTTATCTGAAATACCTAAGAGTAGAAGTGCTTTAGATTTTGGATTTCCCCCCCATATTTTGGAGTATTTGCATATACATAATGAGATACCTTGGAGATGAGACCCAAGTCTAAATGAAAAATTCATTTACGTTTCATAGAAATATGACACACATAGCCTGAAGGTAATTTTATACAGTATTTTCAAATTATGAGCCAAAGTTTGTGTACGTATAACAACTTATCTATGCCCATGTTTCTTTTCTGGACAGAGAGAAGGTGGGAGCTGTCCTCTACCTCTTTGCACTTGATCCAGCAGTGGTCAACCTCTGGGAGACGCTGTTGCTGCTTACCAATGGACAGAAAAGGGAGTGGGGAGGCAATTCAGATGGTGAAGAAGCAACTGGTCTGGGCTCCGAGGGGAAAGGTATGTTCCATCTCTGAGCACATCCTGGTTTCTTTCCCCCTCCAAGCTGGGATCTGCTGCTTCTTTGTTGTCTGAATTCCCTCACCATTCCTTCTCTTCCCTACAAGAAAGTAGTAGCAACAACAGCAGCAGGAGTCTTTCCCAGGTCTTGACAACTGGCAAGATAGGGAGGATAATTGTGCAGGAACAGTGCTCCATCTACTCAATGTAGGATCTATTGCTCCTTCCTTCCTCTTTATCAATAGCATGCAAGTAAACCCACTACTCCTCATTCTTTCCTCTTCCTCTTTCCTCCTGACTGGCCTAGTTCTGCCACCCATTCTTGGCAATGTCCTGCTGATCGAAAGCACTATTATTCAGGACTACAAATATATATATATAAAAAAAATAATAGTCTGGGAAACATTCAATGTAAAGAAACCCGCGGCAAGGACAAAGATAAAATAAATATTCTGGTGTGTTGATATGCACAGATGTACCAAGCTCACACACATTTAGTTTTAAGCTCCACACTAGGAAGCATGTGTAATGGATTCCTTCTATGTCACCTGCGCAAGTTAATCCCCTTGTGATGAGTCTCTGGGGGGACTTTGTTTTCCTGTTCTGTTGAATTGCTGCTAATGCATTATCAATGACAGTTTATAAATGACAATTCTTTCTTTCTCTCCCTCTCAGCTTTCGACAAGACACTGCGCTTTGTCCTCTTCTAATCATTTCCTCACTGCTTTCTTTCAGACATCACCATCTGCACAAAAGATTTCGCTTTATAGGCTTTGGACTCTGTTCTACTGCATAGGACACCCTTTTGTCCTTGGACACCGACTGTTCAAACCTAGGTTATTTGTTTAACCAGATGTCATCAAAATATTCAGCTGGAAGGGCTTCATGGGCCATCAAATCCAACCTATACTTCTATTAATGCAGACTAATACAGCATTCACCTGCTTTGCTGTAGCATCACACTAAACTCTGGTGTCCCCTGCATGCCACCCATGTTAGCTCCTGAACCATAAAAATAGGTCCATCCAGAGGTAAGCCACAGTAACTAGTGTTCAATTCCATGCCTCACTGTTGTAAAGTTGGTCTTCAACTCCATGCTTCAATATTCTGATGTAATCCATGCCACGAGACCCTACTTTTCTTACTGTTAAACAAAGCTTGAGAAAGACAAGGTTACGTTTGGCCTGTAACGCCCAGAATCTTTCTACTTGCAACAATGAAGTTACCAGCAAAGTGGTATTTTAATAGTTATCGTATTTTCCGGCGCATAAGACGACTGGGTGTATAAGACGACTCCCAACTTTTCCAGTCAAAATATAGAGTTTGGGAT
>CM034703.1:9058986-9114193 GCA_020142125.1 Phrynosoma platyrhinos | reverse complement strand
GTAATGGTAGGATTAGTGTGCAACACTAGTGTGAAAATTGGGTACTTCTTCCTTTATATAGTCAGTTGGTTGGCTGTGAATCATTTATAAGAGCATTCCAGTTCAGCTCTAAGCAACAAGATCTCATGACTGTACTTGCAGGAAAGTTTGTTGGGGTGGACAAGGTGGCAGTGGGTATACAGCAGTTGAAAACTAACAGAACCTTGATGTTGTTGTTGTTGATGATGATGATGATGAAGATGGGCTTGTCAGAAGAGCTCTTCTATGTTCCCAGAAGGATGGTACCAAAGAAACGCATAGCTCTTCACAGAGCTACATACTCTACATAGTTGTAAATTCAAGGCAGGATCAGATTAGCAAGGTGTAGTGGGCCACAGAGAGAGCCAGCATGGTATAGTGGTTTAGGTGTTGGATTACTACTCTGGAGACCAAGATTCAGTTCCCTGCTGGGTCATGGAAACCCAATGGTGACCTTGGGCAAGTCACACACTCTCAGAGCCAGAAAACCCCATGATAGGTTCACTTTAGGCCATACGTCAGCAATGACTTGAAGACACACAACAACAACAACATCGGCCAGTATGCAAGCTAAGACGCCTCCAGCTCAAACTCTGTTTTGTTTTTTTCCGCCATGAATTCAGTAGGAAGACTTACAATAATAATATTTCCCTACCTTAAAGCAGTGACTGCAGCATAGCCAAGTGGGAGACCCTTTGGTCGTGGACTGTGGGCTTCATATGTCTTCCATCTTTTTCTGCACACATCAGTTTCATCCTATGATTATATGGTTTTTTTTCACCCCAAAATTCTACCTCTCCAAAACACAAAGGGACTTGTAAGCAAGGTATATGGGGAGCACACAGCTTATAGAATCATAGAGTTGGAAGAGACCCCAAAGGCCATCCAGTCCAACCCCAGCCATGCAGGAACACACAATCAAAGCACCCTCGACAGATGGCCATCCAGCCTCTGTTTAAAAACCTCCAAAGAGGTTTGACTAATGGTGCTTTTAGAAGAGGAGTGGCACTTTCGGTACCAAATTTTTGGCATTCAAAACAGTTATATCAGCAGCACGGCATAGTCCATGAGGAGGTTACAGAGATAAGAAAAATGATCCCCTCAGACTGGCAGAAGTTGCTCCTCCTGATGTAAAGGCTGCAAATCTCTCTCAATACTCAAAGCTGCTATAGAAACATGAATCCTTTACTACAAGCATACAACTGCACAACCAACAAGCAAATAGATGGTGATACTGAAAGTTAAACTAAACTTTCAATTTGGAGCATGCATTACCTTTTGCAAGAGAACTGGGGTGGAAAGATGCAAGGATCAAGTTAGCAGGAAGCTATAAATTCCTGGGGTTAGCACATGAAGCATTTGAGCATACTCTGTGAACTGCAAATTACAGCAGTGGGAATGAAAATCAGACTGCTGAGATGATAATTCCTTGGGCTGGGATTCTAGGCACACTTAGTAGGAAAGACATTCAATGGAACTCAGTGAGACTTAGTTCTGAGAAAAAGAATACATTCAAGCTGCGGGAGAGAGGATGAAAGGATCCAGCACTCCATGGTCTTGCAAATAAAAATTCTGGTATTTGTTACTCTCCCACTGGTTCTGCTTGCCTGAGGTCTTCTTCTACCCTAATTTCTCTGTGATCCCCTTCCTACTATCTGCCTTTCAGCTCCATGCCATAAGGGAGATGCTAACTGAGGAAAGAGTAGCTGCATTTGATTTCCCTGTGAGAGAGTCCATCCTTCAATGGCTTGGGGTCCTTTTTGTTTGCCACAGGTTAGCAGGCAAGTCCTAGTTGTATGCCAGAGTTACACAGTATACAGCCAGGGTTCTCCTATATAAAGATTAATCAAAAGCAGGTGTTAGTTCGAGCTTTGAGCAGTTATGAGTCAGAGTCAGAAAGTTACTCTAGCTGGGGGATTCTGGCAGCTGTAGTCCAAAAAAGTAACTTTTCCAAGCACAGACAAATGAAATACATAGTTTCAGAGGAGAAAAAGCAAGGGAGAGCTGCTGCTTTCATACCTTGTTTGCAGGTATTCCAGGAGCATGTTGCTGGCTACTTGATGCTGTGATAGGAAGATCCTTGGTTTGGTCCAGAATAATTCTTCTGGCACTCTTATTATAACTCAAGGGTTGGGAAATTTATTTGAACAAAGACATAGATGTCCCTCTCCCAATGCTGTCCATAACCTGGATGACATCAAGGAACTGCCTGGCCCCAGGGATTAATTTTTTCTGTCCTACATTGTTCTTTCAGCAATTGGCGGGACCCTAATTTTGCTGTGTGTGTTTTCCCAGCCAGTAGGCCACTACAGAGCCTCTGATGATGGAAGAAACAAATTCAGAGTTGACAGCATTCCCAGTGAATGGTTGTCCAGTATCTACATTGAATGCCCTGTTCAATAAATGCCATGAATAAACCTGAGACCGCTGACTCGGAAAAATGCAGCGCTCAATGGGAAAGTATGGGTATTTTATGGACTGGGTCCCAAAATCAATTGCTGGCACCTGTTGTTGAAAAACTTCTCTTTGGAAGAGATACAAGAAACACAATGAGAGCCAAAATAGTGTAGTGCAGGGGTAGGCAACCCTTCCCCTTTAAGGGCCAAGAGACTTCAGCTCCCAGAAGCCTCAGCCATGTTGGCCAATAGTCCCATGTTGGCCAATAGCTCCTGGGATTCTGGGAGCTGAAGTCCCTCGGCCCTTAAAGGGGAAAGGTTGCCTACCCTTGGTGTAGTGATTTGAGTGTTGGGCTACAACTCTGAAGACTTGGCTTCTAAGATTTCTGAGATTAAGCTCAGTCATAGAAACCCTCTGGATGACCTTGGGGAAATCATACTTTCTCAGTCCCCAAAGAAGGCAAAGGGAACCCCCTTCTGAAACTAATCTTGCCAAGAAAACCCTGTGATAGGGTTTGAAGACTTGTAGACACACAACATCTATCAGAAACACAGGAGAAACGCCTGCATGAGGAAAGCCACTGTGTTGCTCACCATCAATGGCATTACAGACACTGTTCAATAGATATTGGTTCACTGCTTTCTACACTGGGTTCATTAGTATGAGCAAGTATAGGAGACCCCACTATATGCTCCACATGGTTGATTTCAGGCTAACATTCAAGAAACATAATACCCATCCCACCTCAAATATGTTCCAGCTACCATACAGTTACCATACTGGTCCTAAACTATCTCATGTTCTTCCCACTGCAAGAACCAGAAAGTACATTGCTCATATTAAAAAGAAGATGCATGGGAGAAATATTTCAATACAGTAGGCTCTGATCTATGTCGCAAAATTACACAAATTATTTCATTAAGAACATTTGGAGGGATTCTTCACTCATTTATTTCAAGGCTGTCATTATGATGAGTCCAGCGGTACATGTCTAAAAAGTGTGTGTGTTGGCAGAGAGAGGAGGCAACAGACTAAGGGGTGAAACAGACCGCCCTGAAGGAGTGGCTCTATGCCGCATCTTTGACCACTAGATCAGGGCCGTGGCAACTGTGTGCCATGGGCCCAATCTGGTGTTTTCCCACACCAAAGAGAAGCAGCAAACAGAAAAGGCTGCCTTTGCCACCACCGTGACTTTTCTGTGTTTCTTCGATGCAGCACATGTAAACGCTGCACCGCAGAAATGCAGTAGGTCCGCCACATGTGTGGTCAGCTGTGTGGCTTCCTGGGACACCAGCTCATTTTGCTGGTCTGTTTCCCCCCCTTAATCTTATGGTGCAATTACATTTCTCAACCAATTCTGTACATGGGGAATAAGAGGTGTTAATTAATCTTAGCTTTAATTGCATATGTTGCTAAAGTACTGTAAATGTCTCTCTGATGCATTTTGAAAGACATCAGATCAAAAGGAATGACTGGCAAAGGAGTACAAAAATTTGCAAGGAGCTTCAGTTAAAAAACAACAACCAGCAACTGCTTGGACAGACCTTGATGGTATATGGATGGGAGACTACCAATGAATATCAGATGCTGTAGGCTGTATTTCAGAGGAAGGAAATGGCAAAACCACCTCTGAGCCTAAGAAAAAACTGTGAAATTCATGGAGTTACCACAAGTCAACAGGTGACTTGAATACACATATAACATATATTATTTCAGTTAGTCTATAGCAGGGGTACTGCCAACAGGTCAAATGCATCCCCCCAAAGCATTAACAACAAACAAATAATAATAATAAAAAGTGCAAAAAATACAGATTTTTAAAAATCATTTATTTCTTTATTGATTGCCCCAAATGTCCTCTAAGGGCCCATGGAGGTATTAAAACATAGTAAAAATGTCACTATGCTTTCTAGGGGTCGTTTGGAAGCTTATCCCCCCCCCCCCAAAAAAAAAATGATTCCAAGCTTTCCTGGAGTGGAGACTAAGGTTTCTTCCTAACCTTCCATGGAGGTCTACATCTTGTCTATGAGCTGGGATCAGGATGGTGCCTTATGCACACTACTTTCCATTGTTGCGTAGTGGTTTATGACTCTAGAGACCAGGGTACGATTCTTGCTTGGCCATGAAACCCACTGAGTGACCTTGGGCAAATCACATGCTCTCAGCCTCAGAGGAAAGCAATGGCAAACCTTCTCAGAACACATTTTGTTAAGAAAACCCCATGATAGGGTTGCTTTAGGGTTGCCGTAGGTCGGAAAAAAAAGGCACACAACAACAAACTACAGAATGCAAATTTTGCACAGATGTGTGCAGTGTGTGGACATACACTGTTCATAAATACAAATGCACAATGTTCATTTAGCTGAAAAAGTGACACTTCACTCACAAGATGGTGTTGCACAACTGCCATGTAACACCATGGGTGCAAAGATATGTATCTTTTTGTTTTGCCCTTGTAATCTGCCTCTTATTTCAGAGCAATTTTTCAGGCAATGCCACAAAGGCAGACAACTGTGGAAAAACTCTTGAAGGAAACAAAGATTACACTGACAGCAAAAAATAGCTGGGAGATCTTTTGGGTGGCTTCGAGGCAACCTCTTTCTCACAAATGCACACAGAATTAATAAAATCAAGAGAAGAATTACTGCAATAGGAATGCGCAGCATTTGAAGCCGTGAACATGGACCAGACATCTGGCTCTCAGTGAGGATAATAGGAAGAAAGGGGAGTGAGACAAGAACCTTGGATGGTACTTTAATTCTCATGGAGGAAGAATTTATTTAGGTATTTATTATTATATATTAATGTATTCCACCTTCCTCTCAACATGGCCCCAAATCTAGAACGAGAGACACCTGGTTTGACAGTAGTACATGTGAAAAGGATCTAGAGGTCTTAGTGGACCACAAGTAACCATGAGTCAATAGTGTGATGTGGTGGCCAAAAAAGCCAGTGCAGTTTTGGGTTGAATCAATAGGACTATAGTGTCCAGATGAAGGGAGTAAATGTTCACTCATATCATTCTGACTACTGGAAATAAAAACAATTCTTCCCACTGAATGAAAATTAGTGTTTTTGCACATTTTGAATATTTGTTTTTGCATTTCTGGATGATGATGATGGTGATTTTGTTATGTTCAGATCATTTTATTCTGTTCTTGACCAAAATGCCATTTTGTTAAACCGACATATGTGCGCAAAAAACCCTCAGGCATTTCCCAAAAAATACACTGAAAACAAAGATTTTTTTTAAAAAAATAAATTGGTTCTAGTCATTCTGCTTTTGCAGTAGTTCATCTTTTTCTCTCTTTTTTGGGACAAGATGCCCAAACCTGTAGAAAAAATCCTTCCTCATGGAGGACAAGAGAATATTGTCTCTGTTGTTGTTATACCAGAAGCAGCAGTTACAGTAAATAGTAATGATAACAAGTACCCAAAGTAGTTCCTGCAAGCCTTTCTTCTTCAGCATCAGAGGATTATAGCTGTGGTTTCTGGTGTCTGTGTCCAAAACATTAATCCAATAATCCAGCAGAGCTAGATACTCCTGACGGACAAAGAAATGGTCTCTATTGGGCTTTGAGATTTCAAAAATTCTATGTTTCATATTGCTGAGCTTCCACAATCCACAAACTATGACCTTCTCATGACGAAAGGCATCTTGAGCCTTTTTATTCTTAATAGTGTCTCCAGATGCATATTTGCAGGGAGAGAGGTTAAAAAGGGCCAGCCAAAATGCCTCTTGGCTATTTGTCCCTGTCAATTTAATCAAGTGTTTCCTCCCAAAGAAGGCTGCTCCTTGGTGCATTTCTTCTTTCAAATTTGTCAGCGTCAACAGACATGACAATGCCTGAAAAATAGCCTAAAATAAAGTAGCATAAGAAAGAAAAAGAGATGGAGGAACACACAGAGAGTATGAGAGGGTTGCAGCAGAGATCGGACTGAGAGAAGCCAACAGTGTGTCTCCAGGCCTTCTCCTCTTTTTCTTTTGCAAAAAAAACCCCAAAAATATATTTGATGACTTTTCTTCTCCAAAGTCTTCATGATCTTGCTTGAATGAACTGAATGCAAAGAAATACTTCAGCATGTTGTCAGTACACAAGAAGAGAATGACAGATTGGAAATTAGAGCATCTCTGTGTTATGGTTTCCCCAAGCCTGTAGCCTAAGTTTGGGATTGTCCACATCTGGCCTGGAGGGCACATCTGGCCCACTCAGGGTTCCTAGGGCATCCCAGGGCTCCCCAAGGCTCTCCTCCAGAAAAATATACATGAAAAAATAGATTAAAAAAAAATAATGGCTAATTGTATGTGTTCAAGTCTCTGGAAAGTAATCAACATTTAAAGGATTTTTGTACTAGATGACCCTGATGCTATCTGTATCTGCCGTATTTTCCGGCGTATAAGACAACCGGGCGTATAAGACGACCTCCAACTTTTCCAGTTAAAATATAGAGTTTGGGATATAATCGCCGTATAAGACAACCACTCTTCCAATGGGGGAAAATGAGAAAGTGTTGGGGGGAAGGACTGCCAATATACTAGGTGATGCATTCTGGGGTATGTACAATTTGCAGCCAAGTAAGTGACCCTGGGCATGTCACACACTCTCATCCTCAGAGGATGGTAATGGCAACCCCCATTTGAAGAAACATGCCAAGAAAACCCCATGATAAGTTTGCCTTAGGGTTGCCATAAGTAGGAAAGAACTTGAAGACACACAAGAACAACAAAAAAGTCTGCAATTGTTTTATAGGTAGTACATGGGATTAGAAGCCACCATGGTGGAGCGATTTGAGTGTTGGACTATCTTTCTGGAAACCTGGGTTTGATTCCCTACTCTGCCATGAAACCCACTGGATGAACTTGGACAAGTCACATACTCTCAGCCTCAGAGGAAGGCAATGGCAAACCTCCTCTGAACCAGTCTTGCCAAGAAAACCTTAGGATAGGGGTTCACTTCTTATCCGCTGCTGCTTCCTCCTGCTGCCTCCTGCCACACCAAGCCACCCCTTCTTCCCCCTCCTCCTCCTCCTCTAACCTGACTTCCTCTCTACTTCCTCCTCCCGCCTCCCGCCGTGCCACCCCTTCTTCCTCCCTCTCCTCCACCCGGCGTATAAGACGACCCCCAACTTTGGAGAAGATTTTCCAGGGCTAAAAAGTAGTCTTATATGCCAGAAAATAAGGTATTTTATCTATCTATCTATTTAGAGTATTTGTACCCTTCCTCTTAGCCAAAAAACCCCTAGCTCTGTCTAGTGTTCCAGAGCTAGAAAATCTCAGGTTATAAATATATACAATTATAAATAAAATGATGATGATGACATTGATGACAATAACAATAAATTTAACTACAGTACGACCTCTGTATCTTTAGATGATACATTCCTAGACTTAATACTGATAGCAAAAAACTGCAGATAATAGTGAATCCTTCATTTCCATTAGAAGTTGACCACAGAGTCATGCTGGAGGATGACTCCAAATACCTACAGACACTTTCCCTCCAACTTGGATAAGTGAAACCAAGTTTTTGGATACAGGTTTCATACTGTATATATTAAAACAATAAACTAGGCTCAGCCTTTCTTTCCTAAATGACCCATAGCTACCTGTGCAGCAAGCATGGCATAGAATATAGAGTCCACTCACACTGTATTTTAGAGAAATCAGTCAAATGTCTCACCCACTTCCACTAAAATAGCAATGTGACCACACAAATGTATGCACTCATGCTCTAGGTTCCTATGCTATCTGACATTATCTAACATGAATAAAAGACAGTGCTTGAAAAAGACATCTATTACAATTTTCACACATTCATGCTGACATTTATTCTCACCATCCTTTGAAATTCAAAGCCAATTCTCACACTCAATGGGGTCAGGATTGCTCAGTGGCATGAAACATCATGCTCAATAATACCAATGTTCCACGACTTGCAATCTCCATGTCTGGCAGTTGCTGAATATGTTCCAAAGTTTGGGGAAAGGGTTCAGCACTGTGAATAGACTGAGCAACTTTTACTTTACTTGCACGCCTATACTAATTACTAGTTTGACTTCCAGTTTTTCATTCTTCCAAGCTTACTCTCTTCCTGCATCATTCTAACCTTCAACCTCCCTCTTCCTCCCTCTCTCTTTCTCTCCATTAGACCATTATTTGATTACAGGCAAATAATCCTACTTTTACATGTTTTACAAAGACCGTCCTTTTTTCTTTTTCTGCCACCTTCTGTGAAATTTTGTAGTTTTGGAATTTGTAATTTTGTGAGTCACCATGATTCTTTGACAGAGAAGGCTAAAGACCTTGTAAAACTACAAATCTCAGGATTCTATAGGATGGAACTATATCACCTAAAGTGGTGTCAAACTACATTATTTCTACAGTGCAGATTCAGCCCATGTGCTTAGCCTAATTTTTAGATTTCTTTAACTGAGAATTTCCAAATGTTAAAGTTTGAAATATTCCCTTTGCCTCTTTCCAGGCTCCAAATGTTTGCAGATGTCTACAAACATTTTATAGACTCAAGACACATACCTACTGCAAGACTCATCGTTGCCTAGAATTTTTTAACTAAACTAACATCACATTCCCATGCATACATTCAGAAGCAAGTCCCACTAGATTCAATCAGGACTGACTTCTATGTAATTGCAGCCTGGTATTATGGAACAGGCACATAGCACCACAAAGCTTAATGTTTTTGGAGCTAGAAAGCAAAAATTACCTATAAGCTCTCTGAGAGGAAAAGCTCAGCAGATGCACCTGTCAAAGTATTATACACACTTACCTCTGAGTGCTCATCTTCAATGTTTTTCATGTTTTTCCCTCTCTTTTTCCTTCTCTAGACATACCCAGCTGTTCTCAGCCATTCATTCAGCTTTTTCATGCTCATTTGCTGCCCCCTACAGTACTCTCCGGGGTGTTCCAATGAAAAAGTGGGTAAACGAGAAAATATTACCAGCCTTTACTACTGACACAGTTTGTCACTAAACCAGAAGGTTTGCTTCTTCAGTCCAGTCCAGTAGTGTGTTGTTGTTGGTTTTTGGCCATGCAGAGGGTTTTCTCTCGACTCAGACATCTTGCCTATACAGCTGCTTCCTGATCTTTTCAACCAGAGATGTCAAGGAATGAAACTTGCACCTTCTGAATGCAAAGATACCAAGGAATCAATCTGGCACTTTCCACATACAGATGGGTTCTTTAACACTGGGCTACAGTTTATCGCCTAAATATAAATGTATATGTTTAGCAAGAACATGTTTTTATGGACTGATACACCAGAATGCAAACAAGAAAAGGGGCAATATCCAGTACCTCAGTTATGTATTAAAGAAAGTGGTCATATGCTCTGACCCTCTTCCCAAAAGATGAAGGCAGGCACCCATGGGATCCTGCTCCAAAGCACTCAGATAAAACTGTACAGTCCCCAATACAGTACATGTGCCATTAACAAGGAGCAAATGTACCAAACAAAGTGATTGTAAAACAGTGGTGGGCAGCTGTAGCCTTCCAGATGATCCTGGACTACAACCACCATAATTCCTCACCCTTCTCTGTAGTATGCAAAGGAATCTTGTAGCACCTTTGTGACTGACTGTGTGAACAAAGTTGCAGCATAAGCTTTTGTAGACTTGGTCTACTTCCTCAGATGCAACAAGTAAAGAATCAGACCAAGTCTACAAAAACATGTACTATGTACAGTTATTCTCATAGGTTCTGCAAGATCCCTTTGCATGTTGACATGTCAGATTAACACAACTGTGTCTCTGACTTCACTATAAGGGTTAGGGCTCATTGCCTTACAGTGTAAAAACATTTCCAGAGCCACAGCTGTTCTCCCCTGCTGTAAAGCAATCAAGCCTGGAAAAGTCCTGATCCGACATACCAGGAGCTCACCAGGCAGGTACTACAATGTGTTGAAGGGCTGTCAGCTCCCCCATCTTTCACTGACTGGGGAAAAAAAGGAGGAGAGACATGCCAGGAAAGCTGGCCATGTTGAAATTGGTGGGATATCAAATGCATCTTTTTACTCAACATGACCCAAGCATCTGAACTGTTCAACCGTGCCTTTATGAGACCCTTGATCATATACGATTGTATGAAGCTGCCTCCCACTGTTTTGGACCAGGATTGTCTACATATTGGATTGTCTTCATGAGCCCTAGTGGTGCAGTGGTTAAATGTCTGTACTGCAGCCACTCACTCACAAACCACAAGGTTGTGAGTTCAATACCAGCCAGGGCTCAGGCTCAACTCAGGCTTGCATCCTTCCAAGGTTGCTAAAATGAGTACCCAGCTTGTTGGAGTCAATTAGATTACAGTTGTAAACTGCTTAGAGAGTGCATAGAGCTGTATGAAGTGGTATATAAATGAAGTTGCTATTGCTACTGCTACATAGGAATTCAAAGGTATCAGCCAAGGTCTCTCCCATCATCTGCAGCCTAGTCTTTCAAACCACAGATGGCAGAGATTTCAAGCTGGAATTTCATCACTTCTTGTCTTGTTCAAGATTTTTTGGCAGGAAGGACTTAGAGTGACTGAGTGCAACTACTGAGAACCATGTCTGAGCAGCCTTTGTGGCTTAGTGTGATACACAGAGAGAGCATTTAAGAGAATATCACCAAACAGATTGGGGAGTCTCATAGTGGGCCACAGTGGTGATGGTGGTGGTGATTTCTTAGGTATGTTGAATCAGTAGTAGGGCTAATATTCATTTTTGGAGATATACATTGCACAATTAAAGACTACCCAAAAAGTCAATGTTCAAGAAAGGGGCTTCTTGACACATTTTCTTACCCTCTATACCACAATAGGGGACCGTCTGACACTACACAATTACTACTATGATTCTACTAACTGCCATGACAATATCCTATGGAATCCTAGTATTTGCCATTAAGGGAGGGTCAAATATGGCTTGAACTAGAAGACAAGATAACTAACTGAGGCTTTGGACATATCATGAGACAACGTGACTCACTGGAAAAGATAATAATGTTCAGCAACATGAAAGGCAGAAGTAAGAGAAGAAAACAATACTATAATGGACAGATTCAATCAAATAATATATAAATAAATATAAATATAAATATAAATATAAATTATTTATTATTATTATTATTATTATTATTATTATTATTATTATTATTATAGAAGTCATGAATATTTGAGCTTGCAAGACCTAAGCAGGACAGTTGATAATTAGAGCTCTCTGAAGTAACCATAAATCCAAGTTGACTTGATGATAAATAACAACAAATAGACACAGATATAGATTTTCCCACATAGCCTGATAAAGAGTCCTGGAGAACACAAAGACATTTACTTTGTGAATTTATAGTTGGCTCTGTTGAAAGCAATGTTCACCTGTGAATTGTTTAGAGGGGCTGGCCAACCTTTTTAGAACTGAAACCTTTTGAGAAAGCAGTGTAGACTGCTATTATATGCTACACACCAGGATTAATAGTTGTTGCTTTGTGTGTGGGGGGGGGGGTTAACTTTAGAAGACAAAATGTATGCAAATACATTTTGCCATATGACAATTAATGTCTGAAAAGTTCCCTAGGAGCCCGATGAACATAGTTTGAAACTAGTTTGGGAATACCAGTCAACCACCCCTACTCTATACAGTAGCCTTGGCCTCCTAAATGTTCGAAATCTGAAGAAAAGACTATATTTATAGGATAAAAACATAGCTGCATTAAGTTCTGATTAATACCATAATGGAAGATTCAGTAGAATGGAAAAAATCTCTTTGTTCAATGTGAATGCTATTATGGCCAATATCAATCTAATTAACTAGTACTAATAAATGTTTTTAAATACGCACCGTATTTGGAATGCAGTTGAGTGTATAATAAAAGCTAAATCTCATAAAAGTCTCTTTTTTGAAGAATGACACAAGAATATAATTAAGAGATCCTGAAACTGCTTTTGTGATGTACGTGTGTGTATGTGCATGCCTGTAAAGTACCAATTAGCTACATTATTTTATAAAGAACAAATTAGGTGTTTTGGAAATGATACTAGCTTTGCTCCATTTGTTTCAGGAGGCTCATTTTCTCCTTTTCATCTGGAAACTTTGTGGCAGTTTAAAGCTTAGCAAAATTGGCTTAAATGGCTTAGAGAAAGCAATCAGGATGCCACTACAATTTTTATTTCTAATTTTTTTGACACATATTATGATCTCGGTTTTATGTGTACATGTATTTATGTTATATACACAGTAGGTGAGATGTGGAAATAGGGAAATATGGAAAACGAGAGTGCTATGTTGATATATGGTGAATCTATACTGTAGGAATAATGCAGTTTGACACCACTTTAAGTGCTGTAATTCTATCCTATGCAATACTGGGATTTGTAGTTTTACAAGGGTTTTAGCTTTCTCTGACAAAGAGTGTTGATGCCACACAAAGCTACAAATCCCAAGACTCTGGTTATGGCAGAGATTACCAACCTGACCTCCTCCTGAACAACCCCTGGGTAAAGCACCCAAGTTCTGAATGCCAGGCATATTGACTGGGCACCCAGTTAGTCATCAACAAGGCAGGCCTTCCTAGGGAACCTCATCCCCATATCCTGTGACATAAAGGGAAATGTGCCCTTGGCTGGACCCAAAGGTTGCCACCTTTCCCAACTTCTATATCTCAAAGAACTCAGACTGAAGATGTGCCCTCTATCAGATGTCTATGAGTGCTCCTCAAAGACATTTTCATAAAAAAAACAAAGCATAACACACATCCCCAAAGATCCCATCTAGAAGCTGTCATATATTCCATGGATCAAATGCTGTCAGTCACAAATTGCTTGACTCCTGAAAGCATAATGTCTGATGGGAACAAATCACTTTTAAAAATGAACTTTCTAAGCTCTGTCCCATATGTAGAAATCCCTGTTTCACTTTTAGGTGGCCACATTTACCTTCCAATATGTTAGGCGTGGAACCATGCCAGCTCATAATTAGAGGAAATACAAATTCAAGTGGATTACCTATATGGATGAGAGATTTATGGTTTGTTATTGCATTATAAACAAAGTATAATCTCAAAATGAGCACTTGAGTGTGAATAATAGCACTCAGGTGAAAGTGCCAAGTATTCAAATCTAAACACCAACAGAGATGGGATCAATGGAACTTGAGTATAATTAGCCTCCTCTTTGTGTCACTATTAGCCTCAACCCAGAAAAGTCAATCCACACATGGGGGCAGATTTCTGCAGGTACAAACTGAAAGGTAGAAAGAGGATATACACAACACAAACATGTGGTGCTCATCCAAACTGCCCAGGAACCCCTTTAGATGCTTGCAGTGTACCAGTCAGCATAATGATCTAAGACAGGGCTGGATAATTGGCATGGTCTAGAACAGCAGGTTAAATTTTCCATAAATTTTCTAGAGGTTGCACAAGTTCCTCTGAACGCAAACAAATGTGATTAGAAAGTCACTTCATTTTTTAAAACTAGTTTAAAAGAATATGTTTTCTTGCTAAACAAGCTGTGTGTGGGTGTCCTAGAGGAACAATTCCTGCATGCATAGAAGGAAAACCCAGTGTCTCTTCTAGGAAAAAGATTAGGAAGGCCAAGCAGTGGACCCAGTAGTTGTATCTTTTCCTTTCTTCCTGCCTATTATTCATTTTAACTGTAACACTATTCATAATAGGACGTGGTGAGGATTCAGGCCACCATCCCCTACTGCTCTGCATGGGTGCAAATGTTTCAGGTCTCAAATTTTCTTGTGTTCCAGCCAGCTAACTTGCCTCTTCAGACTTTCATTTTCCACAAACAGAGATCATTTGCAAGGAATTACCATGGGCTTGAATCCAGCTGGAGTTTTACACATGTGTAAAGTCCCCTTCAGAGGTGGCTGGCCATTGTCAGTTTAAGGTTCCAGAGGCAGAGTTATACATGTGCATGCCCAGGTGGTTGTTCATGTGATATCACATTTAGACATGCATTGTGGATGGAAAGAACATTTATATATATATAATATATATATTTATTTGGAGGGGAGTATTTCTTGAATGTCAGAAACCCCAACAAGAAGAAACCTAGAGTGATGAGACTCTTCACAGTTCTAGACTTATTTGGCACAAAATCTGCACATTTTTCTCAGTGCAGAAAATGGCCTTTCCTTTGCAAAAAAAACCCCCAATATTTTCTGTAGAGGAATACCACAAATTTTGCACAAAATGAATCTTGAAGTGCAAACCAGCTTTCAAAGATTTTCTCACAGTTCAAAGAAAATTGTGAAAAATACTTGTGGTGTCTTTTGAGAATACAGTTAGTGAAGAACTGCATCCTAATGCTGAGGCGATAGCCTCGTGGTTCCCTTCTGCCTGCTTCTGCTTGAGTAAGAGTGGGACCCCATGAGGGCAGCTATCTTAATGATCTGCCACCACCCAGTGATTTGAATTCCTCCTGAATAGCAACACAATGGGATATTGCTGGGAATCTACATGCAGTTTCCATCTTTGACACTACAGATGCTTTCCTCCCCCACCCCAACACTGGTGAGGGGATGAAACAGAGCAAAAGGCACGTGAAAGGAATGTAAGAAAAAAATAATTACTTTAAAGTTTTATTCTAAGCAAGACATCTACATTAGCAAAAGGTATCTCTCTTCATGAAGGGGCCCCTTCCCTTCAGTCAAACCTAGTACAGTCATCCTTCTGTATGCATGGATTCTGCATCCATGGATTCCACCATCCATGGCTTAAAATAATAATAATAAAAAATCCAAAAAGCAAACCTTGATTTTGCCATTTTTATAAGGGACATCATTTTACTAGGCTATTGTACATACTGTGACTTGAACATCCACAGATTTCGATATCCATGGGGATAGGGGATCCAGAAACCAAGCCACTGTGGATACCAAGGGCCCACTGCAGTTACAAGTAATAGACTAAGGGCCTTTGCAGACTGCTAGAAATAGTGCAAATTGAGTCCACTTTAAGGGTTAGGGTTAGGGAATCATGGGAACTGTATTTTATTGTGGTACCAGAGCTCTCTGACAGAGAAGGCTCAATGTCTCAGAAAAAAACAAAAAACAATTCCCATGATTCCCTAGCACTAACCCTAACCCTTAAAGTGGACTCAATTTGCACTATTTCTGGCAGTCTGCAAAGGCCCTAAGTCTAGATTATTTCAACCAAGATCATCAAAATAACCATAATCCCTGATGCAACTAAGTTAAACATTTCCTAGGTACTCACAATACGGATGTGATTCGTAGTCCTTGTTATTCATGGGGATAACTAGGAGCCTGGATGCTTTTATCTAGTCTAAACCAGCTTCTCCCAGAGAGGCAGGAACCTTTGCCCACTTTGTTGATATTTGTTAGAATCTCACACCTTGTAATCACCTGAGGCTTTTTTAACCTCTGCTCACAAAGGTCTCCAAGCCTGTGTTTCTGCCCACCTGGCCATCTTATTGGACAACTGCTCTCTCATCACTTCTGTGATCTCTGATGCTCTTCCCACGCTGACCCATAATAAAATGCAACTTAACTTGCATCATTGCATCACCCTTTGTTACTTGGAAGGAAGGGTACTCCCTTAGCTGTGCTCCCCAGATAACGGGAAGGACCATTATTACATTGCCATTCAACAGAAACGTAGCAAAATCAATGCATAACTTCATATGCTGAGATACAAGCTACACAAACATGTGTAGGCCCTTGGCCAATATATTCTTAATTGTGTTAACTAACATTTGGTCTCAACTTTTACTCTCAATGGAATGGGAGCAATTACGCTCGTCCTTCACGATTTGTGCGGGATCCGTTCTGGACCCCTCTCCCCTCGCCAATCGGAAATACTGCATGTGGTCTCTTAGGATAACATCTTCATTTGTACATATGTATGCATCCCTATTTATGCAATGCTGTACTAGTTTAATCTATTTTTAAGGGGTGAGTGGGTTAGGGAATTGGGTTGTTGGATATATGTTTTAATCTGTTGTACTGTTTTAATTTGTTTGTACGCCACCCCAACTGCTGAGCAGAGGGATGGGATAAAAATAAAACATCATCATTATTATCATTATTATCATCATCATCATCATTATTATTATTATTATTATTATTATTATTATTATTATTTTGAAGTCCCATAGGATATAATGGTTGCCCTTGGCACTTGCTATCTGCAAAAGACTGAGGGATGCGAACAGCAAGTCCACGAACGGCAAGGAATGAGTGGACTATTAAGTTAGTGAAGTAAATGGTACCAGAAGCAATTTTTATTTAAAAATAAAAATAAAACAACACTGCATTATTGGTTCTAGAATTATAATTTTTTGAGGTAGAGGGAGAGCAGACTACAATAGATATAGTATCAAACAGTTTTAGAAAGCATTTGTTTGTTAAACCTGAAGGCAAATATCTTGCTAATTATATATGCACATAACACTTAGTTACTCTTTTCACTGTGCAGTTCACTGCATCAAATATTATTTTATAATGATTTTGGGAAATGATTTTACAGACTCTTGTGTGCCCCAGGTATGGGAAGAGAAACAAAGAAAATATTTTCTTTCCAAGGCACAAACACTGGTAATGGAAAATGTTTCATTATTACCTGTCTTGGTAAGCAAAAGGTTGTCCAAATGTCTGTCTCCAACACCAAGGATGTATGTTATCACACAGTAGCCAGCTAGAAATAATAAAAAAAACCCCAACTAATTATCAACATACACAGGTTCTCTAGAACTTAATAGATCAGTTTTGCACAAAGTGCTTGGACAAGACTCTTAGTTCAACTTGTAATTGTGCACATATTTGCAAGTTGATCAAGATAGGAAGGACTGTAGGCATTAGGATTTAGGATCATGTACTTTATGTAATTTAATGGAAGTTCTCAAACAGAAATTGGATGGTCATCTGTCAGTGATGCTTTAGGTCCTTTTCTCAGTTACATCATCTTCACAGACACATCCAGTGGGAACAAAGCAGAAGACCTTCTTGGTGCCTGCAGTCAGTCCTTGGAACTTCCTTCCTAGGAAGGCTAGAATAGGTCTCCCTTTGTTGTTTTTCCATCCTTTGGTTCCAACAAGCTTTGGGGAACTGACTGCAAAGATTTTTAATATTGTACTTCTCTACTGATTTTTATCTCTTACATTTTTAATGGATATTTTTGAAGTAGTTTTAACTCTTTAGATAGTTGATCACATTTTCCCCCAATATGGAATCCTAGGCGGTTTAGGCCTGTATCCTGTTGAATCATCTATGATTCACTTGAAATATTCTGGAGAAGAAGGCTGTGGATACTATGGACCAATAAATGACAAAGGAATGGTTTTTAGGTCAAATCAGACCTGAACTCTCACTGAAATCCAAGACCACTAAACTGAGGCTATCATACTTCAGAGATACAATGAGATGATGTGACTCATTAGAAAACAATAATGCCGAGTAAAGTGGAAGGCAGCAGGAAAAGAGGATGACTATACTAGTGGTGGATTGGCACAATCAAGACAACCACAACCCTAAGTCTGCAAGAACCCAGCAATGCAGTTGATAACTGGGCCTCTTGAAGGTCTCTATAAGTCAAAGTCAACTTGACACAAATCACAACAATAACATCTTGTTGTCAGTCACAACTAGAGCAGACCCACTAAATCAATGGGTCTTAGGTTGTATCTTGACCAGGGGTAGGCAACCTTTCCCCTTTAAGGGCCAAGGGACTTCAGCTCCCAAAAGCCTCAGCCATGTTGGCCAATAGTCCCATGTTGGCCAATAGCTCCTGGGATTCTGGGAGCTGAAGTCCCTCAGCCCTTAAAGGAGAAAGGTTGCCTACCCCTGATCTAGACTCTAGAAATAATGCAGTTTGACACCAATTTAAGTGCCACAGCTCCATCCTAAAGAATCCTGGAACTTGTAGTTTTGTGAGGCACCAGCACTCTTTGGCAAAGACCTTGTAAAACTACAAATCCTGTGCCCTAGGATTCTATAGGATGGAGCTACAGCACTTAAAGTGGTGTCAAATTGCATTATTTCTAAAAGTAGCATAGTGGTTTGAGTGTTGGACTATGACTCTGGATACTAGGATTTAATTCCCAGTTTGACCATGAAACCCACTAGGTGACCTTGGGCAACACATATGCTCTCAGCCTCTGAGGAAGGCAATGACAAACCCTCTCTGAACAAATCTTGCCAAGAAAATCTTCGGGTAGCCATAAATCAGAAACAACTTGAAGGCACACAACACACAGAGAGATGCACCCTATGCCACATGTAGTTTCCTTACCATTCAACAGTTAACCCATTAGGTCTACACTTGTGGGGACTAACTTTTAAGATTTTGACCATACTCTGAAAGGCTTGACATTTATTAATGAGCTCTAGACATCCCTTACCGCAACTTTTGACGTAGGTATCCATCACCTCTGCGCTTATTCCATGGGGCCCGGTTTCACTTGGCGCATGTTTTCGAAAGAAGTTCTGAAAAAACATAATTAGAATATTTATTTCTTCTCCCAGTACAGAACTCTCTGGAAGAATCTCCAAGGTCTAACTGAAAATATGAGCTATTGGTGGCCTTGGAAAAATCTATTAGCATATACTTTTCCATTAAAGAGTTTTGCCCCCTCCTGCCCTGTTCTTAAAAGGAGGCCAACATTTAGTGCTGAAATGATTATTTCTTTTCTTTTCCTTTAAGCAGATAACATTAAGCAACGAACAATCAAGCAAATTACATTTCCTTTCTCTACCACTACCCGGCAACACTTAAATTTATATCTGATCGAATTTCCTTAACCTTCGCCGCCAAGAGATTTAAAATCATTTTGCATTACACACACTCAAGGCCCCCTTCTTTTCTTTAAAAATAATCCCATCCTGTTGGATTTCAAAATACAGAGTTATTGCATAATTACAGAGAGTGTTAAATGCTTCAGAAGCAGATATATTTCTTTTGTGCCCAAGTTGCAAAATTTAAATAGCAATTCAAAGCAATTGTGAATGAAGACACATGAAACAAATTACAAAATATGCATTAATTTATTTGATTTGGGGGGAGGAGGAAAATGGTCTTTGAGGTTGGAGCTGGAATTCCAGCTGTGAATTGGCCCAGAAATTATTATGAAGGATGAAAGAGCAAGAGAGCCAGTGTGGTGTAGTAGTTTAAGCACTGGACTATGACTCTGGAGACCAGGGTTCAAATTCCACCAGAGAAATATTCCACCCTAAAATAAATGTGAATCAATAAAAGTTTTTAAATAAGAAATTTCCCTTGCCCAAGACTCTTTTACACTATACAGTTATATAGCACTATGACTCTATTTTAACTGGCATGGCAGGATTCTGGGATTTGGAGTTTAGGGAAGAGTATTTAGATTTTTCATGAGAGTTCGTGTGGTGTAGTGGTTTGAGCACTCAACAATGACTCTGGAGAAAAGAATTCGAATCCCCACATAGTTATGGAAACCCACTGAGTGACCTTGAACAATTTACACACTCTCAGCCTCGGAGGAAGGCAAAGGCAAACCTCCACTGAATAAATTTTGCCAAGAAACCCTCCCTAAAAGGCTCTGTTCTCCTGTCTCCTGGAACACAGCAGACTGGTGTTTCCAACCACTTCCTGCAAGCAATCTCTGGTGCAAGGAAGAAATGTGACATGAATCCTTTTTTTGACAATCACACTGGAGATTTCTTGTGGGAGGAGGTAGCAACATCAGTGTTCTAGTCAACAGGCAATCACAATTGCTGATGCCCAGTGAGGCAGGTTTGAGGCTGTGAGGGAGGTCAGGTCAAGAAACGCTACTTAGTAAAGGCTGAATCTACCCTGCAGAATTAATTCAGTTTGACACTACTTAAACTGCCATGACACAATGCTATGAAATTCTGGGATGTGTAGTTTTGTGAGATTAGTTTTGTGATTTAGCCTTCACTGTCAGAGAGCCCTGATGCCACAACAAACTACAAATCCCAGGATTCCATAGGATGGAGCCTATGACAGTTAAAGCTGTGCCAAATTGCATTAATTCTGCAGTATGGCAGCAGCCCTAGTCCCTAGATTGTTGTCTCTTTTATTGTATTATCGCCTTATGTAAAGCTTCTGTTAAGGCTGCACTATATTTATATCAATCTTGTACTTAGTGCAGTGTCAACATGAAAAGAGATTGTCATTTTCCACCAAACTCAGTGCCAGCCTAAGTGACCCCTAAATTGCATACCCATGTCCACTATCAACTCACAGACAAATATACACACCTGTATACTTTCTTCAGTAGCCAGAACTTCTGCCACAGGGACTGACTGAATGAACTGCATAAAACCTGAGAGACCAATAAAGAAGAAGAAGAAGAAGAAAAAGAAGAAGAAGAAATAAAGAAAGGTAAATAAAGCATCAGAAAACTACATGAAAAATTAATAAGGCTCAAGGATTCATTTGCCAAGCTATGATCTATACAAGGATCTGTTTGTTATTTCATATTGTAATATGCCTCATGCCTTTAATGACTATTACTGCAAGTTTCGTGACTAGCCACAGAAATAAAAACGGGAACTACTATAAACTGTAGTTTAGGAGGTAACAAAAAGGTAGCTTTTTGGATACTGTAAAGTCTTATCCTGTAAAAAGCATGCAGTAGTCACAACATTTAGGAATGAGCACGGCATAAGCATAATGGCTCCTCCAACAAGAGAAAGAGCAGACTCACCATGCTTTGTACTAGTAGCCAACACTTTGTAAGGAGTCAGCTTCAAATCCAGATTCTCCTTCCTTAAGAGCTGTGGAAAAGACAAGATGTTGAATGTTATGGCCAAAAATGTTAAGAAATGGACTAGTTTTGCTTGCTTACAATGTAATGGCTATAATAGAAGTACACAGAAGAGAATTGAGGGGAGAGCTTTATTTGCATTTATATATTATAGTAAGAGACATGGAGAACAAATATATATGATGAGAGGCTAAAGGAGTTGGGCATGCTCAGCCTGGTGAAAATAAGATTGAAGGGTAAAATGATCCCACTCTTTAAATACCTCAAAGGCATCCACAAAGGGGAGGGGAAAGGCTTGTTCTCTGCTGTCTCCAGGGGTAGAACTAGGTTTAAGTGATCGGAGGATAGATTTCAACTGAATATTAGAAAGAACTTCTTTACAGTGACAGCAGTTCAGCAATGGAACCGAATGCTGAGAGATAGTACGGACTCCTTCTCTGCACATCTTCAGAAAGATACTAGAAAGATATCTGCTGGGGATGCTCTAACTCAGTGGTTCCCAAACTTTGGTCCTCCAGATATTTTGGACTTCAGTGCCCAGATTTTGTGACTGTTGGCCAAGCTGGCTGGGGCTTCTGGGAACTGAAATTCGAAACATCTGGAGGACCAAAGTTTGGGATCCACTGTTCTTGCTGGAAATCTTGCATTTAGCAGTGGGTTGAACTCAATGGCCCATAAAGCCACTTCCAGCTCAAAGATTCTATTATTTTTCATATTTTCTGGCTTTCTTTAAGGAGCTGGAATCTCAGACCAAAATTGACAGTAGTGACAGCATCTTGCTCTCATATCATTTGTAAGAATTACTGAACAGCTACTACAAGCAATCAGAAGACAGTATTTGCAACTGTCAGTAAAGCAGGAATCCGGGGATATCCAGGGCCAACAGGGTCCCATCTGTTCTTATTAAGCTGCTAAGAGTCCATCCGGATTCATCAGTCTGATGAATTCGCTCAAACACAAATTAATCTCTCTTTTCTGCCTGCTTCCAGACTACAAGCCTTCACATCAGCATCCTAATCCCAAATCCTTACGTGACACCCAACAGCTGTGTATTCAGTTAAGCAGAGCCAAAGTTTGCCAATCCATGCCGAATTACATGGGAAAAAAGGAAAGAGGGCTGATGGGACTTCTAGGGGCACATTAGTGCTCCTGCACTGATCAGTGCTCAGACAAAATTGGTAGGATAACAAAAAATGATTACAAAAAGTAGTGCTGCCTTAATAGAAAACAGTTGGGGGGGGAGTTCAGGTGACAGGAAGGAAGGAAAGCTTTTGTGCTTCACAGACCTCTTATTTAAAAAAATGCAACAACTAAGCAGGTGAAATCGTCCACATAAAACCATCCCCCTTTTCACCTTGTTTTTTTTTTTTTTTTTAAACAGCTGGTCCTCTATATCCATAGATTTTTTTTTATCCATGAATATGGCTTGAAAAAATATTCAAAAATAATATAATTTCCAAAAGCAAACCTTGTTTGTGCCAATTTATGTAAGGGGCACCATTTCACTATGTCACTGTATTTATTGGGACTTGAGCATCCATGGATTTTAATATACACAAGCAGTCCTGGAACCAAACCTTAGCAGGATACCAAGGGCCCACTGTATTCTCTTTTCTTGCTGTCACCAACCATGGTCCTAGAATTTGAATTTCCACTTTTATTTCTAGCCCAAGCACTTCCTCCTTTTATCATTTGAATTCTCCCACTCTCTGACAGTTACCTTATTCTATGCCTCACCATGTTAGAGGGGCTGAAGAGCAACAAAAGCCTATGCTAGAAATTTATTTTACTCTGCTAGTCTCAAAATGCCACAAGATTCTGTCATATCTTCTTTATAATTATTATTATTATAAAACAGATCAACATGGCTATGCCTTTGAAAATGGTTTAGTGGGTAAGCCAATCATTATTGTTCTCCATGACACAATTAATTTTTAAGCTGATAAAATATAAAATCCAACCAGAATATTTAAAAAAAAAGATTTCCATAAATATATAGACTTATATATAAAGTGTTGTTTTACTTAACAACATTGTCACCTTGTCCATGAGCGATATGATCTGGAGAATTAGCTGATCTTGACGTAAATCATCCCCATGTTTAAATATTACAGGATACTTGCCCCCGTCTTCAGTCTTGAAGAATAATTGGGCTGGCATTAAAGCACTCTGTCGGGGGGAGGGAGACAAATCAAATACACAAATGAACAAACAAAACAAAAACAAAAAGTGGAAAGCAGAAAGTAATTGGCATGGGGAGAGAGTAAGTTTCTTCAGCGAAATTTTCATCCTCCCCAGTGTCAGTGTGGTATTGGTACCCAAACTCGAACATACATAAAACTGTTCTTTTGTGTCTGAAAACTTTAAAGTAGCCTCTCCCAAATCTGGACCTCAGTTGTTGATGGACTCCATCTCCCATCATCCAAAAAATCCATAGCCAGAGATGGTGGGATCTGTAGTCAAATGCCAGGAGAGACACAACTGGGAAAGACTGAATTAAATGTTAAGTTCACACACAGTATGATACCCCAAAAAGAGAAAGCCAAAAGAAAGAAGGAAGAGGGTACATACACCCTAAAATCAATCTCACAACCAGTTCCCCATGATAGTTGTCATTGTTCCTCAGGCTGCAGCAAAACTTAAGAAGGTCCTCCAAGAATCTTCCCGAATCCCTTTTAAATTAAGGAGGAAAGATGGAGCTGAAAGACAACTCCAAACTCAATCTAGAAATCTCTACACACCAAGATATCCACACATATTCTCCCAAGCTTGATGGAGACACCCCAGTCACTCTGTAGATGAGTGGTATAACACCTGCTTTGCATGAAGAAGGTTACAGTGGTTTCTCCAAGCAAGATAAGAAAAAGTCTTACTTGAAACCCAGGAGAATTACCATCAGCTGGCATTAATGAACAGAATATGCTCTATGCAAAGAAAAAGAACATAATAATACAGGAAGAAAAAGAAATAAAAAGACAATGGAGACAATACACAGAAGAGTTATATAAATGAGATGAGAAAATGCATGAAACGTGGAATGACGAGCCACATGAAAACGAACTCCAAATTCTAAAAAGCGCAATAAGAGAAATAGGAAAAAATATACCACTAGGAACAAATGATATCCCAATTGAACTGCTACAATGCACACAGATAGAAACAACTCTAGTATTAACTAAAATATGTCAATGAACATGGAAACAAAGAGATAGCCAACAGACTGGAAACGATCAATATATTTCCCAATACACAAGAAAGGAGATACAAAAGAATGCATAGCATTAAGACCATAGCATTAAGCTCACACACAAGCAAAATTATGCTTAAAATTCTGCAGCATAGACTCCAATCATACATGGAGAGGGGAATTCTAGAGATGCCAGGAAGATTCAGGAAAGAAAGAGGCACCAGAGACCACATCACAAACATATGATCGCTAATGGATTGTACCAAAGAATTTCAGAAAAAAATCAGCATGTGTTTTATTGACTACAGCAAAGCATTCAACTGTATAGATCACGAAAAGCAATGGAACACACTCAAACACATGGGAGTCTCATCATATTTGATAGTCCTGGTGCGGAATCTGTACCTAGGACAGGAGGCCACTGTCAGAACTGAATTCGGAAAAACAGAGTGGTTGCTATTAGGAAAAGGGATCAAGCAAGGCTGTATTCTAATCACTCTGCTTGTTCAACTTATATGCCAAATACTTCATAAGAAAAGCAGAGCTAGAATCAGAAGGAGGAGGAGTGAAGATAGGAGGAAGGAATAGCAATAACCTAACATATGTGGATAATACCATAATAATGGTGGAAGACATCACAGGCTTGGAACAGTTACTATGGAAAGTCAAAGATAAAAGTGCAAAGGCAGGATTAATGCTGACCATAAAGAATACAAAAATTATGACCACAGAAGAGATACATAAATTCAATCTATACAAAGAGGAAATTGAAATAGTTAAAAAAATTCCTGTACTTAGGATAAAATATTGACTGGAATAGTAACAGTAGCCAAGAAATAAGAAGATTAGAAATGAGAAGGGCAGCTATGAAAGAAAAAAAAAAAAGCTCTTGAAAAGTAAATGTATACAACTGAGTATAAAAGTTAGAATCATCCAACCCACCATATTCCCCATATGGAAGGCATTCAGGGGTAGCTTTGTTGGCCATTTAGCGAATTTAAACAAAAATCCATCAGTGATACCTTTATTGGCCAGCCAAAATGCACAATATACTTGCTGCAAACATTTGAAGCTCCATGGGCTTCTTCATCAGGCAAGATGTTACAAACCAAAGAGGAAAAACAAACCAAAGAGGAAAAAAACAACTGGAGATGTTAGATGCCTACATGTTGTTTCAGTCTTTAGCTAAGATGGTATATGGTGGGGAGGATATCTTTTGCAGGCAGGCTTCTCCTCCTCCTAGCCCTCTGGCTATAGGGGGATTTGCAAAATCCAGGGAATTTAAAATCTATTTGCATCTCATTAGGGGCCCCTCTTTTGCAATCCAATATGTCTCCATTCCAGTGAGGCCACAGGCCTCTTTCTGGCAGAGAACAATGGATCCCTCAAGAAGTCTCCATGTTTTTGCATCAGGAATATTTTGGTGGATGCATATGGAAAGCTGTAGAAATTCCAACCTTGCCATTGCCCAAGGCCAACTTCTGGTAAATGGATCTCTGAGCTACTTTTATGAAGGAAACACTTGGAAATCTTTAAATTTCCATATATGTCTTCAAATATCTCAGCACTACATAAAAGGGCACAACAAAAATAATTGAAATGGAAGAGAAAGAGGGGGAACAAAATGCCTTAGTCATCTTCTAAACTTAAGAAATGCTAAGGAAAGGATAACATTAAAGCAATTAGCTCTCCTCCCTAATTAATTTAGTGATTATGGCAGTGCTATTTAAAATGCCCTTTACGAAAAGACCTAATTTGTTTAGTTGGCAATTTGTCCCTCATAAAGAGGAGAGAAAGAAAATCAATTGCTCTCTGAAAATAAATATAGGTATCTATTTCACATTACCCAGTCCTCCCTCTATATGCTTCTTAAAAAAAAAATGGAACAGAGAAAGGTGTAGCTCACACATTTACCAGACCACTAAAATTTTCAAACAGTTGGATGACAAGGAGATTCTCCTTCCTGGTAGCCGATGTAATGCTACTTGCAAGGTACAGGTTGAGCCATCCTTATCTGGAGTTCTGAAATCCATAATACGGTACTCCAAAAATTAAAACTTTTTTTTCATAGGTGGCTGAGACACCTTTGCTTTCTGATGGTTCAGCATACACAAACATCGTTTCATGAACACAATTATTAAAAATATTCTTATACAAAATTACCTTCAAGCTGTATAAGCTGTATGTGAAACTTAAACAAATTTGGTGTTTAGACTTGGATCCCATCTCCATGATATCTCATTATGGATGTATATGCAAATATAGGTATTCCAAAATGCAACAAACAAACAAGCAAATAAAAAAATATAAATCTGGAATCCAAATACTTCTGGTAACAAAAGAAGGAGACTGCATTACAGGTAGATTGACTTAGTCAAGGAAGCCATGGCCCTGAGCACGGTGGTCGTTGAGCGAGGCTCTTGGCTATCTCTCAACCATTAGGTCTCCATAAGTTGCAGTCAACCTGATAGCAGATATACATATTTGTCTGGGGTTTATAATTCAGAGCATTATCAGGATTTCTCTTTGAAAAAAGCAAGAGGGTCTGCAAGTTTAGAAACCAATAAAGGAAATAATACATCTGCCATCAAGCCATATCCTTTTGAAAAGTAGCAACATGGACTACAGTGAAATTAGTGACATTACCTTGAACAAGGTAGCTTTCTCTGGGATTATTCCTCTAATTTTCACCTGTGGCTCTAAAGGCAGTGGAATGGGCTCAATATCTGATAAATTCATCTTTTCATTGTCTGCCAGGAGTGCCTGGAGTCTCTCATTCTAGAAGTGGAGTGGGACGGAGGAAAGAATGAAAAACACAATAAAACAGTACTTCTTCCTTTAGTGCTTAAGAAATTTCAACTACTGATTTCCAAGCTCATCAGCTTGTCTAAACCAACCAACTTGTTATGCCACTTAACCGTCCCCAAATTCTTTATTGCTCAGCAGCTGAAAATCACCCAGGGATCAACTAGCAAATCCAGAAATCCATATTCTGCTAATTGATGTAGCTCCCCCCCCAAAAAAATCCAATAATCAGTGGGAAAGTTAAAGGGCTGCAGGAATCAATGTAAATCAATCCACACACTCTAATGCATCTTTTCATTATTTGTCCATTACCAATTCTTTCTTTTGAGTTGCCCATACAGCTGTTCCAGAGATGCAACAGCAGGGTGGAGCACATGCCAAGCACCCATAAGGGAACAAAATATCCATAGAATCATACTCTGGGAACAAAATTTAGCTTAAGTCCTCACAATTGCAAGAACGTGCTTTAAAAACCTGTGAAAAAAAAATCCTGTTTAGAAATGGGGCTCTAAATTAATCATTTTATATATCAACTTGAATCCTATTGTTTGTCCTAACTAGAGCAGACCCACTGAATCAATGGGATTTACCTACATGTTGACTCAGCATTCAACAGTTTATTCAATGGGTCGATTTTATTTGGGATTGGCCAACAGAAGTTAGGCAATTGTGTTTCCCACTGTATGTTTTCCTAAAGAATTTGATGAAAATTAGAATTTACAGCAGTTGCTTTAGTTGCTCTAAAGATGCAGAATTAACTTCACTGTCAGAGATAATTTGCTTTATTAAGAATTATTTAATTTTTTTTTTAAAAAAATCTGGTTGCATGCACTAAGGCCAAGGTTTGTAAGTGGGTGCAGTACTGTTTTAAATTGTACTGTGTGAATTGCTTTATATCCTTTAAAGTATTTGTCTTGAATTGTTTTGATATTGTTAATAGTTTAATACTGTTGTAATACTGATTTTTTAAAAAAATATATTTAAACTGTACTGTAATCATTTTAATTCATAAGCCATCTTTAGTTCCAGTCGTGGGAAGAAGTGAGGGAAGAAATAAAGTGCAGCAGCTGCATGACAATGAGGTTGGCACATGCCCCCCTAGCACCTATTAAGGAAAAGAATTGAACAGGCCACATTTGCAAGGTCTCAGCCAGTGTAACTCAATTCGGTGGTCCCTTGACCAGTGCTGGTCCCCAGGGGCATCACTAAGGGGGTGCACAGCCTGGGCCACATCAGTTGACACCGTATGGTTGAGCGAGACCACTGCTCCCTCAACATCTGCCTTTTGGTAGAAATGGGCCGTGATATTCACCTGCATTCCTTTCAAATGCTGTAGCTTAGCAGAGGAGATGGCATGAGTGGGGCAAGGCTCAGTGGGAGGAGAGGACTCAGGGTTTTAAAAAATTACTCTTTTCTCATTTTCTTTAAAAACATCACATCTTAGCAAATTTTCACTTCAACCACATGAAACCATGTACATATAAATACATTTGGGCTACATGCATGATAAAATGCACTTTAAAAGTATAGTTTTAATTTGGCGAGTTGTTTATGTCACGGCTATTACTATTACAGTCAGTTATATATGAAAATTGTGATTTATGAGTAACATTAATCCAAAGAACATTGCCAAGGATTCTTTATGGAAGGAGGTAACGGTGGAGGGAGAAACCATGAGTTAGCGCACTCAGGGGACACCAACTCTAGTGAACTCTAGGAAGAAACAACTGTAGCCAATGGCCACAAATATGGTGCTGGCTAGTGGCGCAATGAAAAAGAATAATTATTGCCCCCCTCCCGCATCAAATAGCATGTAAGCCTTTGTCAAAAGGTCTTCCCAGCAGGATGCGGATTACGTTTGCCATTTTATCTTGTGCCCAAACACACCATGTTAGGAAGAGCTGGCTGTAGCTAAAGTTAAGTTCTAAAGTGTGAGAGAGGACAGGTACTTTCTTCCCACTCATCAGAGCTTTATAGTACCTCATCCTGCTCCAAGATCTATCATGGATTAACAATAGAGAAGTCAATTCCTGGATCTGATCTGGTCACCCTAATGAGGCCACACTTGCATCTAGACATGGAACTGAAGCACAGCAGAGAAAAGAGTTTTCTACCATTTACCTTTTTCTTTCGATTTCCACTTTCACGCTGCACTGCTTTCATGAGATGGACCAACCTATCGACAAAGGTTTGCTGGGCTGCTAGCAAAGAGCGCATCACCCTGACAGACTTATCACCCTGGGCAAATGAGAAGTGGGGGAAATGCAAAAATTATTTCTTTCTCCTGCCTTGAGGAGACTTGCAGCAAAAGCCTCTCTCAAAGGGAGTGGATGATAAACCCCATCATTCATTCAAAAGGATTTTGTTTTGTTTTCTGTTTGACTTTAACATCATTCAACAACTTTCTTTATAAAATTAAACAGGCAGGTAGTTTTATTCTCTGCCAGAGATCTTTATCCTTTCTTTCATAAACATCTTATGCAAAAATAAACCAAAAGTATACAGATTTGTAAAAGTAACCTCCTTGCAAGTACTCAGCTTTTCTTGAGACAGAAATTTAAGGATTAACAGCACAAAATAAAAATAACATGGTTTTGCAAACTTGTTGTTGTTGTTGTTGTTGTTGTTGTTGTTGTGTGCCTTCAAGTAGACCTACAAATACCAGGTGCTGTAGGCTATATTTTAGAGGAAGGAACTGGCAAAACCACCTCTTGGTATTTATTTTTTAAGAAAATCCCATTGAATTTTGAGGTTGCAATAACTTGACAGGTGGCTTGAAGGCAGGCAAGCACACACATAGCACATACACAATGCTCTACTAGAGGATGCTATAGGGCTTTCTCAGTGGCTGCTCCCACACTGTGAAACTTGCTTCCAAGAGAAGTCAAGCTGGGACTTCTTCTTGTCCATTCATCAGTAGGTAAAGATCTCTTTTACTTGTTTTGCTTTTTGGTAACTATCTGCTTTCTGAAGAAACCTTTATTAGGTGAGTACTATACTTTTTATTGTTTTAATATTACTTTTAATATTCCCAGGCAATAATGCAGTTTGACACTGCTTGAACTGCCATGGCTCAATGCTATGGGATCCTGGGATCTGTAGTTTGTTGTGCCATTAGAGCCCTCCGACAAAGAAGGTTAAATATCTCACAAAACGACAAATTCCAGAATTCCATACCATTAAGCCATGGCAAATAAAGCAATGTCAAACTGCATTATTTCTGCAGTGTGGATTCAGTTACAGCTGCACAGCCTATGAGGTAATACTGACTTAATCTGTGAACATCAATGATTCAGACTCTATTGAATAAATTCAGAAAAAGTGAAGCATTATCAAATAATATGGCAAGTTCCAAATAGTCTTACATTTTTGTAATTCTGCTGTTGTGATTCTATCTATGGTGATTCCAATGATATTTTTTGTCAGTTCATTATTATTGTAGTTAACAGTATTGTTGCTGTAGTTATTTGTATGTGATTTATTTTACCCATACCTTTTAAAAAATCTTATTAAATGCTGCTTTGAGTGTCAGTTTTGGGAGAAAGGACAGAAATCAAAAGAATAGATAATATTTCCTAAGCAGCAGAAGCATGCAAATAAAACCAACTTCAAAATATCACCAGAACAAAAGTTTATTGCTGTGTGACTTCAAGTCACTTCTGACTTATGGAGACCCTAAGGCAAACCTATCAAGGAGTTTTCTTGGCAAGTTTCTTCAGAGGTAGAAGAGACCTAGAGAAGGTGATTTGCCCAAGGTCACCCAGTGAGTTTATATGGCTGTGCTGGAATTCAACCCTGGTGTTCAGAGTCTTAGTCCAATGCTCAAACCACTATATCAGAACAAAAGTATTTGCTCCCAAAGCCTCACAGTGTGTGGTGCCAAGCTTAAAGTAAGCAGAGATGGAACCAGGAGTGACTCTCACCTAGACTGTTCTCCACAGCTTGATCACACTCACTAAGGAGAAGCTCTATGCCCAGAATGTGGCCCAGCAGTCAAAGCGTTTGCTTCACCTATTATGATCAAGCTCCCCTATCCCAACTTATCCCACACTTCACTCTCCAAAAATGTTACAGGCTTTACCTTTAAGAGAGCTTGACTAAATCTCCGCATGACATTCAGGTACATCTCGTGAGTCCTGGGATCTCTCTGTTGAGTGTCTTGGTCTTCACATTCCACGATCACGTACCTTCCACAGAACAGAAGAACAATACCAACCTTTAAAGATATTGGTAGATCAACCATTGCACAGCTCTATCTCCCCCCAATAGGAGAACAAAATGGAGCATACATATTAAATAATGTCAGGTTTTGAGCCTTTCCACCAAGGGTGGGCCAATTGCAGTCCACAGAATAAGTCTGGCCCCCATGCTGTTTTGGGGATTCCCCCACTCCCACACCATTTTAAGCCTAGGACAGACCTTTTTGGGAGCATTCGGGGGAAATATTTTATTTATGTGCTAGTGTGCGATACAGCATTAGGGATCTTCTAGGGGACAATGTGGCCTTCTGACTAGTAATAGTTTTTTGCCTCTGCTCTACATAGTGTACAACAGCAAACCAGAATGACAGTAAACAGGAAGATGAAACTAGTATTCATGATCATGGAATGACAGAAATGGAAGGTACTTTAAGGAACACCTAGTCCAGACTCTGCCAGTACAAGGATTTACAGAGAGAACACTGCTGACAGGTTAGCATTCAAACTTTGCTTTAAAAACCTTCAGTAAAAGGGAGTCCACCACCATCTCCATTGGAGGTCTTTAAATGGAGGCTGTATGCTTTCACTGTGGATTCTTATACCGGCAAAGGGGGCTGGTACATGATGTTTCTTAGATGTGTTTATCTAGTAGAGTTAAAAAAAACTGTAACACAACCACAAATAGTAATACAAACTGTTAACACAAATGTTTGAACAGATCACATGCTCAGAAAAGAATTGGCTTCTACCATTGCTGTGACAATTTTCCAGCTCCTGTTCATAGGAAGAGTTGAGTCATGTAGGTAGAGTTGAGTCAGCAGGATGCAATAGTTTGTGTAATTGTTGATTAAGACCCCTGGAAACCAAAACCTGCTCTGCTATGGGAACCCATTACATGACCTCAAGCAAGTCACACTCTCTTAGCCTAAGAGAAAAGCAATTATCAATCGTCTTCTGAATCAGTCTTGCTGAGAAAACCCAATGATAGGCTGGCCTGGGGGGGGGGGGTGTCACCATAAATTGCAAATGACTTGAAAGAACATGCCAACAAACAGGTATTATGTATTAAGGCCAAAGATCCTGCCAGAGAATGGTGTTAGGTTCCTGTTTCTTTCCTCTTCAGCAATTTCTCCAAGAACTTGTAGGGCTGACTGCCTACCCATCGGTGGGGGGGCCTTCAAAATTCCCATTATTCCCCATTGCAATGGGTGGAATAGCTCTTTTCCCAGTATTATAAATGTGTTTCATCTATCACTGTATGTCCCACCACCACTACAATCTTTTTATTATTTTATTATTTTATTATTTTCAACTTCTGTTGAATCAAGTCAACCAAAATATACAATTGATCAGTGGACCTGAGGACTTATAGATGCAAATGCTGGAACTACAGCTGTGACGTTCAGATTTTGGCACTGAGAAACTGAGTAGTCCGGAAGGAGACCAGGGCAGGGGAATAATAATAAATTGGCCAATCTTGCAGTCTGAAAGAGAAAGGAAAAGGCTTTGAAAAGAACAGAAGGTACTAGAAAGGTCTAGCATGTGGGCTATTTTTATGAAAAAGAGAACTTGAAAAATTCATCTCTGCCTTAGTTCTTTTCGTAAGGAGAAAAGAGAGAGAAAAGACGAAGTCAATTCTTTTCCAAATGTGGGTAGGCAGCAATGAGGCACATTAAAAGAGCTGGACTGTATTATGCCTATAAATGAATGCAGATTTTCAATTCTGCTAGGGATCAGTAGTACAGTGTACCAGGGTATGGGGAATGCTGGGCTTGGCTATTCCTCTCAACCTTTGTTGTTGTTAACTGCCATCAAGTCAACTTCAACTTATGGTGACCCCATGAATGAGCAGTGATGTAAACTCAAGTTGTTTGACTCAGACTCAAGTCGCTGTAATGACTTGACTTGGACTCGACATGGTAATAAATGACTGCCTTACTCAACTTGACTTGAGACTTGCAATTTTTTAGCAACTGACTTGGTTGCCTTGGTTCAATGACATAACACATTCATCCTTCTCTCACTTCCACCTCTACCCAGCCTTGCTTTGCTTCAGCCTCTGCTGCTTCTGACTTTTGCTTGTGTGTGTGTGTGTGCTGAGTTGGCCCTTCTTCTTGCTTCTTCTTCTTCTTCTTCTTCTTCTTCTTCTTCTTCTTCTTCTTCTTCTCTCTCCTTTAGTTTCTTGATTGTTGATTTGGGGTGAGAGTAAAATTCTTTTTGTTGCTGTTGTAGCTGCTGTTGTTCTTAAAATAGACACTCCTCCCAAGCAATTTGGAGAGAGCTCAAAATCACAAATAGGTGGGTGAGGGTTGGTAAGAGAAAAATAAGCAAGGGAAGGTACCCAGAAGCCAGACCAGAGGCAGAGAGACAACAAACAAATCAAGATTTGACTTGGACTCAACAAGAGAGCTCAGAAAAACTAAGGGGACAAGGAGCCAGGATTCTGCCTGCCTCCTCTCCAGCCAGCATAGATTGGTGAGCAGCTGAGCAGTCTCTGAATGGCTGGATGACTGATTCCTAACCAATTTTCCCAGGCATGGTAAAGAAAAGAGAGAAAGGGGGAAGAAAAGCAGCCAGGCAGATGAGAGGGTGAGCACTCAGCCTGACACTTGTGTAACTCCTTTCCACACAGGCTCCCTCTTTCCTTGGATGTCCTTTCCTTTTCAGCCTTTCAGGGATCTCCCTCAATCTCACTCACTCACCTACATACATATACATATACACAAACTCTATCCTCTCTAACTACAGTTCAGTTAAAGCCCTGATGTTCCCTTGGTTTGTCATCACTGTGAATGAAAGACCTCCAAGTCACCTTGTCATCAATATCCCTGCTCAAGTATTGCAGGCTTGGGGCTGTAGCTTTTCTGATTTAGTCTATCCATCTGGAATATGGTCTTCCTCTTTTCCTGCTGGCTTCTACCTTACCAAGCATTATTGTCTCTTCTAGTAAATCATGTATTCTCCTGATATGGCCAAAGTACAACCATACCATTGTTTGGTATGATTGTATTGTGGTTTAGTCATCTTGGCTTCTAGGGAGACTTCAGGCTTGATTTGCCCTAGGACTATCCATGGTATTCACAGAACTCTTCAACAGAGCTACAATTCAAATGAGTTGATTCCCTTCCTATCAGCTTTCTTCACTGTCCAGCCTTCACAACCATACATAGAAATGGAAAACACAATGGCATGGGCAATCCTAACTTTAGTGTTCAGTGATATACAGTCGCCTCTCCGTTCTCATGGACTTGGGATCTGTGTCCCTCACCTATCTGTAGGCGATGAATGGAGGGGTACAAAATGGGGCCTACAGGACATGAATGTGCACTGTTTTCTATTCTTGCTGGGGGTCTGGAATGGATCACCCACAAGAACAGAGGGTTGACTGTATCTTTATACTTCAAGATTTTGTCTAGTTCCTTCACAGCTGCTCTTCCAAGTCCTTGTCTTTTACTGATGTACATACAGCTATATAAAAATTGGCTCCCCTTCTGTCAGTGTGATTATCCGGAAGAGATCACCATTAAACATTTTAGAGGGATGGGGAAATGTAGTGGGTCAAAGGGTTGTGCTCATTGCACAAAATGTCAACATCTGAAAGACTTTGGGGCTGTACAGACTGGCATTTTAGGCCAGCCTGGGGGTAGAGTGGGGGCGTGGTGACCGCATGCTGACTGCCCCGATGCCGCAGTCAGGCCCACACCCAACCAGAAAACGGGTAGCGAAAGGGCATGTCTTTGGCACAGCATTTAGATGCGCTGCACCAAGGAAACATTAAAAAGCCGCAGCGGCAGCAAGGGCGGCTTTTTGCTGCTCTAAAAAGGAGCAGCATTTTTCTGGTTCTTTTTAGAGCGGTAAAGTGCTGGATCAGGGAAATGGCCCCGATCCAGTGAGCAAAGGGGTGGCTTGCCACCACCTCTTTTGGTCAGTCTGTTCAGCTCCTTTATCTCCCTATATGAGCCTGCTTAAATTTTAAAATGTTCAGGAGAGGAGTTTCTCTCTGTCTTACTATTATCACAGGCGCGTTTGGTGACAACCTTCTTCATGTCTGCTCCCAGATTGTGGAATGCTCTCTACAGGAGGATAGCTTGGACTCCTTTCTTCTGCCTATCTGTCAGCAAGCAAAGATCTTTTTAGCTTAGACTGTCTTTTGTCCATTAGCTAATTGGAGCAGAAGGGTGTTTTAATGTGGTGCATAATATATTTATCACCTTTGTTGTTGTTATGTGCCTTCAAGTCATTTCTGACTTATGGAGACCTTAAGACAAACCTATCATAGGGTTTTCTTGGTAGATATCTTCAGAGGGATTTTGCCACTGATATCCTCTGAGGCTAAGAGACTCTAATGTGGTTAATTCGATCCCTAGCTATGGCAGGAGCCAGAAGGATTGTTATCACCTGTATCATTTGCTTTCTTACCCTGCTTCCTGGTCCACCTGGAAAAGTGCATGGATAATGTGCAAGAGCAAATTATTGGGAAGACTGGATGTTGTGGAAACTCCTTATAGGCCTAGAGATTTAAAACTCAGTTCCTGGAACTGAGCAGAAATCTTAGTTCCGTACTTACCAATATAAGTAGTTTGCCAGGGTGGAATTTTTGCATGCTCGGGATATCAAGAACGTGCAGAGGTCTTGCTGAAAGTAAATGGTTAAAAAAAGGTTAGAGTTTCCAGCACGAAAAAGCTACATTTGCCTTCAGAAGGACAAAAGGGCCTTTTAGATATAATGGGAGGAATATCCCGCACCCAAAAAATGTCCTAGCTCCAGAGGGAGCTGGGTGAAAAGATAGTTTTCACACATTTTGTGTGTGGTGTGTGTGTGTGTCTGTGTGTGTGTGCACTCAGATTCATGCATACTGCCAATCTAGTCCGGCACTTCCAGACTCATGTGCCCCCCTTGCCACACTATGTTTGGTTGCTTAGTTCCTAGTTGGCAGGAAGTGCTTGTTCTCTCTGGCATATGAACAGGCAAACTATGGTTTCTGCATGTGTTTAAACCAGGATTTCAAAACACAATGTCTCTTACCTCCAGACTTTCACTGTCAGTGGACTCCTTTGCTTTTGCTGTAGGAGGTGGGGAGGACACATGGGGGAGTGGACTAGTGATGATCTGAGAACTAGAAGAAGAATACAGTTAAGGGGAAAGGGTTTACACAAGGATTTACAGGCAATGAAATATAAAGCTCCTGGATGATCACTATGGAAAACAGGATGCTAGGCTAGATACACTTTTAGTCTTATCCAGTAGGACACCGATTATCTCCTTGCAACTGTCAGTATGAGAATAGGAGCTCTAACAGGGGTGAACAGAGGCTTCCAGTTCAGTGGAGTAATAATTGTTCTCTGGGCTTATGTGAAAGTTAAAACAGCTATCCAAAATGGTGAACCCTACAGGAACTAGTGTGGTGTAGCAGTTTGAGTGTTGAACTATGACTCTGGAGACCAGGGTTCATATTCCTGTTCTGCCATGAATACCCATTAAGTGACCTTGGGCAAAACACTTTTTCTCAGCTTCAGAGAGAGGGAGGCAAAGGCAAAAAACCCTCTGAACAAAAGTTCCAAAATAAATAAATAAATAAATAAATAAAATCTTGCCATAGGATTGCCATAAATTGTAAATAACTCAAAAGCACACAACCACAACAAAATCACTTAAAATAGGTTTAGCAGCCTGGATAACTCCTTTAAAGCCAGAGCAGGTTTACTACTCAGCTGACATAGAAAATATTACCCACATCTGTTATCTAGCAATACTCAAACTTCAATTAAATCAAAATGTGGCAGCCAGATTGGTCACTGGGAGATCTAGGGATGACCATATAACACTTATATTAAAATCTCTTCATCGGCTGCCTATTAGCTTCTGGGCACAGTACAAGGTGCTGGTTATAACCTTTAAAGCCCTTCATGGCTTGGGCCCAGCTTACTTATGGGATCGCCTTCTCCCATACAAAACGCCCCACACATAAGGTCCTCTGGTAAAAACTTATTGCAGCCAGCAAAAACTAGGCTGGCGGTGGTTACCCAGAGGATCTTTTCTTCTGCCACTCCCAAATTATGGAAAAGCCTGCTGGAGGAGATCCGACACATTACTAGTCTCGACTGCTTTAAAAAGACAGTCAAGACGTATCTTGTCTGGCAGGCCTTCCCAGATTAGCCTCTCAGTCGCCTCCCATTAACTGCCCCTTAATTGCCCCTGCTTTGTTTTAATAATCAAAATGTACTTTTTATTGTGGATGGGAGGGTTTATAGGATATGATGTTTTACTCTATTTTAATGCTGTTTTATTATTGTTAGCTGCTTTGATATTATTATTATTATTATTATTACTATTATTATTATTATTGCTCCATGTTCTTTTATTATTATTACAAACACAGTGTACAAACATTGTTACAAACATAAAAAACATAAACATAAACACAATCCCATAAATCCAACCAAATCTTATCATCGGTCCTCTTGTATCTATACATAACTTCCCTGTTGTTCTACTTTTTTATACAAAATTCCTTTTTCTTGACTTACTCATTTCTTGCATTAACGAGTGATCCACTCCTTATATTTTCACATTCATACGAGTGAGTCAGTTTTCTTGAGTTTCCTCCTATGTTCTGACTCTATTTACCCCATTTCCAAAATTACTATATTCAATTATTCTCTCTGGTGGGAGTTTCCTATGAAAGCAATTCTACCTTTAAATCCCCTCTTCCAATATTCTAAAATTGGAAGCCATTCTCTCTCCCATTTTTGATTAGGTTCATTTTTTAACATATGAGATAGCCTATCCATCTCCCTTAATTCTGCAATCTTTTGCAGCTATTCCTCTAATATAGGCTGTTCTTCTGATTTCCATTTTTTTAGCCCAAACCAATCTTGCCACTGTTACCAAATACAGTAGCATTCCATGTTCTCTTGGGAGTCACAGCTCAGTCACTAAACCACATCTCACTATTCTGTTCTGCATGATCGTAGAGAATACTTTTAGCCATATATGCAGTGGTTATCTCCTTTGCCCTGCAACCTGAAGTGGTGACCTACAAAAAACATACACTACGTAAAAGCCCATCATTATCAATGGCAAAGAGGCTAAATCCACATCTTCAACCCATAATAATTTCCCATAAGCTATCTGCCATTTCTTCTTCTGACATACGAAAGTTTCAGGATAAGATTTCTGTCTTTGACAAAGCTTATCAGTAAGAAAGGATTCATGGGTACAGAGGCTGGTGGGAAGCCAGTCAAAGTTGTGCTACTTTCCATTCACTCTTCATTTAGGAAAACCTCTTGCCTACTTGTCTCCCACCTACCTGTCTACTTCTCCAGTGTTTGTTCCAGATGCAGCCATGCTTTCAGACATGGAGCCCTGACTGTCCTTCTTTGTAGGTTCTAATCCACTCTTGATATCATCAAAGTTTTCATATTTCAGTGCTTGGACCAGCTGTAGCAGGTACATCAGGAGATCCTGGATAAGAAAGATAAAACTGTATTCTGCCCCGCTCACTTTTGCTGCATTAACTCATTACCAACTGTTTTTGCATTTTGAATTCAGTTTCCAGCAAGTGAAGTAATCTGAGGGCAAAGGGGGGAAGTTAGAAGTGGAAAGAGAAACTGGGGCATTTCAAAAGCAGCTGAAAAAAAGTGGAATGGCAGAGGATTAATCAGGACTCTCCCTGCCAAATCCTTGAAGGGCATGCAATAGGAGGAGCAATGGCAATATTTTGTCCACCCCTAAATAGCAACCTAGACATATCAATAATGACAAGAGGAATCCTTCTCAAACATAGGAAAATTATATAGAGAAATGAAGAATTCCCATACCTCATCATCAGCCTGTTGCAATCTGGCAACCGCATACCGCCGCACCGTGGTGTTGGTGAAGTGAGAAGACAAGAGCTCGAGAGAATCTTCCACATCCATGGGCTTCCATTTGCCCAAAAGCTCCAGGGCCTGCTTCGCCTCTTGCGGGAGGCCCCAGTTGACACACTTCAGGAATTTAGTCAGGGCCTGGGGTGGGGTGGAAACATGGTTACATGACATATCTTTTTCTTTTCTTTTCTTTTCTTTTCTTTTCTTTTCTTTTCTTTTCTTTATTTAACTTCTATCCTGTCTTTCTCCCAAAAAGGGACCCAATGCAGCTCACAATATAAAAACACAGTAAAGCAACATTTTTAAAACAATTAAAATAACCTAATTAAAACACTTGAAGATTAAAATTTAAAACATAAAAAGTTAAAAACATATTCTAAACCAACTCTCCCCCCCCCAAAAAAAAAACAAAAACCAGACTTGTATGATTTTAAAATGTTTTCTTGAATTAAAAAATACTTTTGCTTGCCGGCGAAAGGCCAGCAGGGAGGGGACCAGCCTAGCCTCCTGCAGAAGGGAGTTCCAGAGGATGGCACAGCCACCGAGAAGGCTCTCTCCTGTGTCCTCACCATGTGAGCCTATGATGGTGGTTGGACCGAGAGAAAGCCTCCTCCTGAGAATCTTTGGGCTCTAGCTAGTTCATATGAGGAGATATGGTTTCTCAAATAGTCTGGACCTAAACTATATCTGACTCCAAGGAAGCTGTCTCTGTGCTTAACCAGTGTCACAACCAGCTTTTTGAATTGTGCTCAGAAACGAACCATAGCCAGTCAATCTGTTTCAATGCAGGAGTTATATGCTCCCTATAACTGGCACTGGTCAGAATTCTGGCTGCGATGTTTTGAACCTGTTGAAGTTTCCAAACAGTTTTCAAAGGCAGCCTCATGTAGAGTCCAAACAGGATGCAATCAAGGCATGAACTGACATCTCAAGGAATGAGTGCAGTGGGCACACTAGTGTTAACTGTGCAAATGCACTCCTGGCCACTGCTGAAACCTGGCTCAAAGTGGAGTCCAGGAGCACATCCAAGCTGTGAGCCTGAGATTTCAGGGAGAGTGCAATCCCATCCAGCTGAGGCAAAAACCTAATTCCCTGATCTACCTTACGACTGACCAGGAGCACCTCTGTCTTGTCTGGATTAAGCTTCCATTTGTTTGCCCTCATCCAGTCCATTACTAACAGCAGACACTGGTTAAGCACAGAGACAGCTTCCTTGGAGTCAGATGGAAAGGAGAGATAAAGTTGGGTGTCATCCACATACTGATGACACCGCACCCCAAAACATCGGATGACCTCTCCCAGTGGTTTCATGTAGATGCTAAATAACGTGGGGGACAACACAGAACCCTGTGGGACCCAACAGACCAGCAGCTAAGGAGTCGAACAGGAGTCCTCCAACACCACCTTCTGGATCCGCCCCTCCAAGAAAGACTGGAACCACAGCATAGCAGTGCTCTCAAGTCACATCCCAGAAAGGCAGCTCAGAAGGACACCATGGTTGATGGTATTGAAAGCTGCTGAGAGATCTAGCAGGATCAACAAGGACACACTCCCCCTGTCCAGTTCCCTGCGTAGGTCATCCACCAAGGTGACCAAAGCTGTCTCTATGCCATAGCCTGGTCTGAAACCAGGTTGGAAACTAGATATATCTATGTAATCCATTTCATCCAGAAACTCCTGGAGCTGAGAGGCCACCACTTGTTCCAGAACGTTGCTCAAGAATGGAATGTTAGAGACTGGCCAATAATTTTCCAGAATGGTGGGATCTTTTTCAGGCCTCACCACAGCCTCCTTTAGACAGGATGGAATGGCCTCACCACAGCCTCCTTTAGACAGGATGGAAATCTGCCCTGCTGCAATGAAGCATTCACATTTACCCACTGGGCCAGTCCCCCTCTAGCTGATTTCAGAAGCCAGGAAGGTCAAGGATCCAGTATACATGTGGTGGCCCTCACTTCTCCAAGGATCTTGTCTGTATCCTCAGGCTGCACAAATTGAAACATCCAATAATATGGGACAAGCAGGCACTAAGATTACAACCACTGGACCTGTCTCAACTACAGCATCCAAGTCAGAGTGAATCCAAGCAATTTTGTCTGCAAAGTGTCTTGTGAATTCTTCACAGCGAGCTGTCAAATGGTCTTTGTTTCCTTCTTGAGGGCCAGAATGTAAAAGGCCCCCGACAACTCGAAATAGCTCTGCTGGATGACACTATGCAGACACAATGATGGCAGAGAAGTATAGTTTCTTTGCTGCCACCAGTGCCACTTTCCAGTAAGCTCTAGCCTGTGTTCGGTTGGATTCACTCTGAGTCTTCCGCTAACGTCACTCTAGTCTCTGACCCACTTGTTTCATCACCATCAGCTCCCTGATAAACCAAGGGGCACATCTGGCAACACTTTGTGGGAGGGGATGCAAAGAGGCAATTGTGTCCACCACCCTGGCCATTTTCCTATTCCAGAGATCAGCCAGGGCTTCAACAGGATCACCTGCCAAGGCAGCAGGAAACTCCACAAGAGCCATCAGGAATCCATCCGGATGAATAAGCCTCCTGGAGTGGACCATGTTAATCGGCGCTCCACCCCTGCAGAGGCTCTGAGTCCCAGTGAGTCTAAACTCTACCAGGTAGTGATCAGTCCATTACAAAAGAACTACAGAGAGTTCCTCCACTCCCAGGTCAATATTCTCCCCTGAACAGAAAACCAGGTCCACAGTCTGTCCCGCTACATGGGTTACCCCAGATATTATATAGGACAGCTCCATAACTGAGGCTAAGCCAGATGAAAACCAGCATGGTTAATTCCTTCAGTCTTAATCTGTTCTTCTATTTCTTTGCTCTGATTTTTCTTTAGAAATAGAATTTCACTTTTTAAATCTTTATTTTGTTTCTCTCATTCACTTATTTTTGATTTGGCTTGCGCTAATTCCATTGTCAATTTCTCCATTACATTCACCACTTCTTTTACTTCCATCTTTATATTTTTCTTTAAATCTTCTCGAGTATCCTTTAGATCCTATTTCAATTCAGTCTTATCTTTTTTCATCTCCAATCTAATTTTCTTGATTTCATCTAAAATCATCAAATTTGATTCTAGCATTTTGTTTGCCTCTAAAAAAGGCCTTTTCTGAGGATGTGCTTGTGTCTGGATTAAGACTGAACAAAAAGCAAGAGAAAGATGTGTCAAGCTCAGAGGATTACCTGAGCAAAATAATGAAAATCTATATGAGAGGCTAACATCATCATTGGCAGAATTTATGGAAAGGGATGAGGAAGAATTTCACTTTGAAATAGATAAAATGTATCGGATAAGCTCGCAAATATCCAGACAGAAAAAATTACCGAGAGACATGGTTATATACTTTGTGAGAACTCAAATAAGGGACCAACTGCTGAGAATGATCTTTGAACAAAAAAATGGATCAGAAATTCAGATATTTAAAGATCTCCCAGGTGAAACGCTGAAAAGGAGAAAGGAATACATGCAGTTAACAAAGATCTTAAGGGAGAAAGAAATCATGTATAAATGGGAATATCCAGAAGTTTTATCATTTACATATGAGCAGAGAAGGTATAGAATCAACTCTACCACTAAAATAAATGGCATGATAAAAATCTTAAATAAAGAAACAGATGAGGATCAAACACAGAGTCAAGTTAGGAACAAAGACCATTCTGAAAAAGACGAAGAAAGTGCTTTAAAAAAGTGACGCAAAAAGAATGAGATTGACGAGCTGAAGAAAGCTAAGAACGTGGAAAAAAAGAAGAAACAAGAAAGAGAAAAGGAGTTACGAAGTGAGGAGGAAGGTAGAGAAGGATATGACAGGAAAAACAAAGAAAATAGGAGATATAAGGGTGAATCTGAAGATTTAAGACCATCAGAAGAGGAAGAAGAAAAAGAAGAATAGGAAGAGGAAGAAGAAGGTCAGACAGAAGAAGATGACTAAGAATACACTCTTTATCACATGGAACGTTAAAGGTCTTAATTCTCCACAAAAAAGGGAAAAAAAAGTTTCCATTACTTGGGCAAAACAAACACTGAGATAATTTGTCTAAAGGAAACACATATAAAGAATAAAGATATCAGATTATTAAAAAATAAATCGGGATCTCTTTTTGTTTCATCATTGGAGAAAAGGATAAAGGAGTGGCAATATACATAAAAGATAATATAGAGGCAAAGGAGTTATTTGTCGATAAAAACGGGCATTTTATAGGGGTAGAGATTAAATGGGAATATCAGGAAGTAATGATTATAGCCGTATATGCCCCATTAAATTATAAAAGTAAAATTTATGACACATTATTAAACAAAATTACAGATTATACCTAAGAAAATATTATTTTGATGGGGGATTGGAATGGGGCCTTAGACCCCACAATTGATAAAAAATCAAGTGGTAAAACTAGGTCCATACAAGGTAAACTCCCAAAATCTTTCTTTAATATGAAGGAAACATTATTGGTAGAGGATATCTGAAGATACAAACATGGAAAACTGAAGGACTATACTTTTCACTCAACCCCACATAAGTCATGGTCCAGAATAGATATGTTTTTTTGCCATGGACCTAATTAAAAAGAAAGTAGAAAAATTGAGATCCTGCTTAAAGTATTATTTGATCACGCTGCGGTCAAAATGACCCTCAAGAAAAAGAAAAAAAAGATTTCTGCTGGAGATTGGATGAATCACTCCTTAGCGACAACAATGTAATAAAAAAGGCAAAAGAAACCCTAAACTATTTTTTTCAAGAGAATCTGATAGAAAATATGGATCTAAATATTGTATGGGAAACCAGTAAAGCCATAATGAAAGGCTTCTTTATCAAACAAAGTTATGAGAAATAGGAAAAAAGAGAAGAGAAATATAATAAAATCCAAATGCAGTTAAAAATAAATGAAAATCAATTAAAAACAAATCCAAATGATAAGAAAATAAAAATGTGGATTATATTACTTCAAAAACAATTATCTCAGAAGCTAACTGAGGAAATGGAGAAAAAATTAAAATACATAAAGCAAAAACAATTCGAACTCACTATATACCTGGTAAATGGTTGGCAAGAAAACTGAAAGAAAAAAAAAGACTAATTACCAAAATAAGTGATAAGGGAAAAATCTGTACAATCAAAAAGAGATCAAGAGAAGCTTCTACGAGTACTTTACTAGAATTTTTAAAGAGAAAGAAAGTAGAGAAAGATCAAGTCAAGTATGTAGAAAGGCAAAACTTTTAGGTCTAAAAAATAAAGAAATAGAAGATTTAGATCAAGAAGTAACGTCCACGGAAATAATGGAAATAATTAAAGAACTAAAACTGTCAAAATCTCCAGGCCCAGTTGGTTTAATCGCCATATATTATAAGACATTAGCAGACATACTGGTTCCAAAACTTCAATTAATACTGAATAAGATAAAAGAAGGGAAAATTCCTGAGTCATGGAAACTAGCAAATATAAGCTTGATCCCGAAAAAAGGTAAAGATTAACTGGAATTGGGAAGTTATCACCCATTATCATTACTGAATGTTGATTATAAGATCTTTATGGGTATCATGGCAAAAAGACTAAAGGCAAAACTAGTAAACTGGATTAATCCTGATCAAAGAGGCTTCCTACCTGGAAGACAAATAAAAGATAATACTAGAAATTTACTAGATGTTGTTGAATTTTATCAAAGTAAACCAGACAAACAAATTGTGATGATCTTTTTGGATGCCGAGAAAGCGTTTGACAATATAAGATGGGATTTTATGTTAAAAATTCTAGGAAGACTAGTCGGACAGGGCCCCTTCTTTAAATGGGTTGAAGTGTTACATTTAGAACAAAAGGCTCATATTATAGTAAATGGAGAGAGAACGCAGCAATGTAACATTCAAAAAGGCACTTGCCAAGGCTGCCCTCTCTCCCCTTTGTTATTTGTAACAACTCTGGAGATTTTATGTAACAGAATTAGAGAAGATAAGAACATTACAGGAGTGAAAATCAAAGGGTATGAAACCAAACTAAGAGCATACGCAGACAACATGGTTGTGTATTTACTGGACCCTTTGGATAATATACAAAATCTGGTAGGTACAATAACAGAATACGGAGAATATTCAGGGTTTAAAGTGAATAAAGAGAAAACGAAAGTACTCACAATGAATATGACGAATAAAGAAAAAGAACTGTTTAGTCAAAAATCAAACTTTAAAATAGAAAAAACTGTGAAATATCTGGGAGTTATCTTTTCGGTTAAAAACTCAGAGATATTTAAAAACAATTATGAAGTGGTATGGAAGAAAATAAGTATGAAACTGAAAATGTGGAGCAAATTCAATATATCATTTATGGGCAGAATATCGGTGGTAAAAATGTGTTTTACCCAAACTGATGTTCCTTTTTCAAACCTTCCCGATAATCGTAAACAACAAGCCATTTAAAAATTGGCAAAAAGAGCTGACTAATTTTATATGGGCTGGAAAAAAGCCAAGGATTAAAGACAAAATATTGCAAGATGCTCTGGAAAGGAGGGGGGCTTAGGACTCCCGAATTTACAGCTTTATTTCCATGTGTGTGCCTTGGATTGGGTGAAAGAATGGTTAAGACTTGCAGATAGAAGATTATTGTATTTGGAAGGCATAAATAATATTTATGGATTTCATGCCTATATATATTACGATAAGATAAGAGTGAATAAAGAGTTCAACAACCATTATGTAAGAAATGCTCTATGGAAAATCTGGGAAAGATACAAATTAAGAATCAACAAGGGAATTCCGTTATACCTGTCACCCAACAAGGCTTTTCACATGAATGATGTAATGTTAGAGAAAAAATGGTTAACTTATGGGGATTTGTTAACAAAAGCGAATCATAAATGGAGATTGAAAACTAGGGAAGAGCTTGGAAAAGAAGGCATAAAAAACAACTGATTTCTATACCTTCAACTGATTTCTATACCTTCAACTAAAAGAAAGATTTATTGCCAACCCAAAAAATTGCTGAAATAAGACCAATAATTGGTCTTATTGCCAAGATCAAAAAGCTATGGTATAACATCAAAAGACAGCTTAATTAAAAAAAAAAACATTATTAAAGGAAACAGATCATTTAATATCTAAAATATATAAGATATTATTGCAATGGGACACAGAAGATGAACAAATAAAAGAATGTATGGACAATTCACACCCTCTAAGCATCAGAGGAAGGCTTTGGCAAACATTATTTGAATAAATCTTGCCAATGAATGCCAGCATGGTTTGGTAGTCTGAGTGCTGGACCAGGACTCTGAGATGCCAGGGTTCAAATTACTGCTCAGCCATGGAAACCCACTGGGTGACAATGGACAAAAAGTTCTCTCGACCTTAGAGGAAGACAAAACCAAACTCCCTCTGAACAAATCTTAGAAGGAAAATCCTCTAACAGGTTTGTACAACATAAGTTAGAAACAACTTGAAGACACAGAACAATAAAGCCTTTTAAGCTGCTTTTCATGCTCTTTGTGTGTGTATATTTCTGACATGAGCCTAAAACAAAAATACAGTTTCAACATCTACTCAGGAGCAAGATGGTAATGTAGATTCCAGCATTCATTAGCAGATCAAAAATTAGTTTAAGGAGTTTCCAACAGAAAGATTCACACCTCAGGAGACGAGGAAGCTAGAGGATCAATGACCCAGATGACTTTTGGCCACAAGATCCATTACCCCCCTCTGGAAGTCAACTACTTCAAGGAAAATTTTACAATGTTAATCTGGCCCTTTGATATACAGCAATCAACCTTCACCCCGGGCTGTTTTCAGCCTATAAAAGGTCTACCAAAATTCTGGTTAGGTGTGCCTGATTAGAATTCCTGAATCACTCTTAATTCTGATCCTGCTCCAACTCGTTTCATGTCCCCTTCCCTTCATCCGGCTGAGTCCAACTTCATATCAGTATACCTGAGTCCAACATCACCATTAGAAGGCCTCATGCTTTATTCCTGAGTTCTTGTGAGAATGTGTGAGTGTTTGTCTTTGTATGCTTGATCCCTCAATAAATCTACAAACTGATTTGAAAAACTTTGTCTCTGTGAATCTATGTCCTTAGCCGTCTCTGTATAAATTGGGTTTGTCTCCTGCTAACTATTTGAGTTAATATTAAAATTCCCCAAGGTCAAGTTCATTTTACAATTTTAATCAGACATTGTTCTACATTTTTTGATTGCTTTATCCATAAACTATCCTGAAATCATATAATGAAGGAACACAGGGATATTAATACAGGTTCAGTTTCCCTCATCTGAAGTGCTCGGGACCAGAAATGTTCTGGATTTCAATTTTTTTTTTTATTTTGGAATATTTGTATATACATAAGGTTATCTTGGAGATGGGAGCCAAATCTAAACATGAAATTCATTTATGTTTCATATACACCTTATACCTATAGCCTAAAGGTAACCTTATATATAATATTTTAATAATTTTGTGCATGAAACAAAGTTTGTATACATTGAACTATCAGAAAGCAAAAGTATCACTATCTCAGCATCCATGTGGTCAAATTTGGATTTTTTGAATATTTCAGATGAGGGAGACTCAATCTGTACCTCATGAATGTTTTAATAGAAATATTTCAATGAAAGAGAGAACAAATAAACAAACCTTAAGTCCCATCAGGACTTGGAAAAGCCATATTTTCCCAAAAAAAGAACATTTATATGTTTACTGGCATTATGTTATTTAATATATCATTTACAGTAAGTTTTAATGATGCTTTAAAAATTGCAAGAGAATTGTTTGAAGTGAACAAGCTAACAAAAATAATAATAATTTCAGTAGTAATGGAAATCTGTAATACAGTTGAACATAAATTTTAGTTTACTAACTGTGAAATAAAAAGAACATAAATAAAAAATTGCAGTCATATTATAAGGAATATTTTAACTGCTATGACTAAAACACCTGTGACCTGTCCTTACTGCCACTGATCTAAGAAACATGATTTTCACATCAACTCAGTCCTTCAATTTGAGTGCTCTTTCCAAACCTGGTAGAGAAAAATGTATATATCATCAGGTGTTTGAAGGTAGGGACTGCATCATAGTAGTCAATTAGTAAATCCACACTGGGCTTCAGTTTAAATTTTAAAAAGAAACATCCAAGACACTAGCACCCTATTCCCCATGCCCCCCAAAAGGCTATTACTTCTGTATCTTAGGTAACTCCTAAAAAGTTTGGACTAAAAGCCAGAGCAGAGTCCCAACCCAATGTCATCAGAGCTACCTGTTTCTACCACCATAGAGCCTCAGTAGGAGTCTGGCCCCCTGAATCTCCTAAACAAGAAATAAAATGAAAAATGTGTCGTTCTCAGGGTTACAGGAAAACCACACAAAGAAGGGAGGAGTATGGGAGAGGATTGGTACGCCAAAGAATCAATAAGCAAGTAGTGTCCAGAGAGGCACAAACCAAGATGATCAAAGGTCTGGAAACCAAGCCGTATCAGAAATGACTTAGGGAGCTGGACATGTTCAGCTGGGAGAAAACTGAGGTAACATGATAGGCCACTTAAATATCTGAAGCGATGTCATGTAAAAGGCTCAAGTGGTTAACACGCCAATTCTGATGATTGGAAGATCAGAAGGTTGGCATTTTGAGGCCCGGGTGCTGTATGATGGGGTGAGCTCCCATTGCTAGTCCCAGCTTCTGCCAACCTAGAAGTTCGAAAGCATGCAAATTCAAGTAGATAAATAGGTACCATGTCTCAGTGGGAAGGTAGTAAACAGTGTTCTGTGCAATCATGCTGGCCACATAATCTCAGAGTAGTCTCTGACAACATTGGCTTTTCAGTTTAGTAACGGAGATGAGCACTGCCCCCTATTGCCAACCTTGTCAATGAGGAATACCTTTACCTTTACCATGTAGGAGGAGGAGCAAGCTTGTTTTCTGCCACTCCAGAAACTAAGACATGGAACAATTAATTCAAAGTACAAGAGAAGAAATTCCGCCTAAACCTTAAAAAGAACATTTTTACTGTATGCACAGCTCGATAATGAATAAATTGCCTTGGATGAAGATGGGCTCTCCATCTTTGGTGGTCTTTAAACAGAGGATGGATGTACACTGTTCGACAGAAGGGCGGGATCAAATTATTATTATTATTATTATTATTATTATTATTATGATGTTTCAGGAGTGCTTTAGCTGTGTACTTATGCATGGCAGGAGGTTGGACTAGATTGCCCAATAATTTCTTCCAACCATGATTCTATAATGATTGATTTGTAAATCAATTAGTTAATTAATGAGTAAATATTTTAATACAATTGTCTAACTTAAAAAAACTTTTGTAACTTATCTTGAATCCCACTGGGGAAAAAGGTGGGATATAAATCTTTGAATTTTTTTTTAAATCCTATTTCAATTGTACTTTAGTTTTAATTCTACACTGTAAGCCATCTTGGTTCCCATACTGAGAAAGGTGGGAAATAAATTAATTACTGAAATAAAACAAAACAAAATTACTGTATATACTCATGTACAGTCGGCCCTTTTTATCCATGGATTTTTTAATGCAAGGATTCGAGCTTGAAAATATATTTTTAAAAAAAATATAAATTCCAAATAGCAAACCTTGATTTTCCATTTTATATAAGGGACACCATTTTTCTATGCCATTATATTTAATGGGACTTGAGCATCTATGAGTTTTGTTATCCACGGGGGATCCTGGAACCAAACCCCAGTGGATAACAAGGACCCACTGTATAAGTCTAGAAATTTTAGTCAAAAAAATTGACTCCAAAAACCTAGGTTGACTTATCCATGGGTCAATATAAATGCTATACTTTAACTCTTATTAAAAGGGTAACCATCCCCTGGTGAAAGGCAAGAGTGCAATCTGTCCTGGGAGCAATGACCTCCCTCTACTCTCTCTTCCATTCAGCCTTTAGTGTGAACACAAACAGTCATGCCTGTTGGAATTCTGTAAGTTCTTTGGCATTGTTTTCCTTTGCTTCATCATTTTGATCCTTTGCTGCATGCCCCTAAGTTTAGATTCACAGAATCATAGAATCATAGAGTTGGAAGAGACCACAAGGGCCATCCAGTCCAACCCCCTGCTATGCAGGAACTCCCTCAACTTATCCAAGAGTTTAACCCTCAACTTATCCAAGAGTCATATCAAAACTCATAATTTTGCCCCCCCCATCTACACTTGACTTATTCATGAGGTCAACTTATAGTCAAGTATATACGGTAAGAAATAATTTTGAAATTAGAAAAGAAATAAATAATGAAAATAGATATTTTAATTTGAATACATACTTTTTCCTGGTGAGTAAGATAATATCGGAACTTCCACACAAGATCTTGTTCCTCGTACGTTAGTTGCTTGGTTGGTGGGTAGCTCACTATGATCTAAACAAGAGACACGTATGAGTTTCTTTATAACATATTTTGGCCACCTTTTGCAGTGAATTGGGTGAACAAGTAAGAACTTAAAAACACTCATGTCTGAGAAAACATACTACAATCCCTCATACCTCTCACATCTTAAGTTTCTCTCACATTTTAAGTAAATACTCCCTTTCCCATGTTCCACAAACAGAAAAAGTCCTTCACACCTTTTTGGATAGTCCTGGGACCTTTTCACCCTAAACCAGTGTTTCTCAAATGGTGGGATGGGACACTAGGAATACATGAAATATTGGTTTGAGTGTTGGACTAGGACACTGGAGACCATGATTTGATTCTCAGCTCAGCCATGAAACCCATAGGGTGACTTTGCACAAGTCACATGCTGTCAGCCTCAGAAGAAGGTAATGGCAAACCTCCTCTGAACAATTCTTGCCAAGAAAACCCCATGATAGGTTTGCCTTAGGGTCGCCATTAGTCAAAAATGGCTTGAAGGCACATAACAGCAGCAATTTTAACTATGCTATTTACTTATAAAATATTAAAATGTGACCATACATGAATATGTGAATGAAAAAAATGCACACTAAGTAAACCAATTTTTTTTTATTCATATACTACATTGAATGGAGGGGGGGGGACACACAACATCCACATGTAGATGTAAAGGGGAGTCTCAAGGGAAAAAAGTTCCACTTTAACAATAATTCCACTTTCATTGCTATGGCTGCATCCTATGGATGCTTGAGGTTTGAAGTCTGCAGAGGCACTAGTTTGGTGAGCCAGCATAATGTAGTGTTGCACTAGGATTCTAGTGCAGGAGACCAGGGTTCAAATCCCTGCTCAGCCATGGAATACGTTGGGCAAGTCATACTCTCTTGGCCTTAACATGACGGCGAGGGCAAGTCTCCTCTTGAATAAATTTTGCCAAGAAAAGCACATAACAAAGTTGCATTAAGGTCACCATAACTTGGAAATGACTTGAAGGCACACAACACATGAGGCTCTAGATCTCTCCTGCTGAGAATTCTAAATACCCCTCTCTAAACTGCAAATCCCAGGATTCTACAGGATGGAGCCATGGTAGTTAAAGGGGAACTTATAGTATTATAAGTGTGTAGTGTGGAAGGGCCCCTGGACTAATTTTAGAACAGACTAGGCATGATTGTGTGCTCCAGGATGTGAAAGTGAGGCTCTGTAACTGCAAGACATGTGACAGAAATATATATTACTCCGGGATCAGCAAAAGCCAATCTTTACAAGGCCCACTGAGCAAGAATACTGGAAAGGGTTATCTGGGGGACTACAACTTTAAGAATCAGCCCACATGGCTACTAGTCATGCCAGCTAGAAAACTCTGAAAATGGAATCCAAAAGGTGTCTTTTTTATTTTTCTGCTCTGCTTAGGACAAAGTAATAGCAGCAGTGTGTGTGAAATTCAGACACCTACCTAAGTTTTTTTTTTTAAATTTTAAAAAGGTTCTAAGGGTGTAAATCTTTCTCATTCATATTTCATTCTCATTCATATTCATTCTCATTCATATTTCATTCATTCTTCTTTAGTATTTCATTCTTGTGGGCAAGAACCACAAATATCAAATGTTTTCTCTCCACTGGGTGACGTTATGAATGTTTTGACATGTTTTGACAGTTCTGCACATGTTGGGACTTTGTCTGAAAAGTCTGCAGCAAAATGAACCCTCTTCCCCCTAACCCCTCCAAAAAAAGAATTTTGCTTTTTTTGCACCACAGACTTATTTTCATTATAAAGCTTCAAAATGTAAAAAATATATATATATATCTTATGGTAGTTGACTATTCCACACTCCCCCTCAGGTTGATTCATTTACTGTTTCTTATTGAGGATGAGAGTATTTACAAATTCATCCCCAGAAAGCATGCTTCATGGAAAAAGAACATAAGCCATTGATAGTTTAGGGAAAGAATAAGTGAGTTTAGCATCTCCTAAAGGCTCAACCTCACACTGAGAAATTTGTATTTTAAAAATACAAACCCCAAAAGCTCTGTCTTATAAGGACAGAAATTGCTACACCTTGAAATTTACTCTGTAAAGTAACATTAGTTACTTCCTAGATTTCTAAAATCTTCAAAGAGGTCTGGCAGAGTTGGGGTAGTTTAATGAAAGGGAACATGTGAGACAACCATAATCCAAAACCATGGTTTACTATTATGTGCATACTTTGTCACTGTGCCTGATCTGCAGCTGGAAAACAGAGATTTAAGAATACAACATAATTTGAAGTATGTTTGCAAACTATTATATGTGTTGATTTTGGATGGGCAAAGTGAATTGCCCAAATTGGTAAACTATTGTTACAATCACTGTTCTGTCTCTGGAGTCCACTGTACCCTGGAATAGGAGTGTTGAGCAGCTGGAAAATATAAGGGACAAAAACTTTACACCATGTGTTGCCTAACTTGAGTTTGAAACCATGGTACACCAGTACAAACCATGTTCTCATGGGATGATGTCTGAATCAAGCCTGTGCCTGTTTAGAAAAGAGAAACTTAAAATGACACATATTCTGGAGAAGCCACACTGGCCATACAGCAAAATAAAACAAAATCCAAAATCTTCAAAGGAGTGATACCTTTAATGGAGAAGCACAATGCACAAAACACATAATGTAAGCTTAGACCTAGACCAAGGACAGCAAAATTTGAATTCCACATGACCAAGAGATGTGGCTTCTGCCTACAATGAGATCCCTTCAGCTGAAAAACAGCAAAGACAACATGTATACAAAACATTGTCACTTTTCTTGCTCTTCTATGATTTTTTTAAACATCTTTCACATGATGGAGAAGCAAGTGGAGCTTCAAAAGCTTTCATTTCATGTTTTGTGCATTTTGCCTGGCTAGTAAAGCTATTGCTGCTTTGTGGATTTTGGATTTTGTTTTAAAATGGTACAGAGAAGGCAGATCTGGCGGGAGGGCTTTCTCTCGGTCCCACCACAGATAATTTTGGTGAGGACTCTCTCTAAGGAGGAAGCCTTCTTGGTGGATGCTCCCAGGCTGTGGAACTCCCTTCCACTGGAAGGCCAGTTGGCCCCCTCCCTGCTCTCTTTCCACTGGTCAGTTAAGACCTTTTTATTCAGCCAAGCCTTTGTGTTTTAAATTATATAGCAGTAGTAGCGTAGTGGTGTGAGTATTGGACTATGGCTCTGGAGATCAGGGTTCGATTCCCCACTTGGTCATGAAACCCACTGGATGACTCAGGCTCAGGGGAATGCAATAGAAACCTCACTCTGAACAAATCTTGCCATGGTGGCTTCAGCTTAGGGTCGCCATAAGTCATAAATGACTTGAAAGCGCACAACAATAACAAAAAAGTGTATATGAATTAGTGTGGTATATTCACACACACTTATGTTTTAAATGTGCTTTAAACTGTTTTAATCCTGGGCTTTAATACACTGTTATATAATTCTTTTCTTTATCAGTTGTAAAATAGGATTTTAATTTAATATTGTTTTACACTTCTGGAAGTCACATTGGAATTCCTTTAAGAAGGGGGAGTATAATTTAAATTAAATAAATAAATAACTACATAAGGCAGACTACAAGCTGAACTATCACTGAAGTTTTTGCTAGTTTCTAACTCACAAACATACCCAGAAAATTCAGCATTCATTAAAAGGAAGAATGGTGCAGTAGAAACAGAGAGCAGGAACTTACATTAAGCTGATCTCGAGTAGCAGCATTGGGTTTGAGATCATGATCTGAAGGTCCACTTCTTAAGCTTCTGGCAAGCTTGTGATGTTTGCTTTCTACTAAGTTTTCCTTTAAAAAGAATAGCTGTTTTTAAAAACTCCTCAGGAAACCTGAAGGCACATACACAGTTAATGTTTCAAAAATCAACTGTAACACTGTAATCATAGATAGGAACACAATCAGGATGGTGATTCAGGAGTGAAGAATGCCACAAAAATTTCTTAATACGTAAATTACTTGGGGGCAGACCTGGATCACCAAGGAGAACAGCCTTACACTATAAATCTCTCACCTATTCCCTAAAAAAAGGATGATAGAGACTGAAATTGTTTTCCATGTCAAACATTTTCTGTCACTGAACTATGCTCCTCTCTATGCTCTTCAATATCATAGAACTATTGCACTACTGCAGCTACAAGTTATTTGGCATATTACCATTCTTTATCCAAATACTTCTGCAGACCTTTGCTATGCCTTAAATCTATATTCAGTTAAGCTTCAACAGCTTGAAATGCAAACAAATAAGGCTAATTAAAAACTAAAACTGAACAGAGACAGCATCACAAATTTGGATGTTATCAGCTTAAGCTTGGCTCACAGATAGCAAGCTCTGTAAAATCAGGGTGTAGAACTATTTTGGTTAGGAAGGGGGCTGCAAAAACAATGGGCCACAGGTAGAGTTGCTAGACTGAAAAATAGAGATGGCTCCCATACTTTTAATAGGTGTGGAGAAGAGAGGATTTCAGCAGGTATTGTTTGTCACACAATCAGGTAAAAGGCAATAGCTGCTGAAATTCCCTTTGTCAAACAATCATTAGAGGTATGGGAGCTGCCTCCATTTTTCACACAGACAATCATTTTATTACAGCCATTAGGCCAGTATAAAGACACATGTATAA
>CM034703.1:9034996-9058886 GCA_020142125.1 Phrynosoma platyrhinos | reverse complement strand
ATTCATAAAGATGCATTAAACTTCTAAGTTTATAAAGATCAGTGTGACATGTCAGTGCAATTTAATGTGTTCCAGATACAAGACTGGAAACAGAGCTATTAAGCCTTACTGTCTTCTTCCTGAAATGAGCAGGCAACACAATAGCACCAGTGAAAATGAGGGAGGAACATGACAACTCAACCTTGCCAAGGGGTGGATACACGTAAGCATAGACTATACTACTGGTGTTGAGAAGTGACTAAAAAACCTGACCCATTAGTCATGAAGTTCCTCTTTGAATTTTGCTTCTGCAATGGGGCCTTTTCCCCTTGCATAGTTATAGTCTCATTAAATATAATGGATAGTAAAAAGGTGTTCCTTATATAAAATGACAAAATCAGGATTTCCTTATTTAAGGGGGAATATTTTCAAGCTTTGAATGCTTGAATCTATGTATAAAGAACCCGTGATACAGAGGACCAACTTGTTAAACTGGATATGAGAAATCAAGTGTTATAAAATGTGTAAACTCCTTCCATCATTGATATGGTCATCCATCCACCCTGGCCTTGGGCAACATTTTTCCTCCTGTTTTTGTATTCTACGATCATAGATAAAACTGAACTTTTGTCACGTCATCACCATATTCAAAAGTTTTGTATTTCAATGGAGTGTTCATACATTCCATAAAGGTTCTTCCTGGACATCTGTTCACTCCATGCATCTGAGGAGGTAGACCAAATCTACAAAAATTCACGCTACAGCATCTTTTACACAGCCAGTCTCAAAGGTGCTGCAAGATCTCTTTGTATACTGATATTCCAGACAAACACAGCTAGGGTCCAAAACACACAGCAGAAATAATTCAGTTTGAGACCTCTAACTGCCCTGGCTCAGTGCTAGGGAATTCTGGAAATTGTAGTTTACTGTGGCAGCAGAGCTCTCTGACAGAGAAGGCTAAATTTCTCACATAACTACAGTTCCCAGAATTCCCTAACAGATCTAGAGCAATTAAAGTGCTCTCAAACTGGATTATTTCTGCAATATGTTTTGGACCTATGAGTCTGAATTCATTACATATGTATATGTAAATATTCCAGAATCCAAAATCCAAAACACTTCTGGTTCCAACATTTCAGATGAGGGATATTCAGCCTGTACTACTAAATAAAAAGACTGTTTTATGGCATTTTTGAGAAGGGGAAAGACAAGAGATGAAAGAGATGGTAGCAAATTGAAGACTTCTTAAAATCACTCATGCTTATTAAAATTCTATAAACCTGAAGTGCATCACATGAATTATTGGATCCTTTAATGCATTATATCTATAAGCATCTGCCACCTGGCAAATATGTGCTGCTTTCTGGGAAGAAAATATTTCACCCCTGGCAGAAGTAAATATACCAGTAGGTTTGGTTGGTACTTAAGACAATATAAAATAAAGCAAAAGAACTTGCAAATGATGCATACCTTCTCATAATATACTATCCCGTATTCTTTGTCATCACACTTGGCACAGCGGAATTCAATCATCAAGTACATAAAATTAGAACTCCGCTTCTCACTCTGAAATTAAGAGAATGAAAGAAAGATTACATATGAGGATAAAAGACCTTAAAAACAGATCAGTAATACATGTTTTAAAGAAGTGGCAGTTCTTACAATATCATCCCTTGGTTTTTGCTGGGTTCTACCATTGCTGTCATGTCTGTGTTCATTTATTCAGTGAACTGAGATGAAGTTTCAATAGTATGCTGTTTTATTGGTTGCTTATATTCTATCTTTTAATTACTATTAAAAGGCTTTAACTCTATATATTCCTTAATTGTTTTTAAATACACACACACACACACATAAACATATATATGAGAGAGTAGGGATGTCCCTTTCTGTTACATCCAGTGCACCAGTATGACTACTCCTGGGGTGAAAAATGGCTTACTTCCATAGTTGCCTGCCCATGATTGAAAGAAAACAAAAAAAGTTAAAAGGTATTGAACCAAAACCAGAAGCCTCAACCCTGACTTCTCCAAATTTTAGCAGAATCTTGCCACCACAAAACATAGCTTTCAGATAAATAAAGAAATGTATCTAAGGAGAACACCACAAAGGTGAAGTGACTGGAGGTCTACCTTGAAATTTCATTACTGCTGCTTCTGTGAAGCTTTGCTTCTGTGTATTACTTATACTTCCTCTGAACCTGCAAAAAGATCTTGTGTATTCTGATTTAAATGGAGAAAGGAGAAGAAGAGGAGACAACAACAGAATTCTTCTATGGGCATTCTGGAAACTAAACAGGCTCCCCAGATATGATGTCTGCTTGCAAGAGCCAAAATAGGGTGGCATTAGGTTCAGTGAGTTACACACAAAACCATCCAGTAGTAAATAGCCAGTGATCTTTCAGAACACCTGAGGAAACAAACAAAATATCCTCTGGAAACCTTCAGCCACTTTTTCATAGAATTGTAGAGTTGGAATGGACTTCAAGGACCATCTAATCCAACAAGTATCAATACAAAATTCTACTGCTAAAGCATTTCTGAGAGGTTGCCATCCAACTTCTGTTCAAGTCCTGGAGACTAAATAGTTTAAACCACTGATCTCCAGGCACCCCAGCTTGTCTGAACCAGGAATTTGTTAAAAGTATTCCACTTAAGCTACATGTCTTGAAAAGGACTTGGGGAAATATTATACTGTGAACCAGAAGTTTGTCCAGGACTATGAAGAAACATGAAGCCGGTGACATTATCATTACTCAACATCATAATTTATTATGTTTGCATCTGACCTCTTTTCCAAAGCAATCAAAACATAAGTAAAGCCCTCAACAATTTAACAAACACTGAACTGTTTCTGAAAAAACACATATTGGAAATGGATGAAGAATGGAACAGTTTTTGAAGGCATGACAGAGAGAAGATTATTATTTTATCTGACTAGTCAAATACTAAACATGGAGCATAAAAACTGGGGAAATTTTTTTTAAACCTCTCCATTTAGGAAAGTTCCTTTCAGTACTAGGTATCATTGTATGATGGGTCAGTGCTAAAGTCCCTCTCTGAACAATCAGCCAGTTGTTGAAAGCTAGTCAGAATAAATATGTCTGCCAACTAGTAGATAGATAACAGCAGGTCGTCCACAGCAGGTCGTCCAGTCTAGCCTATCTATTTTGGAAGGGAGTTCCAAAGCTTGGGAACAGCCGCTAACAAGGTCTTCTTTGCATTCCTACCTAACATCTTTATGAAGACATTGCATTCAGCAGCATTTTCCAGATCTATGGCAAAGGAAATTCTCTCTCATGTATACTGTCTTTCTCTCTCTCTCTCTCTCTCTCTCTCTCACATACACAGGCAACAATCTCAAGGGCCACAAAACGAGGCCACCATGAATTAAAATGGATGCAATCGTCTTCATGGGAGAAATAAAACCATATCCAAGGCAACAGAATAAGCAGCTGCCTCTTTTTCCAGGAAAGGCAGGATGAAAATCTGAAGGGAATAGTTGTTTCCTTGTAAAAGGCCCTACTGTACCCAAACGTTCAATATTGTAATGGTGGAAAATTAACCAGGACTTTATAGAGACTGGAATGGAAACAGAACCAAGAGTGTACCCTGAAATACAACTAACACAGTCCTTTGGGTACAATGTGTTGAAAGAGAATAGAGATGGGTAACTTCTTCTTTAGGGATGCATATGTAATTCCTATGAATTATGGTTTTGGTCCAATGGGCATGAAACCCTAGGATAGGGTCTATACCTCCGATTTCAGTTCAGAAACAGAGGGATTGCTGAAGCTGGAGAAAAGCATTCAGCAGGGCTAAGAATTAGATCTGTTTCACCTTGAACAAGGTATTTTCAGTTACATATTTAGGAAGGAACAAAAGGATAAATTCAGATGTTCTATATTGCATATGCATCTAATTTGTTTGTTTTTATTAGGGTTTTAAGGAGGCACCCAAATTTTGCAATACTACTTACTGAGCAACAGAGACAGAAGAATTCTGCAACCACTGGATGCATGGAACTTTTGGGACAGTGTATATGAGATAAATTTAATATATAATTTGTTGTATTGTTCCTTAAAACATACTGGGACTTAAACAGGTATTGTGATTGCAATATTCAATTATAGTTGTCTCCAGAAATCCCAGAAAGCAGTATACTTATCCTTTATTACTGGTCTGCTCATTCTTAGAGTTCTCCAGGATTGACTTTGACCCCTACAGCCTAGAAGACTGAACTATTTTTTTAATGTGTGCAAGAGCAGGGAAGGGATGAAGAAGAAGAAAGAAGAAGAAAGCATCTTCTTTGAATTACAAGTTTCCTGTACACTCAGGATTCTGTATTAGCAAGCTGTATTTGAAAGCTCCATAGACGTCCAATGTACACCGTGACCTACCTCATTGATCATCTCAATTTCTCGAAAGGTCAGTCTGTCCAGCCAGTCTACTTTGACCATGTGGCCTTGCCGGTGAGACTTGGTAAGCTACAGCAAAGAAAGCAGACATATCATTTAAAATCACCACAGCTAAGGAAGAAACAGCATTCTATAAATCTTATCATTTGGAGAATCGCAAGAAAGTATGTTTTAAATATATACATATTTATCAAAGGTAAAGCTAAAGGTATTCCCCATTGACAAGGTTATCAAGTCATGTCCAACCATAGGGGGTGGTGCTCATCTCCGTTTCTAAGCCGAAGAGCCAGAGTTGTCAGAGACTATTCTGTAATCATGTGGTCAGCATGATTGCACAGAACACTGTTTATCTTCACACTGAGAAGTGGTACCTATTTATCTACTTTCATTTGCATGCTTCTGAACTGCTAGGTTGGCAGAAGTTGGAACTAGTGATAGGAGCTCACCCCATCATGTGGCACCTGCTAGGCCTGCCAACCTAATGATCTTGCAATCAACAGAGTCAGTGTCTTAACCACATGAGCCACCGCATCCCTTATATATATATCAGTGATTCCCAAACTTTGGACATCCAGGTGTTTTGGACTTCAATTCTCAGAAGCCCTAGCTACCTTTGTCGATAGTCAGAAATACAGGGAGCTAAAGTCCAAAACATCTGGAGGAACAAAGTTTGGGAATTACTGATTGTTTAGGGACCACTGATGTATACATATATACTCATGTATAAGTCCAGAAATTTTAGTCAAAAAAATCAACCCAAAAAAGCCTGGCTCAATATATCCATGGATCAATGTGAGAACTGAACCTTAACTTTTATCAAAAAAGAAAACATACTGTTGTCTAAGTAGAGTGGTGAAAGGCTTTCTTGAATCCTTGGGCAGAAAAATGAAATCAATCCTAAGTTTCATCCTTGATATCACAGGTGATATCAAAATCAATAATATTAGCCCTCAACTTATACATGAAGTCGACTTATACACAAGTATGTATGGTAGATCTACACAGAATGTCTTTCAAGCTTCTGCAAAACAGTTCAGCTGCAACTGTTAACTGTTAGTAAATTCTAAAACTTCAGAATATACTCATCACTAATGGTTAATCTGTGCAGAAACTGAATGAGACATCCTAAACTAAGTACTCTTCCAGACTCACGGATTTCAACAGGACAACCACCCAGTAGAGCACCAAGCATACTTACCCAAGAAGCAAGCTCCAATGAGTTCACTGAAAAAATCATTCCATGGGAACTGAATTTTGGGAACAACCTTAACCACAAACCTAATTCTTCTGCCCATGCTGATGGTACAAGAAAATATTTTGGCTAGATCGTTCATCAAAGCTGGCAATGCCAGAGGTCATATACAAGTATATCATGCCAGGCCCCCCGACTGTAACCTGATGCCGCTGTCATGCCACGTGCCCCACCGCATGGCAGACAGCGTCAGGGCACTCTCTTGGTGCAGTGTACAGACACACTGTGCCAATGGTATGTGGAAAAGCCGCCACCATGGTGGCAAAGACAGCTTTTGGCCACTCCAAAAAGGAGCGGCGTTTGCCAGCACTTTTTGGAGTGGTAAAGTGCCAGATCAGGGCCACATCATGCAGTTGCCATAGCCCTGATCCAGCAAGGTAAGGGGCAGTGGGACGCTACCCCTTCGGGACTGTCTGTATAGCCGCTATGTATTTTAAACAGAATAGATGTTTAACTTAAAAAAAAAAAAAGCATTTGCAATATAGCTTGAGTCTCCCAAAATTCTTGGGACCAAAGTGTTTAAGATTTTTTTTTTTAATCTGGAATATTTGCATATACATGATAAGATTTCTTGAAGATCAGGCCCAAGTCTAAACATGAATGATCAGGGGAAAGAAGTCAGCATCAAGAAGGATGATTGAATTTACACAATGTGGTAATTACAATTCAGCATATGCACTTCCTTTTGGACAGGATGAGAACTGCTCTAATGCAAACCATGAATTTTTACTGTATCAGAATCAAACAGATGCATTTGTTAAATCAAATTAATATTAATAATTGACATAAACCAAAGTTGCAAAAGCCCCACCAAGCCAAGAAACAGTCTTTTAAAAGTTGAAGAAACTATAGAATGTTAATTCTTGAACTATGGGATTGTGAAAGTGATTTTGGGGCAGGAGAGTGTGCTTTGCAAAATTAAAAACACCATAACACATCAAAACACTGTTTTCCCTTTATTTTTGCTATTCCACTCTCAATTTCATTTGTGTGAAGACAAAAAAAAAAAAGAACCACTTTCAAGCACACAGCTCTCATTAAAATAAAAATTGTGCAGGAAGGATGCATTTTGTTTTGAAGCCCAGCAGCACTAAGGAGCTTCAAAACAAGGTGAATGCTTTCCACATGCCATGTTTTAAAGAAGAACTAGGTTCCCTCTTCCCCAGCTATAAAATTGGATTTTTTTCCACTATCATGCACACTCATAACAGTTCATACCTTGTAAACATTGTTCACAGAAGTGCAGAATGCTTCTGTAAAAACAATTGCATCGCACTGCTACACTCAAAAGGATCACTTTAAAAAAAGAATTCATTCAGCACAAGAGACGCAAAACGGAAGCAAAGCCACACAATTCAGAAACATGCATGCCACACACTTCCAGTGTGCAATTTTAGTCACAAATATTAAAAGGCAACAAGGAAGCTACTGTATATGATTGACATTTTAATTAACCTTTCGACACTCCAAAGATCCTAAAGCATTAAATACATTATTTTCTCGTAACATATGCCCTTTTACTATTTTAGCTTTTATCCTCCATCAAAAATATGAACTGATTATTCCTACTTGTCCCTCCTGCGAAGAGTAAGGTCACGGATGTGAAGTCCACAAACTAAGAAGGACAACGGTAATATTAAAACAGGATGTGGGGCATTTTGATCTCAGTTTGATCAGAGTTTTAACCTCCCTCCCTGCAGTACTGGAGGTCTAAAGGAATTTAACATGAAGAAAATGGTTGATGTTATAGTTAAGATGATCAAGCATTACCCATTTTAATGTTCAGTTCTATCAAATTGCCCCAATTAATCTGAGTGTACAAGTAAAGTGACCTCATGTGAAATTAATAAGACATTACCCTTAATAAAATCTCTTAGTAAAAAACAAGAAATATAAATTATTGGCCTGGACCTTTTTGGTTATTCCCAACTAGAGAAGACCTAGTAAATCAATTGTTAAATGATAAACCAACATGGATTTAAATTCAACTCATTCAACTGATACACACTGAATGAGGGTGCCATTCTTGGTGAAAAGATGGGATATAACTAAAGTGATTGATTTACAAAATCACAGAATTCAGAACATTATTAAGTGCATTTTATTTTTGAAAGGGGGTGGGGGAGAACAGCCCAAGGACTGAATTTGGATCACTCTGGGGCTAAACAGATGCCCCCAATAAAGTGGCTCCGTCCTGCCCTTTTAAGTGCCAGATCAGGGCCGCAGCAAACGCACATCATGGCCCCGATCTGGCATTTTTCAAGCCCCTCCTTTTGGGAGCATAAAAAGGGCGCCTTTGCTGCTATGGCGGCACTTTTTGGCACTCCTTTTGGCATGCGGCATTTGAATGTCATTCCAAAGGAGTGCTATAACGCCATCCACCATGCAGTTGGTTGGGTGGCATGATGCCAGCAATGAGGTGGAGTCACAGAGTGTGGCATGCACCCCAATGCTAGCATTTTATGCCAGTCTGTACAGCCCCTCTGTTTCATAGGGCTCAACTATTATTTTTTACAATGATACGAAGGGGAAGAGGCACCGAGGCCAACTTCAGAAGTGTGCCTTTGAGTCCATATATGCAGCCAGGAGAAAGCTTTCCAGTTATTAAGATGTTAGTTGCCCCAAGGTCACAACCATGCATTTTTTTTCAAAGATGCTGGCAGGCCATGAGCGCTTGCTACTTACTTCCTCCAAACGCTCCTCATTAGAGGCCTACAGTAAAGAAACCAATTCATTAGTCACATGTACCAAAGGCCAACTATTTCCAGATCATTGGTTGAACTCTAATGCATTACATTTATCTAACTGGCCAAAACTTATTCTTTCCCAATTTAACTCTAATAGCATTTACATTTCATGCAATTTCAATCAAACATGAACGGAGTAGTATACCTTCAAGTTGTTTTCAACTTATGGTGGCCCTAAGGTGAACCTATTGCAGGGTTTTCTAGGACTGAGAATGTATGACTCATCCAATGGTTTTCCATTTCAAAGTGGGGAACTAAACTCTAATTTCCAGAGTAATAATCCACTGCTCAAACCACTACACCATACAAGCATGATTTCCCAAATTTTCAGCATGTGAGTAATGACTCCTTTCCTTCTTTCTGCCCACTACTGTTGCTTTCTTCACACTGAAAATGATGGGTATGATGAGACCTATTCAAATGAAAGTTTCCCATGTGAACAAAAGCCCATGAAAATCAGAGATGTTGGACTTCTGACGTAATGGCACCCAAGGAGGTAGCAGGTACAAAGAGCTCGTAACCACAACCTCCACAATGATGGTTCTTGGAGGAATGGGGACAAATCAAACCCATATATAGCTAAGAGGGGCTACCTCAACCAGCTCATTCAGGGTCATTTGGGGACAGACAGCAAGCCAGAAAATGGAATTTCTCCCAGTTGAATGACTGTGTGGTAGTCCAGACCACAAAGCCGGAGCCACCCATGATTGCAGTCATCTTTGGAGATGAATATGATGATGAGGATGCCTATGCTGCACTAAAGGCTGGTAGAAGAGAAATGTAAAGCCTGAAGAGACATCTGTAGTCACTTTTACCTTTTTTTCTCTTCTCAAAGAAGTTTCTATAACAAAGAACCATTGTTCACTATTGCTTAGCAGAGCAAGATCGCTAGAACAGCAAAAAATGATTAAAAATAAATTTTAACAACTGTAAAGGGACACTAAGCTATTAAAAAAAAATGCTGTAAAATGCCAGAAAAGCCATAAAATCCTGTAACAGTTAAAAATTATAAAAACCATAAAAGAATAACAAAATTTGGGAAAAAATATAAAGAGACTTAAATGTAATACCAACAGGCACTGAAGCACAGTGGGATGAGAAAGAGGAGAAAGAGACTGAGTAGAAGAAACAGCGAATGGAGGAAACACTGAGATTAAAGAGGAAGATTGACTGGATAACAACGAGGGATGAGACGAGATAGAGTTTTGGAATGATTGGAAACAGTGCAAAGAGAAAATAAGAGCCAATAAGTGCCAATTAAGAAGAAGAAGAAGAAGAATCTCAATATAAGATAGACTTATTATGACACCTGAAGACCTATTAAAGGGCTGTTGAAACAGCCCATCTGAGCTCACTTGGTGCTGGCTTGGAGACATGGCATTTAGATGCACCATGCTCCCAAGCACGATTGAAGCCAGACTAGCAATTACATGACAGCTGGCTTCTGTCCTTCTTAGGAGTATGGCGTATAGATGCCACAATCCAGCCTGAAAGGGTCAGCTCTAAGCTGCCATTTTTGGGCTGTCTGTATCTCTCCAAAGAAACCTAGAGACGAAAACATACGAAGATTACAATTGTAAGAACGAGGACATTTAAAGGCTACTTTATCATAAACATAAACTTTCCAAAATAAAAAAAGAAGATTCACCTCAAGACAAAGACTTAACAAGAATTTAATGGACAAAAGAGAAACACAACGGAAAATAGAAAAAGAGAAAAGCAAGTAAAGAGTGAGATAAAATATATATATTATTTGATGTGTTATGAAATCTGCAAACTAGTGTCTGATTGTATGAATTGACTGAATTAATAGACTCATTCTTCTTTCTTTCTTGTTCTTTACAATTGTATTTAATTTATTTATCTTAAAAGAAATCATACTTTAAAATCTGATATACTGCTTATTAAGTAATCTGCAAAAAAGTGAATTTCTTGAATATATTTCATGTATCCATATGAAATTACATAGAGGGAAAGTTTAATTAATCAATGAACTATTTACTAACTCATTTAAAGGGCAATTCATTTTGCTAAAAATGTTACCCAAGGAATTTAATTAAATTAGGTTAACTTTAAAATCTCAATTAATTCATAGACAATAGAGAAATTGTGTTTCATTATATGTCAAATTTACAGTTACTTAATAGAGATAATTCATCATTAGATTAAGATATAATTTAGTTTTGATTAAAAAAATGATCATTAAACTAAGATTCTCTGGAAAGTTCTTCAGTTGCTTTAGAATTGGACTTGTAGTTGAAATATAATATAATATAGCACAATAACTTAGATTGATAAACAAAATCATTTATAATTGTTTATTATTGCTGTTCACTTTCTCAAAATATATATGGGGTAGTGTTAACTTTTATTTTACATTTATATTTGTATTTATTGATGTATTTATTGATTTTTTCAAATTAGAAAAAATGGCAATGGCAAAGAAAGGTCTGACCCAACCCCAAATACAGGTCACAACCCAAAGGAGAGGTTCAATTGAAGAATCAATAAGAATTATAGGTCCTAACATATTATTGTTAGATGAGATCAAAAAAATAAGGCAGGAAATGAAAGAATTAAGCATGAAGTGAAAGAAGATCTGAGATAGTCCAGTCAAGAAACAAGAGAAGAAATTAAAGAGATAAGATTGGAAGTGAGGAAAGATTTGAAAATAATAATAATAATAATAAAATTTGTTTATATCCTGCCCAGTGGTACTCCAATCAGGGCGGCTTACAAGTTTAAAACATACAGTCCATAATAAAACATATAATACAGGACACCCTCCACCCCCTTAAAACAGTATTAAATCAAAGCAGTTTAAAACATCAGTACAATTAAATTTAAAAACCCAATACAGAAAAATAACTAAAAAAGCCTGACTTGATGATCCTCTCCATCTATCGATGGGGCCACGTGAGGAACATCATTTAAGCAGCTATCTATGTCCGAGGCGGAGATAACTAGTCTGGAAAGGCCTGCCGGAAGAGATCTGTCTTGACAGCCTTTTTAAAGCTGTCTAAAGATGTTAATAGACGGATCTCATCCGGCAGGTCGTTCCAGAGCCTAGGGGCGACGACTGAAAAAGCCCTCCGGGAGGTAGCCGTGAGCCTCGATTTCTGAGGCTGTAGCAAATTCCTCCCGGAGGACCGAAAAGCACGGGGAGGATTATATGGGAGCAGGCAGTCCCTGAGATAGCTTGGACCCAAGCCATTTAGGGCTTTAAGAACTAGACAATTTTGGGGAAAGATGGAAAGAATGACCCAGGACATTACAAAAACTCAAAAAGAAGAAAAAAGAAAAGAAAAGACCATATAATTGGAGAAGACTGAAAAAGAAATGAGTAAAAAACAAAACCAGCAGCAATTAATGGAATGGATTGACAAACTGAGATACAGAGATAAATGTGTAAAAATAAGGAGAGTCCCTAAAAAGATAAATGAAAACCTCCCCTCAAGAATACTGCCTGCATTAGCCAAATAAATTGGATTTTCCAATGAGAGGATGGAGATGGAGACAGACAAACTTTTCAGAGTTAACTCAATTCAACCTAGAGACAAGAGGACACCATGAGATATAGTGATTTGTTTCGTTGAACAACAACTAGAGATCTGATTATTCAGAAGAGTTATGGTACTAACTTACTCATAGATAATATTGAAAGAAAATTTTTCAGGGACATCCCTCCACAAATAATGTTAGCACAACAAAAATATAAATCTCTAACTCAACTTCAGAAGAACCTAAAAATAGACATCAAGTGAGACTAAGTTGAAATCTTTAAAGACAAAGAAGACATACCGTATTTTCTGGCGTATAAGACGACTGGGCATATAAGATGACCCCCCACTTTTCCAGTTAAAATACAGAGTTTGGGAAGAGTATGACTTCCACAACTGTTGTTGTTGTTGCTGTGCACCTTCAAGTCATTTCCAACTGATGATGACACTAAGGCAAACCTGCCATGAACCTCCTTATACCTGGCATATAAGATGACCCCCCCCCACTTTAACCCCAGATTTTGCAGGTTAAAAAGTAGTCTTATACACCAGAAAATGTATATATAGCCATTGAGGTGAAGTTAACTATGTCAGCAGTGGGAGTATATGTACCACACGAGAATAGAGGCAAATACTTTTTACAACTATGTAGTGAAATAAAAAATACAAATTATGACAAAATATTATTGCTTGGAGACTTCAGTGCAGTTATTCAACCATATTTGGATAGAGCCTCAAATTTGATTATTTTTTATTATTATTATTTTAGGAGAAGTCAAGGAAAACTTCAAAAATCTTTTATTAATCTATTGGAGGAATTCTCCATGTTGGATGTCTGGAGACATAAGTATGATCAAGCCAGACAATATAATTTTTTTTCAGAGGTCCACGCTTCTTTTTTAAGAATTTATTTATTTATAGCAACAAAGTGGTTATTACCATAATACAATCTATGGATATTCTAGCGAATATAACCTCTGACCATAATCATATAGCTTTGAAATTAGTGGAGAAATGAATAGAATTATTTGGAGACTCCAAAGTAATTTACTAAATGGTGATAACATAAGGAATAAGGTAAAAGAAGCTTTAGAATTCTATTTTAAAGAAAATCAAACAGAAATTATATTGAATAAAATGGTTTGGGATGCCAGCAAAACTGTCATTAGAGGAATATATATTAGAATTAGCACAGAATGAAGGAAGGAAGAAAAAAGGAAGGAGAAATTACTACTAGAAGAATTAAAATTAAAAGAAGGGGAAGGGGGGAAGGAAACAAAAAGTTAAAGATGGAAGTTAAAATACTCTGATATCAACTAAAAACACTGGCAATTAATGAGATAGAGACTAAACTAAAGATGGCTAAGCAGAAACAGTTTGAATGATGAAATAAAGCTGGGAAACTACTGGCAAATAAATTAAGAAAACAAAAAGAAAAAAATATTATTACAGAACTGCATCACAATGGGAAGACAATTAGAGATCAAAAGAATATCAAAAATTTATTTAGAAAATATTTTGAGAATCTGTATAGAAACAGATCTGACTCTAGAAATGATAACGAAAAAATTCAAAATTATCTAGATGATCAAAAACTCATAAAATTGAGTGAAGAACAACAACAACAACAACAAGAAAAAACAGACTAAATCAGAATAGCTCCACCAATGAGATACGAAATGAAGTCAGAAAGCTGAATATAGGAACAGTTCCAGGTCCAGACGGACTACCTGTAATCTATTATAAAAAGATGGAGGATACATTAATTTCACCACTGAAGAATATGTTTAATGATATACCATCACATGGCATCCCAGATTCCTGGAAAGATGCATTTATGACATTGATTTTGAAAGAAGAAAAAGAAAAATATAATGTTAAATCGTAGGCTTTCATAACCGGCATCCATAGTTTTTTGTGGGTTTTCAGGCTGTGTGGCCATGTTCTAGAAGAGTTTCTTTCTGATGTTTCGCCAGCATCTGTGGCTGGCATCTTCAGAGAAAAGATGCCAGCCACAGATGCTGGCGAAACATCAGAAAGAAACTCTTCTAGAACATGGCCACACAGCCCAAAAAACTCACATAAAACCATAATGTTAAAAATTATACACCGATTTCTTTAATTAACACTGATTATAAAAAATTTGCAATCATCATATCATAAAGATTGAAAAAAGATTTTAAAACATCTGATTCACGAAGACCAGAATGGTTTCATCCTGAACAGGCATATAAAAGACAATCTGAGAATGGTCTTAAATATTATAGAACATTTTGATTATCATAGTGAAAGGAAATTAGCTATGATTTTCATTGATGTAGAAAAAGCCTCTGATAAATTTACTTTTCATGAACAAAACTATCAAAAGGATGAACATGGAAGAACAATTTGTTAAATGGATCAGTGCTATTTATAAAGATCAGAGAGCCCAAATGTTAATAAACAATGAAAAAACTGATTATATCAAGATCGAAAAAGGGACTAGGCAGGGATGTCCATTATCACCCCTGTTATTTATAATCAATCATCTTAGAGGTCTTGAACAACATGCAGGGTCCAGAAATAGAAGGAATTAAAGTAAAAGGACACAACTTTAAAATTTGCATTTGCGGATGATCTCATCTGCTCTCTGGGAAAACCCAGTAAGAAGTATAAATCAACAATTATCCACATTTCAGATAAAGTCTCTGGATTAAAAATAAATCACCAAAAAAACAACAATCTTATTAAAAAAAACCTGCCTTCAGTAGAAAGGGGACTGAAATAATGGGTTTTAAAATAGAAAATAAGGTAAAATATTTGGGTATCTACTTGTCTAAAAGGAGCATGGGCCTATTCCAAAATCATTATGTAAAGTTATGGAAACAGCCAATGAAAAACATGGAAAAGTTGACAACTTTCCATCTTTCATTGTTAAGAAGAGTTGCAATCACTAAGATGAACATCCTCCCAAAATTCATGTATTTGTTCCAAAACCTCCCAGTTATATCGGATATAAGATGTTTTGAAACATGGCAGAAAAAACTGTCAAATTTCTTATGGAAGTGAAAATAAGTAAGAATAAAATGGAAAGTTTTAACAGATGATAAGAATAAGGGAAATTGTGCTTTACCCTACCTTAAATTATATTATTTCACTTCTTTGTGCTGGATTGAGGACTGGGTAAAACTGGACAATGAAAGATTGTTAAGTTTAGAAAAACTCAACTTAAGATTTGGTTTCTACGCATCCATGTGGTACAATAAACTAAGAGACAATATGGGCTTTAATCATCATTGGATAAAAAGATCTTTATTACAAGATTAATTAAAGATCAAAGAACATTTTTATAAAGAACTTCCTGTATGGGTATTGGCACAGGAAGCCTTTTTTGGAAGATCTAAAAGCAGCAATGAATCTTGGATAAAATATAAATATATCTTATTACAGGTATCTTATTTTTGAGACCTGGGCCGGTCTCCCGTAGTCAGTCCCTGTCTTATTACAAGACAACAGTAACAAATTCAACATGAAATCAATAGATCAATTATAGTAAAAAACAAACAAACCTATAACTGATTCTTGCATAAACAACTACCAGATCAGTTTAAACTGGATAAAATATCTGCGGGATTCACTAAAGAAAAAAAATTGATATACATATAAAACTATCATAATTGAAGAAAAATGACATATATCCAAATATTACAAAATATTAAAGGAAAGAGACCTAGAACAGGAAATAGTTAAACATTCTGTGGTGAAGTTGGCACAGGACTTTGGGAAATCTGTAAGTTTAGACTATTGGGAAAAGACATGGAAAATCATGAATACATTTATGCTGTATCAAAACTATAAAGAAAACTTTCTCAAGATGATGTACCAATGGTACATGACTCCCACCAAACTCAATGCCATATATAAAACAGGAAACATCAGCTGTTGGAAATGCTGCAAACCAGAAGGCACCTTCACCCACAGCTGGTGGAAATGTCAAGAAGCACAGAAATATTGGAAAAGCATCCATGATATGATGATGGCCATACTACAAACAAAATGTCCACTCGATCTTCAGTTATTTCTATTAAATATTACTTGTATATTAGATACTAAAATTGAAAATAAATTCACATGTATTATACTTTACATGGTAACAACAGTGAGAATTTTATTTGCTAAATATTGGAAAGTAAAAAAAACTCCAACCACTGAAGAATGGCTAACAAAGATAAGAGATACCATGAACATGGATATTTTAACTGCAATAATGAAAGATAACCTTAAACGGAATGTACAGGAAGATTAGAATTGTCTCAGAATTTACAGTATGTAAACAGGTATAAATCTGATGTAAAGAATGCAAAACGATTTAATGATTTAATAAATATACAGATACTATTTTTTTTTGCTTTTCCATTTAAAAAGATGTGAACAGATAGTAAATATAGTGTTTACTTGAAATAATGATTTTGTCTAAATGAAGGGACTTAATAGATAGTAACAGATGATTTATTATAATATTACTATTTTTATTTAGAGACTTAACCAAGAAAGGAACAAACAGAGGGAAACATTGTTTACTTTGTTGAAGAAAATGACAACAACTGTCCAGGGAGTTAATCTATAGATAACTAAAATGCTTGAGATTATATTAGCTTTGTTTTTTGTTATGTGTTTAGGAAGTAATGTATGTACTTCACTGTATGTATTGTTCTCTTTTGTGAATTCAATGTTGTATGTTTTTTAATTATTTGTCACAGTTTGACTTTATAATTAATATTTTAAAAAAAAGAAAAAAGAAAGGAAAATCAGAAATGTTGTTTTCCAGGAAAGCTGCCTTGCTTTTCATGAGATTGGAAGTATCAAAACAGAAGGTGAAATAGATCTGATGAAGAAAATAGGACAAGAAACAACTCAACAGGGCTCCTGTTCCATCATGTTGTGTGCTTGTCTGTATTACTTGGGTTAAGTGTGGAGTTTTAGGCCACAGGGATGTACTTCAAGCAAATATGTTGGCCATGTTGTCCACAATACTTCCTGTTACCTAGGAGATTTTCAGACCTCAGGGGAAAAAAAAAAGCTGGGAGTAAAAGGCATATTCCCAGCAGTTCTGCAATCACACTGAGGATGTTCAGACACATTGCATTTATGCAGGAATTAAATCATGAAGATCCAGGAATGATCCGGCAACAAATCATTCCCGGGGAATTCCTGGGAATGATTTGTTGCTGGAGCATTCCTGGTTCTTCCCAGGATAAATGCTGGATAAGTGTGAAATCTTCAGCATGATCACGCAATTATCCCAGGAATATGCCTTTTTCTTCCCTGATTTTTCCCCATCTGATAATCTCCCTAGACAATATATAAACAAAATAAAGTCCTGTAAGGCAGCTTTACATCACAATCCTTTAAAAAAATGTGAGTGTGAATGTCAATGATCTGTAGAAATGCATTCAGTGGTTAAATGCTTGTACTGCAGCCACTCCCTCATAGTCACAAGGTTTTAAGTTTGATACCAGCCAGGGGCTTCAAGGTTGACTCAGTCTTCCATCCTTTCATAGGTTTCATAGCTTGTTGGGGGCAATTAGCTTACACATTTTAAACCACCTAGAGCAGGGGTAGGCAACCTTTCCCCTTTAAGGGCCGAGGGACTTCAGCTCCCAGAATCCCAGGAGCTATTGGCCAACATGGGACTATTGGCCAACATGGCTGAGGCTTCTGGGAGCTGAAGTCCCTCGGCCCTTAAAGGGGAAAGGTTACCTACCCCTGACCTAGAAACTGCTTAGTTCAGTATGAAGCAGTATAGAAATGTAGCTGCTATTTCTATTTCCTGTCCCTACTAGAAGACTTTTCCAGCAATCATGAAATCAAGCCCACCCCTTTCCACCATGAGGAAGGTAGGAGGATGAATGTGCCCTACAGTCCCATCAACCTCACAGGTACACAAGGTTACTCTCCTAAGATGAAATCCTACTGATCTGCCAGCATGTCAACAGTGAGGGTGGGGGAAAATACTAAAAGACAGTAGCAGAGAAGGCAGATACAGGAGGAAGGTGCAGCTGATTTGGAGCTGCTTACTCCTTAATCATCTGCTCTTCCAAGCCACTGTACTACATGAGAAGTGTCTTCGAAAATCACTTGTGCCCTGACTTATCAAAGAATCATTCAGTTAGAAGAGACCCCAAGGGCCATCCAGTCAACTCCCTGCCATGCAGGAAGACACCATCAAAGCACCCTGACAGATGGCCATCCAGACTCTGTTTAAAAGCCTCCAAAGGAGGACACCCCACCACACTCCAAGGCAGAGTATTCTACTGTTCTTACCATCAGAAAATTCTTCTAATATTGATGTAGAATCTCTTTTCCTGTAGTTTGAATCCATTGCTCCATGTCCTATTCAATGGAGTAGGAGAAATAAGCTTGCTCCATCCTCAACATGACATCCCTTCAAATATTTAAATATGTCTATCAGGTCTCCCCTTAACCTTCTTTTCCTGTTATAAAAAGGCCTCTCCTATACATAGACCAAAACTTTTAAAAAGTGCCTCCTACACCCGCAGGGGACATTTTGGAAAAACAAATGGGGAAAAAATATTGAGAGGAGGGATTCTGAGGAGCCACATGTAACCCATGGGCTGCACTCTCTCCATTCCTGTTGTAAACCTATTCATACATGGAGCACAGTGAACTCCACTGAACTCAGTGTGTCTTTCCTCCAAGTTGGTGCATACCAGTTGAGGTTGCCTTATCCAAAATGCTTATGACCAGAAGTGTTTTGAATTTCAGATTTTTCTGGATTTTGGAACATTCTTAGATATTTATATAAAATGAAATACTTTGGAGGCAAGAGCCAAGTCTAAACATGAATTTCATTCATTTTTTTGTATACATTTGAAATACATAGCCTGAAGGTAATGTTACGGACCAGGGGTCAGCAATCTTTGTTGCCAGGGGGGTGGGGGGTGTGTGGCGCGGGTGCCATTTTGGAAGGCCCAACAGCGCAGTGCGCATTTCATTTTGGAAGCCCCCCCATGCCTGCGGCGGGCAAATTCGCCCAGGGCAGGTGCGGGGGGGGGGCTTTCCTGGGCCTTGGAAAGGCCCCCCCCCCCGCACCTGTGGCGGGCAAATTTGCCCGGCACAGCCGCAGAGCAGCCTTCCCAAGGCCCAACGGCAGCTGCACAGCCACCATGGGGCCTTACAAAATGGCCCTCGCCGCTGTGTGCATGCGCGCGTGAGCATGGGCACCATTTTGGAAGCAAAAATGGCACCTGTGCTTGTGCGCGGGATGGCAGCAGGACCGCCCACAGGCCAGTCCCAAGGCCTCCATGGGCCATAGGTTGCTGACCCCTATTATGGATAATATTTTTAATAACTGTGTGCACAAAACAAAGCTTGTGTACAATGAACCATTGGAAAACAAAGGTGTCATTATCTCAGCCACTCATGTGGACAAATTTGGATTTTGGAGCATTTTGGCTTTCCAGATAAGGGATAGTCAACCTGTATAAGGTTGTGTATTGTGTGCTTACTCAAGAGTTACATCTCAGTGAGTACAATAGATTTAGCTAGTAACTATACAACAGATGTCCTCATTTGCAACAGATGATCAACATGGTAACTCTTCAATTGAACTCTCCTTTATGAAGACTGTGGTGACACCTTATGGAAAAATCCTCAAATCACACAACTTCCTGCAGCTCAGATACACCAACAAAGAGCATCCAATGAATCATGTTCTCTACATTTCAAAGCATTGGACACCCTATTTCTGGGCAACTTCTGTATTGCAGACAGAAGTTCAGATGTCACTGAAGGTCACCAGTAACTTACTTTAATAATATCATTTCTGTCAAGCTCCCAAGTGCTAGTCCATTGTAAAATGCTTCACTTGTCTTTTAATTTCCACTCAACTTCATTATTGCTGCTGTTGTTTTAATGGCACTGTTTCAGCAAGAAAAAAAAAGTCTCCAGCTGACACAAAGATAAATCAATATCCTGTTAGCACACTGCTGTCTAGACAGAAAGGGGAGGAAAAAATCAGTGGCACTATCTTTATTCTCAAGAGACAGTTCTTAACTGCCTGCAAATGCAGGCAAGCAAGGCTAGCACTGCAAAGTGAACCGAAGTCATTATATTTAATGGTATTCTTCTGATACAGATCTAAACAGCAAGAATTTTTCTTTCAGAATTTCATTTTGTATATCTATACACACACACACACGCAAATGTATACACATAAAAGCAGAAAGAGAAGAGATTTGATGCACAGCATCCAAGCCCTTTTTGTGCACATCTTTGTCCTCACTGATCCACCTCACAATTTGAAAATCGGAAGTGACCTGAAAAACATCATCCTTAAAGAATAAATTCCTGCTCCTGGAGGGAAAAAAATCAAATTAGAATGGGCCCCTGGTATCTGTTGGGGTTTAGTTCCAGGCTCCGCCATGGATACCAAAATCCATGGATGCTCAAGTCCCATTAAATACAGTGGCATAATAAAATGGTGTCCCTTGTATAAAACAGCAAAATGAAGGTTTGCTTTTGGAAATATATATGGTGTGTGTGTGATAGAGAATATTTTCAAGCCATGGATGCGTGAATCCATGGTTAAAAAGTCTGTGGAAACAGAGGGCTGATAGTAGTTCATTTAAGCCCTCACACCAAATAACATCAAAATACTGTATATACCTATGTATAAATCTAGACATTTTAGTCAAAAAATTGACCTCAAAACCTGGATCAACTTATCCCCGAGTCAAAGTAAGTACTGTACTTTATCTCTTATCAAAAAAGGAACCATCCCCTGGTGAAAAGTGAGATCTTAATCCCTTCTCGGAACACCTAAAAGAAGCATCAGTCCCCTCTACTATCTCATCCATCCAGCCTTTAGGGTGAGCACAAACAGTTAAGCCTGTCAAAAAAATTTAAGTTCTTTAGCATAGTTTTCCTTTGATTCATCCTTTACAGCCTTTGTTAACATAGCCCTAAGTTTTACCCTCAACTTATCCACGGGTCATACCAAAACCCATAATTTTGGCACCAAAATCTGCCCTCGACTTATACATGAGGTTGACGTATAGTCGAGTATATACAGTACCACGCTTGAATCTCAGAAATGGAACAGCTCTCCTGAACCCAGAAATTAAACCACTAATCTTCAAATAAAGAAAAAAAGACATTGCAACTGGAAGTGGTTTTTTTTTTTTGGTCACTTCCAGGCTGGGGAAACATACAATTTATAGCCTATTTTATGGTGGTGAAACTCCCCAATGGACAAAATTTGGCCCTTACAGTTGCTCGCTCTTGGAAAGAGAGCTGGGGCCAACACAACACAACTGTAGGACTATGATTCCACTTTTTAAACTGCATTGGGATCCTGGAATTTGTAACTTAGGGTGGCAATAAAGTGCAAGGGCTGAGAATTCTAAGTACTCCTCCCCAAATTGCAAATCCCAGGATTCTGTAAGATGGAACCATGGCAGTTAAAGTAGAATCATAGGGCAGTTGGACTCTAGGTATCCACGGATTCTTTATCCACGGATTCAACCATGCATGGTTTGAAAACATTATATGAGAGAGAGAGAGATTTTCCAGTAAGCAAACCTTGATTATGCCATTTTATATGAGGGGCACCATTGTATCATGCCACCATATACAATGAGATTTGAGCATTCATGGATTTTGGTATCCATGGGGGCTCCTGGAAACAAAACCTAGTGGGTACCAAAGGCCCACGGTATAAGTGTGCTGTGCACTTCCACACACCACATTATGCTTCAAGATGTCTAGTAACTCTTAATTGTTGCTGTGGCACACAATTCATCCCTAGGAAGATTTGGACAACCAACTCATTTTGGTTTGACAAAGTCTTCTAGACAGCTTGTTCTTGACCATGGGACTTCACTTGTTATAGTGTAGTAAAAGAATTAAGGTGATGACACTACACCAACCTTGCTGGTGTTGCACTAGAAGTCTCATGTCTCATATCACACACATACACACACACACCAGGTCAAGTTGGCTGAGAAATAATGGAAGAGGAAGTTCAAAATATCTGAATATCTGAAGAGTTATGACATCTGGTCACACTGCTTCTATATACAAATAGAAGCAGGATTGGTAGGCCTGGAAGAACCCCAAGAATCTCAGATAGTAGAGAAGGAAAATGTTTCATTTGACCACAGTTCTGTGCAACGATACAAAATCTCCAAAAATGATTAAGCCACTGGAACATTATTGTGGTGGCAAGTTGAAATCTTAAGAAAAAATGCAAAAAATAGAGTATTACTAGTATTTACAGTTTGAAAGTCACTTACTACATTAAAAACAAAAATGTGCTAACGGGTTGAGTACCTCTTATCCAGAATGCTAAAATCTGAATAATCCAAAACCATCCACATGAGTGGCTGAAATAGTGACACCTTTGCTTTCTTATGGGTCAGTGTACACAAATTTTGTTTCATGCACAAAATTATTAAAAAATATTACATATTAAAATTACCTTCAGTTCTGTGTATGGTGTATTCAGGTTTAGACTTGATTCTCATCTCCAAGATGTCTCACTACAGATATGCAAATAGGTCAAAATAATAAAAATAAATAAATCCAAAATCCAAAAACAATTCTGATCCCAAGCATTTCAAACAAGGGGGACCCTGGGGGCCACATGCAGCCCACACATTGTACTTTGTGCACCCCTGGTCTAGATGGACCACTGGGCTCTTACATTCCATCAGCAGATGTACACAACTGGATGCTATGCATTATGTGTAAATACACACCTCATGCACAAATTTTAGCAGAAAACCTGGCTCCAAGAGGTAGGGGTTTCAGCAAGTTAGGTTATCAGTTGATACACCCCCAAAGCTTTGTGTAGTAGGATGGCACAGCAGAGCTTTCTTGCCTCTAGCAGAATGTTTGTAGACAACAGCAGGGAGAGGTGATTAGCAATGTGAAATTCTGCTCTCCCCCCTTTTCTTTTCTGGACCTTCAATCTCTACTGCTGAATCCACATTATCTATATCAAACTATCTAAAAATCAGCAAGTGATCTAATAGAACTTTTGTGCTAAAAGTCAATTCATTTGTTTATTTACCTACTGGGGAGGAAAACCAAGCTGCATCGAAAGGAGAAGTATGCTGCAAATTGTATCACAAGGTTTCATCCTCTGGCATAATTTGTTACGTAGTTGAACGGGAGAAATATGGAGCTCTGTGAGTCAACTGAATTCTTCAAAAACCTCACTGAACCCTACTCTTCACCAGATATAGTCAAAGAATCATACAGTTGGAAGAGATGCCGAGGATCATCCAGTCCAACTCTCTGCCATGCAGGAAGAAAGTATTTCTAACAGGTGGACATCCCGCCTTTGTTTGAAAACTTATGAAGAAAGAGGCTCCACCACTCTCCAAGGCAGCATACTCCACTGATGAACAGCTCTTACTATCAGGAATTTCTTTTCCTGTAGTATGAATCCATGGCTGGGGCTTCTGGGAGTTGAAGTCCAAAACATCTGGAGGAATCAAGTTTGGGAATCACTGTTTTAAAGAAATCAGAATTTTTTTTACCCCATATTCCATGAAAGAAACCCAACTTTGTGCCAGCACAGAATCACAGAAGACACCTCAACATTGTTTATCAGAGCCATTCTCATTCTAGACTTTAGGAGAGCTGATTTCAACAAACTTAGGGAAACACTGGGAGTGATCCTGTGGTTAGGAATACTAAAGGAGAAAAGAGTTCAGGATGGATGGGAGTTTCTCAAAAGGGAGATACTGAAGGCACAATCTCAAACTGTTCCAATTAGAAGGAAAAATGGGAGGTGTCTCAAGAAACCAAGTTGGATGACAAAATAACTTTCAACTGAACTAAGTTTTAAATGGGAGATGTATAAGAAATGGAAAAGGGGCGGAATCACTAAAGAGGAAATCAAACAAATAGCTAGCACATGTAGGGCTAAAGTCAGAAAAGAATGAGCTCAGGCTTGCTAGAGGGGTTAAGGACAATAAAAAGTGCT
>CM034703.1:9009845-9025840 GCA_020142125.1 Phrynosoma platyrhinos | reverse complement strand
ATATATATATACACAGACACTATATATGTATATAATTCCTATAATTACCGAATCCTATAATATTTCATCTGCACAGCGTTGTTTTTTTTTAAATTGTATTTTAAATGATTTCATATTATTTTAAATGTGACTATTTAAATTATTTTTAAGATTGCACCGTGGGTTTTGTTTGGTTTCCTTCTGTGAGCTGCAGCAGAAAAGCAATATAAATATCAATAAATAAATAAATGAAATATAATTATCTAATTAATGAAATAAAATTATCTGATAATGGCAAGAGAATAACATGAAAAGTTAGTTTTTCGATTTTGTTCGGTTGTTGTTCCATGCCTTCAAATTGTTTCCAACTCAGGGGTTTTTCTTGCCAAGATTTGTTCAGAGGAGGTGTGCCATTGCCTTCCCCTGAGGCTGAGAGAGTGTGACCTGCCCAAGGTCACCCAGCTGGGAATTGAACCTGGGTCTCCAGAGTCATAGTCCAAAGCTCAAACCACTTTGCCATGCTTTTCGAACTACAGTCTCCAAATTCCACAGCCAGAAATACAAATACAGGTAACATTTAACATTTCAATGGATGTGCTCCAGAGTGGTGAAGTGGTTTGAGCATTGGGCTATGACTCTGTAGACCAGGGTTTGATTTCCTGCTCAGCCCTGAAAACCCACTGAGTGACCTTGGGCAAGTCACACACTCTCAGCCTCAGGGGCAAACCCCCTCTGAAGAAACTTGCCATGAAAACACTGTGTTAGGTTGGCCTTAGGGTTGCTATAAGTCAGAAGCCACTTGAAGGCACACGACAACAACAAATTCTTCATATTGTGCTGCTTTAAATTCAGTCTTATGGCTGAATGCCGTCTAATATATAGATAATGTGGATTGTATTTACTTTTAAACATGACCTTTCTCACAGGACAGAACTCAGCCTGCCTTGCAACATAGGTACCACTTAAAAGCACAGACTAAGCACAGAGTAAGAAGGTGTTGTAAGTGATACCTGTGCTGCAAATATTATTTCTGCAGTGAGGATGCAGCCTTAGACTTGGGCTGTATCCGCCCTACAGAAATATTCTGGTTTGACACTACTTTAACTGCCATGGTTCCATCCTATGGGATTCTGGAAATTGTAGTTTTAGGAGACATTTAGCCTTTGCTGTCAGAGAGAGCACTGGAGCCACAACAAACCACAAATCCCAGAATTCCATAGCACTGAGCCATGGCAGTTATAAAGTGATGTCAAACCAGATTATTTCTGCAGTGTGGATGTGTGGGGATTTTCATTGGCAGGCCATGGGGATCTCACATCTCCCTCCATATATGAAAATGGCACTTCATTTGCCATATGCATAAGTTTAATATCTAAGCCTGCCTGAGATTTAACATACAGCTAGTCTGCACTCTAATATCTAAACCTGGCTGTTAATTACATGTACACAGCCTGGCTGTTGTTTACACAGGTAAAAACACACAGATACGCATTCTAGTTAATGACCTGGCTGGACTACATTTAATGGTTAACTTGGCTGGTTTCCTGTCCTGTTTACTTGTCTCTTGACCTTTGGAGCCTGAAACAGGAAAGTGCGCCTTCTGATGGTTAATGAATGATGAACAAACATCCAGTTGTCTTGTAAACAGGTTGTCAATAAAAGGAGGAGGGAGATTTCACCCCCTCGGGTGTTTTCCCCCTCAGGTAGATGCCACCAGCAGTCTGTCTGAGATCATTCCCGGTCAGGGAATCCCAACATGGATGGACTCCTGTTCTACTTCCCCAGGTGCAGGAAATTTCAGTTTAGACTGAAACTCACAGCAGATGCACCACAGCATTAACATGCAAGTCACGTACCCCACCAGCCTTATTTACCCCGGTGCCTGTCTGGTGTGGGGGATAAAAATGGTCATTGTCACCAAAACCATTCCATTATCTTAACACCAAGATTTGCAGAAGTATACACACACTTAGGACGTTATCACACGGGGGGAAAATCTGTTGGTTAATCCACACAAATCCCAAACAAAAACTGACCTTGCGCCTCACGATTTCACACGACGCCGCACAGAAACTGGTCAGAAAGGAAAGAAAATGGAGGAAGCAAGGACTGAGACTTCAGGATGCAGAATTCAGAACTTGAGAAATTTTTTCTTTGGGGGATTTAGACTGTAGTGGTTTGAACACTGGAGATCTAGATTTGATTCCCTGCTTGAGCAGAACAACCCACTGGGTGACCTTGGGCAAATCACATTCTCTCAGCCTCAGAGGATGGCAATGGCAAACCCCCCTCTAAAGAAACTTCCCAAGAAAACTATCATAGGTTCCCTTTAGGGTCACCGTAAGTCAAAAATGACTTGGAGACATACAATAACAACCACCCCAAAATCCCTCAGCCAGTATGGCCATTGATAGACCATCCTCAAATGTAACTAAAAATTGATCCAGAGCATCACCGTTCCACTGCTCAGTTCTTAAAAACACCTCAATATATCTTTTCCTTTTCTTTACTACTATAGTATAGTAGTAAAGAAGATAAATAAATAAAGGATTAGATTGATATACGGATTTTAATATATAAAAAAATATTCATGATTGATGAATTAAGTATTAAGAAGTTCAACTAATAGGTATATATAGGAAAGAAATCAACTGAGAGGAAGCGAACTAATTCGGAAGAGTATGAAGAGGGTTGAAAGTGAGGATGAGGAGTGAGACGGTAAATGAAAGTAGAAGAGGGTATGAAGGTAGGTAGAAGAAGGTAAAGAGAAAGATAAGAATGGTAGAGAAGGTGGTGAGTAAGTTGAAGTGAGAGATGTGGTTGAGTGAGAGATGTGGATAGGAAAGCTTAGGGGGAAAGGAGGGAGGAATTGGAGAGGGTGTAAGAAAGGATGAAGGAAAGAGAGTTGAAAAGAATGGAAGAAATAAGAGAAGTAATTTGGTAGATTAAAGGGATAAAAGAATATAAATTTGTGGGGATATAGATTTTAAATTGGGTATTTGATAGATGTTTCTGTATGTTGTTTGTTAAAATATGTAATGTTGTATGCTTGAATAATAAATAAATAAATAAAATATTTTCCTTTTCAAAGTAACTTTCCAAGCAGATGGACATTTTTGAACATGGTGTTATTTCAAAATCTAGGTGCTAAGCCATTTCTCTTCTGATGTACAAGGGAATTAAAGTGGATGTGGAGACCTCAGCAAAAAGAAAACAAGATGGTGTTTGTTTCTTATAAAAATGGGAGCTAAGAGCACAGTGCCTTTAAAAAACGGAGCTAAGAGTGCAATGCCTTTTGAAAAATGAGGTTGCAGCATAATCTGTAACGGCCTTCTTAAAAACATATCAAGCAGACCACCACATTTCAGTGGTATGATAAATCTGTTCCAGTTTTAAGTCCAAATTTTAAAGGAACTGTCCAAGTTTCTGCACTCTATCCCCAAAGTAATTTCGGATGCTTGGACCTCTCCCTTAAAGTTCACATGAAAACCCAAGACAGATTCACCATCCCACTACTCCTGGGAGCACCAACCACCCCTGAATTTGGATATTCTTCCCATGATCTGTTCTGAGTTTTATTTTCAAGATGTTTTCCTCTAAACTCTTCCTCCCTTTGTGTTCTTTTATTAGACATTATTCATTTCTTTACTCACACTGCTTTTGACCCTTGGATCTTGTCTTGTCTTGGATCTTGGATCTTCTCTGGCTTGCAATGCCTGCAGGGGTAGGCAACGTTTCCCCTATAAGGGCCGAGGGACTTCAGCTCCCAGAATCCCAGGAGCTATTGGCCAACATGGGACTATTGGCCAACATGGCTGAGGCTTCTGGGAGCTGAAGTCCTTCGGCCCTTAAAGGGGAAAGGTTGCCTACCCCTTATATAGGCCCAAGCCATGCTCTGAAGTCTTGCAAGCCCATGCAATCTCACAAGACTTTATCTGTACAGGGGTCATAAATCAGAGTTTAATAGCCATAAATCAATCACATTGTTTGTTACCTGTTTGACATATGTGTGTATGCCCATATCATAAATCATGCTGTCAATTTAACCATAAATCATGCCATAAATCATAAATCATGTCATAAATCATTTTCTAAGCCAATCATATGTCAATACTCAAGTCATAAATAAAGCCATATATCATGCCATAAATCATTCAGTGATCACCTGTAATCGATTATATTGGTTATTAATTCCATAAATCACAAGCTGTCCATAAATCAAGAATCAATAGCAAATAATCATAAATTGATTAAATGAGCTATTTTCACTCATGGGGGGGCTATGTCCTGCCACAGGAGGGGTCCAACCTAGCCTGGCATCCCATCCTCCCACCCAGAGTAACTCACTTAAGGTGTTGTATGATGGAGTCTAGATATAGATCACAGCCTAAGGGAGAGAGGTGAACCCCATCACCCTTGTACAGATGTGGCAAATCAAACCCAATTTGGTCATATATAGCAGACAAAGCCCACAAGGAGTCCAGCTTCTTTAACACACCCCTGTTAACCCAGCGATGAGCCACACTGATGTCTGCTTCACTCATCGCTCCCTGCCAGGCTCTTCTTGGCATGAGCTTTGTCCATAACAACACTGTTTCTGGTAAAAGGTGTCATACTTCATGGGGATCCATGGTGATTCTTCAAATCAGTTGTAGTCCCAGAGTCTTGACCAAATCGTGCTTGCCCAAATTATCAGAAGTATAAATGGATGTGGGTGAGTAGCAGCCAGCTCAATGACATGTGGGAGAAGGGCCCCCATAGCATCCTTCGGTGCCCAAACCAACGAATATGTGCTGACTGCACCTTACCCAGGTTCCGACCTCTGCCTGACTGCACCACATGTCGTTTGGCCCAAAAAAACAAACTGCGACCCATAATCCAGACGTCGCCATGATATTCAACTGCTCAACAGAAAACAACACATTGGAACACCGGGGAACTGGCTCTCGGGTCCCCAGTGCAGGAAGCCAGGAGCCCCCTGGCCTGAGGGCAAATGTAAGACTTAAAGGCCCCCAAGTGCCACCGCCCAATGCACCACACCATGTCACTGTTCAGGCCATGAGATGCAGTAACTGTGGTGGCTTTGATCCGGAAGGAGTGAATGGAAAATTGTTCTGCTGGGAGGCCCAAATGCTTCAGTGCTTCCTGCAGTACTGTCCTGAATTGGAATTGGGTTAAAGGGAGGCCTGAGGAATGAAGAAACAAATAACCAGGCGACAGTGGACATGACCCCAAATAATCCGTCAAAGAGATCACAGGGCAAATCTGGCGTGGAGAAGCATTAGACAATGCTACTGTTTGACCCTTGGCCAACTGGTCTGTCTTTGAACACTTGAACTGAATCTAAAGAACCTGGTCTGAAATCTGTACATTGGAGATCATCAATCAGAGGTAGGACTTAGGGATGAGTTCAGTAATCCTGGTGGCAGCAAAGAAGGCCAAGGTGAAGGCTGCCTGGAAGAGTGTGACTTTGCTGGGTGAACTGCAAATAGTCTGGAGGGAGTGCAAAATCTGGGGAAGAACTAAGAGCCTTTGCAGACTGCCAGAAATAGTGCAAATTGAGTCCACTTTAAAGGTTAGGGTTAGTGCTAGGGAATCTTGGGAATTTTTTTTCTGAGACATTGAGCCTTCTCTGTCAGAGAGCTCTGGTGCCACAATAAAATACAGTTCCCATGATTCCCTAGCACTAACCCTAACCCTAAAAGTGGACTCAATTTGCACTATTTCTGGCAGTCTGCCAAGGCCCTAAGTCAAAAACAGGCATACATGTATCCCATGAATGAGGGAGCTCCCATCCACCCATCCAAGCTCCTCCTGACCCAAAAATCTACTGTGGGGTCTGGGAAACCCCCTCCTGGCCTGGGAGTAGAATGCCAGGGCTGCCAGCGAACTGCAAAGCGAAGCATAGTCTCCACTCCCAGGGGCCAGGCCTCAATCTCACCAACAGATTCCAGGAATTGTCTAAAAGCGTGCAGCAACAACTGGTATAACTTGTGTGTGGAAGGGGCGATGGAATGCAGAATAGCCCGGTCAATCTCTATCTGCCAAGGTTCCACAGATGAGCCAATACTGTCAAAGGCTGGGCTGACGCTTCCACTGCAAGCTCCCAAAACCTGTTGAATTGAAAATGCTAGAGGGCATCTGCCAGGGGATTCAAGAATCCCAAGACATGCCTGTTGGAATATGGATGGGATATGCAGTTAAAAATGGAAATGTACAGATGTGTGAAAATTTCTTCTGAGTAAAGTTTCTAAGCTGGGAAAGAGTCTTCAGTTTGCAGGTGCAGTTTTCTGTAAACATACTTACACAGAACACAACAACAAGGTCACAGTGAGCCTGAGAATGGAGGAAGCTGAAAAGTAAACTATGAGCTCATCCTGTTTCATGGGAACCAGAATCACATGATATATGACACACAGCATGAAGGCTGGGCTAAAGCTGTTCATCCAATGACTATGCATGTTACCACCCAGAAGGTGGAGTTTGAGGGTTTGGCTAAGAGTTCTTTGTTCTAACTTACAACAACAGTTGTGTTCCGGTGTTCATGTTTTTCTACCTGCAAAGATGGATGTATATAGTTTTCTTTTATTTCTTTTGTTTTACAACTTACAATAAAATCTTACTTTAAACTACTGCTGTGTCTTCAAGCCTGGGAGGATGCACAGAGCTGCTACATTCCTGGGTGGTGAGGAAAATGGTTGTGGAACAGCCGCCAGGCATTTCAGCAAATTGAACTCTGCTACTCATTCACCATAAATCAACAATGTTGTGCCTGGTACAGCACATTGTGCCTCAAACATTGGAGCACCATCGCCCGAACCAAACACATCACTCTTGGGGATTTGGAGCTCTGGGAATTAATGACATGCACAATCACCTGGTTGTCAACCAAAACCAGACACTTTTTTTGAGAAAATTATTTTGCCCAGAGGTGAACAACCACCACAATAAGAAATAGTTCCAGAAAGGTGAGATCCCTTGTCACTCCTGTACTTACCCAGTATGGAAGCCAACTCTCTGCTGCCCATTGACCATTCCAGTACACCCCGAAGCAGTGAGCTCCAGAAGCATAAGAATATACCTGTAAATCTACCTTGAGCAGCATTTCGCTCCTCCAGAATGAAATTCCATTGAACTTCTTTAGAATGGTGTCCCATATTCCTAAGTCTTCCCAGATTCCACTGTTGACCCATATGTGGTGATAAGGGAAAGAAACCCCACCTCATGACGTGGTATAAACAAGCACTAAATGCTCGCACCAGTATCAGCACCTTGCAGACAAAAGTTAGCAAACCCATCAAAGAATGAAAACCATGAAGTGTGGCTTTCCACTTACCTCGCAAGACACTCACCTGGAACTGTGAAGCAGCCATGAGGAACAAAAAAATGAGCGAACGCACCCGGACAGTGACCTGGGGGTCCTGATGGGAGCCCTGATATGGGATGCAGCCAGGGGTTCAAGGGGCCATCCCCCGCGCCTGTTCCCAACAGTGCAATGAGCCTCTCTGCCTCCCCACTGGTTGATTGGTTGAGACCCACAGGAAGGACAGGATTTCCTGAGGTCTCTTCCAGTGGGACTGGCTGGCCAAGTTGGCCAGCACAACTAGGACCCCTCCCAACAAGTTGGGGGGTCCCTTTCTGCACTCTATCCCAAAAGTAATTTCAGCTGCTTGGACCTCTCCTTTAAAGTTCACACAAAACCGAAGACAGATTCACCAGCCCACTACTCCTGGGAGCACCAACCATCGCTGAATTTGAATATTATTCCCATGCTTAGAAGCACTTTGTTCTAAATTTTATTTTCAAGATGTTTTCCTCTAAATTCTTCCTCTCTTTGTGCTCTTTTATTTGACATTATTCATTTCTCTACTCACTGCTTTTCACCCTTGGATCTTGTCATTTTTTCACGCTCTCTTGTGAGCATTATTAAGGGAGGGAATCAGATTAATTAATATTTCAAGTATCTGGGTCTAAATGCAAACATATTTGCTTGTGTGTGTGTGTATGTGTGTGTAAAGTTAAATATTAGTATTCCACAAGATGAATATTATGCTGCCTATTAGAGGAAGTTATGCTTCTCCAAAGAAACAATTAATACATTCCAAGATGGTCAAATATTTCACAAACCGGTAGCCAAAGATTACACAGTGCGCAGTACACAAATAAATACTTCACTGAACACGGCATCTTCCGATTGTTAAACATGGCTATAAAGCATCAGACAATGAATTCTGCATTCTAGTTTCTCTTTTTCCCTTTACAATGTGTAATATTGAATTGCACTATAATGGAGAATTATCCCATTAACAATACATGCCCTAATTTCAGAAAGGGTTGTTACAGTTGCTGATTTTTCAAGTTAATGATGGTAGGGATCCTGTTGGTGTCATATGTATGCATAAGTACCACTAAAAGTTAACGCTGCTAAATGTTAACCTCACTTTGTACTAAGTCTGTACATGGGGAGGGGGGGCGGTTTGGCAAGATTTATTCAGAGAACGTTTGCCATGGACTTCTTCTGTGTCTTGCCAAAAGAACACCAATTTGAATCCTGGTCTCCTGGATTCCTAGACTGCAGAATTAATGCAGTTTGATGTTGCTTTAACTGCCACAGCTCAATGCTATTAAATTCTGGGTTTGGTTGTTTTGTGAGTTATTATCTTTCTCTCCCAGAGAGCTCTAGTGCCACAATAAACTACAGTTCCCATGATTCCTTAGCACTGAATCAGGGCAGTTAAAGTGGACTCAATTTGCACTATTTCTGGCAGTCTGCAAAAGCCCTAAGTCTGTCCTGATACAACATCCTTCTAAACAAAATTCAGATTTTATATGGTGGCCTAGCCTGGCTTGATAATGCCTACCTAACTTTCTCTTTGGAAGTGGGAGAGGAATCAAACAGCTAGCAAGCCATGCTACAAAGATGGAAGTGTTCAGTCATGTTCAATCAATGGGCCTTTTCATACTACATAACAGTAGCATTGTGATACCAGTTTATGTTTGATGTTGTTAGCTGCCTTCAAGTCAACCTTGACTCATGGTGCCCCTGTGAATGAGATGTCTCCAAGCCTGCCTATCCTCCATTGCTTTGCTCAAGTCCTGCAGTCTCAAACCCATGGTCTCCTTAATTGAGTCTGTCCATATTAAATTCAGTCTCTCTCTTTCTACTGCCCTCTACTTTTCCCAGCTCCATTGTCTTTTCTATTGAGTCATGCCTTCTCATGATGTGACCAAAGTACAACAGCTTCAATTTGGTCATCTGACTGGGACCAATTTGTTTGTCTTTTTGGCCACCCACAGTATCCTCAGCATCCTTCTGAAATGAAGCACCACATCTCAGATGAGTTGATTCTTCTCCTATTGGCTTTCTTCACTGTGCAGCTCTCACATCCATACATAGTAATGAGGAACACAATGGCTTGGACGTTTATGTGCCATAGCTGAATCCTCTGGAATTCAGGTATGCAGTTTAGGGAAGTGCTAGACCTTTCTGGCTGAGAATTCCACTGTCCAGCTTTCACAAGCATACGGCTAATAGAGCCGTCTTCCGGGCCTGGAAGAGGAGGGGCAGCCACACGAGCGGCGCCCCTTCCTCTTCCCGAGGTCGCCCTCGGAGTCGCCGGTCCTTCGCACGGCTGGCGCTCTGGGGATGACCTCACGCCGCGGCAACCGGACGCGCCGCGGCGTTTGAGTCAGGGAAAGTGAGCCCGCCGCTTTTAGGGCGCACTTTCCCTGAAATCTAAAAGGAGCACCAATTTGGTGCTCCTTTTAGAGTCGCCGACAGTGCACCGCGGTGCGGCTGCCGCGGTCCAGCAGCGCACCGTCCCGCGGCGCATGGGAAGCTCCCATCTGCTTCCCCCCATAGTGATGGGAAATACAATGGCATGGACTATCCTAACCGTAGTATTCAGTTGCATATCTTTGCACTTCAGATCTTGTCTACAACACTCTGAGGGCTAGGCAAGCTTGTGAGCACCAGACAATTCAGATGACAACTTTCTGCAGCCCCAAGGAGTATGAAGAATCCTTAGAAATGATAGGAATTATCATCTAGACTAGAGGGTAGCAACTTTCCTATCTTCCTAGTCTAACCTGTATATACCTGCCCTACAATGAGCAGTTCAATGAACTGTCATGCTTTCAGTAAAAGTGTCACAGCAGAGTAGGCAAATGTCAAGAAATTATCCAAGTTCATTCTCTTGCTAACAAATGAAGGCCAAGATCATACAACAAGGAGAAGCGAGAATAACTTTATTTTCATAGAACTGTTTGACAATTGTGCGTTAATGAATTGCAATTCTGAACAACTGAATATGCAAACAAGGTTGAAATCCACACTTGCTCAGTGCTCAATGTATGTGTAAGTATGTCTGAACAATGTACATCTGCATGTACAATGCAAAATGGGGTTCAAATGTACAATGGAACCACTTGTTCAACTCTGCTTCTGAAGCCTTGAACTGAATACAGATGTTAGACAATGCCAAAAATTATACAACCACACGTGCAAAGGAAATTATTACCTATGCATAAGTCTCTAGCAGGATGCCAGCTTTATAAAATAGCATTGCCTTTCTTTTTCATATGACACTTCTCCCTAGGAGGCTTCATATGGGCTCTTCTTAGTTTGCAAAGTTCTATCACAATGTAGAAATGTTAAGATCTCAAATAAAAATTCCAATTACACATTTAATGGCTTGGCATTTGTGGTGATGTGTTGCTAGTGCTAATTCACCTGTTCTGTCTTTTAGCCCTATGGGGTTAATCGAGTGCAAATGTCTATTCTTATCACAATATGCAAGAAAAGTGATTAATTACTTTCTCACAGAAATACAGAAAGAGAAGCAGGACAGGTAGCAAGTGGAGATTTATTTTAAAAAGCTATTAATGGATAATCTGTTCCTTCATGCGAATAAATCTCCCTTTGCTACCTATTCCACTTCTCTTTCTGTGTTTCTGGGGAGAAAATACTTAATATTGGGGGATGTTAAGAAATGTTAAATGTTCTCCAAACCCAACTCTAATGCTAGTATGGGAAATCATAACGCTTTTGGATCTCCACAGTTCCTTATATAATTGATCAGCAGTAACTGCTGCTCCCAGTAACTTTTTCCAGCATAACCAGTGGTGAAGAAAGCTGGGAGTTGAAGTCTAGCAACATCTGAAGAGACAACTACTCTTACTTTTTGGTTCTCACCCTTATCAAAATCTGATTGTTCGTATCAACTAGAATACACCCATTGAAACAATGGCATTTGGGAATGGCAGCATCTATGTAAGTTCTTTTTGTTCACTGGTTTGCTCTAATTGGGACTAACAATAAGAATTAGGCAAAAACTGTCATTTTGGATGACCTGTGAGCATTTGCAAAGCTCCTTTTATTGACTTGAGAGAAAAGGAGTATTAATTTTCATGTAACAATTTACTTGACTGTTCTTACGTACCCAGAAGCAGGGTTCTCTGAGCAGCTTACAATAAGAAGAAACCTTTAAAATGCAAAAAACTAACTATAAACAACAACAAAGATAATGCAATATTAAACTTGAGCAGCGCTGAAAATGGTATTTGGTCCATTTTAAAGGAAAGACAATCTACACTTGCATACCTTTCAACTTTCTCAATTTGGCAGGGTCAGTACTAATTAGTCCTCTGCTGTCCCACTTATTCAAAGGCTTTTAAAATGTCCCAGTTTCTCTCTCCTCCTCCCATCTTCCCCCTTTGTTTTAAGCTTGTTGCAAATTGAGTTCAAAATGCTTCGTACTCACTTAACTCAACAAGAGCTAGAGGAGATGAAAGAAGGGAGTGAAATCTCACCCTTTCCAGTAGACGCTGGAAAAAGCAAACAGCTTATGTGTTCTTCCTCATAAATAATGTTTATCATCTTGACCACACTCTGATGTTACTTTAAAGTAGCTATTGCATACTTACTGTGATCATGAAGGTGGTTTTCCCAGGATGAGGCTCATCTATTGCACTCCAGGTGTGCTGAGCACTATGATTTCTCCAAATGCAGGAAATTTGACTGCATTATTTGTGGTTCAAATGAAAACCTGGAATGGATTCACTAACCCATTGACATGGAAACCAACATTTGTCTTGCACATTCCCTGCATAGCTGTAGTGGTGATGGAAAATAGACACTATCATTTCAATGGATGGTTTAGCCCATGAAAGACAATAATAAGAAGAGGATATATCCTGTATTATGGCATGCAGGAATCTGTTTCTGGCTAAGCTACACCACTGTACATTTAGCCTAGTATTGTCTATATTAGTATTCATCAGCCTTTGGTTTTCCAGTTATTCTAGTGTCCATCTCTCACAATCCCCAGAGTATGGCCAGTGTTACTGGATTCTGGGAGCTGAAGTCCAGACATTGCCATTTGTTCTTTTGGTTAGGGTTGATGAGAATTGAAGTCCCACAACTGCTGGTTGGTCATGGGTGTCCTAGTCCTGGTCTACCCTGACCAGTAGCAGTCCTCCAGGGTTTCAGATTGAGTATAAAAGACTGAGTTGTATAGAAACTTTATAGTCAAAATCACTGCAAAACAATCCTTAAAAGATAATACAGTAGGCCCCTGGTATCTGATGAGTTTTGGTTCCAGGACCTCCTATGGATACCAAAATTCATGGATGTTCATGACCCATTATATACAGTGGATACTAAAATGGTGAGCCTTATATAAAATGGCAAAGTCAAGATTTGCTTTTTGTCACACACACACACAAATACTTTCAAGCAGTGGATACTTGAATCTATGGATAAAATACCCATGGTTATGGAGAGCTGACTGCAATCTATTGGCTGGCATCCTGAACAACACAGCCCTCCATATCTGCAGGCTAGACATCTGCAGATTGGAGCATCCACAGATGGCCCCACCCCATTATTTTCAATGGTGGTACTTCCAGGTGGTCATGCCAGCATGGTTGTATGCATGTTGTATATCCATTGACAATAATGGGACTTGAGGTCTCACCCTTTTTACTTCCATGGGGGTTCCAAATAAGAAACCCTGCTGATACGGAGCCAACTGTGCAGAACACTGTTGTTGATATGAAAGTTGTTATTCCCTTCCTCCATCCACACCAACCAAAGACTCCCCAAACCTATTGTTGAGTTACTATAGCCCATCCCTCTATGGCCATTCCATGCCTGGTGGAGAATGGTAGGAGAGAAGTGTCTGGCTATGTCCCTGTAGCTAGATGCAAAATGTTTATATCATCTGTTGAGACCTCCAGAAGACCCCAATGATTAAGGATGTAATCATTTCACATCTGGCTATGGGGTCATAATCAGATGCTTATTCAACTCCCTGTTACTCTCGCCAGGAATGGAAAGGTTGTAGAGTGAATTGCAGTGATTCTCCTGTAAGTCTGCCAGTTGGTAAATAGCCAACTGCAGCATAGTTCCACATGAGGAACTATTACGCTATGCTGGACCATAAAGAACCTCAGTTACTGACTCCAGAATCCATTATTTTCTCAAGGAGTAAGTCTAGTCTTAAATTATTTTCCCCATTTTTCTTCCCCCCCCCCCTTACTTTTATGATTACTACTTACACAATCCCACCATGATTTTTTTTAACAGGGTGTGGCATAACGTTCCCAGGAGCAAGGGGCATACAAATTAAATATGCCTAGGACTGCAACAAGATAAGAAATTCCACCTAAATATTAGGAAGAACACCCTGATGGTAAGAGGTGTTCAAAAGCTGACTAGACTTCCTTGGGGGGTGATGGACTCTCCTTCTATGAAGGGCTTTAAAAAGAGGTTGGATGGCTATCTCACTTGAGTGCTTTAGTTTTGTATTCATTCATGGCAGGCTGGTTTGGATGGCCCTTGCAGGCAGATTCTATGTATGGCACAATCCTACATGTATTTCCCATCAGAGGTACATCCCACTCTGATGGGTCTTCACCCCAAAAAAGAATATACAGTCTTGTGGTACATCAAATTGGATAGGATTTTGAACCACTGTGGTCCATTATACAAGGACCTGGGAACTTACATCCAAATGTCCATTGAAATGCAAAGCTGGGAAACCTTAAGCCATTCAGTTTCCCTCAGCCTAATCTATTTGACAGGGTTGTTTTGAGGATAATGAGGGGCAATCTCTGTATCCTGCCATGAGTTCCTTGAGGCAAAGGTGAATGCTACATTTTAGCCTAAATCCTATTGCTAGTCCTATCTACAGAAGATCCTTGGGATTGACCTCCATACTAACTCAACATTCAGCTCTTGATTCAATGGGCCTACTGTAGCTAGTACTAACCATCAAGATTCTAGCCATTATAAATAAATCAGTTTATAATCAGATTAATCAATATATCAATGGTTTTTATCATTGCTACCACCATCATCCTCTAAGTGGAAGCTCAGCTGCCATGAATCAGATAGTATTTAAAATAAACAAGTGATTATTTTAAAGTACAAAACTTCAGTTGGCATGCCCTGCATGAACAGAATCTGAATGCTCTGTATTAAAACAAAGATTTTCATCATATCTAGGGAACTATATTGTCTGGGAGAGCAGCCAAATGGCTGATAAGACCAAACAAACAAATGGCTTGTGCAGCTAGTGTGAAGCAGCAGCTGAAGTCTCTGCTTAAAAGTGCAGAGTTCCAAACACAAAGGGTTTTACCAAAAGAGTTGTCAAGCAGGTTGAGGTCCAGGGTATCAGATAAGCAGGTCGATCAGGCAGTCCAAAGGTCAACAGTTCCAGAAAAAAAGACAGGTCAGCAGTCGAAAAAGCAAGGTTTCAGTCCAAGGAGCAACGGGAGCCAGAGACAGAGTATATTCCTCATGAAAGTCAGATATTCACTGGTACCAAAACAGGGATTCAGCAACTCCATAAATGAGCACACTGCAGGCACTCAGGTGCTTCTGATTACCAGAGCATTTCTGATAAAGTCTCAGTGATCTTCAGAGGCAAGTCCTTTCGGCTCAATGCTGACTGAAGATAGGATCAGTCCCTTGACCATTCTCTATGTCCAGAGACTCTGCTGTTGAGCCATCTGAGAGGCCACAGGCTCTGCTGGAGTAGGCATAGCAGAGCTAGGGCCGGGCTGAGGCTCCACAGCTGCAGGCTCAGGTCCTAGAGGAAGTTCTGGCTTGTCCTCTAAGACCTCCTCCAGGCAGGGCATGACATATATTGAGTTGGGCCTCTGCTGCTAAGCAGATGAGTTTTGGAGTCCTTCTTGGAATTATAATCAAATCTTAACAATGACCCGGTGAAATGAGTCAATGTGTATTAGTGGCCTTATATGGGTGCATCTACATTGTAGAAATAATGCAGTTCAACACCACTTTAACTAACTCATTAGAAGTGACAACAATGCTGGGGAAAATGGAAGGTACCTTATTTTCCTGCGTATAAGACTACTTTTTAACCTGCAAAATCTGTGGTTAAAGTGGGGGGTCGTCTTATACGCCGGGTATAAGGATAAGGAGGATAGAGGTGCTAAAACTCTATATTTTGACTGGAAAAATGGGGGGTCGTCTTATACGCCGGAAAATATGGTAGTTGGAATAGAGGAGCACCACATTGCACATGGGTTGATTCATTCAAAGAAGCCACAGCCCTGAGTTTACAAGACTTTAGCTGGGTAGATGATGGCCAGGGCTCTTGGGGGTCTCTCATTCATAGAGTCACCATAAGTTGGAGTCCATTTGACAGCAAATAATGACAACAACAATGGTTCTTTTTTGTAGTGGTGTGTAGCAGAAAAATGCTTCTCAGCTTCTGAGTAGTTACAGATCCAACAGGAGAGCTTTCTCTCCTGGTAGAGATGGCTTTCACTGGATGGCTTCCTCACCATCACCTTATCTTTGCATCTGTCACAATTTTATCCCTGCTGCCACAGTCTATGATGTCACTATGATAGTCTATGATGTCACTATCACTTGCACCAGTGGTTCCCAAACTTTGGTCCTTCAGGTGCTTGAGACTTCAACTCCCAGAAACCCTAGTGCAGAGGGTGAAGAGACAGCTGTTGGAGCCTTGAAAAAGGCTCCC
>CM034703.1:8997909-9009745 GCA_020142125.1 Phrynosoma platyrhinos | reverse complement strand
ATTATTATTATTATTATTATTATTATTATTATTATTATTAGCCAGCTTGATCAACAGTCATGAATTCTGGGAGCAGAAGTCCTAAACATCAGGAGAATGAATGCTTAGCAATCACTGACTTACACCAATGCAGTTAAACTAGTCAACACCATTGTAGTGATTGCAATGGTGAATTATGACAGAAAAGTCTTTGCATGCATGACAACACATTATATTACAGGAAGGAAGGCAAAGGCAAACCTGTTCTATATATGCCTTTTCTACAAAAACCGTATATAGTTCATGGGGGGAGGGGGTCACCATAGGTCAACAGGCTACTTGGGGTGTATTCACACTGCAGAATTAAAGTGGTTTGACACCAATTTAACTGCCAGAACTCCATCCTACATAATTGTGGGATTTGTAGTTCGGCAAACACTAGAGTGCTCTGACAGATCAGGTTGAATACCTCACCAAACCACAAATCCCAGAATTCTCTAGGATAGAGTCATGGCAGATAAAGTGGTGTCAAACTGCTTTAATTCTGCAGTTTGGATACATTCGTGAAGGCACTAACTACTACTATTACTATCTGGTTCAAAGGAAAGCACACAGACATGGAAACATTATTCTCCAGGAATGCAAACTGCATTGCAACCACTAGATGGGACTAAAACATAAAAGTTGGGATCTTTTGCATCCAAGAGGATTGGTATCTTTTAAGAGGGCTGGTCTGGAAAGTAGACTGATGGATGGATATATAGCTACATAGACAGACAGAGAGACAGGCAGATAGATGGATTTAGGACTTTGCATCAGATGGACAAAGGAGGAGGAAGAGGAGGCAAAAACCAAACCAAAATAAAAAACCCAAAATACTATATTTCTATATTTCTTTTTTGTGCCTTTTATTTTTTTATTTATTTAAAAAGAAAAATGGGCATTTCAAAAATGTTCCTGATTAGACTGGAACAAAAAGATGATGCATCCTTGCGGGATGAATCATGAAGTCCGGGGCTTTCTGTCACCCTGATATAGACCTGAAATGCTTAGCTTGAATTTATAGCGCTGTCTATGAGCCGCAAGACTCTGTTTACTCATAGGGGAGAATTGGGTGCTACTCCGGCTGTGCTTCACCATGATCTGCTACTTTATCACTATGATGGATCCGGAAGATACAATAACTCTCCTTTTCAATACAAGGCACTACAGTATATTCTTTATCATCTCTCTCTGGTTTTAATCTCATCTTTGGGGGGCTGGGGGAGAATAAAGCTCCCCCTCCCCATCTCTCACTTTGATACACTCACAAAGAAACACATACATGCATTATTGTAACTCTTTGCTACAGAGTAATCCATTTGTTCTGGAAGTACACAGAGGACATGCTGTCTGCTGCCCAAACTCTGAACTGAAAGAGAGTGTGAATTTTCAGCTAAAGGGACTTGGAACACAGGGCCCTTTCACACTACAAAACTATAGCATGATGATTCTGCTTTAGCTGCCATGGCTACATCCTGTGGAATCCCCGGGTTTGTAGTTTGGTGAGGCACAATTGCTCTCTGGCTGAGGATGTGCCTTCTTAAACTGCAAATCCCATGATTTCATAGGCTGTTGCGATGACCCTCAAGGGAGAGAGGGAGGAATAGCAATGCAAGAGAAGTGCATGTTAAAAAAAAGCCTGTAATGTTGTAGTATCAATAATTATTGATTTAACAGGGTACAGTTTGCCCCTAAATCCAAATTATACTATTATGCATATAGAACACAACTGTAGAGTGTGTTGGCCTTCAGATTATTAGTTTTTTATACATTACAGCTAAAATAAAGATTTTATGAATCTATGTTGTGTCTTCCTGCATAGTAGATGGTTGGATGGCCTTTTCGATCACTTCCAACTTAGCATTTTATGATCATATATTGTGGCTTCCTGCATGCCAGAAGTTGAAGTAAATGGGCCTTGTGGTCCCTTCCATCTCTAGGTTTCTAGGATCCTATATCTAAGTAAAGGTAAAGGTAGTCCCTTAACATGAATGTCTAGTTATAACCAACTGTAGGGTGCAGTGCTTATCTCTGTTACTATGGGCCTTTGCAGACTGCTAGAAATAGTGCAAATTGAGTCCACTTTAAGGGTTAGGGTTAGGGTTAGGGAATTATGGGAACTGTATTTTATTGTGGCACCAGAGCTCTCTGATAGAGAAGGCTCAATGTCTCCCAAAAAACAAAAAAACAAAAACAATTCCCACGATTCCCTAGTACTACCCCTAACCCTTAAAGTGGACTCAATTTGCACTATTTTTGGCAGTCTGCAAAGGCCCTAAGTCAAAGAGTCAGCATTGTCTGAAGACAACTCTGGTGGTCATGTGGCCAGCATGACTGTACCAAATGCTGTTACCTTCCCACTGAAGTGGTACCTATTTATCTACTTGTATTTCCATGGTTTTGAACTGCTAGGTTGGCAGAAGCTGGGACTAGTGACAGGAGCTCATACCATCATGTGCACTCAAGCCTTGAACTGCTAACCTTCTGTGCATCTACACAGTAGAAATAATGCAGTTTGACCACCACTTTAAGTGCTGTAGCTCTGTCCAATGGAATCTGGGGATTTGTAATTTTACAAGGTCTTTAGCCTTCTCTGCCAAAGAGTGCTGGTGCTTCACTAAACTAAAAAACCTAGGATTCTGTAGGATGGAGCCATAACAGTTAAAGTGGTGCCAAATTGCATTATTTCTACAGTGTAGATACACCCTTTCTTGTGTCTTCCTACTTGCCAGGAAATTGGATTAGATGGCCTTTGTGGTACCTTCTAACTGTAGCTTGATTTTAAGCACTGCCCAGTTCTGGCACAACAAAAATACTCCAACAATAGCAACTTGGTTAAGTAGACAATGTGGCTAATTGCTTTAATGTATAAATTTACATATTATTATAGAGAGCTTCCTTATCTGCAGGATATCTGATTTGTGGAAAGATGGGCCTTATTTGTGGAACGGAGGGGCAAAAACACTTGTCCTTTTGAGTTTGTTTTATTTTTAATTTAAGGATGAATTTATTTGCATGTTTTGTTGTCTATTTTAGTTTAGACTTGCACTTTGGAAAAATAATAGTTTTTTTAAGAAGCTATGGTGAAACCTCTTTCATTGTCAAATATATGCAAATAAGAAGGCTGTTTTCTGAGCTATTAAAAAGAATTAAAAAATCTGTCTGTCTGTGCATGCCTTTGTGTGTAAAAATGTTCATGTACACCTATTCTTGTGTGTTACTGATCCTGCTGAAGATTGCCCAGGGATGCCACCTTCCCTTTCCTCTTCTCTCTTCTCTCCAGCTCTGATACCACTACAGACTTTCCCTATCTCTCAGTTTCTGAAATATCAGTCTCCAGAAATGCTCCTGAACTGGCAACCTTGTTGACTGCTCTGTTCCTCAGTATCAGAGGCAGTACATCTTTGCATGGCCGTAGTTGTGGGGCATGAAGAGGAGGATGGTCTTGTGCAGGTGTCCTGCTTGTTGCATTTTCAGACATGCCAGGTGAGCTCCGGAAGGCTGGAATAGATAGATCTGATCAAGCAGGGCTCTTTTACTAATCTGGCTTCTGCTATGCTATGCTATGCAATCATACATTTCCACAAATGAGCAAGAACACATATTGGTGGTGTCTCATCTTGGAAATTAAGGCATCCACTCCATAGCAGGTAATCTGAGTCAGGCAGGGGCACAGACTTAGAGACAGCCCCTGAGGTTTTCACCTCTTGTCTTTTCTGGGTCTTTGTATAGACTACTACCCTTAGTATATTTATCACACACAAAGTATTATAGTATGTATAGTATAGACAGTATAGTATAATCCTCCTGCTTTCTTTCTTTGATTCTACTTAGAATCACAGAGTTGGAAAATAAAATGTGGCAAAACTCCCTTTAAACTAGGAGTTCACTTGAAACCATGGGGATGAAAAATATGTGCTCTGCTACTTAGGTGAAGATGGATAGGGATGCTAAGAATTCCATTTCTTTTGAGTTTTCATAAGAATTTATCAAAATGTGCAAGTTTCATTATATTTGAGATGGAAAGAGTTTGAGATTAAAACCCATCTCAGGAGAAACTAAAGCTGACAGATTCATTGATGCAGACAGAGCACCTTCAATAAAAGCCTGCCCTTCAATCCCTTCATATTTGACCATGTTTTGTGGTACTATTAAGTTATATTGCTGTGGTTTGGAAGTTAAATGGTAGGCAATTTGGTTAGATCTATTCTCAACCTTTTTATCCTGTAGGAACCCTTGAAATCAAGCCAGCATGGTATGGTGGTTTGAGTGTTGGACTGTGACTCTAGAGACCAGGGTTAAAATCTGTACTTGGTCATGGATGCCCACCAAGTGACTTTGGACAAGTCACACTCACTCAGCCTTAGAGAAAGGCAAAGGCACCCCCTGCTGAACAAATCTTGCTAGGAAGAAGTAGGCACAATTGCACCATGCTTAGTCCCAGAAGCAGATCAAAGCCCTTTACTCCATCCCAACTGCCCTTGCCTCAGAGGGAGAGAAAAAGAGACTATGGACCTTTGCAGACTGCTAGAAATAGTGCAAATTGAGTCCACTTTAACTGCCTGGCTCGGTGCTAGGGAACCATGGGAATTGTGTTTTTTTCTGAGACATTGAACCTTCTCTGTCAGAGAGCTCTGGTGCCACAATAAACTACAGTTCCCATGATTCCCTAGCACTGAGTCAGGGCAGTTAAAGTGGACTCAATTTGCACTATTTCTGGCCCCATATCTGCTAGACTTAACACCCTCCTACACTGCCTTCCTCTTTTCCTTTTGTGTCATGTTTTAATTAGATTGTAAGCTTGAAGTGACGCATGAGTCAACCCTAAGGAAGGGGGGGGGGATTCCTTTACATCTCCCAAGGCTTGCAGTATCACTCTGTTGATTTCTAAGGTTTAAGATGCATTTCAACAAAGAAAAGAAAATGTTAACTCAAAGCCATGTGTACAGTCAAAATGACCCAAAGGCCTTGAGAGGACACTTCATTGTTCATTTCAGGTAAGAGAAATGGCATTCCAGATCATACATGAAAATTGTATTATGCAAAGGGCCCCAAAACAAATCCCTCTTATAATCTAGAATCCCACCTTAAAAATCAACAGTAAGGAGATTACTGTTTTAAATCTGCTATTAAAGCTACAGAATAGTGTCTTTGGCATTACTTATCACACAATGTCATTGGCATTTTGTTGTTGCTTCGCTAGGAGGTGTTGTTAGAATCCTTTTTCATTGATGGAGAAATCCCATCAATAAGCTTGCAATTGCACTGCTGTCCTAATTGTTTTATTCATTAGCATGATTATGATAAGAATGGGGTCATGTGATAATTTTCTTAGTTACAGAGGCAGCAGTTGGACCTACCCTTTAGCAAGTCACTAAAAAAGTGTCAATCCCTGTCACAAATGCTAATGCAGAATCAGGAGGGGTTAAGAACGTTCACAAACAGTGGCATAACTAGGGGGTGCGGAGGGTGTGGACCACATGAGGTGACACTCAAGGAGGGGTGACACCACTGCTCTTCAAATACCTACCTTTTGACAGAAATGAGCTGTGGCATTCATCTGTTTCCCTTTAAAATGCTTTAAGAGATGGTGGGAGTGGGGCGAAGCTCAGTGGGAGGAGAAACATTTTCTAAAATTTTAAATTATTTTAAAATTTCTTTAAAAACATTACACTTTAACCAAATCTTCACTATGTATATATAAATCCATTTAGGTTATGCACATGAAATTGTAATTTGAAGGTATGATTTTAATTTTGCTACCTAGTTTATGTCACAACTATTAGCAGTACATTCAGTGATATATGGGAATTATGATTTATGAATAACATTAGTGCAAAAAAGCATTACTAAGGATTCTCTATGGTGTGAAATGAAGGAGGTCAATGGGGTATGACACCGTGAGTTCCCACACCAGGTGACACCACCCCTAGGGATGCTACTATTCACAGAATTGGGGAAATGGAAGGAAAATGGGACTATTGGCTTTTTATATTCCTAGTCAGGCAATTCCATGCCATCCTTTCTTGTTTGGATCAGAGCTGGGAGGGGAGGAATACTTTTATGGCCAATGCTTTATTTCTGAAGTAAGATTTGATTAACAGCACAAATCTTCCAGACAGTCTCTTCTCCATTGGTACAGAGTAGCATAGTAGCATTAGAGTTTTATAAATCTTACAATGGGCATGTGGGAAAATTATGTTTTTGGACTTCAAGTCCCAAAAGCTCCCATCAGATGAACAGTGTCCATTCTGTCTGGGAGTTATAGTCTGAAAAACTAGCTTTTCCCAGTTTTGGCTTGGGTCTTCATCATTAACAGCTCCTAAGAGGTGGAATTTGCTTTCACAAGGCATAGCATAAATTTATATACAGTAGAATTTGCTTTCACAAGGCAGAGCAATTTCCATAACCTTTAAATAGGAATTATACAAATTCAGAAGATTAGTCCTATAATCAGTCACAACATCTAAAAAAATACTTTTACAAAGAGGCAACATACCTTCAAGTACCATTTGCTTCATTTTTAACCTCTGTAGGTTTTAAGTGGTCATATACTTATAACCTTTTTAAAAATGTGATATATTTTAATTGTGTTTAAGCATTTATTGTCAAGTTTTAGCTTGTACTTTTTTGAGAGCTGTGTTGGGTCCCATCCAAGAGAGATAGTATATAAATGAAGCAAACAAACAAACACCATGCAGAAGGATCTTGTAGCACCTTTGAGAATAATTGAGTGCAAGACGTTGTAGCATAAACTTATATAGCCATAGGCTGCATCCGCACTGCAGAAATAATACAGTTTGACACCACTTTAACTGCCATGGTTTCATCCTGGGATCTTTAGCTTGTTATGGAATCCTGGGATCTGTACTTTGTTATGGCACCAGGGCTCTCAGACAGAGAAGGCTAAATATCTTTAAAAACCCCTACAAATCTCAGAATGCCATAGCACTGAGCCATGGCAGTTACAGTGTTGTCAAACTGCATTACTTCTGTAGTGCAGATGCAGCCATAGGCATTTATGTGCATCAGGGTACTCCCAGTGCCCATCCAGACACTGCCTAGAAGTGCTGGAGCACAACAGGAATTCCCACACACATCTGAAATACCCAATGCATATCAGAAGTGTGTGGTATTGATCAGGATTGTTCATTGTGCATCAGAAGTATCAGATGCACTTTGGAAAACTCTAGCTGGTTCTTTGCAATTTATTAACAGAGTTTTGTGGCATTTTTACAACATAGCTACAGGTTCGTAGAGTTATAAAGTGTAGGCCGTGATGAAGAATCTCTGCCACCATCTTTAAATACAGTCACCCCTCCCAATTCGCAGGGATCCGTTCCAGATCCACCCACCCCTGAAAATGGGAAACCGCACCTATTCAAGCCCCATTGAAAATAATGGCAGCATGCTCCGCTGCATGCCCATGTATGCGTCACAGGTGTGCATGTCACTTTGTCCCTCCTGGCTTTCCATCCATAGATAATCAAAACCATGAATGGGAAGTCAACGAATCCAGAGGGACAACTTATTTGAAAGACCAACAAACTTTTCAAATGAATTCAATGGACAAGAAATGTTTTCAGTAAACATTAGAAAGAACCTCCTCATGCTAGATCATGGCCATCTTCTGTCAAGGATTCTTTATCCATTTGGTCCCTGCACTTGCAGAGATCTTGGGTAGATGACCCTTAGTATGCCTATAATTCTATGATGCTGTGATTTCTTTCCTCAGACATTTACCAAAATCCAACTGCAGAAAAAAAGAAGTCTACCTGAGAGTTTGCCCACCCCTAGCATTTAAATCCAGGACAGGTAGGATTATCCAACTATTACAGATCCTGACAAGGAGGAACAAATCACAGTGAAAATTTTTGACATCATGCCTTTTTTTTTAGGCTTCTTAGAAGTATCCAAACAGTCAGAAATGCTGGAGAAAGTTCTTAATTCGGACCACAATGTGTTGCGGCAGATGGAGCTTTTGATGGGGGAAGGCATGTTGTGCTTCTATTTTATTATGTTTAAATTTGTTTTTAAAACTGCTTCTAACTTGCCTTTTTTGTTTTTGTTTTTGTTCTTGTTGTTTAAAAAAAACCCCCAGAAGTTGGTTTAATTGTATTTTAACTTTTGGACTAAGTGTTTTTTGCGGGTGGGAGGGTTATACCATGTTTTTAAGAGGCTGTATACCCCCTTGAATCCATTGCGGGAGAAAGGAAATAAACTACATACATACATGCATACATAATACAAGAGCTCCCATCCAGTGGTATCTAGGAGCTATAATCTTAAAAAATAACTTTGCCAAGTAGTATAGATGGTCACTGTTAGAGGCAGGTTGCTGAACTTGTATAGACCTTTGATCAATCCTGCAAGTCTCTTGAAAACTATCCACTTCCTTTCCCAAAGGTCTTTGTTCAAATAGTCTTTTGGAAGCTCACAATTTATTCCCTGCCTCGTTCCCCATCTTCTCATCTCCTCCTCTTCTTCCTCCTCCTCCCTCCCTTTTTGTGTGTTTGCGCTAATGTTCTGAACATCTACGCTGCATAGCTGATGATTATTTGCCAGACAGAGCGACTTAACGCAGATCTGCAAGCTGTTCCCATTTGTTAAATGTCAGAAAAACACATGCGAGTCAGTGGCTTTAGCACTTAACTGCCAGCTGGTACTTCTGAAAGGAGGGGACAAATGACACTCTATCAAACAGCAGGCTTTCAAAAGAAGAGGAGACCTGTTCCAGAACTGTGGTTCAGATGCTCTTTTAACAACATAAGCAAAACAAGGAACATGTCTCTTGCTTCTCTCCCTCCCTGCTGCCACCCAAGTTTCTCTTTCACTATATTCTCTTAAGACCCAGTCTTGCATTTGTCTTTGGGATCCCCTCCCCTGACTTAGTAGGACCAGAATTTCTCACAATAAGTAGTAGGAAGAGTTGATTCATTGCAATAGGCTTTGTTTCATGTATTGATGGAACTATAGGTGTAGAATAAAAGAGCATGTTGTTGCAATGATTTCCCACAAGCTTTATTCCCACATGGAGGGAGAAGTGCAGGATTGTGTCTTCTGAATGACTCTGTTCCATAATGGACAGATAATGGGAGAACCTACCCTTTGACAAAGAGAAAATCAATACATGTACAAGATGCATTCATGGATATGCTATGCTGTTGAATATGCTATGCTGAAGTTGGCTTGTAGCTTTTTATATTCCCAGGCTCTTACAATACTAATGGGTAAACTTGCTACCATTAGTGAAAATGCTCACAAAGGGTCCAGTGGCTACGGTACCACTATTCCCCCCCCCCCCATCCCTTTCCAGCGGGTTTCATGTTCTCACTCTTACTGGTTTCATGTTTCTGTTCAAGATGTAAATCTTTGGCCCCATTCACATTATGAAAATAATCCAGGATGAATCCATGTTGAATCCTTGTTTTTCACACATGGCCCAAATACACTTGATGCTCTTGGGAGGGGGGGGGGCTGGCAAAAAAAACCACTTAACCCAGAATATTCGATACGGGGTTTTTTTCTTGAGTTTTCTTGAAAGATCTGCATCGATACGCATCTTTGCCAGTGTGAATAAGCTTCCAAATTAATTTGTATCCCTCTATATAATTCAATGATGGCATGTGTTAATAACAAAGGGGTTACAATGACTCAATGAGATTTGTGAACCCAAAACAAAATGGGAACAATAAACCCAATATGCATCAACACAGCAATCTGCATCTCCTCAGGAAAAAAAAAAAAAAAGAGTGTGAATGCCCCCTTTGACTACTTCATCCATCCATACAAGGGCAAATAGCATCCATAATTTTTTTTCTTGTTGCAAGACAAAATGAAAATTTCTGAGTAGCATTCTCCTTGTGTTTTCAAACCACAAGTGTTCAGGGAAATTACTCTGTGCAGAAATAACAAGTGATTTTTTTGCTCAGAAAACAGCAACAACATGCATTTCTGTGCACAACATTCCCCAAACATTTTGGCATGTCTGAATGCCAAAAGAAAAATTTACAAAATTTTTAGGGCATTGTAGCCTTCACAACAGGATTTCCAACTAGTTGCACCCTGCCTCTTGGTTGGGAAATGAATAATAGTAAACATTTTTCCCATTCCAGTTTAGTGTTATTGCATTGTTTAAAAAGTAAGCAAATGAGTTTAGTTAAACAAATATTATATATAGCTAGTTCCCTCTAGGAACAAGACATTTTCAGCAGATGTCCTGAAGATTCTTGACACTATTCATCCTACATCCTTAAAATCTTAGCCAAAATTAAGCGATGAGAGAGGGAAAGAAACATCTTTTTTTTTTCTCCCCTAAGACTTCCATTCTTGACCATTTTCATAAATCAAGGTAACATGTGAAAGTGGTAAATGTTAAATAAGTATTCACAGTTAATTTTTAATCAACTAACAACAGCAATGTGTTAATTGGATGCCATTACGCAAGTGCCTCAGTGATGTCCTTAAGCAGGGTAATGCTATCCTTTTGTTTATCCTCCTGGCTCCTTGGAGAAATAAATAAATGCATCTCTATCTCATCCGTGTCAAATGCTGAAGCTAGGCAACTTTGCTATAAAGTTCACTCTCTGTTTGGAAAGGTGATGATGTAATCTATCTCAGCCTGGTTGATTTACAAAAATCTCTCCATACGTTAGGAGTTATTTTTTGCTGTTATACCCACTGTGGAGCAACACTGGTGCACTGCAGTAAACCAGAAGGGACATTGCATTACTTCTGCTCACCACTTTTGACTAGTTTTCAGATGGGGAAAAAGCTGTGGGAGTTTCATGGTTAGTGGGAAAGACAAACTATCACATTTTTCAATTGTTTTTCCCCCCTTGCATTTGGGACTGAAAAATGGTCTGAAAATCAATCCACAAAAAAAGTCAAAATATTGCTGGGGGGGGCTTGAGGGGATTTGGGGAGACTGTCAGGGGCTTTGAGGGCCATGTCTCCATTCAGATTGTTGGCCACGCACCCCATCTCCCCACCATACAGGAATGGAAATGATGGAGGTTTGTTCCATGGGCAAAAGTTCTGAATTGAGTGAGACCTTGAAGGCCATTTAACTTTTCCACTGTTTGTATAAATCCTGCAACTACAGGGGTCCTTGTTATCCACTTTGGTTCCAGGACCCCCCATGAATACCAACATCTGTGGATGCTCAAGTCCCATTAAATACAATGCCATCGTAAAATGGTGTCCCTTAAATAAAATGGCAAAATCAAGATTTGCTATCTGGAATTTACACTTGTTTTGGGTACACTTGTCCCTCCACATTCAGTAGGATTAGGGGCACAGGACTCCAGCGAATGTGGAAAAACTGCAAATAACAAAAATACTATGTTTTTACCTGAGAGAACACCTAATTACGAATCTTTAGGTCCTCCAGTGCAACTCTGTGGCCAACATTGACATTGACTATAGAATTGTTCTGGAGGAGTTACAAATGCCTTGTGGAGTTTCCTTTCTAGGAATCTCTAGGTCTTTCAGTGTGACTTTTGCAAAGCAAAAGCAAAGCAGCTTCATTAATATATCACTTCATACCACGCTATGGGGTGTCTAAGCAGTTTACAACTGTAAGCTCATTGTCCCCCAACAGCTGGATACTCATTTTAGTGACCTCAGAAGGATGCAGGCCTGAGTCTAGCCTGAGCCCTGGCTAGTATTAAACTCACAACCTTTTGGTTTATGAGTAAGTGGCTGCAGTACAGGCATTTAACCACTGCGCCACCAGGGCTCCCTATTTTGGTTAAAGTTGAACACAGAGGACGTTTTCACATGGGGCCTGAAGCAGAAGCAATCCTACCTCATT
>CM034703.1:8956522-8984168 GCA_020142125.1 Phrynosoma platyrhinos | reverse complement strand
ATTCGGGGTTCTGTCGGGATTCTGTGTGACATCGTGTGGAAACACGGATAATTATTACGTATTATGTCAGGATTTCTTTTGGATTCTGTCTGCTTTGGACCCCGTGTGATAAGGTCCTATGAAAGGTCACACTACCAACATCTCTCTTTCAGTTTAGTCTCAAAGGTTCTACAAGGTCCCTTTGTATAATGATTTTACAGACTAACACAGCTATATCTTTGAATTGTATTGTTGATGGTTGTTAGGAGATCCTACAGTAGTAGGAGGAGGAAGAGTAAAGTACAGGCTAACTCCACCTTAGGAATGCAAGCTTTCAGTACACTCCACAAAACTTTATTCAGTAAGCAAAGTTAATCACAGTACATAGTTGTTGACAGGACTGAGGAATTTACCCCAGTTTCACCAGTATAATTAGAGTTCAAATAATTCACCTGTTGCAAAAGCCTTTTGTCAGCAATTCAAAACATATCCTTTTCCCAGGTCTGAGCCTCCCTTATTTCCCTTCTGTACCAAGCTGTACCTGAAGAAGAACCTTGGTAATTGGCAGCTCATTCTTCTTCCCCCCAGATCTGCTCATTATCCCAGGCTGTGTCTGATACACAATCTTTACTTCTCCCAGAATCTCTAATAGGATAGCATAACCCATCATCCAGCATTACATACATATGTTCAAACAAAGCAATTCAGCATGGCAAGACTATCTCCAGACCATGATCCTGACGAGGAGGAGGAGGAGGAGGAGGAAAGGGAAGAAGAGGAAGAAGAGGATGGATACTGCAGCTACAGCGATTATTATGTCTTTTGGGAAGCATAGTTGCTTACATATTGAAAATGCTGATGCTAGAGAGCTGTCAATGCCTTACTTTGAATTCATTTATTCATTCCATTTCCATGACAAAACAGGTGATTTTTGTGCAAATGTGTCACTGCTTTAAAAGTGGAAGAACGCACTCACCATGAGGTGAAAAGGTCCCAGTGCTGCGTTAGCACAAGAAGAAGTTCCAGGGGAACAATGATATTAAATTGATCCCCTTCCCAATTTCTCTGCTCCTCTGCAATAAAACATTCATTCTGTTTTGTCTGACGCCTCATCTTTTGCTAAACCATTGTCAGCGGGATCCATCAACATAATAGCATTTAAGTGGTGCCGTTCAGCCAGCTTGTAAAATAAGCCCCGTTAAGCATTGCCCAAGAACTCCATTAAGATGCAGAAGTGCACATGTTGATCATGGATGGCCAAGTTAGCAGGATTTGAAAACAGAATAAAAGGTGGCCTAGGATGGTCTAGGAGTTTTGCAAGAGTTCAGGGTTTGGGATGTTCTGGGAAAAGTGAGGCCTTTTCCTTCATGTCCAACACAGTAGCAACTGGCATGGAACACTGAACCACTTCTGTGGCCCTTTCACATTATATAACCATAACATTATGGTTTCACCTTAACATACCCTTCCCAACTGGCCCAATTTGGCAGAGACAATCCCAATTAATTTTCTATTGTCCTAATTTTTCAGCTGCTTTTAAAATATCACAGTTCAGCTCTCTTCCTCCAGCTTTCCCTGTTTGTGCCAACCTGGTGCCAATATAGTTTGCACTCAGTTAACTTGGAGGTGGAAGAGAGAGGAAAAGGCAGAATCTTGCCTTTCCCAGTAAGCCCAGGTAGTGGCGTCAATAGTGGGGTGCAGGGGACCTGGACTGTACCAGGTGACATCCTAAGCCTATATGCACTTTCATGTGCTTAAAGTGAACCACTTATGTGCTAAAAGTGAACTTGTAAAGTGAACACTTCATGTGCTTAAAGTGAACCCCACAGCAGTGGGGTGACACCACTGATTCTTAAACATCTGCCTTTGGGCAGAAACAGACTGCAAAATCCACCTGTGTCCCATCAACATGCTGGGGTGAGTGTGGTGAGACTCATGGAGGGGAGAAAGGAAAGTCCCCAAGATTTTTTTAAAAATTAAAATTTCAAAATTTAATTTTTTAAAAAGATTCTTTAAAAATATCACATTTAACCAACTGTTCACTCTAAGCACATGAAACTATGTACATGTAAATACATCTAGGCCATGTGCATGATATTGTAATTTAAAAGTACAATTTTAATTATGCAAGTTGTTTGCGTCACAACTTTTACCATTACATTCAGTGATACATGGGAATTACCGTATGATTTATGAGTAACCTTAGTATATTATTATTATTAGTAGTAGTAATTTTTATTTATATTTCCCGCTTCTCCTTAAGGATTTCTGCATGGCATGGTATGGGAGGAAGCCAATAGGGAGGTCATACCATGAGTTGCCATACCAGGTGATAGCAACCCTAGTGACGCCACAGAGCTCAAGCAAAAGCAAACTGCTACAGTCTCTTCTAGCTTGTCTGTTCTTCCTAATCAAGATTTTTTGCCATCTTGACTGCACTCTGATGTTGCCTGTCCATTTTTTAAAAATCTGTGTCCCTTTTTATTATTTTATTTTATATTGATCTGTGAAACATTTGGACATAGGGACTGAGTGAAAGAGATATATAACATCTTTTGAACAGTTTTCCTTCTGATGAAGTTGGTGATGGAAAGAGTTCTAGTAGGAGGAAGAAAGAGAGCATTCTTTGTGGTGGTGCTCTCTTCATGCAGTTGTCTTACCTGGAAGGGTAATCTAGTATTATCTTTCTGTTAGCAGACAAAGACAAACTATTTAATTGGTAACCTATGGCTATTGTATGCTCTTTTAACTATTCTTTCATATTTTGCATTGTTTTTATTGTGTGAACTTTCATTTGACTATCTATATTTCATTGTTGTTGCTGTTGCTGTGTATCTTCAAGTCATTTCCAATTTGTGGCAACCCTAAGCCAAACTTGTCATAGGGTTTTCTTGGCAAGATTTGTTCAGAGGGGGGTTGCCTTTCCCTTCTTCTGAGGCTGAGAGAGTGTTACTTGCCCATGTTTGCCCAGTGAGTTTCCATGGCTAAGCAGGGATTTGAACCCTGCTTTCCAGAGTCATAGTCCAATGCTCAAACCACTACACCATGCTGGCAGTCAACAACAAGATTTATGCCCATTAGCATAAATTTATCCTGTACAAGCACAATGTAGGACCATTGGCTGAATCTGCACTGCTGAAATAATGCAGTTTGGCACCGCTTTAATTGCCATTCATTCATTCATTCATTCATTCATTATTTATTATATTTATTTATATCCTACTTGCTCCCCAAAAATTGGGATCCAAAGCAGCTTACATTTAAAAAGAACAGTACAATTGAAAACATACAAAACTGAGCATTAAAACAGAATTAAACCATTATAATAGTAAAACTTATCATTGTGAAGTCGTAGGCTTTCATGGCCAGCATCCATAGTTTTTTGTGGGTTTTTCGGGCTGTGTGGCCATGTTCTAAAAGAGTTTCTTTCTGACATTTCGCCAGCATCTGTGGCTGGCATCTTCATCTTTTCTCTGAAGATGCCAGCCACAGATGCTGGCAAAACATCAGAAAGAAACTCTTTTAGAACATGGCCACACAGCCCGAAAAACCCACAAAAAACTTATAATTCATTAAAAGCATAAAATGCAATTTAAAAAAGATAAAGGGCTTCTGCAGACTGGCCCAAAGGGCTGGCCTGGAGGCAGAGTTGGGGTGGGGCAGCCGCACGCCAGCCACTTCAACCCCATGCCGACACTGTCCTGTCACCGTGTGCCATTATAAACAGCGCGTGGCATCAGGACGCCCTTCACTGCACTGAAAAGGGCATGGAAGAGCCATGGTGCCGGTTCTTAGGGTGGCCTTTTGCTGCCCCTGAAAGGAGTGGCATTTTTCTGCTCTTTTCAGGGTAGCAAAAGGAGGATCAGGGCCACAACGTGGGGTTGCTGTGGCCCCGATCCTACGTTTCCCGGGGTGGCCCAGAGCCACCCATCTGCAGTTCCCCCAAAGCTCTTTTAAAACAATTAAAACAGTACAGCATCCCTGCCCCATTCTTTAAAAATTTTCTGTTTTAAAAACATGTTTGAATAAAAAGCTTTTTGTCTATCAATGGTAGGGCAACAAGGTGGGAAGGGAGTTCCAGAGTCTAGGGGCAGCCATGGAAAAGGCCCTCTCACGTCTCTCCACCAACCATGCTTGCAATGGTGGTAGGACTGATAGAAGGACCTCTCCTGAGGATTGCAGAACCCAGGCCGGTTCATAAAGTGAGATACAGTCTGCCAAATAGCCTGGACCTCAGCCATATAGAGCATTATAGGAATAACCATCATTTTGAGTTGTGCCTGGAAACAAACTGGTCACTAGTGCATCTGTTTCAACTGGAGCATTGTGTAGTCTCTGCAGCCTGCCCCAATTAACAGTCTGGCTGCAGCTCTTTGGACCAGTTGCAGTTTCCAAATACTCTTCAAAGGCAGCTCCAAGTAGAGTGCATTACAATAATCCAAATGGGATGTAACCAAGGCATGTATCACTGAGGCCAGATCTGGGTTCTCAAGAAATGGATGCAGTTGGCATACAAGCTTAAGATGTGCAAAAGCACTCCCAGTCACTGCAGAAATCTGGGCTTCCAGGTTCAAAGCTGAGTCCAGGAGTACACCCAAACTACAAACCTGCGTCTTCCAGGGGGGTATGACTCCATCTAACACAGGCTGAATCCCTATTCCCTGAACTATCTTCCACCTGATCAGAAGCACTCCTGTCTTGCCTGGTTTAAGTTTCAGTTTGTTGGCCCTCATCCACTCCATTACTCCATTACTAAACAGACACTTATTTAGGACCCAGATAGCCACCTTGGATTGGGTGGAAAGAAGTAGTAGAGGTGGATGTTAACCCCATATTGATGTCTCCAAACCCCAAAACTCCAGACAACCTCTCCCCACAGTTTCACATATATGTTACATAGCATAAGGGACAAAACAGAACCCTGATGACCCCACAGGCCAATGGGGTCAGCCCTGGTTAGTACTGTACTTGGATGGGAGACCACCAATGAATACCAAGTGCTATAGGCTATATTTCAGAGGAAAGAGTTGAAAAAACCACATCTGAGTCTTCCTCGCCTAATAAAATCCTATGAAATCCATGGGACCACTATAAGTTGACGTGTGATTTGAAGGTGTGTATGTGTGCATGCACACACATAGAGAACACTGCTTTGCACAACTATGAATTGAATATTATGTGTATTGTGTGAGTCAGCATGATGTAGTGACTTGAACACTGGACTACATCTCTAGAGACCAGGGAGATTATCGCATAATGATATAAAGTGGCTTACCTGATATTATCAGATGCATTTAGCTGCTGAAATTGCTGCCCAGGTGCAGCCCAAGTCCATCGCCACTCAAAGAGGTGTTCCTTACACCTCTTTTTGAAGCCAGGAGTTTTCTGGATTAAAAAATGGCCATCAGATCACCCCTCTGAGAGGCGATGGACCTGGGCTGCACCCAGGCAGTGATTTCGGTGGCTAAATGTGTCTGATAATATCAGGATGCCACCCATTTCTAATTTTAAGGTGGCTCAGGTAAGCCACTTTATATCATTATGTGATAATCCTCAAGTATTCAAATCCCTGCTTAGCTATTGAATCCTGTTGGGTGATCTTGGGCAGGTCACACTATCTCAGCCTCAGAAGAAAGCAAAGGCAACCCTCCCTGAACAATATGAGAAGTTTGCCTTAGGGCCACCATAAGTCAGAAATGACTTGAAGGCACAAATGAACAATTATGCAATGGCCAGAAAAGTACAATAACATGTGTAAGAGATCTATATGTATATATGACCCCAACAGGATCTTGTCCAACAATATAAAGGTGATGCTAAATGATGATAAAGGGGAGCTGCTGGCTTTTCAGCTTAATTTCATGGCCATCTCTCTATGGAGGGGATGGAGAAAGTATGATTCATCCAGGACCCCCCCCCTCAAGTCTCCAACTAGTCCCTAAAACCCCCAAAGTGACTTTTTGTCCAAATGCTAAGAAGACATGTGTGAAAATACATGAGAACACATTTAGAGACACATTCACCCTGCAGAAATCCCTCCTCCCACAAATACCTGTTTCATTGCATTCCTCCTCAAAAATGGCTACTGGAAGTGACACAACATTGCTTCCAATTGTTTGCACTTGCCATTTTGAGAGGGACTCCAACAAAAACAAAAAAAAAATGGATGTATTTTGCTGTACTCTGTGTGGATGTGGGGAGTAGTAGCTTGGAACGAGAATCAGAGGGGAAACTGACCCCTTTCTGAGTCTTTATGTTGTTTTTACTTTACATAATTATGTTATGATTACCTTTTACTTTCAAACAACCAGCTTTCTCAAGCCAAGCTGTCAGTTTTTTACTTTACACAAACCCATGCAACTCCCACAGATATCCAATGAAGGTGTCCAATGAAGTTATCCAATGAAGGGAGTTAAGCTGGATAACTCCTTTTTTTTTCACTCTTTTTCTTTGGTTTCTTTATGAATTTTTACTTTATCTCATGATTTAGCCCCCTTCCTACCATGACAGGGAAAGCGTTTGAGTGGGAGATGACTTGTGCTTTGAAGGGAGCAGGTTGTTGCAGGTAATTTTTGAAATATCAAGGGTATTGCGTCCTCCATTACTTAAACTTTCATTTGTGGCTTTCATGGTTTTGAAGAATGTTTATGACTGACAATCCTTTCTTTACGGCTCTATCCTTCAAGCTCCGTCTGATACCGTGGAGAATGACCGCATGAGTGCTTGATAAAATGTCAAGACACCATTATTTGCAGGAGAGTGTTTGGGAGGAGTGAGGTCCGCTTCAATTTGTTTCAACCAGCTGACTGTAAGGCTTCAAGATTTTCACTTCCTGGGTGACTGGGACAGGCAGACGGAAAGGAAGACACTCCATCCTTATGTTATGTAGACGGTTACTACAATGACACCAACATAGTGACATGTGTGCTATATTTCAAGGAACCATCTTTGAGGTTTGATTAATCACTTGCACGGTTGAGAATTTGTAGAGAATAATAGCCATATTTTAAGACACTTAAAATACCACTGGATGGCAGATGGTGGGAATGGAGTATGTACGAGAGCGGAAGAGACAAATTTACAAACTGTTTCAGAAAATCTTCAAATGCAGTCTCAAGACCTCTGCCAGATCTTGTCATTTTGCTGTGCTGATATCAAGTAAGGAAAGAAGATTTAAGAAGAAAATTTAGTGGGTGATGGGGAGGTGGGAGCTTCCCAAATGTTGTTCAAGGGAAATTACTGGACAAAAAATAATAAAACAAAAGGTTTAATTCTTCCATGACCAGCCTGTCTCACCACAAAAAAGGTCAAGGGCAGATCCAGAAAGGAAAAATGTGTTCTTTTCTGTTTTTATTTTACTGGGATATTCCCAAGTTTGCACCCAAACTCTTTCTTGAAATATCCTAGACCTCATCTAGACTCATGCAAATGTCTTTTGTCATCCACTAATCTTAATCATTATTGAGGAGTTACTGTCAAAGTGCTAAAGTGCTTTAGCAGTATTACACCAGTTAAACATTGGGATCATTTTGCTTCATCATTTTGTTTGAACCTTCCCTTTTTCCTTGCTTGATCTCTCTTGAATCTGTGTCCTGAAACAAGAGTTGTGCTTACTGGTGATGGCAGTTAGTTCCAGAATAATATAAACAGACAGGTGAGTATAAATGAATTTCATTGCAGAAGATACTGTATTAATTTAAACTGACTTGCAAAGTAGGAATGAAAAATCCTTGATAATGCTGGGAGTGCCCAGGAAATATTATGGAAGGAAAAAAAATGTGGATCTCTAAAGTAAAATTGGTTTGTTCAGGAACAAAACTTGGGACTTTCAGAGATTTTTTTCTCATCTGGTGAGTTCTAAGATGCCATACATTCTTCTTCATCTGCACAATAATTATAATGACCCTGTAAAGTAAGATCATGTTGAAAAGGAATGAGTGTCCAAAATCACTAAGAACCTCTGCAGATCAGCCTAAAGGGCTGGTCTGGAGGCAGAAATGGAGTGGAGCAACTGCACGCCAGCCACCCCAACCCCATGCCAACTCCATCCTGACACCCTCCTAGAGCAGCGTTCTGACATGCTGCACCGGAAAGGGTGAAGAAGAGCCATGTGCTGGCATTTAGGGCAGCATTTTTCCACCCCTAAAAGGAGCGGCATTATGCTGCTCTTTTTGGGGTGGCAAAAGGGAGGATTGGGGCCGTGGCATGGACTATGATGAAAATCCCACCTAAGAAATCTTTTTAAGTAGAGAAGGACAATAAACCCAGATCTTTCTGGTCTAGGTTTCACTCCAACCAATCTAGATTTAGATGTTGCATTACATTGTCTGACCCCTGTTGCTATCTTACACATGTGTAAGTTTCTCTATGTAATGGTTTGAATGTTCTGTCCAATAGATAATGGCCACATTCAGTTCAAGATTGTTGAAGCAAAATTGTGCTCACATCGCCAATGCAGATGTGGATACATATATGTATTAGGTTGTGCATTTAGGGCCTAAGCAGACTGCCAGAAATAGTGCACATTAAATTGAGGCACTGCCCTGGCTCAGTGCTAGGGAATCATGGGAACTGCATTTTTTTCTGAGACATTGAGCCTTCTCTGTCAGAGATCTCTGGTGCCACAATAAATTACAGTTCCCATGATTCCCTAGCACTGAGCCAGGGCAGTGCCTCAATTTAACGTGTGCTTTTTCTGGCAGTCTGCAAAGGCCCAGTTTCCAATTCAGATATCTATTCACTTGTGCAGCATTGTCATTCAACACAAGGACTACATAGCACAGTCAATGTGGAACTCCACATTACAAATAACAAAAGTACCTCTGAGTTTTCCTTAGCTAGGAAATGCCTATGAAATTCATGGGGTCGCCATGAATAGACAGGCTACTTGAAGGCACACACACAGACAAGAGTTCTCATAACCAGCTCTTGCATAGTTTATCTGAAGCTATAGAGTTCAGTCTTGTGCATGTTTGACTAATAGTAAAACCAACTCCCCATTCAAACTAATCAGAGCATCAGACTCTTATATCTTCTCTGCTTCTGCCTTATAAAGATTTAAGAATGTAAGAAAATGGTTAGTTTTATGTATGTAGTTTATTCAGAAAAGCTGGCCTCACATTGTCTCTTCATTTGCTCTCTTGTGACATAGCAACACATGTCCTTTGAAGTACTATGAATTCACTGATAGAATACTGACATACTGTTTTTCAGAGGAGTAGATTAGAACTCTCCAGCAGAAACTTTACCATTGAAACTTTATCAAACTACAAACATCAGGATTCCACATGATGAAGCATGACAATGATGTGGGATCAAACTGTTATAACAGTGTAATTAGATACTCGTACATGCCAAGACTCTGTTGTACAACTATGCCAGCATAACCACAATGGCACCATAGTTGATAGTGCAGAATCAGCACATTGACTATGATGAGAATAAGGCAGATTTATTCCTGTTTTATCTTCCAGAGAAAAGTGTCTTGACTCCAAATAGCTTGTTTCTCCAGTGTCTAGCTTCTGAGTAGGTCCTCAAGGTTAATGGCACTGTGGAGAGGCTGGCTCAAAAAGTAACCTTTCCTGGCAATGATGAGAAATCTGCCTTACTTTCTTCATCGCTACTGACCAATCTGGATCAAAAAGTAATTGCTGGCCTTTTGCTACAACAATGCAACAACTGGATTCTGAGCTTAACTTCCTGAGCATTAGTGTTCCTCCAGTACCAGGCACCCACTCCTAATTTGAGTCTCCATGTCTTTAATCTCAGGAGGACATAGTGATGGGGATCAGGAATCAAATTCACCCCACAACCTGCAACCCTCCAGCAAGTGCAAGCATCTGTTTTCCACTACAAAATGGCAAAAGGAAGCGACAATATGTCTTTCATAAAATAGCAATAGGAAGTTATATTGTGTCACTTCCTATAGTTATTTTGAAAGGATCTACTGGGATGCTTGTGGGGGGTGGGATGGGAGTATTGCTATGTGTTTTCATGCATCAGGGGTGCCAGGTGCTCCTTTTGCATCTTTCCTGCTATGATTTTAGGAGCAGGCTAAAGCAGTGGTTCTCAACCTTTGGTCCTCCAGGTATTTTGAACTTCTGCTCCCAGAATCCTTGATCATTGGGCAAGCTGGCTGGGGCTTTTGGGAGTTGAAGTCCAAAATATTTGGAGGGCCAAAAGTTGAGTACCACTGGGCTAAAGTATGAAGATATGCCATTACCATACTTTATGGTAATGTGTGTAGCTTCAAGTCACCTGTCTACTTATGCAATATAACAAATGATGTAATTAAGTGGTTAATTCAAAAAGAGAGAGGAGGCAGGCATGCACCTTAACATCCAAGATCATTCAGCTGGGAAGAAAACTGAGGGAAATAACAAAGAAGGAGGTTGCATGGGAAAAGAGAGAATCAGAGTTGTTTTGACTGTGTAATGCAGGGGTTGGCAACCTACGGCCCGGGGGCCGGCTCCTCTCCCATGAGGCCTTTGAACCGGCCCCAGCCCGGTTCTGCCACTGCTGCCACTGCCGTGCACTGTGCAAGTTGCACAGGAGTACTGGAGTACTGCGCATGAGCAAACGAGTCGCTGTTGCCATTTTGTTTTCCAACATGGTGGCCATGACTCGCTCGTGCATGTGCAGTATGCCAGAAGTACTGCACATGCATGCACGAGTGTTCACGTGCATGCACAGTACTTCCAGCGTACTGCACATGCGTGAGCGAGCATGCAGGTGCTGCGACTTTCCCCCTCCCCCTCGGCCCACGGAAGAGCTCCAGACCAGTGGACCGGACCCAGGTAGGTAAAAGTTGCCTACTGCTGGTGTAATGAATCAACTGTGAGCCCACCAATGCTTTGGAATTATTTGTTTTAATTAGATAATATTAATGTTTGCTGTTTAGTTCTGACAATGAACATATCTGGTGTGGACCCACAGTTACTGAATAAAGGTTTGCTGAGTTTTAGTTACTAAAGCCTAAATTTTCAGTCTTGGGGCCTCGGCAGACGACTAATAGGGTCGTCTTGGAGGCTTGGAAGAGGAGGGGCAGCCGCACGTTCGGCGCCCCTTCCTCTCCCTGAGGTCGCCCTCGGAGTCGCCGGCCCTCCGCACGGCCGGCGCTCCGGGGAAGACCTCACGCCGCGGCAGCCGAACGCGCCGCGGCGGAAAAGACAGCGAAAGTGCGCCCGCCGCTGTTAATGCGCACTTTCGCTGTCTTGAGGAAGGAGCGTTGATTTAGCGCTCCTTCCAGGGTCGCCGCCGGTGCGCCGAGGTGCGGAGGCTGCGGCCCCGCGGCGCGCCGGCCCAGGGCGTCTGGGAAGCTCTCGTCTGCTTCCCCCCTTGGTTAACTACTGGACTTAATAGGAAAGCTAGGTTTGGGCTAAAAATTGTTGAAAAACCTTGATGAAAAGTGTTTTCTAAAACACTTTTTGGAGTGTTGAGGGCTTTGAGGGACTAGTAGGGGCACAAAAGTGGAGTGCAAGTAATGCATGCAATTCCTAGTTTGTAGTTTACCCCCACTATGTACACCATGCTGATGCATAATTCTCTGCTAGCATAGTTATGGGAGATGGCAGAGGTTGCTTTCTCTGCCCTTATCTTGGTGAGCAGTGTTGCATAAGGCTGCTTCTTTCTGGATCCCTGTGCTGTTGTTGTGTGTTAAGGTATGGGTTTTGCAGAAGGAGACTTGAATAAAGTTTTGTTGAGTTTTAGTGATGTTTCTATCTACAAAGTCCAACCATGTGCATACATGGGCATAACCTCTCACTACATTACAGAACACCAGCCACTGCATCTCTCTTTTCATCCAACTGTGTAGACTAGACTGAGAGGGTATACAAGTGTATGTTGAGTGCTTGTCAAGCTACAATACATGGCTGATGGGCTGTGTTGGCTTGATAGGTCATAAGGTGTGTGTAGCTTTCATTAAGACAGCGTCTTCATTCCCGCACACATAGCAAAAGTATTTTCCATCATATTCTTCACCTAATCTAACTTATTGTGTACTTAACTGGCTACACAGATGCCCAGGTCTCCTTGGTGATTGGTTACAGTCAATTTAGAACCTAGCAATCTGTGTCAACACTGCAAATTACTCCTTTCCTATGTGCATCATTTTACATTTTGCTGAGAATAGGAAATCTTTTAGGCTTCACTTTTTTCAGATTTTCATTCTGTCCACTTCTTGTCACGGGTCCATTTCTGCCCCACATGAATTATGCAGCAACAATAGTCTCTGAAGATTATTGTCAAAATAGTTGAAGCTTGCACTGAATTCTGAAAAGTCCTACACCCAATTACAGTCTATACAGATGATAGTACAAGATGGTAACATGATGGTGGGTTTCACTAGGCCCTCTTATTTTAGTTTGGTGTGTACTTTTAAGTTTCAGCCACTTTGTGCATCTCCTTTAAAGTTAGAATTAAAACCCAAGGCAAATTCACACTCCTGCTGATAGGGAACTCACCAGCTGTCCCTGAGACTCGATGCCTTCAAAATGCATGCAGAGGGAGGTATTTCTGTAGGGAGCTAAATAAAATGAAAGGAAAAATAATTTTTAAAAGAATTGAGAGAGGACATTGAGGGAAGAAAGGTCAGATGGTGAAGCGGAGATAACTACAGGGAATAGACAGTGTGCAGTACTCATGAGAGAAAATGAACAAAAAAAGAACTCAACATTCCTTTTTGTAACATTGCTTGAATCCAACTGCTAGCCCAAACTAGAGTAGACCTATCAAAAGAATGGATTTTACATAATGTTTGACTTAGCACACACTCAGCAATTGTGTCAATCCTCTAATTGAGCTGGGATGAACAATTGAACCGAGGCTGTCAAGTCAGCAGGAAGCATAATCAAAAAGAACAAAGAGCAAAAGATCAAGCACTTTAACTGTTATGGCTGCATCCTTTGGAATCCTGGGACTCATAGTCTGATATGTCACAAGAGTCCTCCATGTGGTGTGGTTATTTGAGCATTGGACTAGGACACTAGAATTTGAATCCCCGCTTGGCCATGGAAACCCACTTGGTGACCTTGGGCAAGTCACAGTCTCTCAGCAAACCCCCTCTGAAGAAACTTGCCAAGAAAACCCCATGATAGGTTCACCTTAGGGATGCCATAGGTCAGAAACAATTTGAAGGCACGCAACAAAAGCAACAACAAACTGTAGATCACAGAATTCCATAGGATGGAACCATGTGACTTAAAATGGATTCATAATACTATAGTTGTGCAGTGTGAAAAGGCCCCAGGTGTCTTCCTGATTACTTTCCTGATTGATAACACAGTCAGTTTCCCTTGGTCTTTAATAAATTGGTTTCAAATCAATTGTGTGTTTTTTTTAACAGAACTATTTTATTCCTTTATTATTTTTTTCATTATGTTTGACCTACCCATTGGTTTTATTTTATTTGCTTTTACAGTAACTTCCAATGGCATTTATGAAATGAAAAAAAAAATGGTCCAAAATATTCTTAGACAAAGAAAGAAATGACCACAGACAAGATGGTAGGATAGGCTTTGGAATGTATTGGGCATCAGCTCTCATAATTCCTCACCAATATGACCATTGGCCATCTTGACTTGAGGATGAAGGGATTTTTCTCCCTCCCTCTCTCCAAAACCACAAGAATACCCATACAGAGAGCACCAGGTAGGGGAAGGTTGTGGTATGATATCCACCCAGTGTCTGCAAGGCTGAGGACTTTGGTAACAGGGCAGAGTCTATCTTATTTATTTTATCAGTCTTGTGAAGGCTAGTCTAAGAGCAGTTCAGGAATCAAGGGCAAGGTAATCAAAACCTTTAAAGTCACAAATACATGAATAAGTCCGCTTAGTCTTTTCATTCTTATTTGTTTATTTGATTTCTATCTCACTCCAGATGGTTTCATCTTTCATTCTCTAGTAGTCAATCAAATGTCTCTGAAAACCTCTTAACCAAAATCCATTCACATTACAGAATTATAGTGCTATTATCCCACTTTAATTACCATGGTTCCATCCTATGGAATCCTTGCCTTGGCAGTTTAGGGATGGTCATTTAGAATTCTGGGCCAGAGATCTCTAGTGTCTTACCAAATTATAAACCTCAGGTTTCCATAGGATGCAGCCATGGTAGTTAAAGTGGAATGCAGTTGGCCTTCCATATCCACAGATTATTTATCCACTTATTCAATCATCCACAGCTTGAAAATATTCAAGCAAAGAGTATCAATTCCAAAAGGCAAGGCTTGATTTTGCCATTTTATATGAATGACATTTACTATCCATTGTGTTTAATGGGACTTGATCATCCACTGACTTTGGGATCCACAGAAGGTCCTGGAACCAAATCCTAATGGATATTAAAGGCCCACTGTAGGACAATAATTCTGTAGCATGAATGAGCCCCAGGTCATTCCTTATTCCTTGCCTCAGCACCTGGGTTTAGGAGGTATACTGCTTTTGAACATGGGAGTTCTAGTTAGCAATAACAATTAATAACTCTTGATAGTATTCTCTATGAATATGCACTGTGCTAAAACCATCTAGTATAATCTGATGATTCTGATTGACAGTAGCTGTCAATCTCACTGTTTATACATTGTGTTGGGGTCAGTCCAAACATTTCAAAACAGAGTGTGATTGTGGCATTTATCACTTTTTGTCTGACAAGACACAGAAGTTCTTAAAGATCTTTTGATTTTTATCCTCTTTTACTTTATTAGACCATAAATATAAATTCTTCTTAATACTCCATTTCGGGGCCCCAACTCAACATAGTTTCAAAATGAAATAATTTAACAACTAAACATTATCTGATGTGGATGAAAGTTGTGAAGGAAGGAGAGGGGATTAAGGGGTGGGGGGAGATTGAGAAAGAGAAAGGGAAGGGAGGATGAAAAAGCACTTACCTGGTCAACATTATTTCATAAGATGCCAGGATATAAATCAGGAATGGGGCGACCTTCATAGAAATTTCAGACTTATTTACAGTAGGATGCACTGATCGCTTTATCTACCCATAGCTTCAGTTTTTCCCCCTCTCTCCTCCCTTGGTGACTCATAAGTAATGTGGTCCACACAGACCATGTGTAAATAGACCCAATATTTCAAGGAAGGTCATAGTATATACTTCCTTCCTCTCTCCAGAATATATGATGGTATGCAGTGAGTTGGCTACAGCATCTGTCTTCATGAGTGAAGAGCTTGATTGCATGGCTCTTAAGGCTGGTAGGCATGGCTGGAAAACTCCAAAAGAGAATGAAGCATGCGCTGTAATTGTGTCTCAGATCTCGTTCATAGGAGACAGAACAGATAGCAACTTTGATGTAAAAATAAAAATAAAAATGGGGAGACTGAACTAATCCTGGGCTGTGGGTTGGGTGTAACTTCAAACTGAATGTCAAAATGTAAACCAGGTAGTGGTAGAGTACTTGTATTGACCTTTATTTCTTTGTTTGTATATTGCTTATTTCTCCCCAAGCTGGGACTCAAGGCAACTCACAACAAAATTAAACAATTGAAATACAACAGCTGAGATTCTGCATCTGATAGGCATGGTGAAGATCTCTCCACATATACTTGCATACTGGTGGTACTGCACAAGCCTTGTTTTGAATGGTAAAGTTGTACAACTTAATGCAGACCTGAATGTGCAACCAGATGTTCATAAAATTCCATAAGCACATGGATGTAGTACTTGCATGGTGACATTGCATTGCATTGTTATTACCTCAAAAAGCGAGGGGCTGTGGGGGTCTCCACCAACTGGGTCAGCTTCTTTTGTAAATGTTGAGGGAATCTGCTTAGCTCAAAAAGGCTTGCAAGAGGCTGATTAACACTGAGGATCATTTCAGTACTAACTAACTGAGGAGGAGTCCAAATCTGGTGAATGAAGAAGATGTTATTTAGAAATATGTCAGAGTGCAACCAAACACATGATAGTAATTCAAACAGATACACTATCCAGAGACAACTGAAATAGAGATATGGAAATTGCATTGGAGTGTTTAGGGATATAGAGGGGGATAATATTTACCTGTGCTGGAGAGGAAAGTACATAAAGTGGGATGTGACTCATTAGCATCATTAGGGGGTGCAGACCACACCGGGTGACACCCCAGAGGAGAGTGCACATGCCCTCGTCCATCCTTGCTGCTGCCTCCTTCTCCTCAGGGGAGAATGGGCTGGCAGCAAGGAGCCAGCCTGAGCATGCGCGCGCACTCCCAGCTCCTCCTTGTCACTGCTTGTCACTGCTAAGGACTACCGGGAGGTGGGCTTGCTTCTCCTGGCTTCCTGCTGCCTCCTCCCCTGAGGAGAAAGAGATGGTGGCAAGGATGGGGGCTGTGGCAGGGATGGGTACGCACATGAATGCACTCCTGTCCTGAGTGCCCCATGCTTCCTTGGAGAAGCCTCACCCCTTCCGCTCTCCTGCTTCCACCTCTGAAGCCCCCACCCCCCACACTGGGCGATACCGGGGCCAGTGACACCGCTGATGTGACTGAGAGTCTGAGGGCAACCCAGCAAGTGCTGTGTGTGCACTGAGTGCAGACTGGGGGCCAACTTTGTGCAAGGCGGCTAGGTTTGGGACTTGGATTTATATCTGAGATCCTAGCCTCAAGGAGTACATCTTATAATGTAATAAAGCCCTGGTGCTCTACCCATGGAATTGACAATGGGATTCCAGAATGACTGATGGCTTTAACTTTGAAGCAACAGAAACATTGGATTTAGAACAACTCCAGGATAGATCAGTTAGGAAGTTAGTTGCCTAAAGGAGGCAGTTGTGAGGCCTTTGTTGGAGAAGCTATCCCTGAATCCCTCTATAATGGATAATTATTGGTGGTGTCTTACATACCATTTTTAGGCAAGATGTTGGAGCATGTGGTGGCCTCACAGCTCCAGGGATTTCTGGATGAAATGGATTATTTAGCTCCATCTCAATCTGTCTTCAGTCATGGCTATGGGACAGAGACACCTTTGGTCAATTTGATGGATGACCTATGCAGGGAACTGGACAGGGGGAATGTATCTTGTTGGTTCTGCTAAACTGCTCCATGGTGTTTAATATGACCATGGTATTCTTCTGGGACACTTTGCTGTGATGGGAATTGGAGGCACTGTTTTACCTGTTGGAGGGGTAAACCCAGAAGGTTGCACTGTTCGAACACCTGGCTGTTGGCCTGTTTAGTCCCTCAGGTGTTATTTAACATCTACATGAAATCTCAGAGAGAGATCATTCAGAGTTTTGGGGTACATGCCATCAATATACAAATGACACTAAAGTCTACTATGCTTTCTCACCCCAATCCAAGGAGGTTGGTCCTAAACAAATGTCTGTCATCAATAATGGATTGGATGAGGGCAAACAAATTGAAACTTAATCCAGACAAGACAGAGGTGCTCCTGGTCATTCAAAAGGCGGATCAGTAAATCAAGATTCAGCCTGTGTTAGATATGATTACTCACCCATCCTGGAAGACACAAGTTTGCAGTTTGGGTATACTGCTGGACTCAGCTTTGGGTATACTGCTGAAGACATAGGGGCTGTACAGACTGTCCCTAAGGGGTGATGACACACTGCCTTTTTCTTTCTGGATTTGGGCCACAGCAATCACATGCTGTGGCCCCAATCTGGCCTTTCCACAGTGCAAAAAGAATCCACAAAAAGTGTTTCTTTTTTGCGCTGCAGAAAGGGTGCCCTTGCTGCCACTGTCGCGGCTTTTCTGTGCTCCTTTTGTGTAGCCTCTGTGGACGCTGCGCTAAGGGAATGTCCTAACATCTCCCACCATGCAGTGGGGTGTGCTCCATGAAGCTGGCATGGGGGCAGAGTCAGAGTGGCCGGCATGTGGTTGCCACACCTCCACTCTTCCCCAAGGCCAGCTCTTTCTGCCAGTGTGTATAGCCTCAAAATTTTCTGAGGTGGCCAGGAGTGCTTTTGCACATTTAAAACATGTACATCAACTGTGTCCATTCCTTGGGTTGTTGGATCTGGCTTCTGTGGTACATGCCTTAGTTACATCTCATTTGGACTACTGTAACACACTCTGCATGGGGCTGCCCTTGAAAAGTTTTGAGAAACCTCAGCTAGTTCAAAGATCTGCAGCCAGGCTGTTAACTGGGGCAGGTTACAGTGACCATACTATGCCCCAATTAAAACAGCCCCATTGTCTGCTAGCTTGTTTCTAGGCATAATTCAAAGTTTTGGTTATGTTTTATAAGTCCTATAATGCCCAGGTCTAGCCTATGTGCCACACCACAGTTTCCTATATCAGCCTCTCCAAGCCCTGTGATCATCTGGTGAGATCCTTCTCTCAGTCCCACCACTGTTGCAAGCATAATTGGTGGGGAGGGCCTTCTTGCTGGTTGCCCCCAGAATCTGTAACTCCCTTCCCATGGAGGCCAGAATGACCTTTTTCCTGTTGTCCTTCTATCAGCAAAGAAAAAAAAAACTTTTTATTCCCACATGCTTTTAACACAGATTTTCTTAAAGAACAGGCTTGGGGATGTGGCATTGTTTTAAAATTAACTGTGTTTAATAGCTTTTTATCTTTTTTTAAATTGTATTTTGTTCTTTTAACTTGGTACTGTGTTTTAAAAATGTGTTCCAATACTGTGAATGGTTTAATTCTATTTTAATGTTCACTTGTTGTATGTATTGTTCTTTTAATTGTAATAATAAGCTGTGTTGCATCCCATGTTGGGAGAAAAGCAGGATATAAATTAGACAGACAGACAGACAGATAATGAATGGGATTTTCCTATGTGCTGACTCTTCATTCAATAATTGATCTAGTGGGTCTACTCTAGTAGGGACTAACCAATAAAACTGAAGCCAGTAAATTATACCAAAACACACATAAAGAGATAAACATGTTAAAACAATAACCAAAATAAAATAACATAGGACAATACATAGCACATTAATACAGTACGATATTCCCCCCATGAAAAGCCACTTTACCAAAAGCAGGCAAATGCTTTTTCCATGAGTCATTAAGGATGATTGTTTTTTTACTCCTCACCTCCATAATTGCTATTTATCACATAATTGCTGAGACTCTGTCACATCCCCCTTCAATGACAGAAGATAATTTAGTGACAGAAAATTTAGGAATGTATGACATGCCATGAGGTTCAACATATATCAAAACAAAAAATAAGATATCTTAAGTTTAATAGGGGTTGCGTCTACATCAATGATTCCAAAACTTTGGTCCTCTAGGTGTTTTGGATTTCCATTCCCAGAAACCCTAGCTGACTTGGCCAACAGCCAGGAATTATGGTGGATCAAATTTTAGGAATCACTGATCGACATTGACAAGGAAATCCTGTTTACCTTTTGGTTACCTAATCTGCAGAAACCACAGGTTTATCTGCACACAGTGAGGTGAACTCAGAAGAACTGTCTACACAGTTCTCCATTTTGCTTGCTGTGTAATCTAGGTGAGACCATTTTATTTGGTCTGTGTAGACACACCCAAGGCTTACATCTAGTGTAAATGTACATGAATGTGTCATTTTTTAAAACAGCAACAACAACAAAACTTTGCATATTGATCCCATGTTGTGCTTACTCTCCATTTTCCTTCCTTCTATTTTCTTCTCAGTGTTGATTTCTTTGATAGTATATTCCTTCAGGGCAGAGGCTTGTTCCCTTTACAAAATGGTTCTCTCTCTTTTGTGTATGTATGTATGTATGTATGTATGTGTATGCACTTTCGAGTCACCTGTCAATTTATTGCAACCCTATGAATTTCATAGTTTTCTTAGGCAAGGAATACTCTGATGTGGTTTTGACAGTTCCTTCATCTGAAATATAACCTACCACATCTGGTATCCACTGGCAGTCTCCCATCCAAGTTCTAACCAGGGCTGACCTTGTTTAGATTCCAAGATCAGATAGGATCTGATGCATGGCCCATTCATCCATCTCTGGTCCTATTTTAATTAATTGATGACATTTGCAGTGAAATGTTGGAAGAGGAGAAGGAACAGGATATCCTGTCTTATGTGGAACAACTTGGGGAATTGGGTATGTTTAGCCAGAGAAAGAAAAGACTGAAAGATAATATGATACCTATTTTTAAATACCTGAAGAAATATCATTTAGACCTAGTGTTGTATAGTTGCTTAAGTGTTGCATTTTGACTCTAGAGATGAGGGTTCAAATCCTTGCTCAACCATGGAAATCCACTGGGTGATCTTGGGCAAACCATACTCTCTCAGCCTCAGACAAAGGCAAAGACAAACCCCCTGTGAACATTTTTTTGCCAAGAAAACCCCATGATAGGATCATCTTATGGTTCTCATAACTTGGAGGCAACTTAAAGGCACACAACAACAATAAATGTCAGGTAGGAGATGGAGTGAGCTTATTTTTTTGCTGCTCTGGAGACTGGGACACAAACCAATGGATGCAAATTACAAGAGAAAATATGCCATCTAAGCATTAGGAAGAATTTATTCATTTTAAGAGCTGTTTGACAGTGAAATGGACTGCCTCAGAAGTTGGTGGGCTCCTTCTTTTGAGGTTTTTAAACAGAGCTGAAAGCCAACCTGCTCAGCCATTGAAACCCATAGATTGACTTTGGGCAAGCTGTCTGTTTCCTCCTTAGAGAAGACAACAGCAATCCACCTCTGAATAAATCTTAACAAGAAAACCCTGTGATAGGTTCACCTTAGGATCACCATAAGTCAGAAATGACTTGAGGGTAAACCACCACCACCATCACCACCAGAGGTTGCATGGTTATCTCTTTGGAGCATGTATGCCTGCATGGTAGAGGATTGGACTATGTTTCTATTATTCTAAGTTATAGCAATTGTAGTAGTGGGACTTTGAAAGTTAGTTTTCAAAAGGATTTCATTCTCATTACTCATTGCAGTATTTTAAAAGTGACCTGTTAATTTTATTTGTTACAATGTTGAAAAAAACTTGTGTGATTTGTTGGACTAGTCAGTATTAAACTTTTTATTATGTTTTATTTTTGGGAAGTTCAAGTGTTTTATATTTTAAATAGGGGCTTGATCCTTCCATAGTGAAGCCCTTCTATAAGTTGATTATAACAAGAAACATAAGCATAGAACTCCATGAAACTTACAAGCACTTAACTTTGGCTGGATCATGCTTGAATTAAGCAAATTAAAAAGTAATTGCTCCTAAAGAACCAAGTGATTAAAGAACTCTGTCTAGGGCTTCAAGTTAGAACTTTTTAGTTGATTAATCATCAGTTTTTGAAACTGATTGATTCATCAGTTATGTTTTCGCATACATTTGCATATCACCAAAACTTCAATATGGTGCTGAGATCAGGCAAATGAGGGAAAGCATAGGGTAAATTGACAATATTATTATCAAAATGTGTTCCTCACTGTAAGACACAGTAATCATTTATAACTTCTGGAAGGGTAACTACGGCTGCATTCTATACTGTAAAGTTAATGCAGTTTGACACTGCTTTAACTGCCATGGCTCAATGCTATGGGATTCTGGGATTTGTTATTTTGTGAGATATTTAGCCTTCTATGTCAGAGAGCTCTGACAAACTACAAATTCCATGATCACATAGGATGGAGCCATGACAAAGTGGTATCAAATTGCATTAATTCTGTAGTTTTGCAGTAGCCTTTATTAGCCTGTTACAAACATAGAGACTGGGTAGTTTTTATGTCACCAAAGGTAACTCCATCTTTGGTTATAGTCTGTATTCTTTAATACGCCCTTGGAGTGTGGTGGAGTCTCTTTCTTTGGAGGTTTTAAAACAGAGGTTGAATGGCCATCTGTTGGAGGTGCTTTGATTGTGTATTTTTGCATGGCAGAATGGGGTGGGAGTGTTTTGCCCTTTTTGTCTCTTCCAGCTCTATGATTCTATACCCCCCCCCACCGTCTTCTCATTCCTCCCTGGCAATCTGTCCCACATATAGCTATCCAAGCTGGTTGGGAGATTCTGGAAGCTGTAATCCAAAAAGGTAACTTTTCCAAGCTCTGCTGTCTCCAGAGTCTGGTCTCCAGAATCATTGTCCAACACTCAAACCACTATGCCATGCTGACTCTCATTAAGACTCTAGTCACATGGAGATCCTCATCTACTGGTTTAAAATGTAGGGTTGTTGCTATTGTTATATGCCTTCAAGTCTTTTCCAATTTATGGAGACCCTAAGGCAAACCTATAATTCTTGCCAAAGTTCTTCACAATTTGTCATTGCCATCCTCTGAGGCTGTGACTTGCCCAAGTCCACCCAATGGGTTTCCATGGCCAAGTCAGTAATCAAATCCTGGTCTCCTAGGGTCCCCATTCAACACTGAAACCACTCACCATGCCAGTAGGGCAGCTACTAAAAATTGCCTCCTGTTCTTCCTGCTGGAGAATCATTGAATTCTGAAATGGACTTATAAAATGACAGTTCTCTGAATGCCTTTGAGACTGATGGGCCACTAAAAACATATTGGAAATCCCACACTTAAGCCATGATTAAAGTCCACATTATGCAAACGTATCTGGGCTTTGATGGCCACCAACAGTATTTTTCCCCCGCTGTAGGCAGTATCAATCCCTCTCTGTCTCTGCTTCAGAAGAATGCCTAGAAGGACTGAGAGATGTAAATGCCCTTGTCACATGCTATCCATCAATCCAGAAAGCATGTACTTTGTAGCCCCGTGGCAACAGAGAATCAATATGTATGATTTTTTTTTATCACTCAGTTGGTGTTTATCTTTGAAGGAGAAAAAACAAACATCAGAGCCATAATTTTTGGCACTCAGCACTAAAGCCCAGGTCAGAGTTGGGAGGTGGTATTAGTATCACTAAAGGGAAGTGAATTGACAGCTGGCGAGAAGAGAGGTCAGGTGCTGTTGGAAGGAAAGAAGAGAAAAGATGAAAATGGGACTGAGTGCCCAGAAGGAGGGAGACCATGACCTTCAGGTGAGCAAGCAAGGGGAAAAAAACTACCTTCAGAGAAAGACCTCTGTCCAGTGATAACCCCAAAGACCTCTGAAGTGTCAACAGTGTTTTCTCCCTGCCTCTCTAAAACCAAAAATTAAAATACACAACAACCCAGAGATAGAGACTGTAGGCTGTTAGAAGGCTTATGGAGAATGGATGAGAAGTTCGTCTGGTGCTACTACATATGAAGCTGTCTTATATCTAGTCAAGCTATGGCTCAGACTGTTGATGCACTGCAGGATTAATGCAGTTTGATACCACTTTATCTGTCATGGCTCCATCTTATGGAATCCTGAGATTTGCAGTTTGTTGTGGCACCAGAGCTCTCTGACAGAAAAAGCTAACTATCTCACAATGCATTAAGCCATGGCACTCAAAGCAGTGTTAAACTGTATTAATTCTGCAGTGTAGATGGAGCCCCCCCCCCCCCATCCAGCCCAATATTGTCAGCTGTGATTGGAAAGAATGGCTTTCCAGGATTCTAGATCTGGAGATCTTTGGTCTTTCCTGGTGACTTTCCATCAACGTACTGACAAGGCCCAACCCTACTTAGCTTCTAAAACCAGACAAAATCAGAGACATTCAGGGTGGTATGATTAGATTTGGATTTTTTAAATTTATTGATGTGATTATGTGATTTATGTGATTTATATCCTACTTTTCCATTCTGGGCACATTATCACATGATCTCTATTCTCAACTGCATCAGTTGTTGTTGTTTTAAATGGAAGCATACCATTTCAGAGCCACCAGTATTATGTGTCTTTGCACTGGAACTGCCGTTGCCATCACATTCTCTTCCAGACACCCTCTTAACCCCATTTCCCCACCCTATGCCCTACCTAACATATCTTTTGGTTTGATTTATTTTATTTTTACTTTTTCACTTCCTGACAATAAGAACTTTGTGACAGTAAGAGCTGTTTGACAGCAGAATATGCTGCCTCTGAGTGTGGTGGGGGTCTCCTTCTTTGGAGATCTTTAAAAAGAGGCTGGATGGCCATCTGTTCAGATTGCTTGGATTATGTGTTCCTGCATGGCAGAATGGAGTTGGATTGGATGGCCCTTGAGGACTTTTCCAAGTCTATGATTCTATGATTCTAGAACTTCTTCCTTTCTCCATCTTTCCAACTCCATTTTATCCCAGTTCCATGGAAGAGTTGTGTGTTTTTGCTTGCTTTTTCAAACGGATGTATGAATATGTGCCTAATCCCATTGATTAACACTCTTGTATTGTGCATTGAAAAACTGTTCACATCACAACTCATGTCCTTGCCTCAGTAACAAAGGGTGTCTTCACAAAGAGATTCTGATTCTATCTGAGTGCAAATACCAAGCACGGTGGTGTTTCAGTCCTCTGTTTGAAAGCCTGTGAGAAGACAGACAACTGTTTGAAGCTGTCCTCTGTTTGAGGGACTCTTCAGTGTGAATCTGTTTCAAAGAAAAAGAGGCATGAGAAGGGAAAGCAGGAAGCAGGGACCATGAAGTTGCCCACCAACTGTGAGAATATGAGTGAGCAGTGAAGGCACCCCATATTTGTTAGAGTCCTCTGCATTTCCTAGTAAAATCAGATATGCTGTATTTCTATTTAAATCATAGGAAGATGCTTTAAACTGAATGAAACAATTGGCAAAGAACTGTCAGGGATTTTGTAGGATTCAAGACAGGATACTTTCCTAACTTATCTGGAAATCCCTGCTATTCTTTGGTTGACTCCAATGGAAGGACTATCCAGGCCCAACCCTGCTTAACTTTCAAAATAAGATGAGATCAGGTATGTTCTCCAGATCATCTTGAATGTACAGTAGCCTCTCCTAAATTTGTGAAGGATCTGTTCTGTACCCTCTCATGAAAATGAAGACTCACACATATTTGAGTCCCATAGGAAATAATGGGGCACATGCTGCCATTATATTAATAGGCGCTTGTCCCTCCTGCAAAGAGCAAGACCATGGATTCCAAGTCCACAAAAAGAGAGGGGCAACTGTATCAGACCCTGGAACAGCTTCTATGATGGTGGTGAGGATCACCATTGGCAGGCAAGATGTTATGAATTTTGCTTCTTTGTAGGAAACTGCTGGGGAAGATCAGATGATTTATTCTATCATTATCATTCAAACATCCTGAAATAAGAAGACCCTTACAACCACAACATGATGTGTAGAAGTGCCCTCCATTGGTTAAGTGAAGGTTATTGCCAAGTAAGTGTGCACACGCTAAATGGCAGGCAACCTTTATTATTTCTGGAAGGACTCAGCATCTGTTTTAATTAATATGGCAGGGGGATGGATTAGATGGCCCTTTTGGTCTCTTCCAACTCTATAATTTTATGATTTCTGTGTGCTTGGCCATTTAGTGTCCCAATAGTTTTATCTTATTCTATTCTATTCATTAAGAGCATTTATACCCTGGCCTACAGCCAAACAGGCTCCCAAATTATAGACATTGCCTTGAGTTCTACTACAGTGTTATTGTTGTGTGCCTCCAAGTCATTTTATAGTTACGGTAACCTTAAGGCAAACCTATCATAGGGTTTTCTTGGTAAATTTCTTTAGAGGGGGTTTGCTATTGCCATTCTCTGAGGCTGAGCGAGTCTGACTTGCCAAGGTCACCCAGTGGGGTTTTATGCTCTAGTGGAGATTTGAACCCTAGTCTCCAGAGCTGTAGTCCAATGCTCAAGCTACTCCACCATGCTGACCCTCCTTCTGCTAGAGTAGATTCAATGAATCAATTGCTGAAGGATGAGTCAACACAGAAATAAATCACATCCATTCTATGAGTCTGCTGTAGTTGGTGGTCTCTGTAAGGTACTTGTGGTCTCTTCCAACTCTATGATTCTATGATTCTATGATCACACTGAACCACTTCCTCTTCTCTCTCTAGTTCATTTTCAACTTGTGGTCAACAAGGACTCCTAGATCCCTTTCACATGTAGCCTTGTCAAGCCAGGTGTCCTCCATTCTATATCTATGCATTTCATTTTTCTGCCCTAAGTGCAGTACCTTACATTTCTCCATGTTGAAATTCATTTTGTTAGCTTTCCCAGCTTTCTAATCTATTAAGGTCATTTTGAATTTTTATCCTGTCCTCTGGGGTATCAGCTGTTCCTCCTAATTTAGTGTCATCTGCAAATTTGATAAGCGATATGAACTATGAACATCTCTTCCAACTCTATGATCCTATAATCCTACTTTTGCACTTTTAACTCAGTTTGCAGCAACTGAGGTGAGCTGAGGATAAAGGCTGAAAGTGGGAGGAGAAGAGAGAAACTGGGACAGTTTAAAAGCAGCTGAAAAAATGTGATGGCAAAGGACTAATTGGAATTGTTCCTGCTAAAATGGAACAGTTGGAGGGTATGAACTTGCTGTAGCCATTGGCAGACTGTGGTCAGAAAGAGAGTGTCCACATAAATGAATCTTTTGTCTGATCCAGAAGGATTCTTTCTTCATGCATTCTTAATTTGGCATAGTTTATTCCTCTGCACACCCAAGTTTTCCACTGGCCGCTGCTGAGTCACACACTGGAACGGCTGCGCTCTTCAAGTATTTTAAAAGGCGTAATGATTTCCACTCCTCTTTCCCCAGTAGAGAGAATATTCACCCAGGCAGATATGATTTAAATATAAAGGAGAAGTTTACTAGAATAGAATTTAAGAATATTAAGAAGGGATTTGGTTCTGAGGGAAATATTAGCAGCGGAGGCATGGATAAGGATTTTGAAGGAATTTAATTAAAATTTAATCTTCTTTCTAATTAAATTTCCTTTTAATTAAACTTAAAATTAAATTTGCTTTGTTTAATTGGAGGAATTTAAAAAGTATTACCTTGGAGTGTCAATCAATTATTTTAAATATATATTTAAAAGTTGACTTTGGTTCACCCTGTTTAGAAGATGTAATCCCATACTGATTTTTTTTTAAAAAAAGAAAGTGAAAAACACACAGCAGCACCACCACCACAATATGTAGATTTTAAAAATTATTATTCTGAGGTTATTCTTTCTTTGCCTTATCTTCCTGGCTATTGAAGTAAAATGGATTTTGTCCTCATGTATTGCTTGAAGTCATCGACTTTCTCATTCTTTGTTTGGGTTTCATTCCATGAAATACTGGTATGGTCAATCAATCATTTTATTTATACCCCACCTTTTCCCCAATAGAGGGTCTCAAGGCAGCTTAGAGTATAAAAGAAATACAAGAAAGACTATATGTAGCTAAAACCATGGAAGAAGAAAATATTAAAATAATTCAATTCAATTCAAAGATAATAGAGATCTTGGAGCATCTCTGAGACTAAATGCATCTGAGGAAGCAGACTTAGGAAAGCTCATGCTGCCAACTTTTTTCTTGCAATAATAATAATATTAGAATTCAAAGATTTAGAGATCTTGGAGCACTTCTGAGAATAAATGCATCTGAGGAAGTAGGCTTTAGTTTAGTAAAGCTCATGCTGTCAACTTTTTTCTTTCATTTAATAATAATAATAATAATAATAATAATAATAGAATTCAAAGATACCTCTGAGACTGGCTATGGAAACTGACCTAAAGGGCTGGACTGGCACATGCCAACTGCCCCAACTCAACCCCAAAGCCATCCTGACGCCGTGCATCCATCTGCATGGTACACAGCATCAAGACGTACTCCTGCCGCAGCATGTAAACACGCTGTGGCAAAAGGGTGCAGAAGAACCCTTTTGTCTAGATCAAGAGAAGTCATAGTGCCACTCTATTCTGTTTTGGTCC
>CM034703.1:8941763-8952940 GCA_020142125.1 Phrynosoma platyrhinos | reverse complement strand
TGATGCAGGATTCTTTCTGCTTTAGGGCCAGTGTGATAACGTCCCAAGGTTCATTTGGAAGGAGGAAAAAAGCACTGGAGATTTAGCCACATTTCTGTAATTTTAGCTCCCTTATAGAGTGCTGAAGATCCCATGGACAGCCAAAAGGAGAAACAAGTGGGTCCTAGAGCAGATGAAGCCGGAAACCTCCCTGGAAGCTGAAAAGATCAAACTGTTCTACTTTGGACACATCATGAGAAGAAAGGACTTTGGGGAAAAAACCACAATAATGCTGGGGAGGAAAGTAAGAAGAGAGGAAGGGCACATACTAGATGGATGGACTCTCTTAAAAAGGTCACGGGTATTAAGGGGTTGCAAGAATTAAGCAGAGCAGTGGAGGACAGAGGGTCTTGGAGATGTCTCATCCATAGGGTTGCCATGAGTCGAGATTGACTCAAGGGCAGCTAACAACAACAACAAATAGATAGAGAGAGAAATTAAGGAGAAGTGATGTAATTATTGGGGAGTGGGGATGAGGGCTTTTCCTCCTAAGTAAGAATTCACCCATGAATTTTTCCTTTACTCTCCAACTTTTTAGCAATTGTAGCAATTGTTTCAACAGATGTAAAACTTCAGTTGACCATTGATAATCCAAAGAAAAGGGGGAGACAAAGTGATCAAGGCAATGCAAACACAGCAAATAGAAGAAGTCTTGGCATTTATGATTATCAGTGCCTCATTGCCAGCAATGTGAGAAATTTGGAGCATGAAGGGAAATTTCATTGGGTGGCAGAATTTTTATTGGGGAGTAATGTCCTCATTTCCCCTCTTCCCTTGGAGCTACACCCTCTGGAGAGTGAGAATTGTGTAGCCCTCCAGATGTCCAGATGTTCGCAAGCTGCAGCTCTCAGTGTGGCATAATTGGTTTGGATAGCTGGAGCTGCTGCGGGTTGGAGTTTGAAAGACTGCCCCTTCTATAGAACAGGAAGCATACAACTCCCTTGTTGCAACAGTTGGACAGGCTGTTAGTCCAATTCAAGGTATACTTATAAAGCCCTTAGGTCCAGGTTATTTGAAGGACCATCTTCTCCCTTTTGAACCTCTCTCCATGTTTTGAGATGTGCTGGAGAGGCCTTTATTTCTGTCTCACCACCCTCACAGGTGCATCTAGTGGGAAGAACGCCTTCTCAGTGGCTGCTCCCAAGTTCTGGAACTCTCTTCCCAGATAGATTAGACTGGCACCTTCCTTACTGTCTTTCTACAGACAAATGAAAGCCTTATTCTAATATGTTTTGGGGGAGAAAAATTAAATTAATGTTTTGGGGAGAAAAATTAAAAAGAGGAAACAGGCTAAGTATAGGGTGCTGACTTTCATTACTTCAGATTGTTTTTAAAGGATTTATGTTTTAACTAGTTTTAATTTTTTGATAGTGAAATTACTTACTAACTTCGATATACTGTGAATTTTAAAGCTATGTTTGTTTTAGCTGTTGGAAGCTGCCTTGATTCCCCCCCCCCAAAAAAAAGGGCGGGAGGAAGAGGATGATGATGGTGATGATGATGGTGGTGATGATGATGAAATACTACTATTGCTATTAAAGCAAAGCAAAGCAGCTTCATTTATATACCACTTCATATTGTGCTATGGGATGTCTAAGTGGTTTACAACTGTAAGCTCATTGCCCCCCAACAGCTGGGTACTCATTTTAGTGACCTCGGAAGGATGCAGGTCTGAGTCTAGCCTGAGCCCTGGCTAGTATTGAACTCAGAACCTTGTGGTTTATGAGTGAGTGGCTGCATTACAAGCATTTAACCACTGCGCCACCAGGGCAATAGTAGTACTGGTGGCTGAGATTATACATCATAGCCTACATTTTGTAGCTTTACAGATCCATATCTACATTACAGAAATGCAACAAAACTTTGCTATGAGCATTTGGGCACTAGCAAGAGAGTTTTAATAAACACTGGATGCTACCATTGTGCCTCAGACACTGCTGATGAGCATCGGGCACATCTCATGCTGACTGGGTAATTCTCATGCACATTGGGAAATTGTCATGCTCACTGGGCATTTGTGATGTGCATTGGGCACTTGTAATGCACATTGGGCAGTGCACTGAGCATTCCTGTTGTACTCTGGCACTTCCTAGCTTATGTCCTGATGTGCATTTGAGAATGCCCCAATGCATATTGGGGCCATGGCACATCAGTCTACCATTGCTGAACAGGTGCCCATACATTTTAAAATCACAGAAGGTTCTAGGTGAATATATTGAAAACTACTCAATTCTATTCCCTGCACATGCACAGTCTGCTTACAAAGATTTCAGTCCCAGGCATGCAATAGTGGTTTCTGTAGAGAATAGGATTGGTGTTGTGAGATTGTATCAGAAGAATGGCATGGAAATTATGAGCTCTTATTTTGCATACACAATGATATATGTAACTCAGTATAATGGGTAGTTAGCCAAGCAGATCTCTCTCATATAGTAAATTCCATCAAGTGAGTATACTTTGACACACAAACAGTCCTGCAGCTGCTGGGCTCTGCCAGTCTCTCTCATTCTTTCCAGATGAAGTGGTTTTCCTCTTCTACCTATGTGAAAACCAAAATTGGCACTTGTTATCATCAAAGCCCTGTGAGGTAGATTAGGCTGAAGGAGAGTGAAAGATCAAATATCAACCAGTGAACTTGCTAACTATGGGCCTGAACAGGCTGCCAAAAAAATATTTCTGGCAGTCTGTTCAGACCCTATGTGATGATATGAGCCTGAGTTTCTTCAGAATGATGTGTGGCTATAAGACTTCAAAGGCCCCGTTAATGGTTAGAGGAAATTGAAGTTAAAATCAAGCTTGTCTAAACCGTGAATCAACAGTCATAAACTATGAAATGGCCTGGCCCCTCCATTAGGCAGAGGGCAACAACTGCCTCAGACAGAAAATGATGGGGGGGGGCAACCATGACATCCCATAACTGGGTATAGCTGATGCCATCTGCTAAAGTGAAAGACCCCAAATGAGGGTGCCACAAGTTAAGGTATGCCCTCCCATATTTGTGGGACCAGTACCCATGGTTTGATTTACCTGTGTCCAAAAATATGGTGTCTCTAGGCATCTAGCAGTCATCCAGAGTGATTCTATAGTCAGCTTTTGCCAGAAATATAGGTACCCCATTATCTGTGATTTTCACTATCTGTGGTAAGTCTGGAAATGTGTCCATCACAGATACAAGGGTTGTATTTTGTAAGTAATGTAGTTATTTGTAATGAATTATTTTTTTTAAAAAATAACAATCTTATAACAATGTTAAATTGCAATAGTAGTTCAACACACAAGAGTGAAGTTACTTTATTAGTGAAATGAGTAATGACATCTAGTTTCTTTCAAATGTATTTTGATAGGGAATTTTCATGTTTGATGTCATCCTTTTGTCAGTCCCAAGGATTTCCTCTCAAAACAGAAACGAAAGGCAAAAAAAGTAACAAGCATTACATAAAGTAATGAAATAAATTACTTCTCACCACATTGCAACAAGCTACAGCAATGGGTTAGTTTTAAACACGAAAATGATAACGGGAAGAAAGTTCATCTAAAATGTAATTTTCCACGCTCTAGGAAGACCCTATTCCATTGCTTGTGTTTTTGAAGTAGAGTTCTACCCTAGTCAATTTTTGTAAGGAACAGAGGGAAGGCACCATCTTGTCCTCTGAATGGAATAAACTGGTGTCATCTTGTTTTTGGTCTCCATACATATTCCCTTAGAGCTGGCTTTTTCATTCCAGACCTTAGAAAACATTGCCATCAGCCATTTCTCTCAGATATCTCTTTTCTCCTCTCCCATTATCACCATCATGTGGCAGGAGTATTCCAATCTCTCTCTGACAGATATTAGAGAACCCGATTTAACACATGCCTCCTTTGTGAAGTCGTCTTCCTAATTCCCTATGCAACCGAAGCTCAGAATAAGAACCACCATAGAAGTTGTCCAAACAAGAAACTAAGCAAGCCTTTTATTCTCCCTCTAATAATCTCATATCATTTTGCTATGGAGAGAGAGGAGAAAAGAAGAAAAGAAATAACTTGCAACTTCAGCACCTAATTCCATAAAATTATCTGTCAAAAAGTTGATATTTAATTCCCTAAGCTTGCATTTCTTTTGTAAGATCGTGGAATATTAGGCTACATTTGCCATTAAATACTTTCTTTTTCTTTTCTTGTATATGTCAAAAATTTATCTCTATTACCCACAAAGTGAGGGAAAAAACTTTAAACTGTTCCAACTGAGGCTAGTTCAAACCCATGGCTTCCTGCTGTTTTCACAGACTATTCTCTGCAGAATGGGGCAAGCCAGAATCCTGATTTTGCAGTTATGTGAATGAAGAAATGAATGCAAGTAAAAGAACTTTCCTTTCTTGCTGAGTTCCACTGGAACTTCCTTTAAGTTGAAATACTTTTTTCTTTGCTTATGACTCTTTCAAAATGGGGAGGGGTGAGCTCTGTCTTCCATGTTTCCTGTCAATTGACATTATGGTTGATGAGTTTCCAAACTAGCTGGGATTTGTCAATTATTGCACCTCTCTATGTCAGCTAAGACCACTTATCCTATGCCATGTTGGCTCACTGGGGCTGCAACTCTGTCTGCAGGCTGTTTCATTTTGGACTGGAAGGAGTTAGGTGACTGACAAATTTCCCCACATCTAGAAAACAAGGATGTCAAGCTTAAGGATAAGGATAAGCTATATATCTTCTCCCCAAAAGAGGGAGATGTATAGGTTATATCATTGGCATGTAGTGGCTCAGATATGAGTGGGGTGGATAGAGCCAACCAAGCTTTTAATTCAGACTTTAAAAGAACTATCCATGGTACTGATCCTAGCCATCCAAATAGGTTCAGTACCTTGAACAGTTCCTTAAACTCTGGAGTAGATTTCACTGTCCCACTAACATTGAAACCTCCATCTCCTGCTGGGCAGAATGTCCTTGTGCCCTGGAAGATGGTATTCAACCACTTCTGCAAGGAACTACATTCTGCTTGAAAGAGTAGGTTCTCAGCTTGTGGGTTGTCTTTAACTCTGCCTTGTCAGTGGAGGTGGAGAGGTCCATGGCATGAAAGAATAGATTTACCATATGATGCAAAACAAAAAAAGAGAACACATTTACCAATTCACTGCTTCAAACCACTGATCGATGATGTCTCACATTTTAATTATCCCTACTTTGGGCCTATGCAGACTGGGCAAAAGGGCTGACCTGGGGGTTGAGTTGGGGCAGGGCAACCACATGCCGGCTGCCCCGACTCTGCCCCGATGTCACCATCATGCCATGCACCCAACCACAAGATGCACAGTGTCAGGATGCCCCATTGGTGCCGCGTGTAGAGGGTGCAAAAGAGAGACGGCAGTGACACTAAGGTGGCTTTTTGCTGCCACAAAAAGGAGCAGCATTTGCCAGCTCTTTTTGGAGCAGCAAAAAACTGGATCGGGGCCATGGCATGTGGCTGCCATGGCCACAATCCAGCATCCCAGGGGTGGTACAGAGCCCTTTGTCTGCTTTGGTCAGACCTCACTTGGAATCCTGCATCCAGTTCTGGGCACCACAAGGCTATAGACAAGCTGGAGCGCATCCAGAGGTGGATGACCAAAATTGTAAAAGGTGTGGAGACAATGCCCCATGACAAGTGACTTAGGGAGCAGGGTATATTTACCCTGGAGAAGAGAAGGTTAAGAGGTGACATGATAGCCATGTTTAAATATTTGAAAGTGTGTCATATTGAAGCTGGACAATTTTGTTTTCTGCTGCTCCGGTGACTATTTAACATCTACATGAAACCACTGGGAGTGGACATCTAGACTTTTGGAGTTTACCGGCAGCAGTACACTGTTGACACCCAGCTCTATCTCTTCTTTTCATCTAACTCCAAGGAAGCTGTTTTGGTTTGGTGTAGGCCAGTGTCTGTTGTCAGTAATGGACTGAATGAGGCCAAACAATTTGATGCTGAATCTGGAAGATAGACCAGCTCCTCATTAGTCAAAAGACAGATCAGTAAACAAGGATTCAGCCTATGCTGGACAGGGTTATACTGCCCCTGAAATCTCATGGATTCTGTTTTGAGCCTGAATGTCCAGGTTTGAGCAGCAGCCAGAAGTGTGTTTGGATGGTTAAAACTAGTGTGTTAACTTTTCCAGTTCCTTGAGAGATCAGATCTGGTAACACGTGTCTTGATTATATCCTTAATGGATTACTTTAACACACTCTATGGGAGATGCTCTTGAAAACTGTTCAGAAACCTCAGCATGCCCAAAATAATGTGGCCATGCTGTTCTCTGGGGCTGTTAACAGGAAATATATAATCTGCTGTTGAAACAGCTTCATTGGTTACCAGTCTGTTTTTTGGTAAAATTCAAAGTTCAGGTTACGCTCTTTAAAGATCTATTTGGCTTTGACTCACACTCTCCTTTTCTTTTGTCAGCAGGCTGTTGTTGCTGCATGCCTTCAAGTCACTTCTGACTTATTGAAACCTTGTCATGGGGGTTTCTTAGCAAGATTTGTTAAGAGGGGTTTGCCATTGCCTTCCCCTGAGGCTGAGAAAGTGTCACTTGCCCAAGGTCATCCAGTGGGCCTTATTTTTTCAGGCAAGCCTTTGGTTGAATATCTATATAACAGAAAGGATTTGTAGTGGGGTTGTGCTGCTTAACTAATTTTTTTTTAATAAACTGTGTTTTGATACTGTTTTAATCTTCTGCTTTTCATTGAACTATTTAGTTCCTCTTTTCCCCACCCCCTTATAAGTAATGTGGGTCAGTGTGGTGTAGCAGTTTGAGTGATGGGTGATAACTCTGAAGATCAGGGTTCAAATTCCCACTTGGCCATGGAAACCCACTGGGTGACCTTATGTAAGTCACACTGTCTCAGCCTCAGGGGGAGGCATTGGCAAAAACCCCTCTGAACAAATCTTGCCAAGAAAACCCCTTAGGATCATCAGAAGTCAGAAATGACTTGAAGGTTCACAAGAACAACAGCACAAAATACGGTTTAACTGTGCCCTGTTTTTTTAAATGCTGACGGAACCTGCATAGGGAGAAAGACATAATCAACCAACCAACCAATCAATCAATCCTTCAGACAAACAAACAAACAAACAAAATCTTATTTTTGGATTACTGCAATGTACTAAGGATTCCATGACATCTTAACTGAAACAGGCCAACCCCAAATGCCAAAATAGCGCATCAAGAAATAGTTAATGCTTGCATGGTTTCAAAGCTCCACCTTGAATAATACAAGGTTTTTTAAATCAAGATTTTTGAATTTTGTAAAAAATGTTTCTGTGCAAAACTAGTGTTCCTTTTCTTTGTGGAGCTAAGTACACACACACACACACAAGATGCACAGATGGACTAGCTGATTGACTAAAAAGGCTCACCACATTAACCTTCTGGTTTGGTTTGGTTGTTTAACTACAGTAGATGCAACGAAGTGCCTCATGCAACAATTTTTGCTGTTTTACAAGGCAGTACACTTGTGCAATTAATGCAAAATTCAGTTTTGCAAACACACAAATTCTTATTCAGATTGACAAAAGAAATATCACAATTCCATAGCAGATGCACACACCAAATAGGTTGCCTAATATCACAACTCAGTAACCAGGCAGCATTCTGGACCTCTTTTTAAAATAATTTTGGGGCTGGTGTCCTATTAGTGACATACACTGCTTAAGCCATGTGCTAGGCATGGAGAGTGTTTTTTGTGGATCATGAATAACAGTCATCTCCAGGTGATGGTGGTGTAAGCAGACTTGTGCATGAAGTAACACATTAAAGTACAGAGTAATGTGAAAATGTGCATTGCCACTATGCATTGCCTTTGTGCACTGCACATTGCGATTACACAAGGGGTTGTTAGCCATGCACATTGACCATTGATCCACATATGTTGTGCCACAAGGGTATTCAGTATAGCAGTTGGACAATGTAACTACACTGGTGGATATCTATGCTCTACTGAAATGATGTAGGACCCATTACATTGTAAAGTTACTCTCAGTCTTCTCAGTCAAAATCTCAGACCCACAACTATCCTTGAAACATCTACCCATAAGACATTTGGCAATAAGTCTTTCTGTTCTTCTGTTCTTTCATTGCTTCACCTTGGAAGGGATTCTGTAAAGAAAGGAAGGAAGGAAGGAAGGCGAAGGAGAGATTGATTTAAATGGAAATACATTCAAATAAATGGATTTTTGGTTTGAAGGTTGTTCCTGAGCAGCCTCTCCTATGTGGGGAAAAAGGCCCATTTGAAAGTATGATGGCTGTTCTGCAGGGGCAACACTGTATCTTAATTTTGTCTCATTTTGAAGGGTATTTTTTTTCATATGAAGTTTATTGAAATGCTATGCAAAACAGGGACTGCTAGCTAAAAGACAAGGCAAGGAGGGAATTGGGAAGATTTGATGCTTTCAGGAGCTATGTGATAACAAAAACTTATGATTTCTTCATGTACATGGCCAATATTTTATTTCCCAACTGGACCAGTAGTGGTGTCATTGCCTCATAGATTGATGTTAAGTCCATAAATACTGTCACCTTCCTCACAAACCAAATAACCCTCATAAAGATAAAGACAGGTATTAACAAAGGCCACGTAGTTGTGATCTGATCTTTCTGCCAATACTAGACAAAGTAAGTAATTTAAGCACTATTCTTCCCGCTGCATGAAAGACTTCAAAAACCATGGTATTTTCAAAGCCTATTCACAATTAAGAAGTTATTCTATGTAAAAATCATACAGATTTTTTTTTTGTACAGAAAATAGCATTTTCCACATAGGAAACAGCTTTCAAAGCAAACACATAGGAATTTTGTGTGGACTGTGTCCAACTTTGCAGCATTTTCAGCATGGGAAACAGACTTTTCTATGTAGAAAATAATATTTTTATGCAGGAATATTTTCTGTGCAAAAAAGGCTGCTTCCTACACAGACAATGTTCTTTTCTGTGCAAAGTTATCATTCACAAATTTAGCACAGAATGAGTCCCGAGCTGTAAACATTCTCACCAGTCCAGGGTTCTTCTCATCAGGGTTTCTCAACACTTAAAAACATGGGTTTCAGTCATTTGAAAATATTTTCAAATATTCTTCTCATCACTATTTGGGAGTGCCAGGTACATCAGGCTTTAGGGACTAGGGATGAATCTGTCCTTCTGATGTTCACCGGATCAGTGATTTTTGGTGTCTCCCAAGTCAGTGGATTTATGATTTCACTCAGTGTTTTAATTTACATATTAAAGGAGATAGGTGCTGAAATCCATTATCTCAAAATTCATTTAGCTCCATAGATAACTAATTTAAAGCTATCCAAAAACCCAGAAGGGATTCACTGCTCCTGTAGCCAATAGCCTCTACTGCAGCAAATCAAGATCACTGAGATCACTGGATTGCCAGGGGCATTATTCCTAGATCTCTACTCAGTGGAAGCTGCTTGACACATGTCTGCTTTGACTGTTGTCCTGACCTAGGAGATAAAATGGTGATGTTGGACATGGCTAGCAAACCAATGCAGATAGCTATGCCTCTTTTGTCCATATCATTATCTGATGGTTTCTCAATCCTTTTCTTTGATCCCCATTCCTTCCTCTGAGGCTGAGAGAGTGTGAGCTACCTAAGGTTGTTCAGCAGGTTTCAGTGGTTTTGCAGGGATTCTCATCCTCACCTCCCAGAGTCCTAATCCAACACTAAAACCACTACACCATTCTGGCTCTGGACCAAAAAATAGCCACATATTTTAGCTTAACGTTCTTTCAACCAGTAAGTAACCATTGGAGAGTGCTGTGTCGCACCCTCAGGACTCAGATAGTGATGCAGAGGACAAGATGAGGAAGAAGGGCAAGATAGTGAGAGTGCTATGCTAGTAAGGCAAAGGGCCAAGAAAGCATGGCAGTTGCTGAATAGCAAGACACAGAGTTAACAGCAGCTACCACAGGATAATGAAGGAGAGAAAAGGAGAGGCTATGGAGGTTGAAGCATACAAGGAATCAAATGTTCATTAATCACAGAAAAGCTGCATGTTGACAACAGGCCATAAATTCCAGAACCTCCCTCAGGCAACTTGTTGCTTACAACATATCTATCTGGTGGAAGCAACATTTGTGACTTGTAACCCTGGTTTGTTTTTCCTGATAACCTCAGACTTTGCTTGCTTAAAGACGACACTTTTGAATCTCCCTTTTGGGCTGTCTTTTGGATTTGTTGATTGATTGTCTTGGATTTGGAAAGGCCTGAATAGACGACTATGGGCCTTTGCAGACTGCCAGAAATAGTGCACATTAAATTGAGGCACTGCCCTGGCTCAGTGCTAGGGAGTCATGGGAATTGTATTTTTTTCTGCGACATTGAGCCTTCTCTGTCAGAGAGCTCTGGTGCCACAATAAATTACAGTTCCCATGATTCCCTAGCACTGAGCCAGGGCAGTGCCTCAATTTAATGTGCACTATTTCTGGCAGTCTGCAAAGGCCCACACATCCCTTGGGGATTCTCTCATGTTCTGTTGCCTCCAGTGTGCTCTCTTGGTGACCTGGACTCATGTTTGAACCAAAACAGGACAGAGAGGAACATCATGGGGGCATGGAATCCCCATACAAAATAAGGGAAAGATGACTTGGGGGTAGTCTGTACTAGTAAAATTAAGCAAGATCAAACCAACTTGAAGCCTTCTTGGTCAGAAGACATATGACACAAAACCAGGTAGAAACTGATATGAAACCACACTCCAGGTCTAAAAGACAGAGCAAAAAGAAGTTCTGATACTCTGCTTTAACACAGAAAATGTGCATCATTGCACCTAGATATAATTAGCATTGTGTGAATTCGGGAATGTGGGAATGCTGAGGCAATGTACAGAAGAAGTCTGGAGCATGCACCTTGGGACCAGTGAGACAGAGCCACTGGCATCATTGCTTGCCATATATTTTTTTTATTTGAGCATACAGGCACACAAGTGGTTAGTTGCACCATTGAACCATTGAGCTGTCACACACCCCATGATGTGAAAGTATGACAAACACTTCAGGTCACCAATAATGCAATGGATGTCATTAAAACATATCCAAATTAGACAGTCCAACAGAGGGGCATGGAGTGAAGGGGGAAAGTAGGCATGTATAGGAGACCTCCATGATTGTTCTTTGCCAATGTGTCACT
>CM034703.1:8928237-8941663 GCA_020142125.1 Phrynosoma platyrhinos | reverse complement strand
TGGGATCAAACATTGATTGCAGCCAAGAAATCAGAAGAAGATTAAGAATGAGGAGTTTGGCTATGAAAGAACTAGAAAAGATCCTAAAATACAAAGACATACAACTCAGCACAAAAGTCAGAATCATACAAGCCATCATATTCCCTATTACCATGTATGGATGTGAAAGCTGGGCAGTCAAGAAAGAAGACTGGAGGAAAATCAACACATTTGATTGAAGAGTGATGAAGATTCCATGGACAGCCGAAAGGACAAACAAATGGGTCCTAGAACAGATCAAGATAGAGATATCCCTAGAAGCCAAGATGACAAGGCTTAAACTGTTGGACTTTGGACACATCATGAGAAGGCATGAATCATTGGAAAAGACAATAATGTTAGGAAAGGTGGAGGGAAGTAGAAAGTAGAAAGAGTAGGAAGTAGAAAGAGAGGAAGGCCACATGCTAGATGGACTTTATTAAAGAGACCATGAATAAAAATCTGCAGAAGCATTAGAGGACCAGGGGGGTCCTGGAGATGTCTAATCCATAGGGTCATCATTGGTCGAGACCAGCGCAAAGGCAATTAACAACAACAATGGGCAGTGTATCACTTGTGCAACTCTATGGCTGGTCACATGGGACATCCAATGGAATGGCAGCTGGAAGAGGGAGGTAATTGCTGCCCTTGGGTGGTGTGTTCATGCAATGATGCACATGAATGGGGTGGTGATGAAAACAAACAAACAAAAAAGAGGTGTGGCTTGACACTGTGTAGTGTGGACTTAGAGAAGTTCCTCTCTCAAGGATCTTAAAACTGAAGAAGAGTTGTATGTGGAAAGATGGTATTTCAGGTAGTCTGGATCATTACTAGCATTTGAATTTTGCCCAAAAATGGACTGGTAGCCACTGGAACGTTTCCAGGGAGACCTGGTGGCACAGTGGTTAAATGCCAGTTCTGAAGCCACAATGTTGTGAGTTCAATCCCAGGGGCTCCAAGGTTGACTCTGTCTTCTATCTTTTTATGGGTTGGTAAAATGAGTACTCAGATTATTGGGGACAATTAGCTTCCAAATTGCAAACCACTTAGAGAGTGTTGAGGTCACTGATACGCAGTATAGAAATGTCTGGTCGCTGGGGCAGTGAATCCACTCCAGATGTTTGCTTGAACTTTAAAAGACTTGTCCAAGGTCTGAACTTGTTTTAGAGACAGTCATACCATCTGTGAGGTGGTATATCCAATTTGTGTTTAAGGGTGCATCTACACTGTAGAAATAGTGTAGTTTGACACCACATTTTATAAGTGCTGTAGGTCCATCATATAGAATCTTGGGATTCATAGTTTTAGAAGGTATTTAGTCTTCTCTGCCCAAGAATGTTGGTGCCTTACAAAGTACAGTCATCTCTCTGTATCCACAGATTATTTATCCGTGGATTCAACCATCTATGGTTTGAAAATATTCCAAAAAGATACAAATTTCAAAAAGCAAAACTTGATTTTGCTATTTCATATAACAGACACAATTTTACTATGCCACTGTATTTAATGGGAGTTGAGCATCCATGGATTTTGGTATCCACAGGGGGTCATGGAACCAAACCCCAAGGGCTCACTGTACAAATCCCAGGATTGTGTACGATGGAGCCATGGCAGTTAAAGTGGCGTCAAGCTGTATTATTTCTACAGTGTAGATACACACTGCTGAATTAATGCAGTTTGGCACCACTTTAACTGTCATGACTCCCTGCTATGGGATCCTAGGATTTGTAGTTTGTTGTGGCATCAGAGCTCTCTGACAGAGAATGCTAAACACCTTACAAAACTATAAATCCCAGAATTCTATAGCATGGAGTATGGGAATTGTCAAGCTGCATTAATTCTGCAGTGTAGGTGCAGCCTTATTCTGAAGTTCAAAGGAACCTACCTACACTATACCAGAGATAGATGGGATATATCAGTGGGGTGGTGAATCTGATATAGCCTGAACTTTAGAAAGGAGGTATCCAAAGTGTGTGTGTGTGTGTGTGGGGGGGGTAAGGTTCAATAACCTGGATGACTCCAGGTTTACATACCCTCCCCCACTCATCTTGGAGTCCTTGGACCTCCAAAGCAAGGAAGATTTGCAAATGTAGGGGATTTATCCCTCTTCTTTTGAAGCCCAAAATATGCTGATCCGCAATAGGCATGAAGGCAAGTTAAAGGCAATCACATCCTGCAAGGCGAGTGACAGCTTTGGCATCCCATTAATACCCTCAGCATGTCACTGAGTAAGGCCTGGAGGCAACTCTGCTGCCCACATAACTTGCCAGAGGAGCCTGCCAGAGAGCAGATGATGCTGTCTGAAAACAAAAACAAGACACCCCCACCCCAATAATTTCCAGTTGGCATCTAAGATCTTTGAGGGGGGGGGACTTGGAGAAGTCAGAAAGGTTGCTATGGATTTTGGGATTAATTTCTGCCAGCAAACACCCAAGAAACATCTTTTAAATGCCAAGTTTGACATGGGAAATTGTAGGAATAATGACAACAAAAGAATGAAAGTCTACACAGCATATACAAAGCACTTTTTCTTTCTTTCTAGACCAGAGTTTGTGAAAGGCGCTTTTTTTTTTTTTTTTTTGAGAATTACAGCTCCCAGAATTCTCAGATTGCATTGGGAAACTCCAAGTTCTTCTTCCTGCTGACTGACAACAGTCTATTCCCTCCTACAAGGTGGGAATTAAGCAGTGCTGAAACCATTTAATGAAACTGATTTAATGTCTTTACTTTGATTAGAAACAACCAACAGGGTTAAGACCATTTACTCCTGTTATGCCACTTTAACTCACCTCCAGTTAAATAAGTTAAGGATATGGTCCAGTTAAGGCAACCATATACTTGGGTTTTTTTCCCAGCAAGATGCATTCAGAGATTTGCCTTTGCCTTCCTCTGAGGCTGAGAGAGTGTGATTTGCCCTAGGTCAGCCAGTGAGATTCCATGGGTCAGCGGCAACTACCAAACTGACCCTGGCTTCCCAGAGTCCTAGTCCAACATTCAAAGTACTGGCTCTCTTAGGCCATTAACTATGATTTTAAAATGAGGATAAGGAAGACTGTGACCAGGTGAACTGTGTAACTCTTCTGTCAGATGCCCATATGCTTAGTAGTAATGGGTGAAGTCCTGTTGTCCATGTGCTTTACATTGTTAAGTAAAGGAAAGGAGGACAGAGCAGCCTGGATCCCAGAACCTCTTTAGGATGCCAGCAACTACTATGGCAGTGAAGTGGAGCAACTCCAGGTTTCTACTGCCACCACTACCACTACTGTCTATCTGTCTGGAGTGTCAGCAACCCCCAAAGTGACTAGCAGTAACAGCGGCAGCTGCAGCAACAGTAGAGCAACTCTATGTTTCTGTTGCCACGTCCTGCCCCTTGCCACCTCCCCTGCTTCTACCTTTCCACCTATTCAACAGCTCCTTCCAAGTCTGGAAGGGGAGCTGGCCAGGGAGGCAGAGGAAGGGGAGCTGCTCATGGCCACCAAAGCTCAGTAGACAGAAGGAGATTCTCACCTCATTCACTGATGGTGATTTTGGGCAACCATCTCCTTTCTCTACCCACTGAGCCATACCTCACCCCACACCTTCAATGACTGGGGAGCAGTGGCATCACCCCAATTCAGGTGTCACCCAGTGCTGCACACACCCTCTAGTGATGCATTTGACTACCAAACTGACTATCATCAATTATCTATTTAACTACTGGATGTTCTGGGTAGGCAGGGAATGGAATATCTTGGAAAGGGGCACTACTGGCTGCCTGAAAGACCAAAGAAAAGAGTTCCATAGTGCACCATTTTGTTGCAGTTTTGTATGTCTTCTAATTCCAAGGCAAGTCTTCTCAGCAGACTTTCACCTTTGCAAGAATCAAAACTTTGTGAATTGCACCAGCCTCTTTCAGAACATCTGTAGCCTGCCATGAAGTGCTGCAGATTCCCTACACCATATCTGATGAGGAAAACTAGCAGAAGCATGGTGGAACATTTTGACAAGCTTCTGATATACCAACTTGGCCCCGTAACTGGAATTAATTAAGCCTTCTTGCTGTTTCTCACTGATAAATTCTTATAAACACAAGGAAAAGGTTCAGCGTAGCCTTATCATGCCAGAGGAATTGAAACATGGTGTCATGTTGGAATCCAGATGGTTTATCATTCATTGTGCAGTTTATGTCAGAGTGGGATATGACAGGGAGGGGGTATATCAAATGAACCACAGAGGCAAAGACAAGTGGGGCTCCCATTTTGATTATAGATAGCCATTCACACAGCAGAAGTCAGACTGTCATGACTTGGAACTTCTAATTCCTTTTCTGAGCTCTCTCCCTTCCTGAAACACATCACAACCTCAACTTTCCTTCTCAACTGTGGCTTGTTTTTGCTTTCAAAGTTTAGGTGTGTCAGTAGGACCTATGTGCAATATTTATGAGCTCCAGCTTTAAATGGGACCTTAATTGGTTTAGTCATTGCACTTGTAAGACAAGAACCTCATAACTAGGTAAGCAGAAAAGGCAAAGGAAAGGCATGGTCTGCCTGCCATCCCCCAGCAGAAACAATTGAGCCACTTAGAAGTTATAATTGCATTGTAGCTCCACGCATAATGCTCAGCATCCCCTGGTCCCAATGCTCATGTCTCAGCAGAATATACACTCCACCTAAGATAACTGGGGAAAAGAAGCCATTAATCAATAAACACATGCAAATGAAAAAATGCCTTTTGGCTGAGGCCTCCATTGCATATACTCTATGACCGAGGACAATATCACACTACACCGTTATAGCACATCAACTGCTATAGTTGTCTCCTGTGGAATCCTGAGATTTGCAGTTTTGGGAGGGGTGTCTTGGGTGTCACTAAACTATAAACAGGAGGCAGCCATAACAGTTAAAGTGGAATAATAGCTTTATAACAGTGTAGTGTGATAAAGGTATGAGAGGTGAGTGAAGATGGCTTGGTTCTCATATAACAGAGGTGGGCAAGTTGTGGCCCATCATGGAACACATGCAGACCCTGGACCAACTGTTGTGATCCTTAAAGCCCCCACCAGTCCTGCAAACCATCATCCCTTTTTAAAGGGGTGGCGCAGTGGTTAAATGCCTGTACTGCAACCACTCACTCATAGACCACAAGGTTGTGAATTCAGTACTAGCCAGGGTTCAGGCTCGACTCAGGCCTGCATCCTTCTGAGGTCACTAAAATGAGTACCCAACTGTTGGGGGGCAATGAGCTTACAGTTGTAAACTGCTTAGACACCCCATAGCGCGGTATGAAGTGGTATATAAGTGAAGCTGCTTTGCTTTGTTTTGCTAAAAAGGACATACTTTGCATGCAAATTTTTTGCTCCATAAAGCTTACTGGACACATGAAAAGACACAAAATACCCCCATCTCCCCAACTATTCCCTCAGAACCTTTTATTTTCACTCAATGCCTCATTTGTCTTCTGGAGTCCACGTCAAAATGGTGACAGGAAGTGTCACAGCATTATTTCATGTCACCATTGTAAGAGGCATAGCAGAGGGAAATGGATGTAGTTGGGCTTTCTCTGCAAGTGCATGGATGATTGCACTGAGAGGGAAGGTGCTGGGACAGAAATTAGCCCCTGGTCCCCAGCCCTCATGCAGTTGCCCACTTCTGCTTAAGAACAATGGTGGACATAATGGGATAGTCCAGGTGCTGTGTTTGGCTGCTCTTGTTGTGTGCCTTCAAGTTCTTTCCAACTTATTGCAACCCTAAGGCAAACCAATCACAGGGTTTTCTTGGCAAGATTTATTCATTGCCTTCCCCTGAGGCTGAAAGAGTGTGACCCAAGGTCAGCTACTTGGTTTTTCATGGTTCAATGAGGAATCCATCTTTGGTCTCCAGAGTCATTGTCTAACTCTCAAACCACTACCCCACTGCCACTTTAGCTAAATGGAAGTGATCTTCCATGAACCAGAACTCACCTCCAAAGGGACCACAAATAGGGAGATGCAAAACAATGATCTGTCTGTTTGTCTGTCTGTTTATCCATCTATAAATGTACCCCATGGGGTCATTTTTAAGCCAAAAAGTGTACTGTTTAGCTGATTAAAAATAATAATAATCAGAAAATAATAATAATCAGAAAATGCTGTTTCTTGTACAGAAAAATCTTATTCTGTGCAAAGTCCATGCATGGGTCTAATCTACACTGCAGAAATAACATGATTTTATACCACTGTAATTACCATGGCTTATTCATATGGAATTCTGGAATTCATAGTTTTGTGAGATATTTAGCATTCTATGGCAGAGAGCTCTGGTGCCATAATAAACTACAAATCCCAGAATTCCATACTATTGAGCCATTCCAGCTAAAAAACACATTAGGTTGGAAGTGCTTTGATTTTGTATTCCTGTACGACAGGGGTATTAAGGGAGTTAGACTGTGCTCTTTTCCAGCTCTAGGATTTTATGATTCTAGGAAGTCAGCTGTTGTCAGACTTCAACTCTTAGAATCTCATTGAAGTCCAAATCTTATTCAAAAGATATAATAAACTGACAATCACTGAGGTATATTGTCCTGGGGTGAAGGGATCCATAATCTGATATGGTCTAAGGCAACTTAGTGTGTTCCCACTTAAACAAATTATGTTTGACTGTGTTTAACTATTGCTCTACAACTCCCTTGAAGCCAAGATTTAACAACCAGTGTACCAGCCCCTTAACATGCTGTGGTGCCTGGAATCACAATATCCACATTTCAAGAGAGATCTACTTGGAGGCTGGCTTTCTCCCAATTTGCTCCCACTATTTTCCCCTCTTGTCTTTCCTGGCAACAGGTTGCACATCTGTGAGATCTGACTATCACCCCCAAGTTCATACATGGAAAGAGGGAAAGTAGGAAATGATAGGTTGTCAGTTTCCTTTTATAAAGAAAGAAAAATAAAGGTGCCGTTGCTGTGTCAAAGAAGCCTTCAAAGGCATTCAGAATAATACCCACATCTCCTTTAATGATTCCATTTAAGCTGTCATTTTCTGCATTTACCTCTTCGCATTCAAACATGACTGCACTTAATTCCACCACCCCACCCACCGAAAATCTGGTGCTAGTTTCTTACACACAGAAAACTGTGTGTGTTTGTCTGTGTGTGGTGGAGAGACAGACAGAGAGGGAGAGAGATAGGAAGAAAAGAATGATGTTGTACAGTACATTTCAAAAGAGCAAACTTCATATAGGAAAATTAGCAGTAATTTTGAGGTTACCCCTGAGGGGGGGGGGACTAATAAAGCTTGCAAAACTGGTGCACACTCAACTTTTCTTTTCATTCTAAAAATGCAAAAAAGTTTCAGAAAGTCCAGTCTTTAGTTGAGCTTAAAGGGAACTGGGATATTGCATGGACTCATCAGCCTGGATCCAAATGGTCAGTCCTAACTAGAGTAGACTTCCTGAATCAATTGTGGAATGGTGAGTTAACACATAAGTAAATACCACTGATTCAGCTGCTTTACTTTAGCTGGGATTAATAAGAGGATTCAAGGCATTGAATTTTGTGTTTAATTGAGGTGCTCTGCAGAAAGATACAAAGGGATGGGCTCAGTCTAAGAATGTTGAGCAAACTGTTGTTTTGTCTAATAGATCTAGGCATGTTCTCAGAGCATGGCACAATTATATCAACTTTTTCAGAAACTTGGAAAGGTCAGGAGTTGGGAAGATTTATATAGATATATAAAGGTAAAATGGCCAAATATTTGAATTAAGTTAAACAGAGGGAAAGAAAAATTACAGATTCAAAGAAATTAGAAAGTAAGAGATGACTAATAAGAAAATGAGTAAAATATATTGGAAAACAAGGTTAAAGAGGTGGGTCAAAAATATCAAAAATATAAAATGTTATTATAAAGAAGATAAGCAATTAAGCATGATGTGGAAATGAACCAGTGGAGGATGGACTAAGGAAGTAGTATGAATGTTATGTTTATGTATGTAAGTAAGTATATAAGATGGAAGAATTGTTAAATGGAAGACAGAAGAACTATTAAATGGAAGATGGAAGAATAGTTATGTTATGTTAAGATATGAATGGAATGTAAGAATTAATTTTATTGTAGTAACTTATTTTAATATATATATATATATATATATATATATATATATATATATACACATATGAAACTTGGGGTCTTTGCAAACTGTTAGAATTAGTGCAAATTGAGTCCACTTTAGCTGCCCTGGCTCAGTGCTAGGGAATCATGGGAATTGTATTTTTTTTTCTGAGACATTGAGTCTTTTCTGTCAGAGAACTCTGGTGCCACAATAAACTACAGTTCTGCAAAGGCCCTTCTGCTGGCTTCACACCATGTGCCCCACCATGCAGAAGGCATCAGGATGCTCCCTTGGTACAGCATCCATACATGCTGAGCCAAAGGAATACTGAAAAGCTGCCACCATGGCAGCAAGGGTGCCTTTTTGCCACTATAAAAAGGAGTGGCATTTGCCAGCTCTTTCTAAAGCAGCAAAGCACTAGATCAGGGCTGCAGGGTTGCTGCAACCCCAATCGCTTGCCACCACCCCTTTTGCGTGGTCTGTACCCAGTCAGCTTGGAAGAAGAGCTGTAAAGCAGAACATTGTAGCTCTGTAGCTTTGCTTGTAAATATTCCTTAGTTCATAGAGTCAATAAATCATAGAATTCTAAAGTCGGAAGAGACCCCAAGGGCCATCCAATTCAACTCTCTGCCTTGCATGAATATACAATTAAAGCACTCCTGACAGATGGCCATCCAGACTCTGTTTAAAACCTCCAAAGAAAGAGACTTCACCACACTCCAAAGCAGTTTATTCTACTGTTGAACAGCTCTTACCATTAGGAAAGTCCTCTTAATGTTGATGCAGAATCTCTTTTCTCTTTTCCTGTAGTTTACATCCATTGCTCTGGGTCCTAGTCTCTAAAGCAGCAGAAAATAAGCTTGCTCCATCCTGAATTGCAGGAATGCAATGGTTCAAGTGGTTAATACACTGACTCTCTTGATTGCAAAATCGACAGGTTGGCAGTTCGATGTCCAAGTGCTGCATGATAGCATGAGCTCCCATCACTAGTCCCAGCTTATGCCAGCCTAGCAGTTGGAAAGCATGCAAATGCAAGTAGATAAATAGGTACCACTTTGGTGGGAAGGTAAACAGCATGCTGTGCAATCATGCTGGCCATATGATCACAGAGTAGTCTCTGACAACACTGGCTCTTCAGCTTAGTAGCAGAGATGAGCACCACCCCCTATGGTCAGACACAACTTGACAACCTTGTTAGTGGGGAATACCTTTACCTTTACCTTTACCTTTAACCATCCTGAATATGACATCCCTTCAAATATTTAAACATGACTATGATATCTCCACATTTCTCCAGGCTAAACATGCCCAGATCCCCAAACTACTCCTCATAGGGCTGTTGAATTTCAGTGGTGTGGTGTGCTTCAAAATCCAGCAGAGCCAGGGAACAAAAATCCAAACTTTTACAAGTAGAGCTTTATTGTTTCAAAGGGCAAAAATAAGCAAAGAAAAAAAATACAGTCTACCATAGGATCACATCATGCTGATGTGGTTGAACAAAATAGTTACAGATCCATGTTTCCAGATCCTGAAGTTACATTGTAAAAGCAATATAAGCATATTATAGTCCAAGAAATAACTCCATAGTTAGATCCATTGTGAACACACACACAATCAAGAAGAAGCAAGAAATATAAACAATTATAGACAAAGGATTTCTCAGCCCTGCCCTTTCTCCACCTTTTGGGTGCTAATCTTATATTGATTGGATTTTATGTGTATGATGTTTGTCAACCCAGCCCCTTGCTGTCCATCATCCACCACACGGTTTTCTTTCCCAGGCTAACAATGTTTTGATTACTGTTATCTGAACTCAGCCTTTACCAGCTAGAAACTTCTGATGTTATGACTCTCTGGCCACCTGGACTGGGTTGTTTTTGTTTGCCTAGATGTTGTTCCCATGAGGAAAAATTACAGACACACATCTCTACATTTCACCTTTGACTGTATAACCCATCTATATTCTAACAAGGGCATGGTTTCCAGACATTTCACCATTTTGATCACCCTCTTCTGGACAAGCTTCAACATGTCAAACTCCTTATTTAATTGTGATGACTAGGACTGGACATAATATGGCAGGTGATGTCTGAGCAAAGCAGAATAGAATAGTACTATTACTTCCCTTGAACTAGACATTATACTTCTATTGATGCAGCCTAAAATCGCATTGGCTTTGTTAGCTGCCACATCACATTGCTGACTTGTGTTCAGCCTGTGATCCTCTAAAAGCCTTTTCAGACTGCCAGAAATAGTGCAAACTGAGTCCACTTTAAGGGTTAGGGTTAGGGAATAATGGGAACTGTATTTTATTGTGGCACCAGAGCTCTCTGATAGAGAAGGCTCAATGTCTCAGAAAAAAAAACAAAAAACGATTCCCATGACTCCCTAGCACTAACCCTAACCCTTAAAGTGGACTCAATTTGCACTATTTCTGGCAGTCTGCAAAGGCCCTAAGACTCTTAGATCCCTTTCACATGTATCACCTATCCTATATCTGTGTATGTCACAAATTTCAGTTTTCAACATCTGAGCCACCCAATCACATGCAATTTTGGAAGCCAAGTAGGGCCAGAACTGGTTAGTATGTTCCACCACCTGCAGCTTTTAGTATTGCTTGTGGGTACAAACTTACACACACTCTTTCTGATTCATAAGGGAACTTGACTTGAATCCCCTCTAGATGTCAATATCACATCTACTTTCCTGGGGTGAGCATAGGCTATGGAGGTGAGTCATAACAGTATTTAGTAGCAAAAGCAAAAGCAAAAGCTCTTTAATATATTTTTCTGGACCATGATTTTACATGTCTGTCCTCCCCATCCTACACCTAAATCTGGTCCTGTGTCACATCTCAAAGGATTTACCTTAATCTTCTTATCATCCCACTTCAATTTTGAGTTACAATTCATCACCCACCCCATTCACCCTTGAGAAGTTCACAAAATTAGTTTCTTTTATTGCTTCATTGTTCTCTTTGCAAATAAGATTCCCTTCTCTTTATCCCTTCCCCTCCCTTCCCCTCCCTTTACACAGTAATAACTGCAAGGCTGGCAGAAATCTTTGCCTTCTGAATTTCTAGCTGCCAACCAGCTCTTCACCAAGTGGTAGACATCAATGGATGGCTTGTATTGTGAAACGGCTCAGATGGCCCTGAATCAGAAGTTTAATATCACAATTACATCTCCACAAATGTATTCAGCAGTGGAGCATTTGCAGCTGGTGGCTTCGATGTCAGACAAGTGGTGCCCTGGTCTTCAAAGAAGCCATGCAAGGCATTCAATCGCAAAAATTCAGACATAGCCATGTTAGTCTGGAAGATCAGTATGCAAAGGGATCTTGTAGAACCTTTGAGACTAACTGTGTGAAAGACGTTGCAGCATACACTTTCATAGACTTGGTCTACTTTCTCATTCCATGCATATGAGAATATAGACCAAGTCTACAAACGGTTATGCTGTCCCTAAAAATGGATCAATACTTTGATGAGGTCTTTAAAGTAGATTCACCCTACACCATATATGGAGCCACCATGTATGAATGGGGTAATTTCCAGCTATGAAAGACTCACACAATGCGATACCATAAAGGAGAACAATGGTGGGCATCCTTTTGTTGTTTTGCACACAAGTTCCCTTATGTATTCAGTTGTACATTTTTGGCCATCACATAATGCTCATATGCAGTTCATTTTGTTTGTAAGAGTGACGTAAGGCACATACTACTGCACATAGAACTGTACATTCTTGGATGATGCACAGTTATGCATTAGTACTTTCAGTGTTCCACTTGATTCTCTGTGGGAAACAGTAGGCATATTCACAGGTAATTCAAGGGGTTGCACAATTTTAATATTCACCAGAAAGGTACAGTTGCACTACTACCGTTTACATTAGTGGGTTTGTGCTATGCAAACATGAAAAAGAAGTCAGTATTACCCAAAATGGAAGGGTCCCAGGAGGCACCCACAATTGTATTCATTGGGGAAATAAATTTAGCTCAATAGGAAACAGCGAGAGGGCTTTGGGTAATATTTAAAAAGCCAGGGTCTAGCCAATGTACAGCTGTTCCAAACCAAAGAACTCCAGACAGCAGATACTAACTTAATTTGTTTAATTTATGACAGCAAGAGGAAATCAGTTTTCACACAAAACACATACTCAAACACACATACAAAAACAAACCATATAAAGGTGGTAGCTGGTGGTAATTTAGAAGATTTAGCAGAGGGCAATACTTTACTGGGTTCAGGGAGGGAACTTTGATCAGCAGACACAGAATGAGTCTGGCTCAGCACACAGCCTAGGACCTGAGTTTTCCTGAGTGTGCCGAGGCGTCAAGGGAGAAATGGACAGGGTGATTGTCTGAACTCAAAGGAGACCATATTGAGACTACCCAAATTGGCATATTTATAGGATAAAATGTGTACTGGACAGATATTCAGGTGTTTGAGTGGATTTTTTCCAGGAAGAATATTGCCCAGAAGTCTATGGAAATGGCAAGATAATCAATTCGAATGTCTCACACAAAGAGATGTCATTTCCAGAGGTAAGAGCCTTTTGATTCCCAACCTTTTGGCAAGTACCCAGGGTATCGCTCACCATCACATTTCTGTGTGAAAGGATTATGCAGGTTCCAGCCTCAATGGACCAATTATGTCTACATGCACTAGTGCTTCCAAGCTGAACACACCAGATGTCCTTATTTGGGCAGGCTATTGTCCTCACTTTGGGTGCCCTCAGTGGCTGTGTGACCAAAACATCCATTTTAATATTAAGTTGATATCAAAGGTTGACTAGGGGGTGAAGGAAGGCTAGTCTATGGGGGTAACACCAGGATATGCCAGCTATTATTGGCAATAGCCATGGCATACCATAAGACGCAATGGACCATCATCTTGCTTTTGCTAGTCAAGTCACAGATACTCATATGAAGCAAATCTGAAATAAGAACACCTGTCAGAAATGGCTGCTCTGAGAGTCAAGCCAAACCAAAAATGGGACTCAATTTATCCTGTACATTTGTACCAATAGAAATGTAAAAAACTTTTCATTGATCTTCCCCCACCCCACCCCCTCAAAAAATTCCTACTGCCATCCTCATCTTTGTCCCAGTTAGTTTGTTGGATTGCAAGATTTCTCACCCTGCTCCACAGATATCTCTTGCATGGACATTTTGGGCTGGGATCCTGTTGGTTAGTCTCAGCTAGAGAAGACTCATTCAGTCAATTGTTGAATAGTGAGTTAATATATAGGTAAATGCCATTAAATCAATGACTGCTGTAGGTGGGACTAGCAGCTGGATTTAGCTCTCTGTGTATTTTGGTATGCATTTTCCCTAATGTACA
>CM034703.1:8899914-8915728 GCA_020142125.1 Phrynosoma platyrhinos | reverse complement strand
TACACTGGCTTTCCTGCTATCTTTTAACATTTAAAGCTGGTCACATAAAGCTGGTCACAAAGCTGGTCACATAAGAAATAAATCTTCTCCAGGAATGTCCTGTTCAAGTTGAACAGGACAGAATTTCTTGGTGGGTAAGAGAGCAAGTTTGGAATTCTATCGGCCCAACCACTCTTCAGAAATGATCAAGTCCTTTGAAGATAACGGCAAGATAAGCAAGAGTGTCAAAAGAGTAATGCCTCTTGCAGAAGATTAAATGAGAAATTTAAAGATTTGACTACTGGAAGCAAACCACACAATGTTTTACTCTCCTATTCTTCCTCTTATTGGGTTTCCCAACCATTGGCAAATCCGTTCTTGACTGGAAACCAAATAATAGAGAATATTATTTCCATTTTATTCAGAGTCTTCAATCTTATCAGTATGAACTACAGGTGAAATTGGATCTATATACATAAATAGTTCTTTGGGGATGCAATACATGTGGCAAAAAGTACCTGTGAGTCTGATGAAACTGTCTAACCTCGAGTCAAGTGATGGAGAGTTTGTTTCTCACATAAACTCAAACAGTTAGTTGAAAACTGGCTGCATGGTTGTGTTAGAAACCTGTGGTCAGTTGTGCCCCTTGAATCTTGCCACATTTTCACCACTGATGAAAAATATGGGCATGTTTCAGGGGCTTGATCTACATGGCCTTTGCAGTCCCTCTAGTTCTGTGGTTCTATGAAGCCATTTGAATCCCATTTCCAGAGAAAAGTGACATATATATATACATAGATATAATAAATTATATCCAGTATGAATTCGTATGCACATTGGGTAGTGCATTCAGATGTTCATTTCACTGGACAACTTTGCCATTTGACACAATGGTTAAACAGCACAATCAATGAATATATCCACTGTGGCGATTTAAGCCACACAACTTCTATGCAATATCTCAGCCAATTGCTAAATAAATCATAACATTAAAATAAACCTCTTGCAAAATAAACCATAACATTAAAAACACCTCTGGTGTTTGATGCCAACTCTACCCACACATTTATCCAGGAAACAAGACCTAATCCCTGTACATGTCACTTTGGGGGCACTGAGGAGATAAAACTGGACTTACTTTTTCGTTTGCATACAAAAAGGATTTTGAATTTGAATTGACATTCTCATATACCAAGGGCATATATATGTCTGTCCCTAGTTTCCACTCCACCAAAAACATCTGAGGAAGTAGACTGAAGTCTACAAAAGCTCATGCTGCCAACTTCTTTCTTTCAGTTAGTCTCAAAGGTGCTACAAGTGTCAGAGTAAAATGCACTCTGAAGAGAAAATGCCATAGACGTGACTGGGGCAAAGAAACTGGGACAAAGATGAGAGGGTTACTTTAGTATAGTTGGGAGCCATGATGACTCAACATTTGAACAGTCCTGAATCACAGGGGGCTGATGCAACACTAGGCACAGGGTTGAGTCAGAAAACTTCAATTCTGCAGAGTCATATCAGGTGACTGGAAACTGGGTGACATCCCAGGAGTGGTCTGGACTAATATCCTAGAATTGGATACTCATGTGTGGGTGATTGCATATAGAGATACTGGCAGATCACTTTGTTAGTCTGTACATAGTCTGTAATGGAAAAATAAAGAACTTCTTCATGAGACAAGAGAGAGTCCAGCAGTTTTGTGTCATGCTGACAGCTGCCTATGTGGGAGGTTTTTTTTTCCTTGCAGTGTTTGCAGCCTGCATAGAACTTCACAGTGAAGACTGATCTTTGGCGTCTGTTCCAGCGTAGATTTTCTGCACATGTTGTATTCAGTTCATATGTGCCCTAACAACAGGACATCTCTAAATAGTGATTAAAAACAGCTGTCAGTCTATTTCATAGAATTGTAGAGGTAGAAGAAATCTCAAGGCCATTCAATCCAACCCCCTGCCTTGTATGAATACAGAATCAAAACATCCCTGACAGATGGCCATCCAGTTTCTGTTTAAAAACCTCCAAAGTAAAAGAGTCCACCACTCCCTGATGCAGCATATTCCATTGTCAAACAGCTTTTGCCATCAGGAAGTTCTTCCTCATATTCAGGTGGAATCTCTTTTCCTGTAGCTTGACTCCATTGTTCTGTGTCCTGTTCTCTGGAGCAACAGAAAACAAACTTTGTTCCATTTTCAATATGACATCCTTTCAAATATTTAAACATGGCTATCATGTCACCTCTTAAACTAATATCTTTTCTAGACTAAATATCCCCAACTCCCTAAGTCACTTCTCATAGAGCATGGTGTCCCTTTTCCATTTTGGTCACCCTCCTCTGGACACATTTCAGCTTGTCAGTATTCTTCTTACACTGTGATGTCCAGAACAAGACACAGTATTCCAGATGAGGCCTGCCCAAAGCAGAATACAGCTAGCCCTCCACATTTGCAGCTTTGACTGTTGTGGATTTGATTAATATGTTCTCTCTAGGGACATTATCACATGGGGCAAATCTGCTGGTTAATCCACACAAATCCCAAACAAAAACTGGATTTGTGCCTCGCGTTTTCACACGACGTCGCACAGAAACTGGACAGAAAGTGGACAGAAACTGGTGTTATCTGAGATCTTTTGAAATTTGGTTGTTTGGAGGAAATGCAAATGTGAAATAAAGGTAATTTCTCATTTACCGTAATGTGAAAAGCAAATGCGCATTTGGGAGCATTTCCCTGCTTTTCCCATGGTTCCAGCGAGCATTCCTCTATCTGCGCATATGCAAGAAGCTTATTTCTAGTACATTTACGGGCTTTTCTCACTTGTGTGTGAACGTTAAATGCGCTTACTTTAATTTTGCAATTAAGGTAATTATGTGTGAAAGCCATATGCGGAATCAAGGTTTATTTTCGGTTTATTTTTGAAATGCCTCATTTTCACTTTATTATCGCTTTCTGGCACACGTGTGATAATGTCCTAGGTCTTCCAGCATGACTCTGCCAAAAGTTGACAATAGAGTCCACTGGAGAGCCTAAAGATTCCTAGAGAAAACACTTCTCTAGGCATTTGTAAGTCCTCCAGCATGATTCTATGGTCAGCTTCCAGTGGATGTTAATCACAGAGTTGTTCTGGAGGACCTTATTGTTATTATTATTATTATTATTATTATTATTATTATTATTAAGCTTTATTTATAAAGTGCTGTAAATTTACATAGCACTGCATGTACAATAAATTAAAATAGATAAAATAAAATAAACCTGTCCGTGGCATACATTCTAAGAAAACAAATATAATACATATTAATACATATTAACATTCAAACCATAAAATATAGCAAACAAACAGATTAAAATAAACATTGGATAACAATCATATCATGTCTGGGAATGCTTCCCTGAACAGTATTGTCTTTAATTCATTTTTAAAGCTGGTTAAAGAGGTGATAAACCATGCTCATGGGGAAGGAGGTTCCGAGAGTGAGGGGCACAAGTAAAAGTGGGTGGATTTGAATGAATGACTATGAAGCTTCTTTGCTTGGATCTGGGGTGGAGAAGTGAAAATCCTCGGTTGGGACAGTAGTCCTTGATTACCAGATCGGAGGGCACAAGTGAGAATGTATGAAGAAACAAGCTCTGATAAATAAGGATATATAACCCATGCAAGGCTTTAAAAGTCATCAACAGAAGTTTGTAACGAATATGGAAGGGAGAGGGAGCCAATGGAAGGACAACAATAAAGGAGAAATATGATTGAAGTGGTGAGGAGACATGATGATGTGTGCAGCTGAATGCTGGACAGAAATTAAAGGATGGAGGTGAGAAAGAGGAAACCTTGGAATTCCTAGAGAGGTGTTCCCTCAGGTAAGAAAACATAGTAGTTTATTTGTGGTTTTTCCATGTTCATGGATGTTCTGCACTCCTAACTCCAGTAAATGTGGCAGGCCCACTGTAGAATGCTACTATTACTATTACGATATAGATACTATAGATGCAGTCTAGAATTGCATTTGTTCTTCTGCAGATATAAAAAAAATCTTGCCCCATTTAGGACAACAACATTTGCAAATGTGCTTTCTATTCCTACCTCCAGCATTTGTTGCCTAAGGCACCAGCCTCAGACTGTCCAATAGAAGGGCTGATTCTAATATTGTGAACTCCTTGAAGAGAGGAGAGTTAAGGTACTCAGATATTGCTCAATGGAAATCCAGCAATAACAGTCCCATTTAGCTAGGGAACTTTTGGAGATAAACTACAGGTATACCACACTGAACAAAACAGATGTATTTCCGGGCATTACTTCTTTAACAGAAAATGTGCTACTAGAGGCAAAAATAAGAGAAACAATAGGGACAGGTTCCTGCACCATAAAAAGAAGTTCAATATGTTTCAGCAAATTTTTTATTCAAAACTAACAATATACACAAGGGGACACAGTGACTTAGTGGTTAAGACACAAGTTCTAGTGATTGTAAGGTTGGAAGGTTGGCAGATTTAGGCCCAAGTGCTGTGTGATGGGGTGAGCTCCAGTATCCCAGCTTCTGCCAACCTAGCAGTTTGAAAGCATGTAAAAGTGCAAGTAGATGAAGAGGCACCACTTTAGTGGGGAGGTAACAGTGCTCTGTACAGTCATGCTGGCCACAAGATCACAGAGTTATCTTTGACAATGCTAGCTCCATCAGCTTAGTAATGAAGATGAGCACTGCCCCCTACAGTTGGTTATAACTAGACATACATGCCAAGAGAAGTTTACCTTTACCATAACAATAAGCACATATGAAATGAAGCAACTAGGTCAGAAGCCTTGCTTAAGTAAACACATTTGGAACTTTCTAGAGACAATCTGAAGGCTTCTTCCAGAATGTATCCAGGGATTTCCCCCCTCCTTTTACCAGCATCCCCTTTTTTATTTATTTCTGGCCAAACATACAGGTTTATGCATTTTTTTCACATGCTGGGGGTACCTGGTGAGTCTACCTAGGGGGACTGCAGACTGGTGGCACAGACCATTCCGGGAAGCGGTGGACTGGGGCCACAGCAACCCCATGCCATGGCCCCAATCCTCCCTTTTGCCACCCCAAAAAGAGCAGCAAAATGCCATTCCTTTCAGGGGAGCAAAAGACTGCCCTAAGAGCCAGCACACGGCTCTTCAGCACCCTTTCCGGTGCAGCACATCAGAATGCTAACCCGGGAGGGTGCCCTGATGCTGTGTGCCATGCATAATGGCATGCGGTGTCAGGATGGCATCAGTGTCGGGTTGGGGTGGCCGGCGTGTGGCTGCCCCGCCCCAACTCTGCCTCCAGAAGCCCCTAGTCTCCTTTTTTCTTTCTCTTTTGCAGTTCACACAAGCTTAGTAAGGGACTCTGGATATAGATGCTGTTTGCTTTCCCATGCTTAAAGGAGGACTGGCTAGAGCATAATCCCATCCTTTCTCAGCTCAGACTTTATTACTGCAAACACACCACTGTGACCTGACACCAAATGTCTGTTTGTCTAATCTTCCTTCACCATCCTCCCAATGCTGAAGCTACTAAAAAAAAACCTTCCAGTTAGACAGAAGACCAGGATATAAAGCAGGGCTGGACAGATTTTATAAAAGGAACCTTAAACGTTAATGGAGATATTCCTGTATTCCTTTTTTTAACAAAATGGAATGCTGTTCTCATTCTGTCCTTTCTTGACTCAACTACTAATGGAACCAGACACACAGAGGCAAACACCAGGCCACATTTTTTAGAAGAACTCTATTAATTTGTGTCCTAGCAGTGATGACTCCAAGACAGGGAAGAGGCATATATTAATTCCTCTTCTCCAGGTTACATTGCTAAGTTAACAAGTTTAGGTGAGAAGTGTTAACTGGCCTCCTGCTGCGAAGGCAAATAAAGCCTTTTCTGAGCAAAAGAAATTGCTTTTTTTCACCACATGATGGCAGCTAATGCTTAGAGATCATGAAAAGATCTTTGCGTAAAAGTAGATTGTTCCCCCCCCCACTCACACACACTGTCTCCCCATATGATCTATTTCTTGTTTATTTCTCCTTTTACTGGGAGGACACAAAAAGAAGGGGGAATTATTTAGAATCTTATAAACACAGAGCTGGAAGGAACCCCAAGATCCACCTATTCCACTTCCCTGTAGCTACCACTGAGACAGAGAATACTAAGAACTGTTTGATAGTAGAAAAGACTTAAGAGTTTATCATACGGGGAAAAATCAGGGGAAAATTGGGGTTTTTAACAGTCATTATCCTGGGAAAGTCATGCAATTGTGGTGAAGATTTTCAGACACATCATGATTAAAGAGGATTTATCCTGGGAATAACCAGCTACAAATAATCCATGGGATTTTTTCTTTAATAGTGATGTCATATGAAAATTTTCACCATGACTGCACAACTTTCCCAGAATAATGATTGTTAAACCCCCTGATTTTCCTTGATTTTCTCCATGTGATAAACTCCTTAGATTAGAAGGTAGTAGTCTTGCCTCCTTTGGATGCTGTTAAACAGAGATTCCTCCACAAAGAAAGTCTACTACCTTCCAAGATTTCTGAACAATTCTCACCATTGAGAATTGTTCTTCCTAATCTTTACTTGGAATATCCTTGGAACTCATAGCTTTGCATATCTTCCAACTGTCCCTGTATTGCAGAGACAGCCCTAATTAACCTATTGTTCAACCTTTTCAGCTGCTTTTAAAAATGTCCCACTTATTTTTTCCTTCTCCAACTTTCCTCCTTTATGAGCAGCTTAATTCCATTGTTGTAAACTGAGCTCAGAGTGAATAAGTAGTTTGCAGCCCCTCTTAGCTGTTCTTTTTCATTAACACCTTTTACTCCCTTGACTACACTCTGATGTTACTTGGCTACATGTGTCCCTCTTTTCATCTGTGGAATTTGGAAAGGTATGGGTTTGAGTCCTATCTTCTGAAGCTTCAGGGATAAAAAAAAAAAGGAGCAGTAGTTTAGACAATCCACAGAATCTAAAATCCTCAGAAAACTGCATAATGTAGAACACTACTCAGCACTGTTTCACACATTACATGGCATCACAACTGGGTACACCATTACATGGCATCACAGCTGGGTACACTATTCAGTAAGGAGCTGTGGTTATTCATGGTCCATGAAGAGTCTACGTTAACGATACAAACATGTTGTTGTTGTGTGTCTTCCAGTCATTTCCAACTTAGGGTGACACTAAAGCAACCCTATCATGGGGTTTTCTTGGCAAGTTTCTTCAGAGGGAAAAGTTTCTTTTCCATTGCCATTGTCTGAGGTTGAGAGACATGGGCTTTACATGACCAAGCCAGGATTTGAACCCTGATCTCCAGAGTCATAGTTCAACATTTAAACCACTACAACATACTGGCTTCTAATACAAACATATGTTGGACATATTCACATGTTATATCTGATAGGATTTTACATGGAATTAGTCAAATATAATACAATATATGAAGGGTTTTTTCACATCTCCAGACAGCATCAAGAGTGGAGTAGAAGCTGAAATAAAGAGAATACCAGCTGTTTTCTAGATTTGTGGCTAAGGAGAGATTTGGATCATTTATTTTATTTTAAATAGATGATTTTTTTTAAAAAATTGCATATTCCTGCACAGTAGGAAGTCAGACTAGATGGCCCTTGCAGTTCCTTGAAACTCTAAGATTCCATTAAATATTTATATCTGAATACCTGCCTGTTATGTAAATGACTAGAACTAGAAAGAAAAGATATATGTTGAACCCAAATTAAGGATGCTGATGACTACAAAGGCAACAGAAAATACAGAAATCAGAATTCCACAGATGAAAAAAAATGAACGGTCATGTGAAGCTTGGGTAAAGAAAGGGAAGAACTGTAGCTCAACAATAGAGCACATGCTTTACATGCAGAAGGTCACCAGTTCAATCCCCAGCATCTCCAGGTAAGATTAGGAAAGAATCCTGCTTGAAACCCAGAGAACTGCTGCCCATTACCTTTAAAATAAAAGGGCTAGGATCTAGTTGGGAGATGGATTTGAGGATACGACACTTCCCTCTATGTCAGTGGTGTGGTGAATCCATTCTGGTTTTTACTCCAAACTGTAAAAGAGCTATCCAATAGTTCTGTACTTGTTTTGGTGGCAGAGTTCAGCATCCTGAATTTTTTCATATATTAGCTTTGTGGTTGTTGTGCCCTTCCTCATAGTAGTACATAAAATGCATCCCTATTCCTGGACAATCCAGAAGCCTACACCACAGTCTATGGTTTAAGAGGTGATATTGGTTGTTTCAGTCAGGGTTTTTTTTATGCCAGACTTAAAACAGCGGGTTTTGTCCAAGCAGGGCCTCTGTAAAGGCACCATTACATCACAGCCTTTTCCAAATCTGTGACTCTTCTTCATCTAAGCAGTGAAAAAGGTAAAAGTAAAGGTAATGCCTTGACATTAATGCCTAGTTGTAATCGACTGTAGGGCAATGAAACCTGGTGATAAATCTTCCCTTGGACTGTTAACATTCCAAACATGTTAGGGTGCATCTACACTGTAGAAATAATACAGTTTGATACCACTTTAAATGATGCAGCTCCATCCTATGGAATCCTGGAAACTGTAGTTTAGCCTTCACCGTCAAAGAGTGCTAGTGTCTCAGATTACTACAACTCCTAGTATTCTGTAGGATGAAGCCATAACAGTTAGAATGGTGTCAAATGGCATTATTTCTCCAGTGTAAATGCACCCTCAGTTACAGCTCCCTTCAGTGGCTGATCAAGGTCACAGATATGGAAAAGGCTATGATGTAATGATGCCTTTGTATTTGCTGGGCACAGGGCTGGCTCCTAGGATCCTCTGTTGGCTAGACTAGTTGTCAAGCTGCCTGCGGTTACTTCAGCCACAGTTATCTCAAGGAAATTTACTGGGACTGGGCTCTCTTATCCTGGCTAGTTTGCTTATGAAGCTAAACTGGTGCCTTTTGCTTCCCTGCTTGTGAGGTATGAGATTCCACCGCAACATTAAGGAGAACTTCCTGACAGTAAGAGCTGCTTGAAAGTGGAATGTTCTGCATCTGAGTGTGAAGGAGTCTTCTTCCTTGGAGGGTTTTAAACAGAGGCTGGATGGCCACCTGTCGAGAGTGCTTTGGTTGTGTATTCCCTACATGGCAGGAAGTTGGATTGGATGGCCCTTGAGGTCTCTTCCAACTCTACGATTCTATGGACATTATCACACGGGGAGTTGCGGGGAGAAAGTGGAAATAAACGGGATGAGCGGAAGTCTTTAATTTACGGGATTTGTCCTGTTCCTCCTTGTCTGATAACTAAATTCGAATTTAAAAGGGGGTTAATTCGAACAAAAACTTGATCTTTTCAAATCCTCAAAAATCCCAAAAATGAAAAGATCAGGTTTGCGTTCGAATTAACCCCCTTTTAAATTCGAATTTAGTTATCAGACGAGGCGGAACAGGACAAATCCCGTAAATTAAAGACTTCTGCTCGTACCTGTTTATTTCCACTTTCTCCCCACGACTCCCCGTGTGATAACGTCCTATGATTCTCCCTCCCTTTGGACTCACCCACCTGGCCAGCTCTTCCAAGGCAATCTGCTGCAGTCACATCCTTTCCCAGATGTTGCAGATTACCCTACTGAGACCAATGGGCATGTGAGTTGCCTTCTCTTTTCTTCAGCACTGGTAGTGGCTTGATTAGTTTCTCTTGGAGGGTTTTCTTATCCCTTCAGGTTCACTTGGGTGCATCAGCAAGCTTGACCCTGGTGAGTCCCTCCAGCTTCTAATAGTTGTATGAACCGGATGTCACAGATGGAGAGTCTGTGCACCACAATTACAGACCTCAGGCTTTCTTCTGAAATGGCCACTGTCTCAACCAATGACTCTTCCTTCAGCAGTGGTGTACTAGAGGGAAAGTATTGGGCTCAGGCCTCTCCCTCTCTTCCAGAGCAAGTATGATAATATATACCCCAGGACCAGGATAATTTATGGCTCCCCCTTAGTATGTCAAGTGAAGTGATAATGAGGCTTTCAAAACTTGCTATTGTTCCCATTTCTTTTTCTTGTTAGTAGCTTCAATGTTAACCATTCTTTGCAGTTCTTTCTGTCTTAAAAATAAAAGCTAAAAATGCCTTTCATTGGCCTGATGAATTTTATTTAAAGCTGAGTGCCTTTTACAAGCAAAGTCTAGGTGGTTACAAGGAAGTACCATTGAGTTCCACAGAGCTACATGCCTAGTAACAATGCCTGGTACTAGTGTGGTTGTGGCCTGTAAAATGTGCTTGCAAGATCTGTATTATTAATAGCTTGTTTTGTTTTGAACGTCTTTGTTTTATGAAGGAGTTTTTAACCAGAGTGTGTGCCTCTTTGGAATATAAATAATAGAAAAGCAACAGATAAATATAGATATTCTGTTGGCATGACAAAGGAGATTCCAGGTGTGTGTGTCTGTGCTGGCAATGGAGGCTGTCATGTTATGGAGGCTGTGCACTTCACAATGTACCACCACTTCACAATGTACCACAATCCCAACTGTACCACCAATATCCCTCTTTAGGAGGGAGGTCCTGTATTTAGCTCTCATTCAGACTGCTCTTACAAATGTGAAAGAAAAGAAGGAGAGGAACAGAAATAGAGAACTAACCAGAAACTGGTTGGAAGAAGAAATAGGGGATGGAGAAAGAGGCTGAGAGCAAAGCTAACTGGATCTCATCCACATATGCTTTTCTGTAGAACAGAAGTTCACATTATACAGTTCACCAAGGCTGCTGCCACTCTGCAGAATTAATGCAGTCTGATATTGCTTTAATTGTCATGGATCCATCCTATGGAATCTTGGAATTTGTAGTTTGTTGAGGTGCCAAAGCCCTTTGACAAAGAAAGCTAATTATCTCATAAAAATACAAATCCCAGGATTCCATAGTATTGAGCCAATGCAGTTAAAGGGGTGTCAAATTGCATTAATTCTGCAGTGTAGATACAGCCCTAGTCCCTTCCCTCAGAGATCTCATTACTCCCTACCTTCCCAGATTCACTTCCTAAATGGGCAATTTGGAATTCAGAGACATCAAAGGGAATGATTCACACATGCCTTTTTTTTTTTTTTTTAGAAAACCAAAATTAGCATGATAAATATTTTTAAAAATGTGAATGACCATCCAATCATGGTTTGGAATCTGAATATCCAGAGAGTGTAAAATGGGGGAGATGCAGTTCTTTGGCCTTCCACTCAATTCTATTTTGAGTTTCTTTGAGTGCTCTGGTATGCTCAGGAATGTTGGGGCCAACGTATGGTCTGGGCTGCTGTAAACTGTTTTCTTGCTCTTGAGTTTCATTATTTCCTAAAACTGGTCTTAACCCAGAGGAGATTTTGCATAGAAATTAGTAAGAATTTCTTTAGTTTTGATAGACCTGACAAAATTGGCCTTTTACACACCACCTGCGACCAGGGATGCAAATATTTTGAAAGTTTTTCCCCTACCGTGAAACATTGCAATAGTTCCTTCCTTCCTTCCTTCCTTCCTTCCTTCCTTCCTTCCTTCCTTTTTTCTGGAAAATGTTTCTTCATTCTTAGATTCAGTAGCAGCTGGTGGCTTGCTTATCAGGGAGGTGATGATGGTGGTGGTAAATCTGCTCCGAAATTTATCTTGAAATTTAAAGGTGCTACCTAAGGATACCAAACCCAATCCATGGGATTGGTTCAGAACATTGAATACCAACTTTGAGGTAAACTTAGAATGGATTCATTACCCTCTGACATGGAACCCGGGTTCTGTCAGTTTTTAGATCACTTGACATCATGAATTTGTTTATTTATTGATACTCAAAGTGGTTTCTAATTAGGGTTGCCATAATTCTCTTCCACAAACTGGGACAAAATGTAGGACTAAGTATGGGCAAAAGGTAGGACATTCAAGAACAATGGAGGACACAACCAACTAAAAGCTAAAAACATTAATATAAACAGTAGTTTTGTGAGACATTTAGCTTTCTCTGTCTGGTGCCACAATAAACTACAATTCCCAGGATTCCTTAGCACTGAGCCAGGGCAGTTAAAGCAGTCGCAAACTGAATTGTTTCTGCAATGTGCTTTGAACTAGTGAAGGCTAAATGTCTTGCAAATCTACAACCCCCAGGATTTTATAGCATTGAGCCTGGGCAGTTAAATCAGTCCCAAACTGGGTCATTCTCACAGTGTGAGTCTTGGGCCTTGATAAGGCGTTCCACCATCTTCCCACAGAAGGGCCGGGGGGGGGGGGGGGGAGTTACCTGCCAGCAGCATGTTCTCAGAGGCAGGGCCTTCAGGAGGATGGCCTGGACAATGTGGCTGAGGGTTGGGTAGTAGAAGAGCCAGGCAGTGCCGGGGCCCAGGGCAATGAGTGGAGCATCTCTGAGGCAGCTTCACAGCACTGATGGAGGTGCAGTGAGAGAAGTGGCAGAGGCGATGGAGGTGGCAGGAAGGGGGAGTTTATGCCAGGTGGTGCCAGGGCTCAGGGCATTGCAGAGCATCATGGGCCAGCCAGCTCCTAGGGGGCATGGCATCGGTGGAGCTAGAAAAGCAACAGAGTTGATGGAGGTGGCAGAGAGGGTGAGCCATTAGGGGAGTTCATGCCGCATCCCCATCACACCTGACAAGAGCCTACCTCTCAGATAGAACTAGATTGCCGCACCCCAGAGGGGTGTGAGCCTATCCATCATCTTTCCTGTTTGCACCACTGCCCCTCTTCCTTCCCCTGCACCCTGGCCTTGGTCTCTCCCAAAAGTGTCACCATCTTGTGACACCTGACCCAGCCTGACCCAGTTTTAGATAGTTGGGCATCCCCCAGGTTCTAGTGCTCCCGTTGCTTCTCCCCTTACTGGAAACTGGGATATGAAGCTGGGGCATTTTAACAATCCTTAAAACTGTGATTTTCCCAGTTTTTTGGGATGAATGGTAACCTTATTTCTAACATACATTGAAATAGAACATCTAGAATACTACAGAATTCAGATAAGGAGCAATGGTGTGCCCTGTGAGTCTCCTTTGGAGGCTGGATGACTATATGTGAGGAGTGTTTTGATTGCATCTTCTAGGGGGTTGGACCTCATGGGCCTCGTGGTTTCTTCCACCTCTATGATTCTATCAATATAGAGTACAAAAGTTTAAAGAACATTAAGCTATGCATCCAATTTAAACACTACTTTGAAAGACATTAAGACAATGAAGTTATTATATACCAAAAACACATTACATACCAAAACCAGCACATCCAATTGCACATTATTCCATTCTGGTCAACCAAGACTGAAAGCCTGTGTAAATAAGAAGGTCTTTACCCACCAGCAAAAAAGATGGGAGGAGGGTCCAAAGCCTTGGAGCAGTCACCAAGAAGGCTCTTTCTCACATCCTTACCAGCTGAGTCTAGGCAGTGGTAAAATGGAGAGAAAGCTCTCCCCTAAGATTGTAAAGCTCGAGCAAGCTTGTATGAATCATGCAAATGATGACAGTATCCTGGCTTGCAATGCCTGCTAATGCTGCCTCCAGCTGGCAACTCTAATAAAGGAAAGGAAGTATGGCCAGAATCCTGTTGGCATCTTACACATTTGTTAAGTTCCCATACTGAAGCAACTTGACATTTCCCTGTGATGCAGAAGGTCCGTATTCATTTCAAGGTTATGGAAGATGAAATTGCTTATTTGTTGCTTTTGTACACAGGTATGCTTTGTGTGTGTATGTGAAAACTTCTCTTGCCTGCATATTGTGCACTGCGCATAGATATGCATGCACATCTTGTAGGGCATTCCACTGTACATGTTGTGTCTTGGCTCAGTTGTGCAATGTTGCTATTCAACTAAAGAACTGCATGGCACCATTAATTCAGAACAGCACATGTGGTGCAAACCTGATCTAATATCTTGTTCTGCATCTGTGTCTACTTATAAGTATTCTGGTCTGGGCTTCGTAGTTCCCTATACAGGGAGATATCTCTTCTGTTTCTATTGCTATTCAACAACATTGGATCTTCACACAGATCTATGCCTTCTCTCCTCCCTTTCCTTCATTTGCCACTCTCCTTCCTGCCTGCCTTCCAACCCCATGCTTTGCAGCCCCTTCCATCATCTCTGTCAGGGTTGTGCAATTCTGCACCAATAACAGCACCAGACTGTTGAGTCTCAGATGCACAGATAGGATCATCTGTCCATTGCTTCGTTGACTTTCTCAATGTCCTCCCTTCACTGGATTATCTTTCTTCTTTTTCCCAAAATACCTGATATTCTTCCCCAAGGTCACTGTGGGCTGTTATGTAAGAATTCCTCCTATAGAGATGGACAGAAAATATTGACAGTATTTGAGGCACTGATACATCAGAAGTACTTCGCATCCTGGATGACATTAGTTATGACAGGGAGTTTCCTAGCAATGCTAGACAACTGATATTAAAGTATCATCATCAGCAGCATATATGAGAGAGTGCATGTGCATGAACATACATTCCTCCACCCCACTTGCATATTTGTTGTTGTTGTTATGTGCCTTCAAGTCATTTCTGAATTAAGGTGACCCTAAGGCCACCCTTTAATGGGCTTTTCTTAGCAAGTTTTTTCAGAGGGTTTGCCACAGCCATCCTCTGAAGCTGAGAGACTGTGGTTTGCTCAAGGTGGGTTTCCATGGTTCAGTTAGGATTCAAACCTTGTTCTCCAGTCATAATCCAATGCTGAAACCACTGTGCCACTATGACCTGCCATATGATGACACATGTTTCCTATTCACCAGTGTTTGTTTAGGTGTTCATTTGTGGAGGTGGTGTTTTCTGGGTGGTGTTTTAAAGAGAAGAGACTACTTGAACATGAACATAGGAAGCTGCCTTATACTGAGTCAGAAGACAGAATCCTCTTGGTTTTGTACCTCTGTATACATGCCTTTACACATGTGGTTGTACTTTTATGACATTGTGCAATGAACATGTTCAATTTATTATTGCATGAGCTGAATTACTGACTGAAGTAGAGCTCTTGATTCTATTGGATTTATCCAACAAGTGATTGAATTAATTTACACATTCTTAGATGAACTGCATAATTATTTGTCAGTGCCTTAGTTTATCACTTGATTCACTGGGATTTCAGAAACAACCACTACACATTCTCCATTGCACAATGGAAAAATAAGTAGGCACATTGGGAGATACACCAACTGATTGACCAGTAGCTGTGTTCAGTAGAAGGGGACTGTACTTCCACTACTTGAAGAGTGTAGATTTATAAAACACAAGCATAATATAAGATCTCAGCCAGACACTTAGACCATCTAGTCAAGTACAACCATTTCTACCCAGTTATGGCTTTCAGGACACATTCTTTTCTATCCCTTCCTGGAGATCTATTGTCATCTCCCACCTTCCATAGTTTCCAAATCGGATGACACCAGGTGTATTAAAATCAGTATGGTACTTTCTGTATTCCACCTGGACTGAGCTCTGGAGAAAGGAGGAAAACCAATAGGCTACAGTAGACCTGGGCTTGTTGAAAAAGCTTCACTTGTATGACACCGATTATGAACTATAAAGTCCTGTATGGTTAGGTCCCAACTGTCTGAATATCTATGCGTGTCCGAGTTTCATGATCTTCAGAGAAGGCCTTTCTTTTTGTCTCACCACCCTCAAATGGGAGGATTGATTGGCCCGTCTTTGCTCCCTTTTCACCAACAGTCAAATGCCTTCCCTTGTGAATCTTGGGAAGTCCATATAGTCTTGGTCGGAGAGCCTCAGATTTGCACAAACTTTGTCTTGTGGTTGGCTGAATTGAGGACTGAGGACAAGCAGCCACACAAAGGGAAGGTATTTTTACCATATACCAAAGGAGTCACAGACAGAATTGGGAAAGTAGTGA
>CM034703.1:8876275-8887379 GCA_020142125.1 Phrynosoma platyrhinos | reverse complement strand
ATTTCTTTAAAGGAGAGAGAGTGGACTGGCCTAAAGTTACCCAGTGTGTTTCCATGGCTCAGCAGGAATTTGATCCTTGGTTTTCTGCAGTCCTAGTCTGACACTCAAAGCCCTGCACAACCATGGATTGAATACGTCTGTTGCATGACAGCCAAACAAGTGCAACATCATGTTTAAAGGAATGTACACAAGTATATGACATCAATGGATCTTTTTCAAATTAGCAGATTGTATGCTTTGATTAACTACCATACTACAATGGTTGTTTTATCCCCCCCCTCCTTTTAAAAAGTCAAATATTTCTCAGAGGCACAAGTTATATTTTGTGAAAGTGGTGCAAATACTGTTCTTGGAATACAAAACCAAAGTAATAACAGCATTATGTGGCAAAATTTTACATCTCTGTGGCAAGGTCAGAGAAGAAAGAGCAGGTGGAGGGATCCCATGACATAGTTCCTTGCTATAACTTCCTAACAATTTAAATTTTTTAGCTGATTTATTATCTACCCTTTACAGGACAAATCAATCAATTAATTGATAAAATTGAAATAAATTGGCATATTAGCTAATCCTCATCACAAGTGCCTTCTAGGGATATTAATGAAATGTGGGTAAACTCTAGCAAAAGCAGTCAGCCTTTGTCAGGAGAGAATGACTGCTCTATTACAGTTAACACAGCAGCAAAACAAGAATAAGTAAGTGAACCATTAACTCACAAACCCAGGGAGTTTTGGCCTCAATGTGTAAGATTTTCTACCTTCATTTAATCATGAAGAGGAAAGGAAATCTATTCATTTGGTTCAATGGATCTTGTCTAGCTGGAACTACATTCTACCAGGTTGAAATAAGATTTTTGCCTGAGTGTGGTTTTGATTCATGGACAACGTGGCTATTTAGGGTTTGTTTTTTTTTTTAAGAAATCTGCTATGGAAAATACCACAATTAGCCACTTTGGGTAGGAACTACGAGCAGGGGGGAAAGTTTTCATCAGTCAGGATGGACTGCACTAAACGCAGGGCTCCATCTTCTCCAGTCACTGGACAACACTTATAATGTGACTTAGACTGATTTTTTTAAAAGGCAATACAGTGCCTAAGTTTAATACTTAGCTCTGCTGAGTTTGGGACTGCCCAGTGCTTCTGCTCCATGTCAACACAGAAGCCAGTAGCTAAAAGCTTGTTACTGACATCCACAGGGATAAGTCCAATTTATGTTAGTATGACCTTGGATGAATCACAGAGTTTCAGCCCCAGAAAACCCTGTGATAGGTTTGACTTAGGCTAAGCATTAATCAGAAACAATTTAAAGGCACACAACAACAACTATGCTCTTTTTGTTATTGTTATTGTTTTTGTTGGAGGACAGAATTCATTTTCTCAATTGCATAATAGCCTAAACTCCCTTAAAATCAATTTTTTTTCATGCTTAACCCTCAGCATGACCATTTTGTTACTGGTGAAGCAGAAGAACGTGCAACAGTGCCCCCTAAGTGAATGCACAGCAGTGAAGGCATCTTCCAGGACTTCCATGCAGTCTTCTGGAAGTCATGGATACTGATATCATTGCTGTGCCTTTGGCTATAGTCATCCCTGCTCTCCACTACCCAGGAAATTATCAAGTTGGTGGGAAGCAGAAAACATGGCAAAGGTGGGATTTATAATAATAATAATAATAAATAATAATAATACATTTTATTTTTATACCGCCCATTGGTAGTCCAATCCGGGCGGTTTACAGCATAAAAATTAACATATAACATAAAACAACATGGGCCTGCATCTCTCCCCCAGATGACGTCGGATGGAGTGGAGGGAGGGCTCTTCTTCTTAAGCTAGGCCCGATGGAGATGGGCCTGCATCTTCCCCCCAGATGACGTCGGATTTAAAGGAAGGAGAGATGGCCAAAGAGGAATAGTTCTACCTGCCATCTACAAAGATGGTGAAAGCCATTTGATTTTACGTCTTGAGGTATAATGTGATATCATTACAGACAAAACTGATCCTCCCAGGATGATATCTCTGTTTTGTGGGTTAAGCCTAACTGCTGTTCCAATGACTATAACATGTGGTCAGATGGAATCCTGTTGATGACCTTTATATTTTCAAGTTTCTCTACAGAAGTAGCCCCAATGCAGAATTTCAACATTCAGCTAAAAGTTGCAGAAGCAAAGCCGCACATGTGACATCATAGTCACAAAAATGTGCAGGTGCTCCCACATGCACATGCACATTCAGTAGTGATTCCAGCTGCACTTTTGAGTGTGCATTCAGTGCTACTACCCAACACAAGGGTTATGGAGCACATTTAATATGGAACCATGGAGATGGAAATATACACTACATAACCCCAGTGTAGGATCTCAGCCTGCATCTGTGGTGTGCTGGTATACATTCAAACAAAACCATGTTTTAAAAATAATATAAAAATGCAATAAACTCAAGTAAAAGAATCAATTCAGGCAATAAAAAATGCATGTTACCATACCATGGCTAATTAAAAGAAGAAAAGAATCCAAAGAATTCAAACAATCCAGTAGAGATATAAGTCAAGGTAACTGTTCCTGTTATTCCCCCCCCCCAAAAAAAACCATTCTGATTAATATCTTATCTCTAAGGTGGACATAGATTTTTTTGTTATCTTGTGCAAAGCGGTGGCAAGATATTTTTAAAGCCCACTATCTTACAATCAAGTTCTTCTATACAACATGTGCCCCCAAGATGTCTGCCCTTTTGTACTTGGGAAAGGACAAAGGACCAAGGATTAAGATTTTGTTTCAGAAGAGGGTTTGAAGAAGTCAAGAGAATTTAGCAATGTTTTAAAGGAATAGTAATCCCACTAAATTGGATGGCAGCTGGACAAATATGTGAGTCTATTACTAGACTCATCTAGAGCTGAGCCATTGAATTGAATGAATTTACCAATGTGTTCATTCTCTATTCAACAAGTGATTCAGTGGGTCTACTCTAGTTGGAATTGACTGACAGGATTTCTGCCATGATCTAGTAGCAAGATGAGATTATTGATTAGGTATCTTCATGAGACATTTAGATACTGGAGTGCAATTTGAGGTTTACTCCAAGATGGAACTCTGTTTTTTCCCCATTTTTGAACATATGTTCAGTCTGGACACCTTTTTGCAAGAGGGGCAGAAAAGACCAAAAAAGGTGTATTCACACTGCAGAAATAAAACAGTTTGAAAAAAACTTTCAAACTTCCACGACTCTATCCTACAAAATTCAGGGATTTGTAGTTTTCTGAGATACCAGAGCTCTCTGACAGACCAGCCTGAATACCTCACTAAACTACAGATCCCAGAATTCCACACGATGGAGCCATGACATTTAAAGTGGTGTCAATAGTTTTTCAGTGTGTCAGGTCTCCTTGCCTGTTCTAATTTGAAATCTCCTATAACATCTGAGATCTAAATCCAAATATTATTCCCTGCTAAAATAGACCCATTTAATCAGGGGACATGCTGTGTGTGCAGATATATACCTTCAGTTGCCTGCCAGTTTATAGATACTCCATGAATTTCATAGAGTTTTCCTAGGAAAGAAATACTCAGAGGGAGTTTTACCAGTTCCTTCCTCTGAAGGGTTTTTAGATGTATAAGCAGGGAAGCTTTTTCATTGGGCTGTGTTATCTTCCTTTCTATTTTTTTATACCTTTCAAATAATTTTATATTGTGTTACATGATTTTTAAAATTATTATTTATTGTTCTGGTTTATAGTGACTCTTCCTGGGAGAAAGGTGTGCTGCATGTTGACCAGGGAGAGGAGCATGGGAGAATTCTTGGAGTTGTAGATCAAAAATGAAATTTCCTCAAGTTCTAGTCAAGCTACATTTCATGCATTCACACTTTACACTCAGGCTGAAGTTGCAATTGTTAAGAATGAGCCAGTTTTGCTAATAGTAACAGACTGTGCACATACCATTAAATCCATGCCACTGCATATCATATTCTTCTTGGAAAGTCACAAATTCCACCAGTGATCATCACTTGGCATGAGGAAAATATGCTCTGAGATGCATAACAGACTAGTTTGGATGGTGATCATAGCAACTGTCTTTCTGAGGCCTGGGCATGCCAAGGTTTTAAATGTGAAAATTCCTTTTGCCCAATATGATTCAATCACTCATTCCAGACCATGTGACTAAAGAGCAAGTTTGGAAGTACTGAATAGTGATCTTCTAGGAAAGGGAGGTGTAACCTCCTAATAGGGACAGAAGGAAATTCAATGCAATCTTACTATGAACACCAAATGAATTGCATTCAAAGCAGCTTCATTTATATACCGCTTCATACCACGCTATGGGGTGTCTAAGCAGTTTACAACAGTAAGCTCATTGCCCCCCAACAGTTGGGTATTCATTTTAGTGACCTCGGAAGGATGCAGGCTTGAGCCCAGCCTGAGCCCTGGCTAGTATTGAACTCGCTACCTTGTTTTCTATGAGTGAGTGGCTGCAGTACAGGCATTTAACCACTGCGCCACCAGGGCTTCTCTAGACCCCATTCAGACCCCAACATATGAACTTTTCACTTTTTCTGAAGCTTGTGAGATAGCTTGCAAACAACAATAAAAAGTATGAAACATCATACATTTGAGCAAGTGCACTTTAAAAGGTTACACACTTTAAACAGTGCATACAAAACAAAGTGTTTTTTTTAGGTGTGTAAAACACTTCAATTGGTGTCTAACTTGTGCATAAGTTCCCATGTGCAAGTGGTTGGACATTTTTATCTGACGTGGAATGTTGGCATTCAGTTCATAAAGACACATGTCATACCAATTGTGCATACAGATATGCATATGGTTGCGCATGCAATGCTCATGGCAATGTAAGTGATACACACAGTATATAAGTGATACACAGTTGATGGTGCATTCAGTTGCATGCTCAGTTGCACATCATTGCAGTTCAACAAAAGGACTGTGCTAACATACTACCTAGAGATTTACAGTAGGATCTCACCTATTACAAGAAATACTTGGAAAAAAAATCTCAAATTTGATAAAAGTGTTGGCAAAAAAGTACAAAATATTTGTATCTTGAATAACAGACAGAAAATTTCACAACAATATTTTTCCGTGAGTTAGGAAAAATTCATAATTCACAATTCACCAATAGGATACAGAAAAATTGTGAGTAAAATGAGAACTTGAGCTTAAGGTAGTTACGGTACCTGTCTGCCTCCTGGCTAATGGTAGAAGTGTGCTTCCCATCTGCAGTGTTTGTGACATATCCATTCCTTTCTCCAGGAGATATTTGTTAGAATGTCATGGTCATATTATTGTTTAATTGTTTATTGTTTAATTTGTTTAATTGTTTAATTGTTTAATTGCTTAATTATTGTTATTTAATCTGTTTAGTTTGGTTTGTTTTCAGGGGTTGGGTGAGTGTGGGAATTTTAACTGATTTTATTTGTTCTTATGTTTTGATATGTTGTACGCCGATATAAATAAAAAGTATGTATTTATTATTATTATTATTATTATTATTATTATTATTATTATTATTATTATTATTATTATTATTATTGTATATAGTTTACCCAAGTTTTTTTCATCTGGGATCTGAGAAGGCAAGAATAGTTATTCTGAGCCAGCGTAGCACAGTGGTTTGCTTGAGTGTTGGACTATGATTCTGAATACCGGGGTTCAATTCTGAACTTGACCATGAAAACCACTGGGGAGTTTATCGCACAGAGGAAAATTGAAATTTAAATGGGTCAGAACCCATGGTTATCTAGCGTATTAGGCACAATTGCGCAAAGTCATGTGCAAACCACTTAGAATATGAAGAGAAAGTGACATGAATCAGGGAATAGTCATTTTTGGGAAAATACCATGCATCCATTTCCATTTCATTCATGAATTCACTTTCTTTGTGCAATTGCTGTAGTGTGAAAGCTATTTGAAGGATTCTCCCCATTTTTGTGCTTGTTGCCAGATTTCCCATGGCTCTTTGCTGCTTTGCTGTGCTTTGTTGTGCTGAGAGGGGCAAAGCTTTTTATGTTTCAGCCAGGGCTCTTAAAGGATCAGCAGACACACACACACACAGACAGCTTGTTTCTCTCCCTCATGTGACGCTCTCTCCTCCTCCAGCCTTTCCTATTAGCTGAGGCTCTGAAAGGAACAGCTGGTGAGGAAGGCAGGGACACAGCGAGAGTGACAGAGAAGTTTTCTCTTTCCTTTCCTACTTCTTTTGGGTAATGTTCTGTTCTTTTTACTCACGTTGCATACCATTTCTTGGAAAGTAAGAGGAGTACAGTATATTTTTAGAAAGAAAATTGTGTAAATAAAATTGTTTATTTCTCTGGGTGATTTCTGGTAACACAACTACTACTTCTCTGTGTATGCGCAAAAAAGTTATTTCTAAACCATCAATGGGATTTGTCTGTATCTGTGTGAAAACCAAATGAGCTTTCTACCCACTTTCTTATATTAACAATGTGCTTTTTATGTGTTGTTGTGTTCTGCATGTGAAAATCATGTGCACATTTGCATGCTTTTCTGGGATGTGGATGCTTTAACCATTTTCAGGATGGGAAGCACCTGATAAACACCTGGGTGACCTTGGACAAGTCAAACTCTCTCAGCCTTAGGGGAAGGCAATGACAAACTCATCTGAACAACTCTTGCCAAGAAAACCACTTGATACATTCTCCTTAGGGTTGCCATAAGTTGGAAATGACCTGAAGGCACACAACAGTTCCTGCCAGGAAGAAGAAAGAAAGCAGTTTCTGGGCAGCCATTTTGAGTGGGTGAGTGTTTAATTGAAAAAAACAAAAACCAACAACACTTGGGAGAGTGTGTTTGTTCCTGGGGGGGTGGGGCTTCTGTGAGTCACATCTGTGAGTCACTAGGGGGTAGAACTAGCCACCTAGCTCTATATAACTCCTCCCAGAGGGCTTTCCAGGCCAATTCCCAATGGAATACATTTTTTTTGCAAGACATGGGAAAGCATAGCAAAAGTAGGAGGAGGTCTGGGAACTTTCTTTTAGAGGATCTCCTTTAAAAAAAGCCCTGGTAATTTCATTAAGCATGATACATCAAGCATCAACTTGACAGAGCATGTGATTCAAGTAAAAAAGCAAAACAAAACATAGGAATTTTAAAAATGAGAAAAATATTCACATGAATACTTTTTAAGATACTGCTCTCACTCTGAGATGTCTCTCTAGGGAGGTAGCCATGAGGGGGCAAAATGAGGGTATTGGTTCTTAAATAAGAAGTCTTTCTCCCATCACTCACCTCTGCTAGAACCTGTGGTAGGCAAGGTTGGGACTGGTTGTTGTTCAGCTTCTGCCTTTGATTACTGTCCCTGATCCACTACTGTCTCTTATTTTTCCCAACTAGGATGTGTATGTGGGGAGGAATGCAGTCCATTGAAATCTGGGTGAGGACAAAAGCTAAAAGAGATCGCGGAAAGTTTTTTAAAATCCCTCATCCCCATTTGAATGATATAGTCTAGTTATAGTTTTGACTGCATGTTTACTTGTTTGAATAGATCAGAGCCTTGGTCTTGAATGATACTTTTTTTCCCCAATGATACAGTTATTATTATTATTATTATTATTTAAAAAAATCATTCCCAAACTTAATTTGTTTCCTCATAGCAACACCAGTAACAAAATTAAAGAAAAGATTGTCTGAGGTGGAACTGATACACAATATTAGCCCTTTGTCCTTGAAACTTTGTATTTTTTACTTTAGACAACTGGTTAATATTACCTCCATGTGGGCTGAATTCCCAAGACAACACTTAGGATTTGTGCTTATTACGCCTGCTGTAATCATCTCGCCCTCACCTTCTGCTCTCCCCATCTGCTGCTCCTAGCCAATGCTGCTTCCTTTCATACTTAATGGAGGGTGGTGGAGTGGAATGAAAACTGGCTTTGGATGTAGAAGATGGAGGGTTAAATCCCTGCTCAGCCACAACATTCATTTGGTCATTTTAGGCAACAGACTATTTCTCAGCCTATGCTACCCTATAGGGCTGTTGTGAGTAGGCATCCCCTCCCCCCCATTTTTACTGCACAACTAATCAAATGGATTAACTTCAGCAGTGGCTACCTGGTTCTATGTCAGTGAAGTAGTGATTCTGCTCTAAATTTTAGACTGAAATCAAAACTGAGTCAACATTTTGGGTAGTTTGTTTAAGGTTCAGCCTGAAAAAAAAAGAATGGGTTCATCACCCCACTAAATTTAGTCTAGACTTCAAATGGAGTGAATCTTATCTCTCAAGTAGGTTTTTTGGACTGCTGTGGTTTTACCCCTGCCCAACATGGGGACCCATGAAAGAGAATCATTTTCAGATGCTGAGCGTGCATATAATCGTCCTTTGATGGTACATGGAGCAAGTTTATTACAACTGTTAAATGGCAGCTGGGACAAACTGAAACATTTCCCTTCTCTCTGGGATCTAAACACTAACTAATGTAGCCTGTCCCAACTGAAGTTGGTAGCATGGGCTACCACCTTTCCCCCTCTCTTCCAGGCTTTTCTCCAACCTGTTCCACTATGTCTTCTCATAGCAAGCTTCATGGTTGGAGGACACCTAGGAAGATGAAGAGGGGATACAGGTAAGAAGACAAGGTGTTAGTGGAGATGAAGAGAGAGAAAGAAGGACTTGCCAGGCATGAAGGGGGCAAGGAGTTGTGGAGGTACAGAGACCAGGAGCCTTCTTTTCATACTTAATGGGGATAGGGTCCTTACCCAACCCTAAGGTGGATGAGAGAGAGGGATATGCTCATAGGTGAGTAGCCCAGTACACATGTGGAAGAAGATATAGGAGTAATGAGAAGACATAGTGTCACTTCTCCCCCCATCTTCACCCCTCTGACCTGGGTCAATCTCCTCTGCTCCCTCTCTCCAGGGCTGCCACCCCTCCTCCATCTTTACCCCCTTCACCCAAACTCTCCACATCCACCTTTCCCTTTCCTCTGGCTCTTTGTTCTGTTCCATATCTCTCCTTCACTGATTAGGACGTTTCCCTTTTAGCCACATTCTTCTCATTGCTAACACCCCAGTTGTGCTTCAAAGCACTCCCAACAGATGGCCGTCCAGCCTCTGTGCTTCCACACTCCCTCTGCATGCTTCTCTTTTGAGTTCTCCACTGTCTGGCCTAGGTCTGCTTCCCCTCCTTCTTCTTCTTTTGTCACCCTGGCTTCCTGTTCTACTGCTGGGCTTTTCAGGGTGCAGTCTATTGCATCTGAGAGCTCCTCAGTGACTGGCAAGCTCTGATAAGTGGGGGCTCATGGAGTAGGTGGCAATAGATACCCCAATACCTCCCATGATCCAGCACACCTATTGATTTTTTTTTTTTTTAGACTAAGGCCCAGAATTAAAATTTGGATGAAAGCCCAGAGTGTTAAGAAGCCACCACCTAGTACCATCAGTAGTAGATGCAGGACAAATATCCAGACAAACATTTGTGTTATCTAGAACAAAATTATGGAAATCTCATCTATATGCACTGGCTTTAAAATGGGATTAGATAAAATCAAGGAGGAGAATGGGGGGGACAGGCAGTGTAGTGTAGTGGTTAGAATGACTGACTGGGATCATGGAGATCCAAGTTCAGTTCCCTGCTGAATAACAAAACTCACTGGGAGACTTTGACACAATCTCTTTATCTTAGCTTGACCTGCTTCTCAAATATCTTGTAGGGCATTTTCACCAAGTTTCATCAAAGCCTCCCTTGGGCCAAAAAAGTCCCTATTTTGGGGGAGGACATAGTACCAATGCCCCCATGCCTCCTAGTGAGTATTTGGAAGGAGAGTTGCATGCCAAAAATAGTTGTTGATCTTGGGGCACTCTAGATTCCATGAAAATGGGCCTAGGAGGCCATATACAGTCTAAGGGTAACACTTTGCCCACCATGGATAAGACCCTGAGTGGTAATCAGATGGTTGTGGACTGAAGACCATCTGTGTGGCCACTAGGTACCTTCCTGACCTCCTTGTTCCCACCAGTTCTCTGACAAGAGAAAGATAATCATATCTCTTGACTCCACCAGAGGGTGTGAATGTCCTATAAACAACACACACACACTGAATTTTGTCAGTTTTTCTGGTAACTTCTAGTTTTATTAAGAAGTCAGGTGTAGCCTGTGTAGGGCAGAAAATTATAGAAAATGGAGACAGTGCCCTGCAGCTACAAGCAGAAAGTACACAAAGGGAAAGGTTGCAGTATGGAGGAGCAGTTATGGGTGGCCAACCCAGGTCTCACACAAGTGGTGAAGTGAGTTTACTGAGGGGCTCATTCCCACTTGCATTTAAACTGGTTTGTGTGTTACATTGACACTGGGTTTCTGAATCTATTTAGGCCAAAGTGTAGTTCCCACTATGGAAGTGAATTATTTCCTTATTCCATGGATTCATGTCTTTTTTGACACAATTGTTGTTCCCATTAGATTTGCATCACAACAAAATCCATGCTCAGTATTGATTGCAATTGAGCCATCCTGGTCTTTTTTAAAAATCATTTAAACATCATTGGTGATACAAGAAAGGAAGGAGAAGGGGGAAGGGAGGGCTGGAGGACCAGGTGCCCCCCATGGAGGACAGTCCAGGAAATATATACAAATGGAGGACATTCCCAAATCAAAGCCCAAAACACTATTAGGACCTTGACCAGGATATCTGTTTGGAACACAGTCCTCTTTAAGTATATGTACTTGAGCCTGATGGCTAAGGATAGTTTGGGGATTCTGTTAGTATACCGGCCACCCCGTTGTCTAACAGACTCCCTAACCGAGCTGACACAGCTGGTCTCAGAGTTGCTGTTGGAGTCGCCCAGACTTTTATTTTTGGGCAACTTCAACATTCCACTTGAGACCAGTTTGTCAAATTTAACAGGTGCAGCATGGGAGTTCATGGAATCCATGACAAACATGGGCCTATCTCAATTGGTTGTCAGGCCCATTCATTGTGCGGGTCATACCCTCAATGCGGTCTTCAGTATGGAACAGGAATATCCGTGGGCGGAGGTTATCAAAACCACCGCATTGTCATGAACAGATCATTTCCTGTTTAAGATGGAACTAAGAACCACTGTCCACCCCACTGGGGGTGGTGGGCCTATTAGAATGGTCTGC
>CM034703.1:8854809-8871137 GCA_020142125.1 Phrynosoma platyrhinos | reverse complement strand
TTACTGTTACCCAGGACCCTCACACAGTCCTTCTTCTGGATTACTTTCTTTCAACCTAATTAATAAACCTGTCACTATGGCTATCTATATCCCTCAGGATATCTCTTCACTATTACTCCCTCACTTGTAGTTCTTCACAGATATTAAGGGCCTAAGCAGACTGCCAGAAATAGGGCACATTAAATTGAGGCACTGCCTTGGCTCAGTGCTAGGGAATCATGGGAATTGCATTTTTTTCTGAGACATTGAGCCTTCTCTGTCAAAGAGCTCTGGTGCCACAATAAAGTACAGTTCCCATGATTCCCTAGCACTAACCCTAATCCTAAAGGTGGACTCAGTTTGCACTATTTCTGGCAGTGTGCAACCCCCCTAAGTTCCTCACTTCTGGACTTTAACACAATAATTGCCTCAAAGCAAAGCAAAACAGCTTCATTTATATACCACTTCATATCACACTATGGGATGTCTAAGCTGTTTACAACTGTAAGCTCATTGCCCGCCAACAGTTGGGTACTCATTTTAGCAACCTCGGAAGGATGCAGGCCTGAGTTTAGCCTGAGCCCTGGCTAGTATTGAACTCCAACCTTGTGGTCTATGAGTGAGTGGCTGCACCACCAGGCCCCTCTCTGGAACCCTCACTATAACTCTCAGCACTAAACCCAACCCTATCTGATTCTAACAGTCACCAACTGACTATTTTTCATCTCCAGCCTTCAAGTTTATTGGCCACCAGCTCACTTTTTATTGGCTGTTTCTAGGGCTGGTGAAGTTCTGCCTTCTCTCTACAATCACTGTTTTCAAATTACTCACCATTCCTCTTCCACAATACACCGCAAACCCAGTGTGGATAGTGATGTTGTTGAATTTATTTAATTTTTTTAAAAGAAAGATAAATGTTCAGAAAGTTGTTAGTTTGATAAACTCTTGTCTGGTTCTAGTTTGTAATGACCACCACTAGTGGCTGTCATTTTAATCCCCCCAAATGCTTCAGAGAGGGTGCACATCAATAGTAAAACAGGAGCTCTTGCCGATGCAACCATTTGGACAAATTTGGTCAAATTTTTGCAAAAGAGATGAGCTGTATTTCAAAGTGTTTGGCTTTGATCTAGCATGCTCAGCTCTTTGTCAGTTGGCTTTTATTGCCAACATTTTGGGAAGCCAAAATGTTGGTGAAATGAGCCAGGAAAAAGGCCAAGTCAAGAGATCAAATACCAAAGCTGGAGAACGGCTTCAAAATGAAGGATGCTGGCAGAGCTATGGGATTAGAAGACAGCTGCATCTTTCATCTGTGACTGACCTTTCCAATCAGACCCCGAGAGAAAAATGAAAGCAGATTGAAACTGCACAATGGATCTGAAAGCAAAATTTCAGCTTGCAGGGTTACCAATCTAGCAACTTGGGCTGCTGCAAAATTCTGTCATTAGTAAGCAATGCTTTTTTTCACTTACCCTCTCACCTTCTGAATTCCCACAGTCTTCTCATAGAGTATGATTTACTAGCCCATACTCTGCTAGCAACTCAAATGGGGCCACTCCCTGATAATGCAGGGTTGTGAAAGTTGAACAGTGAAGAAATCAAATGAGGCAACTCTTTGAATTGTGGTGCATGAGGAGAATTCTATGGATAGCCTAAACTACGAAAGAGGTCCAAGAAAAAATCAAACATTAACATTCACTTGAGGCCAAAACGATTAAATTGAGGTGATTAAACTGAGACTATTGCAGTGGCTCAAGTGGTTAAGACACTGACTTTGTTGATTGAAAGATTGGCAGGTTGGTAGTCTGAGGCCCAGGTGCTGCATGATGGGGTGAGCTCCTGTCACTAGTCCCAGCTTCTGTCAACCTAGCAGTTTGAAAGCATGCAAATGCAAGTAGATAAAATAGGTACCACTTCTCAGTGGGAAGGTAAACAGCATTCTGTGCAATCATGCTGGCAACATGATCACACAGTAGTCTCTGACAACACTGGCTCTTTGGCTTAGGAACGGAGATGAGCACTGCCCCCTATGGTCGGACATAACGTGACAACCTTATCAGTGGAGAATACCTTTATCTTTTATTGTGCTTTAGACATATGTGTCAGAGCCACACACTACTCATAGTCTGTCTCTGCTGGGCTTTGTAGTGTTGCACAAGTTGTCAAAGAAATACTCAGGGTCTCCAAGTCCTACTTACAGAATTTTACTACAAAGTATATACAGCACTATATATATGCCAACTATCCAACAAACCATCCACTAATAAATAACCCACACTGTTCATAGGTCATGCTCATATTTATACATAGTGTCAATGGCATGATCTCCTCACACAGGTATCTGCCTTTTGTATCATGCCTGTTGATTCATCCTGGGCAGATCTTCCAAGAGTTATGATGATGACACTCCATGTCTGTCACTATGGTGCAACCTTTCTAGATGTTGCATCATCCAGCTTCCTCAGTTAGCTGCCATATTCTGTCCTGTGAAATTCTAGGCCTAGTAATGTACATCCATACATACACTGACATCATGAGAAGACATCATTCACTAGATAAAAGCATCAGTGCTTGGTAAGATAGAAGGCAGTAAGAAAAGAGGAAGACTCCTCTGTCTAGAGCTGTTGATGATAGAGTGACTTGGAGGACTCTCATGCATAGGGTTTCCACAAGTCAAAATTGACTTGATAGCAATTAACAACAAAGAAAATGTATAATACCAGAAATAGGCAAATCTAGGGTGGCCAGAGCCCACTTTTCTCCACATGTCACATGATCTAGGGATGGAAAGAATAACTGTTATTAATTCCCAGGCTGAATTAACTGAGAGTGCTGTAGTCTCACAAAACTACAACTCCCAAGATTCTGTAGGAAAGAGTCGTAGCTGTTAAAATGTTGTCAAACTGCATTATTTCTACAGTGTATACACATCCTAGGTCCTGGAAGGGTAGTCATGAAGGAACTAGACAAATTCCTGAAGTGTAAAAACATATCATTGAATACTAAAGTTAGGATTGCCCATCCCATTGTATTTCCCATTTCTATACATGGGTTTGAATGCTGGACAGTGAAGAAAGCTGATAGAAAGAGTATCAACTCATTTGAGATGTGTGCTGGAAAAGAGTTCTACAGATATCAAGGATGGCTAGAAATACACTTCTACTTTACTAAGCCTTATTATCCTTTTGAATGGGTCACATTGATGCATTTTATGGTCCAAGGTATGACAGCCTCGATTTGGTCATCTTTTGCTTCTATTGAGAGTTTAGGCTTGATTTGCTTTAAGTCGCACTCATTTGTCATTTTAACAATCCATGGTATCTTTAGCACCACATTTCAAATATAAAGTCATTTAAAAACACAACAGTAAAAGTAAACATATAGCACACAAGACAATTGTGTAATAATTCAGCACGCATTATAATGCAGAGATTTCTGCATTACTATGCCTGTTGAATTTTTTTAAAAAATCTTTACCTGCCAATGAGAGTGGAGAGTTAGGGGCTTTGCATACCGGCACAAAGGGCCACCCCAACTCCACCCTGATCCCATCCTGATGCCGCACACCTGTTCACACAGCACGTGGTGTCAGGACACACTCTTGGCATATTGTGCACACACACTGTGCCAAAAGGACACAAAAAAAGCTGCTGCCACAGGTGAAAGGGTGGCCTTTTGCCACCTCCAAAAGGAGCAGCATTTTGCTGCTCTTTTGGGGGCAGCAAAAAGGAATATCGGGGCCAGGGCATGTGGTTGCTGTGGCCCCAATCTGCTGCTCCCAAGGGTAGCTTTGTGCCACCCCTTTTGGGCCATCTGTATCAGTCCTCAATGTAACCTCCCAATGGAGCAGCCATCAAGAAGGCCCTCTCCTGTGTCCTTGCCAAATTGTCCTATGAAGATAAGACATGAATTCATCCTTGGAACTGCAAGGTAAATAATTTTCTTTCAACTTTAAAATGCATGTATCCAAATTTACAAATTGTTCAAATGCGGGAGAAATTGAAACTGATAAATTGGTCCATCTAGGTTTAACTCCTAAAAGTCTGAGGCTAACTGTGTGTGAAAGAAGCCCTGGTGGTGCAGTGGTTAAATGATGGTATTGCAGCCACAACATTGTAAGTTTGATTATAGGGGAGGGGTCCAAGGCCCACTCAGCCTTCCATCCTTTCATAGGTTGGTAAAATGAGTACCCAGATTTATAGAGTTTTTAAATGTTTTTTTTTTTTTTTGGAGCTATGTGGCTGTGTTCTATAAGAGTTTATTGCTGATGTTTCACCAGCATCTGTGGCTGGCATCTTCAGAGAATACTGGCAAGAAAGTGTCTGGCCTTGGTTGAGAGGATGTGATTTGTATGTTAATCTGTGTAGTGTTCTGTTGTGGAATGGCAAGGCCTCAAGGTGGGAGGATATGCGGGAAGGATTAGTGTCTATTTAATTAGTGGGCCATTGTCTGCTAGGAAAACCTCTGCCCCTGGGTCAAGTTCATTTGCATGTACTGAGTTTTGATTTTGGTGTTTTTACATTGTTGGGGGCAATTGACTTACAGATTGTAAATTGCCTATGAAAGTACTAGTTCACTGATAGGGAGTATAGAAATGTTCTTGCTATTGCTATTGCTATTGTAGGCTGAGTCTGCTTCCTCAGATACATGGGCATCTAATATTCCAGATTGATATGGCTATGTCACTGAGCCCTAAAAGTCTGAGTTGAACTACTAGGTACAGTCAGCCCTCCCTATCCATGGATTCATTATCCACAGATTCAAGCACCCACAGCTTGAAAATATATATATTCTGAAAAGAACCGTATGATTTCACCATTTTCTATAAGGGACACAATTTTACTATCCATTGTATTTAATAATACTTGAGCATCTATGGGGGGTACTGAAACCAAACCCCAGTGGATACCAAGGACCGTATTCAATCATCTTGTTGCTGAATTGATCCCCAAATTTCTTCCCTTCCCCATGGCTCCTTAATATTGTGGGCAAGTACAACATGGTTCTCTCCATGTTGGTTTTATTTGTTAAATATAATCAATGCAAATGATGAAGAATTTGGTTCCCTGTTTAAAAATGTTTTTTTTTTAAATTAAGTTTTCTTGATACACAGGAGGGAAAGAACTTGACTTTTTAAATATAAAATAAAATATTGGAACACAGAGAAATCCGTGTTAAATAAAACAAGGATAACCCCTTTCCTACTGCAAAATAATTATTTTAAAATAAAAAATAGATATCAAAATGTTTTCAAGAATAATAGGAGCTTAGCCCTCAGTCATTCACTATTTTGCAATTCAAAATCCTTGGTGAGTAGATCCACTGTATCAGTTGGATTTGCCTGTGTGTTGACTCACCATTTCATAATTGATTCAGTGGGTCTACTCTAGGACCAACAGGATTCAGGATTCTTTATGTATAACCCACCAACAGTGAAAAACAAGGGGGAAAACTATGGTCTTTTGCAAACATGGGATAAGAATGTTTTCAAATAAGGAGACACTTTTTTCAAATAAGGAGACACTGCAAAAATAAATAAATAAATAAACTGCCATGATTTTTTTTTAATTTTTGAATGAGAAAAAAAGTGTGTTTCTTTGCTGATATTGCATTGGCTAATGCCTATGATGTCAGCTGAACACATCTGCTTCTAGCTGAATTCTTACATCATACTTCTATTTTTAGCATGCCTTACATTCCTCTCACTGAATATGAGGCATGACACAAGTCATAATGTCAGACTTGTTTTTGAGAGGTCATGATGACCTGTCAAAACTAGGAAGTTACACGTGCAAGGAGTCCTGCTGACCTAGGGACATGGGGGAGATCCAGGTAAGACAAAAATAAATTCTAAACAGGTTTCCTGATCATTTCATCCCTCCCGCAGGCTCTTTGTACTTCCTCTTGTAATAGAGACAAAGGGATTCCTATTGCAAAAGCAGTCAAATCTCACCTCATGTTGTATTCCTATTCATTCTTCTTGTCCATCTATCAAGGGATTGTCTGGAACCCAATCAATATTTTATCATTCTGAAGTTAAAGCCATCAGCTGATTCGGCCCCTTTTGTCAATTCCTTGGGAAAACCATCAAGCACCCCTCAAGGGTATGAATTAGGATATAAAGATCTGCCCCAGCCATAGCCATTTTGTTCACAGATCCTGTGTGTACAAACCCTGTGTTCACAATGTACATACAGGGCTCTATTAGACAGAGCAGACTTCTACTCTCTCTGTGTAACTCTCAGTCTGTGCCACTTTCCATCTTCCATGGATCCTTATTCAGGACTGGTAATTATCATCCTCTTTAAACCTGATTCCTTGCTATCCAACTTTCTATATCTTTCTTTCTCTTAGCATAGTATGGTTTTTAAGGTTGCACTGGTTTTGCGTGCATCCTTCCACTTTGCTAAAAAAAAAAAAAAAAAATCCCTTTATTTACTTAAAATTGGGGTCTCACTGCAACTAATACTGGTATACACAGATGAAAAAAAATCTCCAAAATTGCCTTTCACTTGCAATTCTCTTTTTGAGTTATAACTTTCCCCAAACTTTCAAGGGAATCCCATGCCCACCCCCACCATTTAAGGCAAAACTATAGTGTAAATTTGCACTCATATAACTGTATGTTGGTTGTGCTACACCATCTTTCGGCTGAAAACTGATACTTTGCAACTGATTGCATGTCTGTCAGTGTACTTGCTTATTATCTCACTAAATGATGGGAATAATATACAGTGGCTGTTTCCTCAGTCCCTGTATATATAACTACACTAACATCACTTACAAAGTGCATTTCCCAACCGACCCAGAGCACCAATGTGTGGGTAATTGCTGCTAGGAAAATGAGGATGGGTGTTGTGTCCCAGATTCTGGGGCTATTTATCTTTCTCTGTGCACACATAGAGAAGTGTATGGAATAAGGAAGCCAACCAATCAGAGACAGCTCCATTGGCTGGCAAGATGTATGGCTTGGAAGCAAATGAAGTCTTCACTTAGGTCCACTCTTAGCCCACCAGATCAACAGCCAGTTGGCTCTGAACATCATCCTTACCCACTTTTCTTACAAAGGGAGAAGGCCAATTGTCATCATTAGTCAATTAGGACAGAAAAATATACGAGCTAAACTCTGGACTTTTTAGGTCAAAATACTACCAGGAAAGCCTCCCAGCTCTTGCTACATTACCAGAAGTAAGCTGTGATTATTATAGAAGATAGCAATGAACAACATTCCCTTGCTAGTATCTCATTTTAGACACTTCCACCCATGCTAACCCCACTTAGGAGTATTTACCAATGAATGCCATGAATCATTTCCAAGGGTCCTTTCACATTACATAGTTATAGCACTATTACTCCATTTAACTGCCACAATGGTGTCCTATGGAATCCTGGTACTGGAAATTTTAGGGAGGGTTATTTAGAATTTTTAGCCTGAGAGCTCTAAGGCACAACCAAACTACAAGCCCCAGGATTCTATAGGATGAACCCAAAACATTTAAAGTGGAATCATAGTGCTATAGCTGTGCAGCATATATGCATGCACAGAATAGAGCTCTAAAACTAGACAGAGAATGACAAAAGTTTTAGGTTATCATATGGGAGAAATCCCATGCAGAAACAGGAATTAAATGCTGGGTGGAACCCACAAAAGAGGGTTATTTTTTACACGACATCATATCTAAAGTATTCTTAACCCAAATGGAAAGTAGACAAAAGGTGCTCCTTTTTACTTTCAAGATTTTCCAGAAGTAAAAAGGAGTGGCTTTTTAGTACTTTCCATTCAGGTTGACAAAACTTTAACAATGATGTCATGTGAAAATCAACCCACTTTTTTTTTTCTGATTTAAAACTGTTTCTGCATGGGATTTCCACCATGTGATAAAGTCCTTAGAGAGGGTTAGCTTTCCCATGAAGTATGAGCACAAACATTTCAAAAATATAAGAAAATACAAAACCTATCCTTTTGTGGGTATGTTTTGGGATATATGTAGTTTTATTTGTAGAAATGAAGATTGAAAAGTGGTATGATAGCCATATTTAAATACCTGAAGGGATGTCATGTAGAGGATGGTGCAAGCTTGTTTTCTGCTGTTCCAGAGATTAGTTGAAACAATGAATCCAGATTATGAGAAAAGAGACCCCATCTAGACATTAGGAAGAACTATTTGACAGGGGAATAGGTTGCTTCTGAGGGTGATGGATTCTCTAGCTTTGGAAGTCTGTAAACCAAGTCTAGATAGCTACCTTTCAAGACCACTTTAGTTGTGTGTTCCCACATGTCTGGGTTTGGACTAGATGCGTTCCCTTCCAACTGAAAGATTCTAAGATTCTACTTGAATTTCTTTTGAACTGTAAGTAGTCTTGAATCTCAGTCTTGGAGAAAAAGTAGGATATAAATAAATGTTTTGGTTGCTTGGTTGCTTGTTCACCAGAGGTAGAAGTTGAATTACTGTATATTCTAGCAGGAATCCTCTTGGTGCCTTATGCTGGGGTAAATGGGATTTATGTCAGCATAAATGCTTCATTTGTGCAAGAAGCTGTCCAATGCTTTTGTTCAGTGCTTTCGTACCAGATACTCAATAGGAGCCAGATGGTTTCCACAAATACCTCTATCAGTGTCTAGGGGGTAGAATTATGTATCTTCCTCTCCTCTCCTTTAATCTCCCTCAGTCTCCTTTTGTGGACAAACTAGCAAATACAGCCTTTTCTGTAAGGTTTCCCTACCCATTTAGCCAAAGTAATAATTCATAGGTGTTACACTTTGTCATAGCCAAAGGTGCACATATCTGTCCAGATGCATTGGTGTTGCAGCATGGAAAGCCACAAGGCAGCATCAATAGAATATTATCCCAAATGCCATTGGTAGAATTTTCCTCTAAATAGAACCGCACAAGTGCACTCCAAACCTCTGTATTCAAAAAGGCAATTAAAACTTTGCAGTGAGAACATTTTAGCCCCTCAGACACAACATCAGAAAAAAGATTGGTATGCCAAGCCTTGATTGGCATGTTGGAGGGTCACCTGACTCAAAGAGGCATCCTTTGAAAAGTTAGCCCCCCTATTTCAATTCAACAAAAGGGCTTATCTCCTGGCCTCTTCATGGAAGCAAAGAGACCAAATGAAAAAAAATAATTGGATCATTTAAATCCAATTTGAACAGGGTCAGTGGCAGTTGTAGATATATGGAAGTTGGGGAGAGATTTATACCTTTCTCATCATGGCTGTCTGATAACCAACTTTTAGGAGACAAGGTTCCTGTGATGCTCCACAGGCCTTCGTGTCCAGCAACAAGGAGGCATGTTAAGCAAGGTCATACAATTGTAAAATTTTGCAGTAAAAATCTTGGATCCATAACATTTCCCTCCGTGTCTTTAAGCAGGACTAATTCAGCATTAACTTCCTCTGACAAATGTAATCTAGATTATTTCATAGCGCTGCCTGTGTTAATATTGAGTTTTTTCCCTCTTAGAAAGGGTCATTACATTTGATTCTCACATTCAGCACAGTCTACTTGGTTTAGCTCACCAACTTGGGGCCTTTGCAGACTGCCAGAAATAGTGCAAATTGAGTCTACTTTAACTGCCCCGACTAGGTGCTAGGGAATCATGGGAAATATAGTTTATTGTGGCACCAGAGCTCTCTGACAGAAATTGCACAATGTCTCAGAAAAAAATGCAGTTCCCATGATTCCCTAGCACTGAGCCAGAGCAGTTAAAGCGGACTCAATTTTCACTATTTCTAACAGTGTGCAAAGGCCCTTAGTGTTCTACTTGTTTGCTTGCTTCTTTGTTAGGGATTTTGGCTCTTCCTTGACCATTGTAAAATATGGTTTGCAGATATGTTCTGAACATAGTCCCACAAGTCAGATTCGGATGTAATCCTGAACTGTAAATACGTAAGAATTCTGTTGGATCAGAGAAAGAGAAAATCCAGAGCATGGAAAAATAACTTCAAAACAACACCTACTACAGAATCCAGAACCTTCCAGAAAGCATTAGGAATTTTATGATTATTCCTATACTTTGGATCAAACATTGGTCAGAATGGAGACTGCAGTCAAGGGATCAGAAGATGACTAGAACTAGGAAGATCAGATATGAAAGAACTAGACAAGATATGAAAGTGCAAACCATAGCACTGAATACTAAAGTAAGGATTGTACAAGCCATTGTATCCCCCATCATCACGTATGGATTTGAAAGCTGGACAGTAAGGAAAGCAGATAGAAAGAAAGTCAACTCATTTGAGATCTGGTGCTGTAGAAGAGTGCTAAGGATTCTGTGGATAGCCCAAAAGACAAACTAGTGGGTCCTAGAATTGATGAAATCAGAACTCTTTTTGGAAGCCAGGATGACTAAAAATTGTCATATTTTAGAGACATCATGAGAAGGAATGACTCACTAGAAAAGGCAATGGTGTTAGGGAAAGTGGAAGGCAGGAAAAAAAGAAGAAGACCACAAGGCTAGATGCAGTTAGGGAGCTCATGGGCCTGAGCTTGCAGGACATGAGCAGAGCAATAAAGAATAGGAGATCTGTGAGATGTCTTATCCACAGGGTTGCCATGAGTCAAAATCAACTCAAGGGCAGCTAACAACAATACTCTTCCACATAAATTATTTCCACAGGTGAAGCAAAAAACAAACAAGAACAAGAACAATTAAAGAGACAGCTCAAATCACCTCAAAATATATTTTTATTTTTTTGGTCTCCAAATACTTCCAACTTTGAAATATCTTTAAAACAACCACTCCCTTCAAATGGCTGAAAAACAAATATTCTTTCCATCACTAACAATTCCTCCCAATGCTATTCTGGAACCAACCAAGGTTCAAGGCATGTAGTTTACTCTACATCCACTGACTCCTGAGTACAATTATGGCCATTTCTGAAAAATCTGGGAAATCCAGGAATATTTCTTCCACAGCAAAGATTATGAAACTAGTGGCACCAGAAAAGCAAAACAAAACAGAATCAACACAACAAATCAAACCACCAACACCATGATCCCACCATCAAAAGCAACAGCAAGTTTAGAGTTGTCCACAAGAGAGGTTTGGTGGAAAAAAATCCTCCTAATTTTGAGCTGAAAATTCTTTTGGTCAATTCTTTTGAATTGATCAGACCTTGGAAGCCACTGGTTACAAATAATGACTCAACTGTGTTCAGTTTTTCCCATTACATTGTGGGTATAATGTACACAATTTTGCAAAGCAATTGAATTACTTTTCCAGGGCAACTGGAACTTGGTAATTTCTTTTACAGTTGAAGGGGTGTGGCCTTGCTTAATTACAAAGGAGGAATATGACATGGTTCCAATTGGTAGATATGTTGCATCTTGTGAAGCTACTTTGCATCCTGAGTGTTGCAAAGATGACAAGATAGAGAGGGAAGAAAGTACATTTTTTTCCAATGGCTAGCGGCTTAGTGGATTCTGATATAAGTAACTAAAAAAGTAATACCTCTAAGGCAGCATCTACACTGTAGAAACAATGGATTTTGATACCACTTTAAATTCTGTAGCTCCATCCTATGGAATCCTGGGATTTGTTGTTTTATATGGTGTTTAGCCTTCTTTGCTAGCATCTTACAAAAGTACAAATCCCAAGATTCCTTTGGATGCAGCCATGGTCATTAAAGTGGTATTAAAATATTTTATTCCTACAATGTAGATGCACTCTAAGTAATAGGAAAGTAAGTGTTATTTTTAGGAAGCAATAACTACAATAACAGCATTCACCCCCACATCCTGACACTGTAAATGTAACTACTTACTTTTCAGATCTACTTTTCCAAGTTCTGGGCTTAAGCTTCATGTCCAATACACCGTAGTGCTACAGCTTAATTGACCTTGTTTATAGAATTACTAACAGGCAGGTGATAGAGGAATCCAGTACCGGTATCTTTGCTCAGCCTTACACTACAGTATGAATAGGACCACATTTAGATCTGCTTTTAATTCTTTTTTTTAAATGCTGAAAATATAATGAGATTCTGCACAGTTAGCAATGGTGGTTTCATCAAATTCCTTGAGACCTTAGAAAACAAATCATTTTAAACCCATAGAATGAGGAGTCATTTGTTCTCACTAGCAGTTCGCTTCTCCTTTTTAATCCTCTTTGTGTCGCTAATGCTGAAGAGTGATTAAACCTTCATCCTACAGGCAGTGACCCACTCCACCGATGCGTTTTAATTTTTCATATCTCTCTCACTCCCCTCCCCACATCGGTCGACAATACCCCCAGGTTACATATTGCATCAAAGGATATATTATTTGCTCTTACTATGTTCTGGATGCTGCCTGTAGGCAAAGAAATTTTTAGAACGCAGCTACTCAATGCCAGACATTTTCCTTTAGTCAAATGTTTTTTTTAACTTGAAAATGTCAACACAAAGAGAAGTCATAAGATCAACTCATAAATATTCAATGACTTTTCCTTTAAAAAAATTACAAATCTGTTAACCACCAGCGTTTCGCTAACTGCTCTCTTCTTAATCCTGATAGCTGTCTTGGAAATTTACTACATAAACATAATTTAGAGGGCTGAATAAAAATAAAAATCACCAGGAGAAGCATTATTCTGCTTGTTTTTACCTGAGGTGGTGTCTGGGAAACACTGACAACAGAGTTGTGTGTGTTTAAGTAAGTTGAAATTGGTATGATGGAAGCAAACATCAATACTCTATATCAGCTACTTAGGGTGCATCTATACTGTGGAAGTGCACCTAGGGTACATCTAGACTGTACTCTGGGAGTCAGGGGTGGTGCCATCATTTGAGCATTGGACTATGACTCTGGAGACCAGTGCTCTCATCCCAGTTTGGCCATGAAACCCACTGGTTGGCCTCGGGCAAATCTTGTGACTCTCAGCTTAAGGGAAGGCAATAGCAAATCTCCTCCAAGCAAAGTTTGCCAAGAAAACCCCATGATAAGTTCACTTTAGGGTCACCATAAGTTGGAAATGACTTGAAGGCACACAACAACAACAACACTGTAGAAATACTGCAGTTTGACACCACTTTAACTGTCATGACTCCATCCTGGGGAATCTGTAGTTTTGTGAGGTACCAGCGCTCTTTGTCAGTGAAGGCTAAAGATCTTGTAAAATGGCAAATTCAAGGATTCCCTAAGATGGAGCAACAGCACTTAAAGTGGTATTAAACTGCATTATTTCTACAGTGTATATGCACCCTAGATAAGTCTACATAAATAAGTAATATCTTCTGGTTTGATACACACACATCCAGCCCATCTTAAGAGCCAGCAGTCAGCTCAGATGATGAAAGTCCATTCAACTTCTGATCTGGTTGCAAGGAAGATGACATTTCCACTCCTCCTTCCAAGAGCAAGCTAGATTGCAACATGGATTTATGAAATCTAGACTGTAACAAGGACTTGTGAGATGTTTCTTGTTTCTGATGGTTGCAGCTTCACTCACTGGCAGGATGAGTATAGTGGAAACATCTTCCTCTTTTTGCCCTGATCAGAAGGTAGACTAAGGTGGTATTTACCTAGTTTTACAATAAGACTACATGTTCTTACTGAATACAGAGCAGTTATGGATGTATAATTCAGCAACTGCAATACCGAAAGCCAGCCAACATTTTTAACTGGAGTGAATCAGTTTCACTTCCATGTATCTGTAGCAGATGGTTGCTTCTGTGTCAGTCCGGGAGGGAGTCCTCTCCCAGATTTTAGTACAAACTTTAAAAGAGTCATAAGAATATTTTAAAATATTGAAAGAAATGGTTGAAAAATGATTTTTTCAAGTGTTGGAAGACTCTAAGGAGGAAAATCCTGAACTGGTAAAAATCTTTACTGTCTGGGACTTATTCTGTGCAAAATTTGCAAAATTTGCAACATCATTTTCTGCATAACAAATATTTCTCACAGTCGGGAGATCATTGCTAAAACTGTGTATTGCTTCCCTTTGGGGCTATGCAGACAGCCAGGAAAAGGTGACCTGAAGCTGCCTTTTCTGTGAGCTGCAGCAACTGTACCACCTGCCCCAAGGATGCCCTAAATGAGGACAGAGTAACCGAACTGGGGGGAGTCAATGCAGCTTTTCTGAGGCTGTATTGAAGCCCCAGAAACTGTACCACCAGCACCAAGAAGCAAAGGGAGAGGGAGGAACCGCATGGGCCAGCAGTAGCTGCTTTATTTTTTTTTATTCTCTCAAACACATATGTATGTGCACAGGAACGTCTTTCCACACTTGCGCATATGTGCAGGAAAACATCTCTGTGCACCTGCACAGCATCTGTTATAGGCTAGTATACAGTCTGTCACTCTGTGTACAAAGGTGACTGAAGTTCGGCATCCCTATTCACCTGCACAGGACCTGTTATAGGGTGGTATACATCCTGTCATTTTGTCTGTACAAAGGTGACTTATGTTCAGCATCCCTGTGCACCTGCGCAGGAGCTGTCATACACCCACATATCATGCAAGGATTCGCTGACCTCCACTTCCCCCCAAAGGGTGGGTGTATAGACAGGTGTCACTGGCTGATTGTGCCACCCTTGGGGTGAAGGAACAGGTATGTCAACTGAAAAGACACTCCATCATCCTCCATAAAACATGTCCCACACAGATCAGGGGGGAGGGGAGAGGTTCGTGCAAGGGAGGGTTGTGTGGACAGACTTGATACACACAGCTGGTGGTCATGCAAGGGACATGGTCAACAGGACACACGGACAAATGTTACTCCAGGAGCCCCCTCCCCCGCATCATGCAAGGAAGTGGTGTGCAGGTCTTATGCACACCCTGCACATCTGCACAGAAGAGGTCACAAAAGCCTCTTTCATGCAAATTGCTGTGCATGCTGACAGCAAGCGTACATTCAACAGAATGCATTTATTGTCATAACAGAGGACAGTTGCTAGGGCACATGTGTAGGGTTACAATTAGGGTTTTGGTTAGGTTTACAATTAGGGTTAGGGTTGTAATATTCAAGCACACCTGCATCAGTGCATCCACATCTGGAAGCATAGGGTGCTTTAAATTAAAGCTTGCATCATAGGGCGCATGCTCTGGATTGCTGAATCAATTTCTGCTGCACGTGTGACAGTGCATTTATACAGCCATTTTCTGGTACATCAGTGTTGCTGCATACATACACACATGGGAAGGTGCGCATTTTCACCGGAGTGGAAAAAAGTGGCTCCTTCTTGGAGCGGCTTTTCTCGGCATATGACGGCTAGAGGGCACTTTCCTGGTGACTTTTAAGCATGTGTCATCTACAAGTCACCCTCAAAGCACCTCTTTTTGCCCATCTGCATAGCCCCTTTGAGAGTGAAATTAATGAAGAATTCCATTCCTACTTTACATCAAGATTGTAATATGGTAAAGAAGATACCAAGTGGCAGCTGAGAGCTTCCTAGCTAGTATAGGTGGTACAATTTCTTGGTGTTTTTCTCTGAAAATTAAAAAAAAAAAAAATCCAGGTGTTTAATTTTATTTCCTAAATAGGTTCAGTACTTTGGGTTAGATAGCTTCTTTAAAGTTCAAATGAATACCTAGGGTAGATTCATCACCCCACTGACATAGAAGTGTACTATTAGAGTTCCCAGGCACCCCAGTTTGAATGGAAGCACCTTGTATTTTGTATGGGATGTCCGAGAGCAGAGGCCAACTGCACTCACAACAGACTGACCTCTGAGCATTTGGTATGCAGCAAAATGGTCTCAAAATATGTACCAAATATTGGGAGAGGAGGCTGTCTGTTGTGATCATGGTTCGTGCCCATTTTTCCTGCTCTCAACTCCCTTAAGGTGAGTGGCACATGAGGGAGGCCTATGGAGAGATTAGAGTTATTGTGGGTGCACAGAATTCTGGTGAGAGGCCTTTTTCTCATGAGACTTGAAGTATTATAAAGGGCTGCCTCACATGTTCTGACCAGTCTTGAGGCAACCCAAGAACCCAGAAGGCTGTCCCATATTTCTATGCATAAAACTGGACAACACTAACCACTGCTTGCAAAGACAGATGGAATGGAATAATTGTTTGGGAGAGGAATGGCATTGCTGCTGACAGGCCAGAAGGTGGTTGATTTCTGTGGTGATGAAACCCAACATAGGGTTTCCAGATCTCACAGTGTGGCCCTGAGCTTCTAGTTTTCATGATCATCCCCAGACAAGAGATTTGAGGGTATAAATTCTCTAGTTTGGGTAGGCTCACCTCCAGGAAAGAAGAAAGGATTATGTGCAAATCTCCAGTTCAGTTAGTAGAGCAGTAACTTGCTACAGTTTATGAGGATCAATTGATTTGTTGCTGCAACTTGCATAGGCTGTTAGGGAAGGATGGTTGTTCATAAAATCATAAAACCATATATAGTTTTTTTTTGTGGGTTTTT
>CM034703.1:8837157-8848421 GCA_020142125.1 Phrynosoma platyrhinos | reverse complement strand
CCACCAGATCACCTCTCAGCCTTCTCTTCTCCAGGCTAAACATCCATGTACGTCTATTCACATCTCAGTGTTAACACCTTAGAAGTAGTCAGAACTGAATTGATGAACTGCAGTTTTGTGATTATGATGCTGTAGGTCATAGCAACAGGAAGGAAAAAGCAATAGGCATAGTGAAGGAAGGAAGCCACTGGGAAAAGAGACTGCTCAAATCCAAAATATTTTGTCCAAGATCCTATATTGGGGTAGTGAAAATCTCTGAATATAGAATTGCACATTGATTGTTCTATGCAACTCTGGTGTTGAATGGATAACTGAAGAATCTGAATGTGCAGCTGAAGGCACACCTAAATACACATGTGTATCTGTGTGCAATGAACATGAAAATCCATGCACAATAGACATCATATGCTACACAGCTTTACAACAACCTTTTATGAAATAAGGGCATTTGCAATCAGAAAAAAAGTATCCAAATGTGTATGTGCATGGAAGTGCACAGGAATGAACCTGCACAGCTGATGTGCAATGAATGCCCATGCAATAGCAATAACAATAGCTGTTACATCCTATTGATACCCCTCATCTTTGATATCAGAGTTGTGATAAAGAGATAGGCAGGGTGGCCCTTCTACGACCCCAATTCAGACACCATCACCAGAGAATAGCTCCAGCATGTAGGCTAGCAAAAGGAGGTTCATGGAGGCCCCCGTTTGATTGATCGATTTCAGACGCTTTGAATGAGGTGAGGAGATCCAAGACTATAAAATTTAGATTTAATATAAACAAAGTACTGGAGATGTGCACTAATCCTCTCTGCCCAGAAATGTACGTCTATTCACACCTCAGTGTTAACACCTTAGAAAACTACTTCAAAGTAATTCTAAACATTTTAATGAACTTTAAACCATTTCAAAGTAACTTCAAGACCATTTGGTCTTCTCAGCCCCTTGGAGTCTACCCCCAAGGCATATTTCTGGTATAAATATCATTTTAGCAAGTCTTTGGCTTAGTCCTGGAGCAGGCAGAATGCTGTCAGTTTGCTTGGCTTAGCACCTCAACAGCTTGCCCATCCCTAGTGCCACAAGAGTAATTTGAGTCCTCCATTTCATCCAGGACCCTCAGCTATTGAAGACAAAATACACCCAGGTGCAGTATTACTGTTAGTGAAGCCTAATTTCTATCCCAACCTAACACCTTTGATTTCTCTAGTTCTTCTGTGTGTGTGTATGTGTGTGGTTGTTTGCTTAGGTGTGTGTGCTGATTTCTCCTTTTAAATAAAATCCATTGCCATTGGAAACCTGCTTCTGGAGTTCTATATACTTCTGGACTCAGCATACACTGGGAAAGATCCTATGGCTGATTACCCCAGCTATTAGATATTTGAGCTAAATACAATTCCTCTGAATAAACATAGTGGTTTTGGAGCATCCTCTTTGACAGGTCTACATTTAGGGTAATATAGCAATAACAATAGAAAGTACATTTCTATATTGCTTATTAGTGAACTCACACTCCCTAAGTGGTTTACAATGTCAAATAAAAATTCATCAGTAATACCTTTATTGGCCAACTGAAATGCACAATATACTTGATGCAAGCTTTTGAATGTGTAAGCCAATTGCCCCCAACAAGCTGGGTACTCATTTTACTGATCTATGAAAGGATGGAAGGTGAGTGGATCTTTGAGTCCTCCTCTAGGGTTGAACTTACAACATTGTGGCTGCAGGACTGGCATTTAACCATTGCGCCACCAGGGCTGCATGCAATGACATCATATGCACAACTTCATTCTGCAATCATGTTTGTGTTATGGAACCCTTGTGTTGACTGGCAATACTGTACAACTGAATCATACCTCCAAATGTGCTACCAGATGTGCAACCTAAAGTGGATGTGCAAACATGTGCAATGTACAAGGTATAGCCATGTACAGCATGAATACACCTATACACATGAGGTGCATCTACATGCACAATGACTGCACATGTGCAACTTCAGTTCTTCAATCTTGAACTCAGTATGGATGTGCCACACTGGACAAAAATATACAACCATTCCCATAAGGAAACTTATACATATATAAGATGCTATCAGGATTGTTTAATTAATGGGGGAAATGCATACATTAAGAATATGTGTACATTGTGAAAAATGTGCAAATAAATGTGTAGATGAGAAATGCATTTGGAAAATGCATATTCATTTCTATGCAGGAAGAAATAATAAAGCCCTGCAACCTGTCATGAGTAAAACAATGGAACAGCAAAGCAGGTGAAATTGGACAAAATAATGATTGTGAGACAGTGAGATTTTGACAAAACTGAAACAAAGATTTCTTGACATCTCCCATTTTTTCTGGGGTGACTCTGGAAAGTACTGTGCACACAATTTGCTGTTGTTTTTAATTGCCATCAAGTCGACTTTGATTTATGGTGACCCTATAGTTCTGAAAAAATGATAATTAAAATAATCATTTTTTGTTACTGGCTAGAAGCAATTGAGTCTCTCTGTGTGCCAATTAGGTGTTCTTGCCATATATATTTCTCTCCTTGCCTTCCTCTTTGTCTCACTCTCTCCCCCTCCTGCTAATCCACATGGTACTGGGAAAGACAAGAAACAGCTGGGGGAAAATAGCTGCAGAGAAGGAGGCCACAGGTTTGAAAGTCATTTGAAGAGTCTCTGAACCACAGTGCCCACCAGCTTGTAACACCTGGCTGCATCGACTGTGTTGGACTATGTCACTTGTGATGGAACTTAGTTTGACTGATGCAGCTGGTTGAGAGCAAGTTCCAGTTGGCACAGCGGCAACCCCGGGAGAAAGAATGAGGCAATTTTCTCTGAACATGTTAGAGGAGCAACAAGACATTCTGTGAACACAGATATCCAGAAACCTCTGCAAAGGATGGTTCATTTTACCATATGGGATTGTTTGTCTCTTTCCTCCTTTCTGTCCCATGTGGGATTTCATTGTGTCTACTCAAATCCATGTGAAGGACAAAGTTATCCAATTTAGAAATGTTATTTTTGGGAGAAGATCATGGATTGCATTTACTCCTTTCTTTGCTTTCACATTATAGAGGCACTTTCCTTTTAATGCATTAAGGGTATACATTCTCCCAGTTCTATTTTATATTGGTTTGTCACATATTTTGGGAGCAGGGAGAGTTCCCCCCAAAACACACACACACACTAAAGGCAGACTAGAGATTTCCCTCAATGAAGGCCTTTTTGGCAACCTCCATTATGATGCCCAGAGGGTAAAAGACAATCCCCAGCGGTTAAGGGGAGAACATGCCACCATTTCTTTTTCTTGTCCAGAAGAGTGGGTGGAGTGGGGTGGCAGAGGAGAAGCAACATGAATGTAACTTAAAGGAGTGTAAAGAGATGAACATTGAGAGAATCAAAGCTAATAATAATAATAAAAATAATAATAAATAATACTAGCAACAACAGCAATAATGAGATCCAGCATGGTGTAATAGTTTTGAGTGTAGGACTACAACTCTGGAGATCAGGGCTTGATTCTCCACCTGGCCATGGAAACCCACTGGGTGACCTTGAGTGAGTTATACACTCTCAGCTGCAGAAAATTTCATGATACAACAAAAACAGCAGCAGCAACAACAACAAGAACAACATGGATCAATGGGAAAAAAACTTTAATACTGTTATCCAATTCTAATAAATTTGTAATGCATTATACAAGCTTTAATAAGGCGATTTCTTGGCTGCTTGCCTTCTTCCGAAACTGAATATGAAGGAACAAGAGAATTCTAAGTGCCTAGTAGTTCATGCTACAAGCAGCTAGGTTTTATCTTTGAAAGAAAGCTGCTCTTTTATGACAACTTTATCATACCCCATGTTTTGACTCCAAGATTTAGAGATGTCCCATTGTCACCCAGGCACTTCTAGTGACTTGGGTTATGACTTGGGCTATGACTTTAGCCCATGCAAATTTTCAGGATAGCCTATGCCAAAGGAGAAAGTCTTATACAATTTATTCTTTTTCTGACTTTTCAAGCCATCACAGGATCTTTGACCAGGGATGTATGGAACCTGATCTGAACCACAGGAATGAAAGTGACTTAACCATTTTCTGCATAGATTGAGGTCTTAATCCCATTGTTAGGCCTGATGAGAGTACAGGGGATTTACCTATCTTGTCTTGCCATTGAACAATCGGTTCAGTGGATCTGCTCTATGTGAGAATAATCAATAAGATTCCAGCTTGAGTTTCTTATTTCATTGGGAGATATCTATAACCTTTACACAGGTTCATAAAATCACAGAATTAGAAGAGACCACAAGGGCCATCCAGTCTAACACCCTGTCAGGCAGGAACTCACAATCAAAGCACCCCTGTTTAAATACTTCTAAGGAAGGAGACTCCACCACTTCAAGGGAGTGTGTTCCACTGTTGAACAGCTCCTACTGTCAAGAAGTTACTCTTAATGTTGAGGTGGAATCTCTTTTCTTGTAGTTTGTAGCCATTGTTCTTGGCCCTATTCTCTGGAGCAGCAGAAAACATGCTTGTTCCATCCTCAATATGGCAACACTTCAAATATTTAAACAAGGCTATCACATCACCTCTTAACCTTCTCTTCTCCAGTCTAAACATACCTAGCTCCCTCAGTCTCTCCTCATAGGACCCTTCACCATTTTGGTTGCCTTTCTCTGGACACGCTCTAGTTTCTCAACATTCTTTTTGAATTGTTGTGCCCAGAGCTGGACATAGTAGTTCAGGTGAGATCTGACTAAAGCAGAATAGAGTGGCACTATTTTCTGCTTTGGTCAGGCCTCACCTGAAATACTTTGTCCAGTTTTAAGCTGCTCTGAGAGCCTTTGTAGCTGAAGAGCGGGGAATAAATACTCCAAATACATAAATACGTACACCACAATTCAAAAAGAATGTTGAGAAGCTGGAGGTTGATGACTTCTAGTAATGAAGACATCTTTGGACTACAAATGTACCAAATTTTAACCTTCTGGTTCATTCTGAGAAGATCTTTCCCCATATACAGAGGGTTCATACCCATCAAGTTATACCACTGGTGAAATAAATCCTGGTTTATTTCATTTTCCCGTTTGAACTTTATTTAATTTTAATTCTTTATTTAAAAAAATGATTTCCCCCCTTATGATGGATGAGATTATGTACCTCTTTGGACTTGTATTGATTTTACTTTCTTAGCAGCATTGTCACCAACTGTTAGTGCTCCTCATCCTGTTCCTTGAAAGCGCTAATGCAGTGGTACTCAATTTTTTACCCCTGGGACCACCCTTTGCATCTACATGCAAATGTCACACACCCACTTCCGGACATTGTGTGTGTGTGTGTGTGTGTGTGTGTGTGTGTGTGTATAATTGTTTACTTAGTATGTATATTTTCATTTGCACATTCATGTATATTCATATTTAAGCATTTTATAAGGAAATAACATTGCTCAAACGTGAACAGTTTTATTTAAGTAAGTTCAATATTTAACTCAGTGTATGTGTAGATTTTACACTTAAAAGGTTCAAGAAGGGGAGGAGAAAGAGGGATCAGGGCTTCGAGTCTCATGCCTCCTTTGAGCATCTTTCATGCCCCATTTGGGGCTCTGCTCCCAACCTTGTGCTTGCTTGCAATGAGCAAATAAGCCATGACATCTCCTCCTCCTCTTCCTCATCACCATCACTGTCTGGATGAAGGAGGACGAAGAAGAAGCAGGTGGAGATGCTGAAGAGTAAAGGAAGAGATTTGACCAGTGAGCTTCTTCCTAGACTGTGGATCCTCAGCAGATAGCCAACTATGCAGGCTTGGCATGCTAGCTTCCACTGGAACTTCTTGACAGTAAGAGCTGTTTGGCGGTTGAATACACTATCTCAGAGTATGGTGGAGTCTCCTTCTTGAAACTTTTTAAACAGAGGCTAGATGGGATGCTTTAATTGTGTATTCTTGCATGGCAGGGGGTTGAACTTGATGGCCCTTAAGGTCTCTTCCAGTTCTATGATTTTATGATTCTGTTCTATGGACCACTTCAAAATTCTGCTGCCTCATTGGACTACAAGTGTAGGGAGTCTCTTTCAGATAGATTCAATCTTAGAAAAATTCTCAGGTGCCACATTCTGTTCATGGACAGAGTGAAAGGCACATGGAAGGACAAACACAAAATGGTGGCAGGCTGTTTTCATGTCAATAAGACAATGAATACACACTGGGTTTTAATCCAGACATTAAGAGCATTAAGGACCAGTCTCTTCCAGCAGACTTATCCAGATGATTTTTAAATGATGAATTTTAAATGTGGGTCATTTTAATGTGTGCACAACTTTTTTTTTTATTTAATGTGTGTACATCTTATCAAGGATGTGGTGACTTAATGGTTAAGACACCAGTTCTGATGATTGGAAGATCAGAAGGCTGGCAGTTTGAGGCCCGAGTGATGTATGACAGGGTGAGTTCCTGTCACTAGTCCCAGCTTCTGCCAACCTAGCAGTTTGAAAGCATGCAAATGCAAATAGATAGACAGGTACCACTTGTCAGTGGGAAGGTAACAGCGTTTGGTGCAGTCATGCTGGCCACATGACCACCAGAGCAGTCCTTGAACATCTTATTTGTCCTTTTAAATTCATGTGCATTTTAACTGATGTTGTGTGTTTATTAATTGTTGTTGCTCCTTGCCTTGATGCATTGGGAAGAAATTATAATAATAATAATTCAAATTGTTGATAGCATTCATTACCTTGGATTAGATAGGTTTCAGGACCTTGGATAGTTACTTTAAACCTTGTATAAATTCCCTGCACTGCTGATGGTGAAGACAGTGGTGTGTGCATTCAACTTGCCCAGGGGTAGGCAACCTAAGGCCCAGGGGCCGGATGCGGCCCCCTGAGGCCTTTGGACCAGCCCCAGGCTGGTCCTGCCACTGCCCGCCATGATGATATTGATTACTGTTGTTATAATAAAATAAATAATAATAAAATTTATTTATAACCCGCCCATTGGTAATCCAATCTGGGCGGCTTACAATTAAAGCATACAATACAGAATAAAACATACAGTATGAGCAAACCCTAATAATAATAAAATTTATTTTATTTTAATAACAAGTTATTACTAACTTGTTATTAATAACAAGTTATTACTTGTTCTTGGGGTTTTCTTGGCAAAATCTCCACAGGGATTTTGCCATGGCTTTTCTGGGTCTGAGAGAGTGTGCATGCATATATTTTTTAATTTTTAATTTAAAAAATATTTATATTTATTTATTTATTTATTTTTGGTGCTTCGGTCCCCCAATTGTCTGAGGGACAGCACCCGGCCCCTGGCTCAAAAAGGTTGCCTATCCCTGAACTTGCCTGTCTGCTTATGGCACCACTATAAATTCCGTAGGGTTTTCATAGGCAAGGAATACTCAGTTTTTGACAGTTCCTTCCTCTGAAATATAGCCTACAGCACCTGGTATTTATTGCTGGTCTCTTAGCCAAGTACTAACCAGGACTGCTCTCCCCCTCCCCCCCTTAGATTCCAAGTTCAGATAGATCTGGTGCCTTTAGGATATTTATATTGGATTAAAACTGAGAGAGGATTCAATGACATGGGAACCACCAGCTACCCCTGCCAATGAAACTAGCATGCACTGCCAGGAACTAGAGTAATAGAATCATAGAGTTGGAAGAGAGCCCAAGTGCAATCCAGTCTAATCCCCTGCCATGCTGCTCTTGTTAACTGCTCATGAATCAGCCCTAACTCATGGCGACCCTGTGGATGAGACATTTCCAAATCCCCCTATCCTTCACTGCTGTGGTTAGTTCCTTTAAATCCAGGTTCATGACCTCTCTGACAAAGTCTTTTCCTCTGGCCTGCTGTCCTCCAGTCTTTCTGCTACTCTACAACTTTCCCAGCATTATTTTCTTTTCTAGAAAATCATGCCTTCAAATGATGTGGCCTAAAACAGTTTGATCATCTCAGCTTCCAAGAAGATTTTAAGCTTGATTTGTTCAAGGACCCATTTGTTTGTCTTTTTGGCCACCCACAGTATCCTCAACACTCTTGTCCAGTGCCAGATCTCAAATTAGTTGATTTCCCCCCTTTCTGCTTTGTTCACAGTCCAGCTCTCACATCTATATGTGATGATGGAGAATACAATGGTTTGGACAATTCTAACTTTAGGGCTCCGTTGTATGCCTTTGCCCTTTTGGAATTAATCTAATTCTTTCATAGCTCCCCTACCTATTACTAGTCTTATTTCTTGACTGCAGTCACCATTCTAATCAATATACACAATCAAAGCAATTTCGACAGTCGGCCATCCAACCTTTGTTTAAAAACCTCTGAAGAAAGAAACCCCCTAGCCTGCCTTAGGAGACTTATTTCAGTTTTACAGAATGTGAAAATTCCATGCAAATGGATTCCAGAGGAATGGATTGGAACACAAGAGGAGTCAATTCATCTCCAGTGTTTGAGATTAAATGATCGTGAATTATGTTAGGCTCCACAGGTGTGTTGGTGAGTTTCAATGTAGTGTCCTTTATTTACAGAATAGACTGGATTGTTGAGTAAAATTTAACTACACCAAAATCTAAGGCACTAGCATTGTGGCCTCTGCTAGAGAGTCTGGTTGTTTTATGGTGATAGATTTTGAGCAATCTTCCCTCTTCGCTTGACATTTAAGGATTTATTCACAGAATTGTCCCTGTCTAATTAATTCATACCCCAACAGCGTGAAGATGGAATGGAAAGGACCCTATTAAGAGCTGTTATTAAGTTAATAGCAGGTGACAGTGACTTCATCAAAAAGAAACCCATGCAACAAACCAAGGAGATGGAAATTTCAGTTCTGCTACATTACTCAGATTCCTTTACCAGGGTCAGAAGGATTATTTGTAAATTTGAAGAAGAAAAAGAAGAAGAAGAAGGAGAAGAAGAAGAAGAGAGGGAAGAAAAAAGAGGGAAGGATCAAAAGAAAGACTGTCAAAGTCAAATGGCTTTCTATTTCCTAGTATGTTTATTAATATTCACATTTTAAGAAAACGTTTACTATCCACTTTTCATTCAGTGAGCTCAGAATGGCTAATGCAGAGGTTGGAAAGCTGTTTTGACAAGCAATTAGATACAATTATAGTTCTAAACACACATGCACACACCAGAAGTAAATTAACCATTGTTGCACTTATTTTTTTTAAAAAAACTCTTCCTATTCTCATTTTTCAAAAGTTAATAAAATAACTGAATGCTTTTTAAGCTGCTAGTCTGTGATACAAAGCATACCTAAGCAACCTAAGACTAAATAATAAATAATATATTATTAACTATGGGCCTTTACAGACTGCCAGAAATAATGCAGCTTGAATCCATTTTAACTGCCCTGGCTCAGTGCTAGGGAATCATGGGAACTATAGTTTATTGTGGCACCAGATCCTCTCAAACTATCTGGCTTCTGGGTGGGCGACTGAAATTAAGAGTACCATGGGAAGGCTGCTCTAAAAAAATTGCTATCTCTTGTCCAAAACACACTGCAGAAATAATCCAGTTTGAGTCCACTTTAACTTTTCTGGCTCAATGTTAGAGAATTCTGGGAGCAGTAGTTTTGTGAGACATTTAGCCTTCTCTGCCAGAGATCTCTGGCACCACAATAAACTACAGTTCCAAGGACTCCCTAGCACTGACCTAGGGCAGTTAAAGTAGTCTGAAGGGGGTTGCAGACTGTCAGAAATAGTGCAAATTGAGTCCACTTTTAGGGTTAGGGTTAGGGCATCATGGGAACTGTATTTTATTGTGACACCAGAGCTCTCTGACAGAGAAGGCTCAATGTCTCAGAAAAAAACCCAATTCCCATGATTCCCTCGCACTAACCCTAACCCTAAAAGTGGACTCAATTTGCACTATTTCTGGCAGTCTGCAACTCCCCTTAGACTGGATTATTTATGCAGTGTGTTTTGTACCTCAGATAGGTAGACAGATATATAGAATAATGTTGTGTTTTAAAGTGATGTTATATATTTGTTTGTCTGTTGTTCCCCGGCTCAATCCATGAGGAGAGGCAGGTAAGAAATAACAATAAGAACTAATTACTTTTAAAGGTAACTTTCCCAGATGTAGGTGAATCTTCCAATTCTTACCCATTTCTAAACCTGATACAGAAAACTGCCCTCTTGTGCTTTATAACAGAATCCCAAACAATTCCTTGATACCCAAATGGTTTGAACAGAGATACTGTCTCTATGAATCATGATTACAGCCTCTCATAAATCTTACTGCACACCTGCTTTGCACTGGAGTTGCTCCTGTGAAGGTCGTCAGTTTCAATAGATATGAGCACTGGCTTTCCCTTTCAGCTTATCTGACTGGCTGCAGCCTAGGCTCAGTATTCCCCATAGGTGTAATTTATGCTAAACTGATCCTATGAATGCAACCCAAACCTATTTTATACTGAGTCTAGGCCAATTCCCATTCTGCCACCTGCAATCATTGAGCTCAGCCTCCTCCAATCTGCTGCTCTTCTAATGCTTTGGGCTACAGTTCCCATCATCCCCAACTGTGAACTATCCTAAGTATTGTTGATGGGACGATGAGTATTGTTATGGGTCAGAATCCTTGGTACACTTGGTACATTTTTCAGGGTTACACAACAATAGGAATGGAAGGCAGGCAAAGTCTGCTAGCTGTGAAAAGCTTATTTTCTCAGTATCTTTCTTTTTTCACCGGCACAGCATAGCTATTTTTCTCTTGCTGTCATGTCCACATTGGCACAGTTATGCTAGCATAGTGCACCAATAGGGACCCAGCTGCATTCAATAACATCTCAAGAGCAATAGTTTGGGGATGCCTGCTTTAACTGAAGAGGCAAGAGTTTCCGTTCAAGACTTTGTCCACGGTCCTTTGGTGTTCTGCAGTAGGATATGGCACTTGCTTTAGCCCCTCTTTTAGAAAATAGAATTAAAACCCACAGCTTACAGGACTCATTCCAGGAGTTGGAAAAGTTACTTGTAGATTACAACACCTTGAATCCTGCCAGCCAATATGGCTGGAGGCATTCTGGGTGTAAAAGTCCAAAAACTCCCCAACATCTCCAAGTTCTGAAGGACAAATACAACAGTTGCTTTTTCCAGAATGCAAGAGAAGGGAAGGATTGGATACTTATATTATTTGTTAAAATGCTGCTAGACTGCTTCTCACACAGCCTCAGGGCTGGCTCTGTCATTAGGCAGAGTAGCACCATTGCCTTGGGCAGCAGATGTTAGGAAACAGCAATAGCAACCTCCTGATCCTTACTCTTCAA
>CM034703.1:8825545-8837057 GCA_020142125.1 Phrynosoma platyrhinos | reverse complement strand
ATATAAATAAATTTTATTAGTAGTATTAGTATTAGTATTATTAGTATTATTAGTATTATTATATTGTCAACTCAAGCAGTCAACAGTGTGATGCAGCAGCTAAAAAAGCCAATATGATTCTAGGCTGCATAAGTAAGAGTAAAGTGTCTAGATTGTGGGACATAGTAGCACATTATATTGCTTTGCTCAGACCTCACCTGGAAAACCATGTCCAGTTCTGGGCACTACAGTTCAAGAAGGATGTTGATAAGCTGTAGCACAGTGGTCACCAATTTTCCATGCTACTGTCCCTTTTCTTCTTGGGCAACAATCCTAGTGCCCCCCGCCATTTCTCTCATGTGCAAACACAACAGCAGCAGCAGCAGCAGCAGCAGCAGCAGCAGCCCCCTCTCTCTATTGCTAATTGCTACACCAGCCTTACAGTAAAAAGAAGACTGACTGGCCATCTATTCAGTTGCTGGATGCAAAGAGAGCAGCAACTGACCAGCTGGTCAAGGAGCAACCAAGAAGCCTACTACCTATGCCAGCCTTTGCCATAAGGTCAGCATGGACAAGAGGATTCTCAGTCACTGCTCAACTAATGTAAGGGGGTGCCCATTTAAGTCGTCACAGGATGAGTCAAGCTGCGCAGGTTGTCATAGGATGGGACCTCTGGCTGTTGGAGTCCTGCTGCCATAGTCTTTGCAGGACCTGGCCCGAGCTGCCAGAATACTGGAAGGATCAGGGTTAAGCTAACAGGCACAACTGACTCTACACATGCAGGGCAGCTGGAGGTACAGGCATTTAAGGGCTGCATTGGCCTCTCAGTCCTTGCCACAGAAGCAAGTCTTTTCTGTTGTTCTTCTGGTTGCATTTTGCCTTGTCTTGTCACACTCTACTCTTTGTTCTGCCTCCTGACTCTATCTCTTGCCTCTGGCCCACTGGATTCCTGTCTTGCTGTGGTTAGACCTTGATCTATTTCCTGACTTTGGGCCTTTGCAGACTGCTAGAAATAGTGCAAATTGAATCCACTTTAAGGGTTAGGATTGGGGAATCATGGGAACTGTATTGTATTGTGGCACCAGAGCTCTCTGACAGAGAAGGCTCAGAAAAAAATACAATTCCCATGATTCCCTAGCACTGAGCCAAGGCAGTTAAAGTGGACTCAATTTGCACTATTTCTGACAGACTGTAAAGTTCCTTTGTCTCTTGCCCACTGGACTTTTTAAGTTCAACATCCCTGGTCTCAGCCCCAACAGCCTGCCTCAAAATCCAGGCTGCCCATGCCATGGACCTTGATAACTAGTTGTTCATTTGCTGCTCACAAGGTGACTGGGTGCAAAAGGAGCAGCAACTGAAAAGCCAGCAAGGAAGACAGCTTTCTTGGTCACTGCTCCTAGGGTGACTGGGTGCAAAGGGAGAAACTTCTCCCCAACAAGGAAGAACTCTCAATCTTTTCTTGCCAAGATGGATAAGGGTGCAACTGACTTCCCACTTTTCTCCCTAGGGAGGAAGGACCTCAGTTCTACTTTGCTGGGGCAGGGTGGGGTGCAGCCAGTGTGTGTATATGTGTAGGGGGTTACAGAGGCCACATGATGTGGACAGGAGACTAGCATGGATGGGGAAATGGGAAGATTTTAACTCAGGAGCCATTCCAAAGAGAAGGACTCTTTCCAAAAATTGACTGCTGAATGCTTTCTCTTCCTCCTTCCCCAGAGACTCCCCACACACACACACCTCAAATATTGTTTCTTCTGCTACCTCTTCTCTTGACTTGTCCAGTCAAAGAAAGTAGCTCTAACCTGTCAGCCAAGTCCAGGCAAAGCTCATGAAGCTTTAGCAGGAATCCAAATTTGAAAGCTCCTTTTTGCTGCCACTTATCCTCCGCTGCCAAATGCTCTAAGACTTTTCTCCAGCCAGTCAGTCTGTCTCAAAATGGCACTGCTGTGAGAAATGATGCCTTGTGGCCAAGCATTACAAGAGTTTCCCAACTGCTTCCATCATTACTAGTGAAAGAAATTGCTAAAGTAGTGTGCTCACATGGGCAGGTGAAGAGTGGAAGGCACCACCACATGAAGCAATCAGCAAGGCTGCATGGTGGTTTTAAGGGATCCCGAAAAAAGAAGTTTCATGCAACCCTTATCCTCAACATGGTCCTAAAGGCCACTAACTTTGACTGAAGGCTCCCTGCCATCCCCCTTTCCTTCACTGCTTTCCTGGATCTTTCCACTGCTCCCAAGGGGATAGTACCACCCACCCTATGAATCACTGTTACAGTGTGTCCAAGGGAGGGTGATCAAAATGGTGAAAGGCCTAGAAACCATGCCCTATGAGAAGCAGCTTAGGAAACTGGATATATTTAGCCTGTGGAAGAGAAGGTTAAGAGGAGCCATGAAAGCCACATTTAAATATTTGAACAGATCCCTATCAATCCTAGTAGTTGCTTACTGGTAAGTGGGCTTTGGGTGTTCTGTCTGGAATCCTCTACATACCACCATAGTTATAATGCTAATGGTCATACAGGATTCTACCAATTGCTTGTAAAGGTTGCACCTATACTGGCAATCAACTCCTTGGAGCCTATTGAGGAGTAATGATAATTAATTGGCTAGAATTCACTATTATAATTGCAGGTGTGTAACTAGCAGCATACTGACATTTCCACATCCTTCCCACCAGCAAGCTCTGGTACAAGGAAGAATTGTGATGGGGACCCTGCTTCTGGTTGTTGCACCAGAAATTACCAGCAGGAGAGAGGTGGAAACATAATTTTGCTATACTGAGATCAACCTCCCTCACTTGCAGTGGCTGCAATTAAGTATACTATTAACTAAGGAGTTTAGCTTACCACTTATCACTGCCACTGCTTACTACCACTGCCAAATTAAATTCTAATTTGGACTGCATCTGAGTATTATCAGATACATTTTGTCACTGATGCCACCAGCTGGGTGCAGCCTGGATAACTTCCAGGTAGAATCTGGGCTCAGCCAGCTGATTTGCAAAGCTGGGAGTTTCCTGGTTTTGAGAAGAGGCCGGCTGAGCTGGATTCTACCCGGAGGTTACCCAGGCTGCACCCAACCAGCAGTGTTGGCAGCAAAATGCATCTGATAATACCCGGATGCAGCCTGAATTAGGACTGAATTTGGCAGTGTTAAATCACTTTTTTAAGCTGTGCATTAAACTCCTAAGTATTGTCTCATGACCTAATTCCCCCCAAATCTGCAGCCACCATACTATGGTACTTAAATAAGTCACTGATACAGGATCTTAAACATTATTTTTTAAAATGTAATTGCTTCCTTTTGCTAAAGCAGAGAATCATGATTCCCTGGGCTAGTCTACACATAAGTGTATTATGCGAATTGATGCAGATTTTTGCACATTCGCATCAATGTTTAATTGTCTACTTTTCTGTGCATATTTGCATTTATTTGCATTCATTTTCCTTCCCTCTACCAAAAATGTGCAGTTATCCAAATCCATGTCCAGCAGATGGATGGTCACAGATTTGATAATGTACATCCTCTCAGATACTCTGGTAAAAATGGCAAAGCCTTTTTCTTTTGAGTATTAGTTTTTCAGTGGACCGCACAGCAGAAGGCCCGAACTCCTGCAAATTGTGTTTGGCCAGATCATATTCTAATCAGCTGGAATGATGAGTATTTTAATCATGTAGATAAGACCCTTGGGGCTTAAATTCATTCTTACCTATCTGAATACTTTATACTCATCTTACTCAATTTCCCCCCTTGAATTTTCTGCATTTTCTGCTTTTACTGAAATATTCTCAAACTTTTGCACCTCATTTTCAATGGATGTGGTCACACAGAGCTGTATCCCAGTTCATCATATTGGAGTGGGGAACCAGCCAAGTTCAGTTTAGGGCAATGAAGAATATGGAGCACTTTGTCATTGGCAGGGTTTTAACTGCTCCCATAACTTTGGCGGCTGCTTCTGTTCCTCTGTGTTGTACGGGAGTGAATAGGACAGTTCTGAGTAATACAGTAATTATATGGTTATTAAAAACAGTAATCATCCAAGAAATATCCAGGGCTGTTTGTGGGGAAAAAAAATCCATCAAGGAGAAATAGATGGACATTGTTAAAACCGAGTTCCTCAATTGTCTGCATATGCAAGGAGCAAAGTGGGAAAAGAGAGAGCAGGGCATAAAAATTTGTAAAGATCCCAGAGAGGCCTTTAAAACTAGTTAAAGGAAAATGGTCTCTTCAATCATGATAGAAGATAACAATACTAGGTCCAAAGTCCCTCCTATGGATGTTGCTAAAGATTGGGGCTTCATAAAGAGCAGATCTTTAAAGGGTACATTGAAAAAAACACAACAAAAATTGAAGCTGGGTTTTATTTTCTGTGCAAATAGCCAAGCTTCTTCTATCTCTTCCCTCCCCTTCAAGGCTTCTGATCCAGTTTTAATTTGTTATCAAAGTAATCTCCTCTCCCAGCTGGAGAGGAGCTGCGGTTTTGTTGTCTGGAAAGCTGGCAGCTTGTTCGCTTTGAATAGAGCTCGGCAAACCTCACCTGTTCGGCAGCCTGTGATGGTTTCAGGTGCCAGAAGCAGAAAAAAAAGGTTGTTTGGAGTTTGTTTGCTTGTTTGTTTTAGAGGAGGAACAGCTGAAAGGAATATGCTGAAGCTGTACTTCTCGGCCTCTTTTCAAATCGCCCTGAACTTCATAAGTAACAAACATTGTACAAAAGGGAGAAAACAACCCAAGTCTATGAACAATGCAATGGAGTAATCTAGTCCCATCTGAGCAATATAATGGCATTAACACCCTCCTTTTGGAGAGAACCTGAGTTCTGAAAAGGGCCAAATTGGCACGCATGAAAAAACAGTAATTGTTGCTAAACTCCTGCTCTGTACAGATGTCGGCAACTGTCATTGGAAAATGTTTAGGCACATCTTGGGAACCAAGCAGAGCTGGGTCTGTAAAGAAAACTTGGAAAATGACATTGAACTCAGATCGAACAAAAGCCATGTTTTTTTGTAAATGTCCAGCAACTTATATGGCTGGAAAGAATACCATTCAATTTTTTTTCATCCTCAGTGTGAAAGAGTATCTGAATGCTACTAGAAACTCCATTGCCTGTAAAAAAATTAAAAAGTCAATAATTTTTTTCATACTTTTTTTGGTAGAAGCATAAACTTCCAGAGTTGGAAGGTAACACAAGAGTTATCCAGTCCAATTCTTCAGTAAAGAAGAGTCCTTCAAGGGACTCCCTTATACTGTTGAATAAATCCTATCATCTGGAAGTTCTTCTAAACATTTTGTCAGAAACGTTATTGTGCAAATCAATATAACAAAAAACAAAAATAAGCCAACACATTGTGTAAACTGTTGCTTTTTATACAGAACAAATTTGTGGTTAGCTTTTTATACAGAACAGACTCCCAGAATACTCAACATTAGTGCACATGACTTTTAAAATGTGAGTGTACTGGAAACACCAGACCTGTAGCTGCCCTGTCCCCAATGTGTCCCTTTTAATTTACAGGAGAAAATCATTAGTGACCTGACAATCAGGCAAGTTCCCAAATATGAAACATTGCTCCTGGGGCAGTTGCCCAACTGCCATTCATGTGCCATCCGAGTGCCATTCCCCCATCACTATTCTGAAGCACTCTGGTTACCTTTTTACCCTTATTTATTTTCTTTCTTTCATGAGGCAGCAGAGCTTTGGAACCCTAAATGCATACTGGGTAGGGAATAAGGCAGGGAGAGCAAATGTGGTGTAGTGGTTTGAGTGTTGAACTATGACTCTGGGGACCAGGGTTTGATTCCCAGTTTGGCCAGGAAACCTACTGGGGGATCTTGGGCAAGCCACACTCTCTTGATTTCAGAGGAAGGCAATGGCAAACCCCCTCGGAAGAAACTTGCCAGGAAAAAAAAAACATGAGAGGTTAGCTTTAGGGTCACCATAAATTGGAAATGACTTGATGGCACGCAACACACACACTCACAAGGGAGTGGTAAGGAACAGAGCACAATGGGAGCAGCAGCCCTGGTCTCATGATCAACTGAGATGCAATGATGGATGTATGGAAAGTAGCATGTTGCCATTTTATTTTTCCTAGCAGGACTGCTGCAAGAATGGAACAGGTGCAGTAAAGTCCTATATGAAAACTTCAGAATATTCTGGCCATTTTAGACAGGCCCCCTGCTGTAGTGTAGCAGATAAATGAAAGCAAGTGTGCAATTCTTACATTTCAAACTGGTCTTCCAATCCTTGGGAACATGTTATGTTTTTTTTTTACAACTCTGTTTTTTTTAAAGTTCCTCTTCTCTGTCATCTGACCCCAAAAGTAATTTCAAAAACAACCAGCATGGTATTAAAGGCAATCCGCTGCAAAAAGCACACTTTGTTAATTTCATGAGAAAGGTTCAGTTCATTTAGTAAATATCACTTTGTTTACTTGTCCTCTTGTTCTTGTTGCTGCTTCTTTAATGTCATAAAAAGCTTCAGCAGAAACGGGAACAATGCATTATGGGGTTTCAGTAAATGCTAATGATGGTGGATGGATGGGAAACCAGATCTGTCTAATTGGAGAGCCAATCTGAATTGCTGATGGTAAATTGCAGGAATTAAAATAAGGAGAGGGAATCATCTCAAGTATACAGAGGGCTCAAACCTCTGGCCCAATACCAAGTTGAGAAAAACATTTATGAGCTGAAATTTATGAGCTGAATAACTCCACCAGAATCCTCACTCATTTCTTATGCTTTAGAGGAAGGGGTGCAGTTTAACAATGGGGGAAGGTAGAAAAGGAGGGGATACAATTACTGAGGAATTCACTATATCAATGTTATTGCAAACAAACTAAATTAGAACTTGGAAAAATTACTTTTTGGCCTACATTTCTCAAAATCTTCCAGCCAACTTTTCCACACTGCACCAGAGCTGCATGTACTCTGACAGTCTTCATTGTGAAATTTAGGATTCTCATTCTCATAGGGGTTGCAGACTGCCATAAACAGTGCAAATTGAGTTCACTTTTAGGGTTAAGGTTAGTGCTAGGGAATCATGGGAATTGTTTTTTTTTCCCTGAGACATTGAGCCTTCTCTGTCAGAGAGCTCTGGTGCCACAATAAATTACAGTTCCCATGATTCCCTAACCCTAACCCTAAAAGTGGACTCAATTTGCACTATTTATGGGAGTCTGCAACCCCCCATAGTCACACTGACTTCATTTTTAAGATACAGATATGGGTTTGTTTTGGTAAATTAAAATGAAGTGAGTAAGCCATGAAGGTAAAATGGGAGGACTTTGTGCAGAAAGACCCAGCTTCCACTCAGTCTAAATGGAAGGAACAGGGGAAAGACCTTCCCCAAACTCCTAGAGCTGTGGGCTGGAGTAAACAGGGGAGTTTCTATGAGTGTGTCTCCTCTGGAGGCTGTCTGCCTTCCATTGTAGAGTGTACTGCAGTGTCTCTTGGTGGGTAGACTAAGGGCCTTGGCAGACGGCTTATTAAGCCATCCTTGAGGCAGGGAAGAGGAGGAGCAGCCGCACGCTCGGCGCCCCTTCCTCCTCCCGAGGTTGCCCTCGGAGCCGCCGATCCTCCGCACGGCCGGCGCTCCGGGGCCAACCTCCCGCCGCAGCGTCCGCACACGCTGTGGCGGATAAGTCAGTGAAAGTGCGCCTCACGCTTTTGAGGTGCACTTTCACTTACTTGTGAAAGGAGCGCTATTTTAGCACTCCTTTCAGGGATGGGGAAGGAGCGCTGCAGGATCGAGGCATGGGGATGCCTCGGTCCTGCGGCGCTCCTTCCCACGGCGGCCCAGAGCCGCCAGTCTGCTTCCACCCTTAGACTCTTGGAGACTGAAGGTCCTGGAAAGACCCAGTCCAGCTGACTGGAGGTGTCAAGGGGGCTGACCAACATGCCACACTGAACTCCTGGAGGCCTCTCCTATTGCCAAACTCCTTCGAGGTTTGTGAGCAAGGCAGATATACCAGAACTCCTTTGAGGTTTGTGAGCAAGGCAGATATACCAGAAAAAACCCAGTTCATGAACAGTTCTTTCAGGTGTCCCAATCCATGTCCCCATTGGTGGCAAGTAGTCCAGAGCCTTTCCTTTCCATAGCAGCCTTATCTACTCCTGAGGGGCCATTGGCCTGGTGTGTCCAAGCCTAGGGCTGACAGCATGCATTACCACACTACAGTGGGGTGACACCAACCATAGTGAGACCGCTGGGAGTCAGTCCAAGGGCTTAAACCCAATGGCTAAAGCAGAGCCATTAAATCAATAGCTGAATTGTTTGTCAACACTTGTTTGAATCCCTTTCTCCCCATGGATCTACTCTCATTGGGATAAGCAATTGAATATAAAGTTGTAGTTCTGTAGGCTAGATTGTGTGTCTTTGTGTGAGCAAATGTGGCAAGTCTTAGTGTTACTCAAAATATAGCGGTCCCATGAGGGCACCCACAATCAATATCTAAATTTTGTTGTTAATTGCCCTTGAGTCAATCTTGACCCATGGTGACCCAATGGATGAGACATCTCCAAGACCCTTGGTCCTCCACTGCTCTGCTTAATTCTTGTAGACCTATATCTGTGACCTCCTTAATAGAGTCCATCCATCTGGCATGTGGCATTCCTCTCTTCTTACTTCTCTCTATCTTCCCCTGCATTGTCTTTTCCAATGAGTTTTCCATTCTCATGATGTGTCCAAAGTATGACAGCCTCAGTTTGGTCACCTTGGCTTCCAGGGAGGTTTCCGGCTTGATTTGCTCTAAGACCCATTTTTTTTGTCTTTTTGGCTGTCCATGAAATCCTCAACACTCTTTTCCAGCACCACATCTCAAATGAATTGATTTTCTTCCTATCATCTTTCTTAACTGTCCAGCTCTCACATCCATAGATGATAATAGGGAATACAATGGCTTGTATGTTTCTAACTTTTGTGCTGAGTTGTATATCTTTGCATTTTGAAATCTTTTCTTGTTTTTTCATAGCCACCATCCCCATTCTTCTGATTTCCTGATTGCAGCCCCCATTTCTATCAATGTCTGATCCCAGGTATGGGAATTCTTTTACTATTTCTATTTCTTCATTGTCTAGGTTGCAGTTGTGAAGGTCCTCGATGGTCATTATTTTTGTTTTCTTTATGTTCAACATTAAGCCTGCCTTTGCACTTTCCTCTGTGATGTTCCTTAGCAGGAGTTCCAGGTCTGTGAGGTTTTCTGCTAGTACTATAGTGTAATCTGCATATCTTAGATTGTTGATATTCCTTCCCCCTATTTTTACTCCTCCTTCCTCTGCATCCAAGCCTGCTTTTCTTATAATATGTTCTGCCTACAAGTTGAACAGATAGGATGAAAGGATGCAGCCTTGTCTTACCCCTTTGCCATTTGGGAACCATTCTGTTTCTCCATGTTCTGTTTTGACAGTAGCCTCTTGTCCTGAGTACAGATTCCTCATCAGGACTATCAGATGTATTGACCCTCCCATGTCTTTAAGAGCATTCCATGGCCTTTCATAGTCTATGCAGTCAAAGGCTTTGCTATAGTCTATAAAGCACATGGTGATTTTCTTTTGGAATTCCTTGGTGCACTCCATTAGGCATCGTATGTTTCCAATGTGGTCCCTAGTGTCTCTTCCTTTCCTGAACCCCAAGTGCAGATTCAACACAATTTTATTTGTATGCATGTTAAATCAACAATCACACAATATATCCACTCATGCACACACTCAAAAACTAGCAATATAAAAGTGATAGCCAATAGTGACTAAAAGGAGTTTGCAGAGGGAAATACTGTACTTATTCCAGTTGTGTAGCTATAATCAGAGCATGGATTGAGATGGAACTCAATGATTTCTTTGGGATTGTGGGGTGACCAACTTATGATGAGGATTCAGGCAAGATGTGGACAAATCATTTGTCTGAATCTCAAACAAGACTGAATTGGGTGGGCTTCTGCAGGCACCTTTATAGGGCAAAACATATCCTGGGGCAGATTTCAAGCTGTGAAAGGAATTCTAGGAGGGAGGAATGAGCAAAGTAGTTGAGAATAGCTGAATGATCAGTGCAAATGTTCTTTGACAAAAGGAGTATTGCTCCCAGAAGGGATAATACTTGGATTCTGTTCATGTGTATGCACCAGATCTATCACCCATCATCACTCCTATCAGTGCAGGGTTTAAACACATACTCTGGAGCTCCCTATGATGAACTTACTGGATTTCCTTATTTGATAAGCCAGTTTCCCACACTGGGATATCCTTGCAACTGCATTTAAAACATTGATATCAGTGACATGGAGGATGGATTCAGGGGCTAGACCCAGAAGTAATGCTTGGACTAATTGTCCATTGTTGGGATTCTTCAGGAGCTACACTTATCATCCCAAATCCAATCCCTGAAATAGCCAGGGCCAGGATTCCTTAGGATGGAGCTATGAGAATAAAAGTAGTATGAAGTTAGTATTAGCAGACACATCCTAGTTGCTGGGGTGAGGAAAGGAGTGGAATATTATGGATGACTGTATAATTGACTGACTGGCACAGTTAGTGGAGCCACTCTGGGCGTTTTCACACGGGGCTTTAGGCGGACGCAATCCTACCTCCCTCCGGCCCCAGTCTGGCTCCTTTTCCAGTGTGTTCACACTCACATCGCAGCAAACCCCGCCCCTTCCAGTGCCATCCCTGCATCAGTCCGGCTCCTTGCTCCGTGTGTTCACACTCACGTCGCAGCAAGTCCGGCCTCACTCCGGCCGATCCAGCGCCAACTCTGGCATCAGCCCCGGCAAGGTAATTCCTTTTTTAAAAAGGAATTAAGTTGCCACCACCGGAGCCATTCCAGAATGAGCGGCACAGTCGGCTCCAGGCGGCTTTGGTGGATCTAGTGTGAAAACGTCCTTTATCTTGCAACTCTATGACCGTTTCACTCATATATCTGTATCCCAGCATCTTCACAAACTATTTGGGGCATGCCAATGGACTATCTTTCAGAAATGAAGCTAAACCTTTAGAAGGATTCCCTTTAGGTCTTGTCTCCACTACCATGGGGCAGCCCATAGTATCCTGGGCCCAGTTCTGCCCTGACCCTTCCTTGTAGCAAAGGCCTCCATTTTGACACCAGGAAGCTGGTCGCATGTACATCCTGAGTCACTCAGCATGTCTGCTGCCATTGTGTATCACTGAGGTCAAAGTAAGGTAACATGGCTGGGTACCTCATTCTGACCTCAGAGTGAGGCAACCCTAGCAGCAGCAGATGTGCTGGGTGCCAGAGTGGGAAACATTTCAAACAGCTTCCTGACATTGGGACAGAGGGCTCCAGATATGGAAAATTCAGAGAAACTGGCGAGACATTTCATTTCATTTTAAGTGAGGGGTATACTCCATTCTGGTGTTTAATGTGTAGGACATTGTCTGGTCTGTTTGCATCAGAAACAGGGTTTGGACTGTGTGATCTGGTGGTCTTACTGTGACAAGAAGCAGGCTGGTTTATTTGGCCCATGTAGACAGAGCCCTAGTGTTTATCCTGTTAAAAGAAAGATGTGGTTGTGTTTTCTTCC
>CM034703.1:8787251-8797666 GCA_020142125.1 Phrynosoma platyrhinos | reverse complement strand
TTTACTTCCTCTTTACTTATTCTATGCTGCATTTTCCTTATTGTGTCCTCTACTCCATTTTTCTAAGGTTGAACACCCTTTTCCTTTTGTAAGAAGACTGAGGCAAAGAAGGTGTTGAGTAGTTCTGTCTTTTCTCTGTACCTTGTTACAATTTCTCCATCTTCTCTGTGCAGTGTCCTTACCATTTCCTTCTTCTTTCTTTTGCTATGGAAATACTCCAAAAAGCCCTTTTTATTGTCCAACTAAGGATCCCACCACTTGGACTCCATTTACCAGGTCATCCCTGTAGGTTAGGATCAGATCTAAAATAGCTGGTCCCCTTGTTGCCGCTTCCACCTTTTGGACAAAGAAATTGTCTTTGAGGCAAGTGAAGAATTTGCTAGACCTTGAATATTGGCTGAGTTTGACTTCCAGCAAATATCAGGATAGTTGAAGTCACCCATCACTACTACAGCTCTCCTTTCTGAGTGTGTAGTCATCTGTTCTAGAAAGGCATTATCCAATTCCTCAGTTTGACTTGGGGGTCTGTAGTAGACTCCTACTATAACATCCCTGTTGTTTCCTTCCCCTTTAATTTTTATCCAGATGCTCTCCACCTGATTTCCAGGATTTAAGTTCTGAATCTCTTCACAGGTGTAAATATCCATGACATATAGTGCTATTCCTCTTTTCCTGTTTGACCAATTTCTCTTAAAAAGGTTATACACCTCTATTCCTAGATTCCAATCATGAGACTCATCCCACCAGGTTTCAGTGATGCCTATTATATTGTATTTGCTAGGAGTTGTGCTAGGAGTTCAAGTTCATCTTGTTTATTTCCCATGCTCTGTGCATTAGTGTAGAGACATCTAAAAGCATGGGTCCTCCCCACTTGTTGCCTGTGTGAGATTTTCTTCCTCCCACTGTTGGACCCTTGCATCATTTGCCTTGTTCCCTCTATAACACTTTGACTATTATTTCCAGCCCATGATGTACTCCTACCTTCCAAGATACCTCCCAAGATACTGTCTCCCTCCCAAATATGACTCAGTTTAAAGCCCTCCTGATTAAATGTTTGAGACTATTGGCAAAAATGCTTCTTCCAACGGGTGTTAGATGCAGCCCATCTCTTGCTAGAAGTCCACCCTCATGGAACCGCAGCCTATGATCCAAGAATCCAAATAGTTCTTGGCAGCACCATCTATGGAGCCAGTTATTCACGTCTGCTATCTTCCTCTCCCTTCCTGGATCATGCCCTTCAACTGGGAGAAGAGATGAGATAACAACATGCATCCAGCTCTTTCAGTTCCTACCCAAAGCCTCATAATCCTTTCTGATATTCTGAAGACTGTGCCTTGCAGTATCATTGGTTCCCACATGGTCCAAGAGGAAGGGGTAATGGTCAGTAGACTTGACAAGTCTTGTCAGCCTCGCTCTCATATTACGGATTTTTGCCCCAGGGAGACAACACACCTCCCAGGACATCTTGTCAGGCCCAGAAACCACTGCTTCTGTACCCCTCAACAAGGAGTCCCCAGCTACCAATCTCTTATTAGGTTTCTATTAGCAGGAGGGAAAAAACTGTAACTATTACATTTATGTTAAGCTGCCATTTAAATTTAAGATAAAATGGCTGTGCTGAAAGATTTACTAAAATGAAGCTTTAAAAATACCATCAATGGTTTCACTCTTCCTTCCTTCTCTTTGCCTGTTGCTTTTGGAGAATAAAAGTTTCATGAGTTATTAAAAACCTCATTTCTCATCCACCCAACCAAAAATACTTCTTTTGTTTTCTCTTTCTCCCTTGCTTATAATCTGCTTTCCTTAAAACTCTTCTTTCCTTAGCTGACTGGTTCCCACGTGGGTTCCAGCAAACGCTCTGGAGTAAAGGGGTTCAAAATTAAGGCTCCCGGGACTGATAAGGAGACTGCATGTGGTGTCTGATGTAGAATATACGAGGGACAACAGAATGCAAAGAAAACCATCTACTTCCAACTTCTTGCTTTCAAATCATTTAGCACTGGATTTAACAAAACAATCCTATTGTAATAATGGACTAAAATTTGGTTCTCATGAGTTAAATGTCCTAATTTCCCAAGCATGAAGGATTAAAAAGGAGCAAAAAGTAAATTTTATAAAACTCAAAGAGAACTTGCTCCTGTGAACTTAGGGCTTCGGCAGACGACTAATAGAGTCGTCTTGGAGGCTTGGAAGAGGAGGGGCAGCCGCATGAGCGGCGCCCCTTCCTCTCCCTGAGGTCGCCCTCGGAGTCGCCGGCCCTCCGCACGGCCGGCGCTCCGGGGATGACCTCACACCGCGGCGACCAGATGCGGCGCGGCGGAAAAGACAGCGAAAGTGCGCCCGCCGCTTTTAGTGCGCACTTTCTCTGTCTTGAGGAAGGAGCGCTGATTTAGCGCTCCTTCCAGGGATGCCGCCGGTGCGCCGAGGTGCGGAGGCTGCGGCCCCGCGGCGCGCCGGCCCAGGGCGTCCTGGACGCCCTCGTCTGCTTCCCCCCGCAGTTGGCTCATCAGCACTCTCTCTCATTTAATTAATTAATAACTTAGGGTGGATGCAAATGGGCGGCCCTGGGCTACCCTGGGAAGTAGAGGATTGGAGCTGGGACTGCCCCACACCTTGGCCCCAATCCTCCCTTTTGCCCATCTGGAAAAGAGCAGCAAAATACCGCTCCTTTCATAGCCGTCAAAAAGGACATCCCAAGATCTGCTGTGTGGCTCTTTTGCACCCCTTCTGTCGCAGGACATCAAGACGATGCACCAGGAGGACGTTCTGATGACATGTGCCATGCGTAAAGGTGTGTGGCATTAGGACGTACTCTGGGTGGGGTTTGGGCAGCCAGTGTGCAGCTGCGCCTCCCCATCCATGCCTCAAAGATGCCACAAAGGGTCCATCTGCAGAGGCAATTAGTTAATGCATTATTTCTGGAGTTAATTTAATGCTGGGATTCCAACTTTAGTCAATCAATTAAGTTAAAAATAAATTTAATTAATGTTCCTCTTTCCATTAGATATTTTCCAATTTAATTGATAAACTCAATTGATTTTAATTAGTTAGTTCCTATCTTCAGATAGATTAGCTTTTTAAAAAAACCTAAAACTGAACCCCCACTCCCACCCCATTTCAATGATCATTTGAAAAGGACAGTGAAAAGACAGTATCTCTCAATTCAGAGTGAATGCAAAATGTATGCTTCTCACTCTGACTTGGCTTTGGTATCCCATTGTAGAGTCAAATCAAAATCATTATGTGGTCTTGTAATATCATCACAATGCTTAAAGCATTCTGATTGTCTGGATCAGGGTAGGCAACTGTGGCTTTAACCATATTTTGAACCTACAACACCCATGGCCTCTACTCTACACTGGCTGCTGGTCCATTTCAGGGCACAATAAATGTGCTGGTTATAATATATAAAGCCTTACATGGTTTCCTTCCCATGTCTCTGGGAAGCCTGCTCAGCCTCTAAGATCTTCAGGGAGGCCTTCTCATCACCTTTACAGGCACATCTGATGGGCACAAGAAAGAGGTCTTTCCATTGGCTGCTCCCACTCTTTGGAATTCCCTTCCTATAAAGGTGAGGCTGGCTCCATTTTTTATGTCCTTTCACCAACAATTAAAAGTTTTTCTATTCCAAGAGGTTATTAGGAAATGACTGCCATTATATCAACTTTTGTCTTATATTAATGTGTTTCAAATTGCTTTAATTCTATGTAAGACTTTAATTGCATTTCAGCGATATCTTTTTGTATGTTCTTGCAAATGCTTTTAATGGTGTTTTATGTTTTGCAAGCTGCCTTTAGTCTCAGTTTTGGGGGAAAGGTGGAATGTAAATGAAATATCAACACTTCCATCCTGAACATTTTATGTAAGTTTATGACTTGCATGCAAATTCAAACTTCATCTTTGTCTACTTTTGATCCATTTTGTGTGAAATCTGCTGGAAAACAAAACTGAAAGACTGTAGAAACAATCAGTCACAATTATGTTTCATTCAAATTATCAATTCCATCAGTCCATGGAATTCTGGCTAAAAATTCCTAATGTATGCTTGCCTGATTGCATATATCTATGCCAAAGAAGCTGCTGAGGAGCAAAAGGGCAGAGACAGGAAGGATATTAGAAGGGGTGGGGAGAGAAGCCTGTAGGCTGCAAGCAGTTTCTAGTTCATAGTTTTTTGTGCATTTTTCGGGCTGTGTGGCCATGTTCTAGAAGAGTTTCTTTCTGACGTTTCGCCAGCATCTGTGGCTGGCATCTTCAGAGAAGTTTCTAGTCCCTTCTTGGGGTCACCAATTAGACCTTGCAAGTCCTTAAGATCCCCTACTTTTAGCATCAGCAGCAGCTTGCATCAGCACAAAGGAGCCAGTTTGTCTTTAGTGAGTAATAAAAGGCCACAACTTTATTTATCTGTTCAGGGGTCATAAATCACAATTTGTCAGTCATAAATCAATCATATTGTTTGTTATCCATTTGCCATATGTGTGGCATGCCCAAATCATAAATTATGTCATAAATCAAGCCATAAATGATGTCATAAATCATTCATAGGTCAAAGCCTGTAACCAACCAGTTAATAAGGCCATAAATCACAAGCTGCCATCATAAATCAATCATCCATCATAAAACACAATATATTGATTAATAAGCTATTTTAATATAATATATGACTGCTACAACTAGATGCCCAGATGACTGCATCCAAGTTGTGACAAAAGCAGCAAACAACGCTAGATCACAAAGCTAATGGTTAAACCTAGGAAGAAATAATACACATGCAGGCTACATAATGGATGCCAAACACTGTACAATGCTAAGACCGAAAATCCCCCATGGAGGGCGAAAAACCCATGCTTCAATAGCACTGGGAAAATTCCCTCCCAGCCCAGTAAAAACCTGAGGGTACAGTAATGAAAAATACAGTGAAGGTGCCCAGTGAAAACCTGAGGGTACAGTAATGAAAAATACTAAGCAGAGGATGGGCGGGGTGGGTCTCTTGGTTGCCCAGCTTGCAGTGACCATAGCGACATGGAAAAGGGCCTTATATAGGTCCCAAATCTCACCCCAATATAGCACCAAATTTCATGAGATTACGCAATCTCATGAGATTATGGGGGTTGCTGGGGATCTTGTGAGATCCCCCGATTGACTAGGAGCCACAAGGAGGGCAGGACTTCCTGTGGCCTACACCAATTGTGGCACTGGCCTCCTAAAATGATCAGTGCAGCAAGAGGCCTCCTCCCGACAAGTCAAGGTGGTTTCATTTTCCTTATCCTCCTCCTCCTCCTCCTCCTTCTTCCTCTTCTGCTTCTTCTCCTCCTGCCACAAAATGTGGTTGCTTGGATTTCCTAGCTTCCTAATGACCTCAAAGTGCCAAAAAAGCATGAAAACAGATCTTTTTGAAGATACTTTATCACTGTTTCTCTTTTGTAAAACTACAACTATCTACACATGAACATTCAGTTCTTTCTGAAACCACCTCCTCAAATATTTCAAGCTGTCATTGAACTCATAACTTGTCTTTTATAATAAGTAGCATTTTCCTAGCCATATATGGGTACACTTCAGTTAATGAAGTAGGCATGTTCCTGTGCTTCCCTTCTTTAGCAGAATATTTGATATTAGAGGCAGAAATAACATGGAAACATTACTCCCCACAAAAGAAAATTAAAAAAAAGGAGGGAAGGGAAGGGAAAAAATGTCCACAAAAAACAAACTTTTTATTCTATAGTAAGCAATATGCACCTGTGAAATGAAACAACCAGGTCAGCTAAACTTTGTATAAGTAAAGAGATCAACAACATTATTGACCTTCTAGAGAGCACTAGTAGGCTTCTTAATGCATCCAGGAATGACTTCTAGTTTTGTTAGCCTCCACTTTTCTTAGATTCCATTTTTGATGGGCAGACAGTTCCATGCTTTTTTTAAAACAAGGTGTAGGGATTTGTGAAGCAGGTTTATGTGATCTCCCCACCCTCTCTGTTTTGCTGTAGATGCATGCTTGGTAAGGGATTGTGAAGGTAGTGCTGTTTCCTCTTCCTTTTGTAAGCAAGTACACATAACTTCAGTAGAATAAGCTGTAGTAGAATCCCACACTTTTCAGCTTGTTTACTGAAGTCACATCTCTGCAACCCAACAATGAAAGTTTGCCTTTTCCAGCCCTTCTTCTCAATCTTTCCAGTGCCAACACTGTTTTTTTTTAAAAAAATACATCTGGACAGAGAATGAACAGTATAAGAGAGGGACTAAGCGTGCATTAAAAAAAACCTTTGTACAAAAGATACTCACTATCAGAGGCTTTGTTAACTGAGTAGTTCTGTATTGTAATTAAGACTTCGAACTTGAGGAATTACTGAAGTCCAAGGGCCTAAGCAGACATTCAAAGGTAGCTGTGTTGGCCATTTAGCAAATTTTAAAAAATCCATCAGTGGTACCTTTATTGGCCAATCAAAATGCACAGTATACGTTGTAAGCTTTCAAAGATCCATGGGCTTCTTCTAGTCAAAACAGAGTTACTGACAGAAGAGGGAGACATCATTGTCAGGTGTATGCCAGCATTTGTAATAGTACAACAAAGCTTTGAAGAAGGTGGACTCTAAGAGGGTACCTTCCTGAAGCAGCCCAATAGGTACAGAGAGAAATTGCTCAATATCCATATAACGGTGAAACTCTTGGGAACAGAAAATTCCACGCCAGAGAGAGGGAATACAACCAAATGTCCTAGAAGAGAATACTGAATCTGATGGCAGAATAAACTCAGAGATTCTGTTGTGCATTATGTTGGTGCAGGTCTTGCTTATTTTAGATCACTCTAATGAAAGGATCAAGATCATTGCTCAGGGACTTTATAGACCATACAGAATGTCATATGCTGGGTGACACATTCTGATCTCAGAACATGTGACCTGTAGTGGATGCAGATGTGCTGAATGTTGGCTACCCATGCAGACAGCTGCTGTGCTGCAAAAATGGAGGGTGTTGGATCTTCAGAGAAGATTTGTTGTAACTGTTTTTTGTTGTTGTTTATTTGTACTAACCTTGCTATGGCCCAGTTCTGGTGCAGGATGACCTGGATGTTGTCTTGAATGCCCACACGAGAACTGGGGTTTGAGTTGTGCATAGCTAGAACAGGGTGATACCAAAATGGGAGGAGCAGAAGGAACTGCTCAAAGAATGTGTTCTCTAAGGAGGGTTTGCTGCCAATGTTATCATTTTAATTTTGGTCTTTGAAATGACTCACTGGTCAGGGACTTTAAAGTCTGTGTACAACATTATACAATAGTTATCAATGGTACAGCAAACATTCCTTAGTGTATTTAAACAGGAGTTAAATTCTACAGTCTGTCTTTATGTTATTCATTATTTTATGACACTCCTTCCTAACATTGTTTGAGGTAAGAAAGTAATGGGTTGAGGCATCCACATACCAGCTTCTTCCCATTTACTTTACTGAGTCATCTGAGGAGATTCCAGAATGATGCTTTGAACTATTTATAAGCTGAAAAAACAAGCAACCAAACAAACCAACCAACCAACCAATTAGTGGGATTCCTGTTGTTCATTGGGCTTTTGTGGTTTCCATACAACAGCTGTCCATACTTTCCCAAAACCATTGTAATGGCCAAGAGACCTTTACAGGCAGCATAAGAGAATGATGCAAGAAGAATAAGGGAGAATTTTTTTGTGTATGTGTAGGAACATTTTTTATTGAACTAATTTATTCTCTGTGGCTGCTCCCAGGCTCTGGAACTTTCTTTCCAGACTTTAGACTGACATACTCCTTGCTATATTCTGCAAGCTGGTGGAAACTTTTTAGAAAAATCATCAGGCCTTTGAAGGCTTCTTGTTCAACGTGACTGGGCTTTGCAACATTGTGTTCTACTGCATATGTGTGTTTTACTTGTTCATTTAATAGCAATTTTATTTAACTTGTCTTCAATTTGTTGCTTTGTTATTATTGTTAAATATCTTTTTTATAAATAGTCTTTATTGATATATACATTTAAAAACAAACATATAACAATATATAAACAAATGAGCATACAAAACATATAATTATAACATACATACAAAACAATATGACAAATATCTAAACACACAAACCTATCATTTTAAACATCTGATACGTAGATACTTAAAATAGACTTCCAGGTATCTAAATTGTAATTTATTACCAAAAAAAATAAAGAACTTTGACCTTTGCTTTATTAATCATACTGATACCTTAAATCATGTACATATATATCTATATATACCTATATTCCTCTACTTCTGTATATTTAAATCAAATATATTTATGAAAAAAAACATTTTATTTCTCCTTATTATTAGATTTTTTAACATATGTGCTCTCCCTATTTAGTTAGTTTACATTTCCTATTTCCTATTAATCATTGATTTTATTATATATTATTTATATATTATTGGTTCATTCTATTTTAAACTTAATCTGGATTGTATCTTTTCCACCACCTTCAACCACTGTTTATTAAATAATTCAAGTGATTTATTTCACATTAGACATGTTAGCTTATCCATTTCTACATAATCTAACGCTTTCCAATACCATTCTGTTATTGGCAAATTTTTATTATTTTTCCAATAGCTGGCATATACAACTCTTACTGATGTCAACAAATAGAATAGAATTTTATCTTTGTCTTTTTTTATTTCTTTATTCATTATACCAAGTAGTAATAGTTTTGGATCTTTTTAAAATTTCAATTGTAATATTTCTTGCATTTCTTCATGAATCTTAACCTAAAAATTCTTAGCTATACGGCATTCCCACCACATATGAAAGAAGGAGCCTAGCTCCTTTCTGCATTTCCAACACTTATTATTATTTTTCTTATTCATTTTGGATAATCTTTCTGGTGTTAAATACCATCTGTATTGTAACTTATAAAAATTCTCTTTCATATTATAATTCAATGTTTCAGTTTCTTTCTCCATAACTCTTCTGATTCCTCCATCTGAATTGGTCTTCATATATCTTAGGCCCAACGAATCATGCATACTTTCACCTGTTCTTCTTCCATTTCCCACTTTAATAAGACCTTGTAGATCTTTGAGACAAGATGGTTTGATTCTTTCAGATAATAATAATAATAATTCTTTCAGATGTATCTTTTCCATCTCTGTTTCTTTTATTTCTATTCCATAAGTTTCTTTATCTAATCTAAATCTTTCTTTTAACTGGAGATATAAGAACCAATTACATTTGACATTTTCTAGTTGTAGTTCTTCTCTCGTTTTCATTCTCCAACCACCTTTTTCTTCTATTAACAAATCATTATAAGTTACCAATTTATTCTTTACCATTTTATCATTAGTATGTAGAGCTTCATTTGGTGACACACTTAGGGATTTTTGGATTTATTCTATTCTTACATTTCTCCCAAATTTTATATAAGGCCATTCTTATACAATGATTTTTAAAATCTTCATTTACCTTTACTTTGTCATAGTATAGATACCCATGCCAGCCATAGACATTATCTATTCCTTCTAAGGATAGTAAATTCCTATTCTGTAAGCTAAACCAGTCTCTTATCCATTCCAAACTGTTAGCATGGTAATACAATCTGAAGTTTGGTAATCCTAATCCTAATAACAACAAAAACTTCAGAATTATTTAAACATAACTGTGAAGAAAATTGAAGTAAGATCAAAATTAAGGGGGGTTGCAGACTGCCAGAAATAGTGCAAATTGAGTCCACTTTTAGGGTTAGGGTTAGTGCTAGGGAATCATGGGAACTGATTTTTTTCTGAGACATTGAGCCTTCTCTGTCACGAGAGCTCTAGTGCCACAATAAAATACAGTTCCGATGATTCCCTAACCCTAACCCTAACCCTAAAAGTGGACTGAATTTGCACTATTTCTGGCAGTCTGTAACCCCCCTAAGCTGGAAAAGTGGAAGGATTTACATCTATCGTTATTAGGCCATATTTCAGTGATTAAAAATGTATGTATTACCAAAAAATTTATTTTTATTTCAGGTAATTCCTATTATAATGAATGAGACACCTTTTAAAGAATGGCAGAAGATCATAACAAAGTTCATTTGATAGGGAGGAAACCCCAGATAATAATCAAAATAATGCAGGATGATATTAGCAGAAGTGGATTAGGGTTGGTAACTCTCTTTGAGTTGATTCCAACTCATGGTAACCCCATGAATGAGACATCTCCAAGACCCCCTATCTTCCACTGCTCTGCTTAGGACCTCTAGATTCAGGTCTGTGACCTCCTTGATAGAGTCTAGTTATTTGGTGTGCAGTTTTCCTTTCTTTCTGTTGCTATCTGCCTTTTCTAGCACTATTGTATTTTATAATGAGCCATACCCTTTCATGACATGGTCAAAATATGACAGTCTTAGGACCTTATCAAACGCTGGCCACGAAGCGAATAGTAACAGAAA
>CM034703.1:8752185-8768583 GCA_020142125.1 Phrynosoma platyrhinos | reverse complement strand
AAGCAGAGGCTGGATGGCCATCTGTCGGAGATGGTTTGATTTTGAGTTTGAAAGGGGGCTGGACTGGATGGCCCTTGGAGTCTCTTCCAACTCTGTGATTCTATGATTCTATGATAGGAAGAAAATTAACTCATTTCAGATGTGGTGCTGGAGAAGAGTACAGAGAATATCATGGATGGCCAAGAAGACAAACAAATGGCAACAGACCTAGCCAGAACTCTCTCTGGGAACCAAGATGACTAAATTTAGGCTGTTGTATTTTGGCCACATTATGAGGAAAAATGAATCATTAGAAAAGACAATTATGCTAGGAAAAGTGGAAGACAGTAGAAAGAGAGGAAGACCACATGCCAAATGGTTAGACTCAATTAGGGAAGACACAGTCCTGTGTCTGCAGGATGTGAGCAAAGATGATAAGGAGAGGGCATCTTGGAGATGTCTCATCCAAAGGGTTGCCATGACCAGAAGGTGACCCAAGGACAGTTAACAAATGATGAAAAGTCCTCCTGAGATAAGGAAGAGAGCTAGGAAGATTGACTCCAGCACTGGTAATTTCAGGCAGATCTGCAGGTTTCAACTTCTGAGGCCCTTGCAGGATTCACCTTGGTACTCTAAGGGAAATCCATCTCTTCAACATCCATAAGCAGGAGGAGGTCCCAGTTACTGAGCTGCCCCATCTTCATGGAAGACACTGATGGAAATGATAGATAAAAGAAGCTGGTTGCAAAAGACTTTCAGGGCTCAAGGGAGCCTAACAAAACAAAAAACATCCTCAGCAGCACCATCCTCATGTCCTCAGAGAGCTGGGTATGAAACAGCCATGTTGGAAACAAGCAATTGTTGGTTCCAACATTATTCTTCCTGTCTGTTATCTTCTTTTGACTCATGATCTCCCTTGGTTTCTTTACCCTGGTTTGATCTTTGGATTAGTCTTAGGGTGCATCTACATTGGAGAAATATTGCAGTTTCACACCACATTCATGTTGTAGCTCCATCCTATGGAATCCTGGGATTGGTAGTTTGACAAGGTCTTTAGCCTTCTCTGTAAAAGAGTGCTGGTGCTTCTCAAAACTACAAAATCCCAAGATTCAGTAGGATGGAGCCATGAAAATTAAAGTGGTGTTAGACTTCATTATTCCTACAGTGTAGATGCACCCTCAATCTGCCTCCTTGATGACTACTGAAACTGGTAGGACTAGTCTTTGTGTCTGAGCCCAGATCACTTATTGAACACCCTACCTACCTACCCCTTTAATGGCTGATGCTTTGTGGTTTCCTGTGCTAGACTCCAGATTAGTTTTGATGCATTACCCAACTGTTCCCTATATAGTGTTTGTTTGGAATGGACATTTGTTGTCCTCAATTAGTGGTTCATGAACCAGATTATATTTTGCCATAGACCCTAATCCCCTCATAGATGCTCAGCCTTGATGTCCTCCAGGTGGTCATAAACAGAACAGCTCTAATCCATCTATTTAAACAAATGTATGTCTTCTTAATGTCTTTCTAAAGGAGGGAATGGGGAAAAAAGGTGAACCCTTCCAGATGTAGCCTGCAGTAAAGCATTTCTGGCTGTTAGTTCCAGTAGGTCATTACTGCATTAATTTGGTGTTTAATTAAATGCCTGTGCAACAGACCATTTATTTGTTATCTAATATTAGCTTTACTTCTTATCAATTAAATGCTAGCTAAGGGCTTGATTCACAAACATTTTATGTTCCCATATGCATTCTCTTTTTTGCATTCTCTCTCTTTCTCTTTTGTTGAAGTCAACAAAACAGGGATTTAGTGTATATTTAGCCAAACAAATTTCACCAGGTGCACAGTACAAAAACAAAACACAACAAAACAAAAAAGCACCCTGGCACTGAGGTACATTTGCAAACTAATGGGCCAGAAAGCTGAGTGCTGCTCCAGAAGTTACCTTTCCAGAAGCCCAGGTCCATGTTGACAGACTTATGGTGTCTACTTGCTATTTTTTTAAAGAATAATATTTTTACTTCCAGCTATACTTTGACCTTAAAAAAATCAAAAAATAATCCGTTTATAGATGTATTGATTGCTCTTCCATGCATCAAAAAGACAACACCACACCAACCATATTTTAAAAAGGCAATATTTACAAACTATACAGTCATTTAATAGAACTATACAAAAGGACATTAGGCTTTTATACTGGGGATTCAAGCTATGGGTGGAAAAGAATTTCAGATTAATCTATATTTTTTATATAAGAAAAAAAAATCTATTTATGGCCTGTGAGACTATTACCTAAAGCAGGGGTAGGCAACTTTTCCCTTTTAAGGGCTGAGGGACTTCAGCTCCCAGAATCCCAGGAGCTATTGGCCAACATGGGACTATTGCCCAACATGGCTGAGGCTTTTGGGAGCTGAAGTCTCTCTTGTCCCTTAAAGGGGAAAGGTTGCCTACCCCGACCTAAAGTGTGTGCACATCTTCTGGTTTTTCAACATTGGATAGAAAACACAAGTGGCAAATTCTTTTTTGTTTTCCTTTCTAGTCATATGCAAGTAAATATGGTTGGACCTCCACATCCACAGATTCTGTATGCACTGATTAGACAATCCACAGCTTGAAAATGTTTTTTTTAAAATATATGAATTCCAAAAAGCATACCTTGATTTTATCATTTCATATAAGGGACAGCATTTTACTGTGCCATTGTACTTAATGGGACTAGACAATTAACAGATTTTGGTATCCATGAACCAAACTCCAGCAGATTCCAAGGGCTCACTGTACAGCCAAAAATGTATGGTTGATATCCTGTTGGTGTTAATATACCCAGGGATGTTCCTTCATACACACAGCTTTAATTTTTGGCTAGTTATGCAATAGATGTATTTAGTTCATGGTTGCATAAATGATTTCCACAAGTGTAACCATTTTATATGCAGATGTACATCCTTGGATGGTATGCATTTATTTGGCAGTGCCCTCAGTGCATTGTTTTATTCACTGGGGTTGTAGAAAAAGTCACTTTTCTTTCTCCATGGCACAATGAATTAGTAAGTAGGTATAGTGGCAGATAAGCGATCCATTGCACAGCATTGGTATTCAGCAGAAAGATAGTATAGCACAGCCACCTCTTATACCATATAAGCACTATGTAAGCATCTCTACCCCTCCATCTCTCAATGATGCTCTGCTGGGCCCAGTACCACCAGGTCTGTATCTCCGTCTGTGTCTATATACTTTATCACATGGGAGGCAATCCTGTGAGTAAAGTGAATTTAATCCCATCAATATCCCACAAGAGCGGGATGATTTGCAGTCAACATTCCCCACGCCACCATTATCCTGCCATTATCCCGCAGTTAACCTACGAATAAAGCAGCAAAATCACTCTGCTTTTTATTTTCAGGATTATCTTGTGAATAAAAAGTGGCATGATTTTGCTGCTTTTTCATGGGTTAACTGGAGATAATGGCAATGTTGGGGGACATCATCTGAAAAATCATCCTGCTCTTCTGGGATACTGATGGGATTAAATTTGCTTTAATCATGGGAAGAGGATGCTTGCCTCCTGTGTGATAAAATCTAAAATCAAGTGGTTGATGAGGGGTCTCACCATCTGTGTCTTTGTCAAGCTGGATGTTTTTTGGGGGGGCTTACCCTCTGACTGTCTGTACTGGGTCCTGGAGGCAGGGCATGGCAAATGAAGGAGGGGGGGAAAGCATACAGTAATAAATGTGAAATGGTTTAAAAATAAAAATGAGATATCAATACATTAGTACCCTATGACTCTGGAAACTAAGGTTCAATTCCGAGCTCACCTATAAAACCCACTGGGTTACCTAGGGCAAGCCATATGCTCTCAACTTCAGGGGAAGGCAATACCAAACTTCCTCAGAACAAATATTGCAAAGAAAATCCCATGGTTGCCCTAAGTTGGAAACAACGTGAAGACACACAACAGCAACAAAAACAAACATTAATAAAGGGGATTCAAAAGATGTGCACAGAAAGAAAAATGTGTAGTAAAATATGCACAAATTTCCATGCAAAATCAACCTTCTTCAGGGGTTGGAGGAAGGGTCACCATGGAAATCTTCAAGTTAATGCAAAACACATTTGGGGGAAAAAATTAGTGGTGGTTGATGCTGCCCATATCACTGGGGTAGTTAATGTACTCCAGGTTTGAATTAAGTCTTTAAAAAGCCATTTGAGGCTCTGAATCTATTTTGGACTAGGAATCAGACCCCTTACAGCTTCTTCAAAGTTATCTTGGAGTGGATTCATGCATCTAATGACACAGCAGCCACCAAATACCACTGGAAGAAAATATAAGTGAGATGCAGAGAAAAATAATGAAATTGAGATTGTGAGCTTGTGAGGTGAAAACATGTGAGAGGAGGGCAGAGACATTGGAGTCAGAAATCAGACCTTGTGATATATGTGTGCATATGTGTAATGTGTAACTCAAAAGCATCCCTTTCTGGCCTTTTTCTCCAGACCTGAGATTCAGGGTGGCTTATAAAATCTAAAATAGACACAGCTACATACAATGGGAGATTCTAGGTTCTATGAAAATAACACAGAGAAATGTGCAAATTTTGCTGCCTTTTTTACATCTAACTGGGCTTATAGCATTGTGAAAAAGGTCATCAGCACACAAGATGTTTAACAGTGCTGCTAAATTTTAAAGGACCAAATTGTCAAATTTCCAGTGGGGTATTTTCGCCCAGCCTATTGTCTCTCCCTTGAATCAACAGGAAAGCTGACAGCCAGCTTTTGAGCTGCCATTTCTAAAGCATACCAACTTATAGCAAATGGAATAGGAAATATTAGTGATTATTGTGTCCCATATTAGTGAAATATTGTGTCCCATATGAGAAGGAAGGCAAGATAGAAATTAAATAAACAACTAACATTTTAATACCTGTTAGTAAATCATATTCTTGTCTGTTTTGTGGATTCCAGTGTCATTGGTTTTTTGAGGAAAACAGAAGAAGGGATGAATTTACTTAAGATCACAGCTCCCCTGTATAATGGTTTGAGCATTGGACTATAACTCTGCAGACCAGGATTCAATTACCTGCTCAGCCATGGAAACCCAGTCGGTGACCCTGGGCAAGTGACATTCTCTCAGCATCAGAGGAAAGCAATGGCAACCCCTCTATGAACAAGTCTTGCCAAGAAAACCCTGTGATAGGGTCAAAATAGAATTGCCATAAGTCATAAATGACTTGAAGGCACACAACAACAACAACAACAACAACAACAACACAACAGAGCTTCCTGGTTGAAATACAGTTGCCCCTCAATTTTCATGAGGGATCCATTCCAGACCCCCTGCAAAAATGGAAAATTGCAAATATTCAAGCCCCACAGGCTTGAATGGTGGTACGTGTCCCATTTTGAACTCCTCTGTTTGCCACCCGCAAATGGGTGAGGGACATGGACCTCCAAAGAAGGAGACTCCTCCACCTTCCGAGGGAGTTTGTTCCACTGTCAAACATCTCTCACTGTCAGGAAGTTGCTCCTAATGTTGAGGTGGAAGCTCTTTTCCTGTAGCTTGAATTCATTACTCCAAGTCCTATTCTCTAGAGCAGTTGAAAACAAGCTTGCTACATCCTCAATGTGACATTCCTTCAAATATTTAAACAGGACTATCATATCACCTCTTAAACGTCTCTTCTCCAGGCTAAATATATGCAATTCCCTAAGTCTCTCCTCATAAGGCATGGTTTCCATGCAATTTTGATCGCTCTCCTCTAGACACACTCCCACTTGTTTACATCCTTTTTGAATTCTAGTGCCCAGAACTGGATACAGTATTCTAGGTGAAGTCTGACCAAGGCAGAATAGAATGGCACTATTATTTCCCTTGTTCTAGACACTATACTTCTATTGATGCAGCCTAGAATCACATTGCCCTTTTTAGCTGCCACATCACACTGTTGACTCATGTTCAACTTGTAGTCTACTAGGACTCCTAGGTCCCTTGTACATGAAGTCTTGATAAGCCAGGTGTCCCCCATCTGATATTTATGCATTACCTTCTCCTTCTCCTTCTCCTGTTCCTGCTCCTGCTCCTGCTCTTTTTTTTTTTGTCAGGCCTTTGAGGACTTATTGCTCAGGAGAAAAGGGCCTTTCAAAATGTGTTGCATTGCCTGTATTTCTTGTTTTGCTTTTACAGTTTTCTGCTTTTAACTGTTTTAAGTCTACTGATAGTTTAAATAAAAGTCCAATCCTGGGAGGCTGGAGAGATTAAGGTCCATGAAAACATGTTTGGGGCCACATACTTTGCCACAATTTGCCAAGTCCTGCTTTATGGGTATTAGTGTCCGACAAATTGGGACACCGTTTTTGTTCCTAAGTCTAACACTTCTTTCCCATCTTGAAAATGCAAGAAGCTTCTACTTAGACTAGTCTCCCACTCCTTTGTTAATCAAAAGACAACATATAGCAAGAACAGAACACCAGGATTTTTTGATTAAAAAAAAAAACACAAACAACCCATCTAACGTTTCGGCTTTTAAGAAAGTATTTTGCAAAAAGTCAGCCATTGTCATTTAGACAAACAAAAAAAAAGTCACACAGAACAAAAAGTTTTTCACACAGGAGGGGTGGGGTGTCAAGATTTTGCCATTTTTGAGCACAAGAACAAGGTAAGTGAAGGATGACATCTTTACAGATGTCACAGTGCAAAACTGTACAGAAATATTTTTAGTTCATTTCTAATTCTAAGTTCCTTTGTAAAAATGCTGGGGCTCCAGGAAGGAACTGGAGGTGGAGAAGGATTTTGACATTTTGACGCTGTTTGGAGCCAATAAATTTCTCTTTCTGGAATGCAAGAGTTAAATAAAATTGGGGAGGGTGGGGAGTTCTTTGGCCTGTTGCCAAGACTCAGTTTGGAAATGAAAAAAGTATTGATCATGTTATCTTCTTTTCACCCTCTGATAGATAAAGAAGGAACCCAGCCAGGCAGTAATTCAAATATTGGTGGTGTTTTGTGAAGCAGTTTATTGCACAGCTCACAGTAAGACATTCTGAGAGCTTGCAGAGATTTGTGGGGTCTTTTTTTTTTTTTCTGACTGAGTTGGACTGGCTAGTGAAATAGGCCCTCTTATTTATTCATTTATTCTACTGAATCTGTGAATTTATTCTGTTCAAGGCTCTGTCCTGCAGGGAGTACTGACAAAGCTTAGCAGGATCATGGCAGCTCAGTTGCTCACTTATAGCAGGGCCTTGAAGCTTGCCATGGAGAACAGAGTACAGGCAAAGCATACCCAGAGCTTGGAAACTTACTTTTTTTGAACTGTAACTCCCTAGGTCTACAAACCCCACAGTGCCATGTCCCATGCTTTTTGGAGGATTCTGGGAGTTGTAATACTTGTCAAAGTTCTGCACAACCAAGATCAATAACTTAGATGTTGCTTCAGCAATGGTCTTGAACCAACTGGGTTTTAAGGCTTAAATCAGGCTTAATCAATTTAAGCCTTAAAACCCTTGGGTTTAGGTCATAAGAGAACTTGGTACTGTTCCTGGGGCTGATATGATAGCAGAGTGTCCATGTTGTCATGTGTTGCTAGATAGTCCTTGGAATCAGACAGGTCATAAAGCTGAAGGCAACATGGATTTCTGGGGATCCCCTCTCATCAGTCTGTTGGGATGCTGCTATCTTCCTGAGGATGGTTCCTGATCCAATCTTTCTTGTCCTTTGTATTGCCATCATCATCTTTCAGTAGCAAGATGCTGATCCCTACATCAATTCTGAACCTTTGATAGACCATTCCTGTGTTCCACTAGTAGTGGTTTACAGAATGTGGTTTGAAGAGCATAGTATTAGTGTGTTTTGGGAAGTACAGCCTTAGCACATTTGTAGGAAATTCTGTGGCTTTTTTCAGGAAACTCTGAACACAAGCTTAAAGAGGTAGAAAACAACCCAGGAACAACCCAGTGGCCTGATATATAACTTTATTGAATTTCCACCTCCGCTCTGGCTGTTGCCCAGCTTTCATCTATACAGCCGTTGTTGTACATTTATTTTATATCATTATTGTTGTTGTTAATTTTATTGTAGCATTTTAATTCTTTAAGTTTAATTCTATTTTAATGGGGGGAGGGTTGTTGACCGAGGGAATGTTTTTTAATTTTGTTGTTCTTTTAATATGATGTAACCGCCCCGATTGCTGAGCAGAGGGGAGGGCTATAAATAAAAATTTATTATTATTATTATTATTATTATTAGGAATATGTTAGTCAGTGCAATCTTCAGACAACCTCATCAGGCATGCAACAGAATATCACAACAATTCTACAGAGCACTGTCCATGTATACATATGATTGTACATTGTATCATATATAAAACATCATACACTTAACCAAAATGAGTAGACAAATACATCCCCTAGAGGGCTTAAAAGAGAGTTAGGAAAAGTGTGGTCAGTGGGCCACACCCTGATCCTCACTTTTGTAGCCACCAAAACATTTCAATTTGCAATCCTAGAAAATCCTGGAATGAATTACTTCACAAGAAGCAACCATCATCTTCTTGACCCTGCCACAAAGGGAAACCAATAAGTGCTAACTTTCTTTAGATGTTCCATAGGTCAAAGAATCTGTGGATTCTCCACACATCTTCTCCACACACCTTCTTGTTCTCAAAAGCATTGAAAACATTGGTAGTATAGTAAAGGGAGAAGCCCAGATGTAAATTTTCCTGTTGATCTCCTATCCAATGTGGAACATCTGCATTCATTTTAAGATTGTGGACAAGCTGTGCCATTGCACATGTTGCTCATTGTACATTCATGTACACCATGTGTGGATATGTGTACACATCTTGTTTGTGCATACTTGCACATTTGGTATCTTGATTTAGTTGCACAATGATGCTAATTAACCCAAGAGTTGTGTGATATAATTAATACACAATGTAAAGTGCAGATCCCCAGTGCAGAATCTCATCCAGAATGTTTGCAAGTGACAAATATTTGGAGTTCAAACACACAGGCAAGATATGATGGGGCAAGTCCATTGTATTCTGTGGATATGGCCCACTCCCACCCCCCCAGGACTTACTTGGATCTGAAGCCTGCCAACCACTGCACAATGGAGCTGCCACTGTCACCACTTGTTCACTTGTAGCCACTGTGCCTGTTTCCTTGCAAGCTCCTGCCATGACCCATAAGGGCAGAAGTGGAGTTCTTGGCACCCCTTTCTGACATTAAATGCCACAACTGGGGTCTTCAAAGAGAATGATGGTGATGGCAGGTAAGGGGGTGCATAACCATCTAAACTACTGGCTGTCATAGAGGAGTTTGTAGGAAACTGTGCCACAAAAGGCCAGTTGGTCTGTATTTGGGATGGATCTGCTGAAATGGCATTCAGACTACCTATTCCTGGCCTGCAGCTGTTGGTCTGCATCATCTGAACAGGACAACACCAGGTCAGGAACACCAGGTCCTGACAGGAACACCAGGTTTTGACAGGACAACACCAGGTCCTGACAGTAAGGGCGGTTCGACAGTGGAACACACTCCCTCGGAGAGAAAGAAAACAAACCTTTTGGCCCATGCATACAGCCCCTCAATCCAATTCTATAAAAATATCACAAACTCTCAAAATGAAACTGGGACATTTGTTTGGTTTGCATATTAATATGAAGTAGCTTAACTAGCATTTCCCAAATGAAACAGTATGGTGGCATTAGCCTTCATTTTTTAAACATTTCCAACTTTTTGGTGCTGTTTTTAATAAAAAAAAAATGGGTACAAAATGGGTAAACCGAGTAGACTGTAAAGGCAACAACTGAAGGAAGTGCTTGCAGTAATTGATATATTACAGAAAGCTGCCTACAAAATGAGTCTGAGTTTTCAGTCTAATGAAAATGTATATAAGTTTTTACAGTTCACAAGCTGATGCAAAAACTGGAACAAACCTGTGCTTAGAAGAAATGTTGATGTTACAGAAAACACAATGGGCAGATTTGTCCATCATTTCTAAAAACCTGCCTTTCACATTTATATCTTAGCCTTCCTCCAAGAATAGGGTGGCACATATGGAGAACAAACCAGACTAAAACAGAGTCAACAGAAACATAGCAAGTCCAAGTTTACCTGGAAAGCTTCATGACTACCCATGGATCTAAACTTAGATTCTGACCATTGAAGTCCAATTATCTACCCACTCATGCACACTGATCCATCCATCCCTTAGCATTTTTATATGCACAGTTGCCCCTCCATTCTCACGGCTTTGAGATCTGCAGACTTAAATGTTCATGGAGGGGCAACATCCTTTAACTTCAATGGAGGACTCATCAGTGTGTGTGTGTGCCCCATTGAAGCCTATCGGGCTTGAATATTGGTGAGTCTCCACTTTCATGGGGGGTGGTGGTGGTGGGTGGTGGGTCCATAGTGGATCCCCTGAGAAAACGAAGGGCCAACTGTATAGCACTTTCTATTACATGGCATTTTTCTCCCAGACTGTGACTCAAGGCAGCTTCCAGAAAGGCAGAAAAGTACAATAAAAACACATGTAGTTAGAAACATACAAAATTAAGATTGAAGCCACAATAAACAACAACAGAATTAAAACCAATCTTACTTTAGAACAAATATTAAAACAGTCCAACACAATAAAATGGCACTTTCTTGTTAAGAGGCTTGATGCAAAAAGGTCTTTAACATGTCACCAAAAAACTTGCAAGTAAGGAACCATCCTAGCTTTCCTAGGGAGGGATTTTCAGAGTTGAGGAATGACCATGGAGAAGACTTTTCCATTTGTTCCTATCAACCATGACTGTGAAGACAGATAGTAGTGCCTCTCCTGTAGATACTAAAGCTTGGGCAGGCTTATAAGTGAAGATATTTAGAAGCAGTCTCTTGGTAACTGAAGGTGAGTGCCATGTCTCCAGTGCACCAAACTGGAAGGGGCAGGAACTTTGGAGCAAACATTTCTGCATGCATTAATTGTGCTACATGGCCCTTGTGTGGAATGACAACTTTACACAACTGAACAAGACAAAAAAATGTGCTATTGAATTCAAGACCTATACCTCTTTTTGGTTTTGATGGGGCCAACTTTAATATTGCAATATTGCAAACACAATTTCACTTTAAATCTCTCTCTCTCTCTCTCTCTCTCTCTCTCTCTCTCTCTCTCTATATATATATATATATATATATATATATATAACAATACAAATTGTTTTTATTGTTGTTTCTTACCAGCCTCTCCATATGGATAGAGATGGAGAACAATAACAAATGAAATGTATGTCACAGTTTAAAAAACATTTGTTGTTCATTGTGTGATTTCAAGTTATTTCCAACTTTCAGTGACCCTAACAAACCTATCATGGGTTTTTTTTTGGCAATGTATATGAATGTACATATGTATGTATTACGAGTATGTTATGTATATTTGTCTTATAGTGTTATTTTAACATGTTTTATATGTTTTATATACATTTTGTTGCCTAATGGCCTGTTGGCTGAAATAAAGGTATGTTGTTCACTGTTCGGCAATGTTTTTCAGAGGAGGTTTGCCATTGCCATCCTCCGTGGCTGAGAGATTGTGACTTGCTCATATACATAGATTAAAAGAGTATATAAAACTGATACATAGTATTGATTATATGTGATATATATACACTTCCCAAATGGAGGACTTGATTTCAGGACTCTTCTGCTTGTACTGTTTAGCATTACTGTGACATCTGGTGTAATCTTTAAGCCCTATTTTTTTAAAGTAAATGCTTTATAAAAATTGCACTACAAATAATTTGCCCTTTTGTTCCCCCCTCCCAATACACAACCAAAAAATACCTACTCTGTAGTCCTGGCAATTGCAGCTCCTCTCCAGCTCCAGCTCTCCCTTACCTTCTGAACTCAACCAGCAAGTACAGCCCCATCCTGAGGGCTTCCCGACCCAACGAGCCAAACCAACATTTATAGAAGTGTCCTTTATACATCCTTGTACCATGAGCAATGTGCATCCATGCACAATGGCACCACATGCACAATTCCACTTCCACAACCATGAATTGAATATGGCCTTTTTACATGTGACAATTATGTCAAACCACTTCCACAGGGGAGCTGGCACACACATAAGACACCAACAGGATCCTAGCTGTTGCCTCAAGTGTAACAAGCAGTCACTGAAACACTAGAGAGGGGGAAAACACTCCACAGTTTTGCTAGACATCTTTTATTGCTTCCTCCTCCTCTTCATCACCCTCTTCTTTCCTTCCTCCTCCTCTGTTTCATGAGTTATATAAGTCCCATCTGAGTGAATTTAATTCAGATTGACATGGAGATGAACACTATAATATCTGGCAATTGCCTGGAGGTCTGTAAACAAAGGGTAATAAAAGATCAAGCTGAGAAGAAGGTGATTTCTACAGGATTGGCTCCTATTTAATATCTTCACTAATGGTCTAGAGAAAGGTGTAAACATCACAGTAATGAATACTGCAGGAGATAACAAAAAGCTCATTTTTTTGGTAATTGCTGCTTCTGTGTCTTCTTGAGCTGATGTGTGGGATCAATATTCCCTAAGTATTTTGGAAAACTGGAACATATTGACCCTCCTGGTCCTAATATGCTGTTCTTCTGGATGAGATGATCTTGTTTTCCTCCAGTGAAATGATACCCAAGATCCTACATCATGCTTGCTTAGTGTAAATCTACACTTACGTAGTTAAGGGGTAATTTTGTTATGCCATCTTTCTGCTGAATATCACCAAAGTGTGCAACTGATTGCATATCTGCAAATATGTTTGGCTTTTCTTCAGTACCAGTGATTCCACTGAAAGTACTCATGTATAGTTCTGCACAATCAAAAGATACACAGCCGTGTATAAAAGTTATACTTCAGAACTCCACTTTTGCAACTGAGAACTCAATACAATCAGTCCTCCATATCTAAACGTTCTTTACATATTCAACCATTCATGGTCTGAAAATATTCCAAAAGGTATACATTCCAAAAAGCTAATCTTGATTTTGCCATTTTATATATGGAACACCATTTCATTACCCCTTGGTATATAATGAGACTTGAGCATCCTTGGATTTTGGTATCCACAGGGGGACCTGGAATCAAACCCCAGTGGATACCAAGGACCCACTGTACAGACATTATGCCATGGACAGAAAAAGTACAAACTCATACATAAGTGAACTCACCTGTGCATAAAACAAAAACAGGACAACGTGTTAGGGGAACAATGTAAATGTGAACCAGTACAACATGCATCTGTTGTTTTGTTTATGTTTCCTGAGTGTTTCAGCAAAAATTTTCTGTTCCTTTCTATTAGAAATTAGAAAAGAACCTTGCCCCTTCCTTGCAGGTTTCCTTATTTTCCTCTGGAACCATTTCTGTTTATACAGACTCATCTCTTCTTACAAACTCTCTTTCTTTCTCCCACATGCACACACACCAATGCACACATTTCTAGCCACACTGTTCTTATGGCCAGACAGAATGGACCACAGAACTAGATAACAGACCAATTAAGCTACATACAAAATGCCAATGAAATGGAAAACAGCTACAGAATGAGCCAATGAAATCAATTTAAAATCCAGCAGAGATTCCATTCAGTAGTCCTGATCCAGTTAAATTGGGGGAAAAAATACATTTTCTTGACCACAGAGGCTTTTATACATTTATGGCATTTATTTTAAAATGCTTTCCCCTCCCTTTCTTTTTACCCAGATGCTAGCTGGTATAGAAGATAGTGTCCAGAATTAGCAATAAATGATCACCTTCCATGAAAAGCTTTATTAGGGAAAGACATAATAGGGAAAGAGGAAGGATGGAGTCTACCAACAGTGGCCACAAAAGAGAGGAAGAGGTTGTGTGTGTCTGTGAGAGAGTGAGAGGACAATTCTGAGATTATCAATCTATAGACAAGGAAGCAACAGGTTGCAAAATGCAAACAGTGACCTTACCAGGGCACCCTAACTATTTGTTTCTGGGTCTGCCATCCTCTGTAGGCATATTTGTATATGTGTGGTTTCTCATATCTCCACATCCAACAACAGAAACCCTGTGGGTTGGATTATGCTGGTATGTTTATAAGAGAGAGGGGTGGGTGGCTGGATCAGATTATAGCCCAACCCAGGGTCAGATAGTGAATTCCACCAGTTGTGTTCATCAGTTCCATCAACTGTGGCTTCCAGGGAGATCATAGAATCATAAAATCATAAAGCTAGAAGAGACCACAGGGGCCAATGAGTCCAACCCCATTCTACCATGCAGGAATGCAGAATCAAAGCACCAAAGACAGCTGGCCATCCAACCTCTGTTTAAAGACCTCCAAAGAAGGAGACTACACCACACTCCAAGGCAGCATGTTCCACTGTTGGAATGCTCTTACCATCAGAAAGGTCTTCCTCATGTTGAGGTGGAATCTCTTTTCCTGGGGTTTGGATCAATTGCTCCAGGTCCTAATCTCTGGAGATGCAGAAAATAAACTTGACATCCTTTCAAATATTTAATACTGTATGACATCCTTTCAAATATTTAATACTGCATACACTCTGAGATAATTGCCTCCACTTTTAGGGTGCATGCAGCATGTAGAAATAATGCAGTTTGGCATCACTTTTGCAGCCCCATTCATTAAAATCCTGGGAAGAGTACCTCACAAAAGTACAAATCCCAGGACTTCTTAGGATGGAGCCATGGCAGTTAGAGTGGTGTCAGACTGCATTATTTCCACAGTGTATAGATGCAGCCACAGTTTTAGACTGAGCTTTAAAGAAATTGCCCAAGGTGCTGAGACCTATTTTTAGGACATATCTTGGATAAATCCATTATAATCCATACTAAAACCTGGAGTGGATTCACTGTCCCACTGACATGCAACTTGCCAGCTGCCACCAACAAGGATCTTAACCTGCATTTATTTGAATGACGTTCATCATGCTAAACATTCTGCCACACTGCAGCTTAAGATCTAATCAGCATTTATAAGAAGAGCTTAGTGGGGATACACACAGAGAAAGAGAGAAAGAGACAGATAGACAGAAAGGTTCTGTGGTTTGCTTCTGCAGAAAGTCACTGAAATTGGATCTTCTGTTCAGTTTTGGAAGGTTTTTTTTAAAAAAAACAAACAAACAAGCAAAGCGGCTTCTCTAGTCCCTGCACCTGCACCCCAATCTCTCCCTTTTCCTCAGTTCCTCATCCTGATTTAATGAATTCCACCCTAAGAACTTTCCCTTTAGCTTGTCTCTCAGACTCCCCTGAAAGTTAAAATACAAAACCTTATCTTAAAACAACAAAGCCACAAGGCTACTGACAATTTTCTTCTCTCCGTCCTTCTCCTATGCAATCTAGCAAGTTTTCTCGTTTGCCTTAAACATGCTTGCTCACCAAAAGGACTAAAATTACTTTTCTGTCTGCTCTGATTTATTTTCCCATTTTAAGTTGGAACTTATCTTTTTTTTCCTGCTTCTGTGGTGACACATTTTCCTCTTTGACTGCCCCTTTTAATTGCTTGACACATACTCTCTTCCCACTCTTATGCATGGCTTTGGCCTTCCCCTTGCCATAATGACTTTTCACACTGGCTCCAGCAACAAAATTAAATTGCAAGCAATTTGGCACAAAACTAAAGGAGATCATTTCACCCAGTGTTTCCTTCAGTTAAATCAAGACATTGGTCAATATCCTACTAGGGTTCAGCAGCTTAAATCTTTGCATGCAGTTACACATTCAGTTTCTTCCAGGAAGAAGAAGAAGTAGGAGGCTCTCCAGGTCAGTTTCTGCCAGGAAGGGAGAAGGAAAGCAGTTTCTGAGCAGCCATATTGAGTGGAGGAAGAGAGACAGAGACTTGTCTCCAGAATAAGGTAGCATCCAGGAGCTCTCTATAGAGTTAGAAACCCAATTGATCAAGCTCGCTGACAAAGTCTGGTGAAAAGGCCAAGAGAACAGGTGCCCTTTATGTGGGTCTTTACCAGGGGACTTTTTCAGGGAGAAGCCCACAGTCCTGTTTTAGTGCTTACTTAAGATTTTTCAATATGGACACTGAGGGAGTTGCTGCAGTCACCTGCAACACTTGTGGAATGTTTGTCTTCTTGCCAAGAGATGTGGGGACCTTCACCTGCACCAAGTGCAAGTTCGTAGCCCTCCTGGAAGAGAAAGTCATGCAGCTGGAGGCCCGAGTAGCTACATTTCAGTACATTAGGGAGCAAGAGGTTTTCCTGGATAGAGCGGAATGAACAGTCTTGGACGGGGACTACACAGAGGAAGTTGTTAAGGAGGAGGTCATTTCATGCACACAGGAGGTGGACACCTGGAAGAATGTCACATACATAAGTAGGGAAACCAGGGATGGTTCTGGGAGCTTGCAGGTACAGAATCAATAGAAGCTCTCTCCCTTATCAAGGATGAAGAGGAAGAGCAGCAGGGAC
>CM034703.1:8692439-8707646 GCA_020142125.1 Phrynosoma platyrhinos | reverse complement strand
ACAAATGTCTTATCGAACAATGTGTACCTAACAGAACATAATTCATGAGGGATGGCATCATTGACCAACGACCCGTGGGAGTAGAACAAGTGATGGAAGATGTGGTATTCTCCTGGGGCTTTCTTGGGGTACTATGATAAAGGGGAAACCCTCAAATTGCTAACTGGGGGAACTAGAAATGGACCAACGACATGACCCTTGGAAACTTATTTCGAGATCTTTGCCCTAACAATGTTCTCCATGCCTATAACAGATTTAAGATTATTAGATAAGAACAAGCAACACACACCATGAAAAGAGATGTGAAAACCATTACAAAGACCTTGTAACAAATACTGGGCCACTTAGCAGTCAGGAAATGGAGACAAAAGACACCTAAGTACCCATATAATAGGGCCTTTGCAGACTGCCAGAAATAGTGCAAATTGAGTCCACTTTTAGGGTTAGGGTTAGTGCTAGGAAGTCATGGGAACTGTATTTTTTTCTGAGACATTGAGCCTTCCCTGTCAGAGAGCTCTGGTGCCACAATAAAATACAGTTCCCATGATTCCCTAGCACTGAGTCAGGGCAGTTAAAGTGGACTCAATTTGCACTATTTCTGGAAGTCTGCAAAGGCCTTTAATTGGGCTGGGACCCTTTTGAAGGTGGAGGTTCACCTCCCCCTATTTTATTGTATTGGCCTTCTTTATTAACATCTGATTGGCCCCTCCCTCTGCTACAATTCTGGAAAGAATGTGGCCCTTTACTGACTGAACACTCATGTTTATAATTGCAGACCTTACGGCTGCATAATCTCTGAAAGCTAAATTCCCAACACAGAAGCTTTTGGGACTTAGCAGAATTATCCTGTATCTTGACAGATGAAGTACTACCAGATTTATGGACCAAATGTCCACTATGTGTATGATCGCCTTGCTTGGGGTGCGCTGGTGTCATTAGTTGCATCCAGAATTGAGAGTGCAAAAGATGTTAATGTAAAATAGGGTAAATAGCTGCACACATACAGAAAGCCTCATCATATAGTAGCCAAGCAGGCCCAGAGTAGTCAACATAAGCCCAGTGTATAATGTCCATGTATTGAATCAAGGTTGTTGCATGAATGGGCTGTGCCTTAGCAATAACACCTGCATAGATGAAGAACCCATTCAACCAGTTAGCAAAATTGCATTCAACCTTTTGCCATTTTAAAACCTCCTTATCTTTATCATCAAGCTTCTCCTTATCATTCTTTTCCATCTCCCAGTAAAGTAGGGAAAAGATATCTACATATTCACCCCTGAGTATCTCATCTATGGTAGACTGGAGAAGGTGATCCCCTAGAACAGGGACAGGCAACCTTTTTCAGACCTGGGCCAGTCTGCCGTCACCCAGGTCTCGGCTGGGTCGAGGGTGGTGGTGGTGGGAATGGCGGCGTGTGCGCTCATGTGCGTGCACACACCCTCTTCTGCCGTGCACGACTCCCCCACGCATGCTGCTGCCGCCGCTGCTACTGCAGCGGCTGCTGTAACACGCACGGCTGCAGCCGCCATGGCGCACGTCACAGCAGCCATTTTGGAAGTCAAAATGGCGACCGCGATGCACTTGCGTATGCGCAAGAGTACTGTGTATGTGCAAACGCATCGCGACTGCCATTGTGACTTCCAAAATGGCGATCGCCATGAGTGTGGCTGAAAACGCACTCCAACGGTGGCGCGCGATGATGGCGGCAACCTTTGGCCTGGGTTGGTAAGTCCGCGGCCTGGACCCTTAACCGGCCCCCAGGCCGTAGGTTGCCGGTCCCTGCCATAGAGGAAGGGGCAACTCACCATAGGGAATGGCAGTGTGTGCTATTGTGTTGTAGCCCTGCTTGGCTTGGGGCCCTTATTGGGTTAAATCACAGGCTGGCAGAGGCTAGTAAGTGTGTGTGTGTGGGTGTCATGGAATAGCCAGGCCACATACCCCAAACAGGTGTCCCCTCCTTTGGCAACAAATGATTTTGTTGCTGTGAATAACCAGGCACCCCAATGGCCATGAGTATCCCACAATAAGAGCATTGTATAAGGTGCTCAATTCACCTGATAGAGGTGGCACCACAGTTGGTAGAAATGTGACATCTGTGCCTAGTTGTGGCACGGCCTTGGTACCCAATGACATGGACATCCGCACAGCAACCTGAGCACGTTCCTGTTCCAAAACAGTGATATGAGATTTCATCTTGTTAAACAACTGTTTGTATTTTAGCATGCTTAGAAACAGCCCGAGGGAGTTGAGAATATTGAGGAATAGCCTTAGCAGACACTCCATGTGCTTTCTCCAGGGCCTGAATCCTGGAGAACATCTCTTCCTCTGGCAAATCATCTGAACCATCTCTAGATTAATAAGGTTCAACTAAGAGACATTTAGGAATTTTTGGGGCTGGACTTTTGTCCTTATTGCCCCCTTTTCCTTTGCTAGGCGGCATAGCCAAGCAGAACAAATAGAATATGCAAAATGTAGGTAAACCAACTAATTAATAACCACAATAAAATACTGACAATGATAAGAATAAAATAACCACAATTAAGCCAATGAATTATCTTCAAATCTCTATGAGACACTGGGAATAACCCAGAAAGCACTGTGTGGTGGCAACACCTAGCAAAAGTCATAGTGATTTAAAAATGAACAAACTAGCACAGATTGTCACTGATACTGTGACAGCTGGCCCCAGGCAGGCAAATACAAAGCCAAAAACACTTGTATTTATTGGCAGACTCCCATCCAAAAACCATCTAGCCTGACCCAGCTTAGCATAACAACTACTCTAAAACTATTGATATCAGCTTGTTATTCCAGAGCTGGGACCCTCTTATGTTGTATAAGACTCACTACAAGGCCATAGGCCTATTCTAAACAAGGCTGCAAGTGCAGGAATATAAAATAGCCACCAGGCTTATGAGCAAAATGGCTGCAGGTGCAGCAATATAAAATGGCTACAGGGCCTAAAATGGCTGCTGGGCCTATAATCAAAAGGGGCCTAAAAGAAGGAAGGGTGAGGCTGGTAACAAGTGGGGGGAAACAAGGAAAAAAGGGGGGGGCATAAAAACCTCCCAACTAGAAGACGCTGAACGAGGTGAAAAAACAGAGTAAAGGAAATACCAACAAGATATAAAGGAAGCCCTAGCCCCAAACAACCCTAAAAAAACCCTCCCTCACTGATAAATCAGGAAAATATGAGACACAGCTAAAGGGATGGGTAAGTAAGCCAACACCCAATTTCCTTTCTCCCTTAAAATTGGGAAAGATGAAAAATAGAACACTTAGCCCAGCCTAGTAACTGCTGTCTGTTCTATTCAATTGCAAAATTGAAGTGACGAAGCGGGGGGCAGCAGACCATAAGTTGGCTCTGTCCACACCCCCAAAATCTTCCAACCGAAGCATAACTGCCAAGGCATCTTTTAACTCTCGTCCCCCTGTGGGCAGGGGCAAACTATGCATCCCATCTCAACCCTTTGTGTGGGAGTGGGATGCAAAATGCCCTCATCCAAAAATGGATGACAACCAAAATAAATGTGCAGTGGCCAGTTACATGTAGGTGCAAATAATTCACTGACACTTTCTTCCTGCCCGCCGTTTTAATTCACAATGGCCCTGTGTGTGGCCAACAGAATACACATGAATGCAAATAGGCAGGAATGAACTCAGGAGAAGTGACAACAATTCAATGTTAATGTGAAGGTACAAAAATCTGCACCAATTTGCATAACAGATTTATGGATAGACTAGCCCAACATAGCCACTCTTATGTAATTGTATTTTACTCAGAGGCTGAATAGGATGTTGGCCTCTGAACTCCCATCAGCAAGACTGATATCTTAAAGTATGGATACAGGCTGACCACCTCAGCCAGAATGAGCTGACAAGAGGATATTTGCATACTTCTTCAACATCTTATGCTATCCATGTGTGACAAGGGCAAGAGCAGGGAGACAAAATATTGGAATGATAAGGTGTATCAAGCTCGCAGTTGAGGAATTTCAAAGAGAAGCTGCTGGATATTGCTTCACTTCTGACAGCCCTGAGCAAAGAAGAGGATCTTTTGAAAAAACAAACAAACCACCAAATCATGTCAGGTCCAGCTATGTTTGAAATGTCTGAGTTCTATTCCTGCTTTTGTTCACTTTAAAATTGTGCGCGCGCACACACACACACACACACACATCTCTCTTGAGGATATATTTCAAACTTGTTGCAAAGTGAAGAAAGCAAATCAGGTTGCTGTCTAGAAGAGACTTTTCTCTCAGCACTGTTTCCCCCCTTATTTGGATGCTGTCCAAATTCCAAAACCATCCTCACTTCTATCCCCCCCTCCTTTTTTTTGGGGTAAAGTCATTTGACACATTTTCCCAATAGGACTGTGAGTCGATTTTGTTTCATTTCTTTTACTTTATTTCATTTCATTTCATTTCATTACTTTGGGCTGTTGTTTCTAATAACCAGCAAGTTTTCAGTGTTCCTTCTCAGCTGGTGGCATGGGACTGAAGTATTTAGAAATGAGAGCCTCTAATTTTTTGTCAATATTAACTAAGGATGGCATTTAAAAAGTCAACTCATGTGTGGCTACATTTTTGATGAGAACCTGGGGACTTCTCCCTTTCTCTTTCCCTCCCTTTCTTTCAAACACAAAATGTTTTTATATTACACATCAAATAGTCATGAACAGTGTGCCTCCGCTATGGATATACATGCAAAAGGTTAAAATCAGAAATCTTTACAGGGACTGTACAGCAGTCCAGGGGGACCAAACGCTCAGAGGAGCTCATTGCTGAATTTCACCTTCAAGATGAGGACTGGGAGCCAACTAGGGAATCAGACTACATTTGGGAGGTGTGCTTTATCTCAGCTTGTTTCTTGGAAGCTTGGCATGTATGTTTATGTGAATGTGTGTGTGTGTTTTTTTCTTTCCAGAGTTTGGTTCCCTCCATATCATCAAAAAGAAAAAAAATGTGCAGAAGGGGGAGGCAGGGAAGAGAAAATGAACTAATGATCCAGTGCAACATTTCATGTGTTGACTTGTTCTACTTTGCCAATTGTTTTGAAGGAATCTGGAAGATGCATGTACAAAGGTGGCTTTAAAAAGATCTAATAAAGACATAGGATCCTCAAGGTGTTGTTTCTGAGAGCGTTGCATCTCTTTTTTTCTCTCTCTCTTCCTCTGCCCCCTCCCCACACCCCACCCCACAGTTCCACAGAGAAACATCAGTGGCGGATGAAACGGTATCTTGAGAGAGCACAGAGTTTTGATGTGACTCGCAGAAGAAAGAGCTGGGGTTGGAAAAGGCATCCTGAGACAGATGAGAGAGAAGGTCTGTGGAGACAGAAAGGGGAGCAGAAAGAGTTGAATCCATTAAAAGCTGTGTGAAGTGGGACACGTCCCCCAAGATAGAGAGAGCCCTAGATGGCAAGGGCTTTTGAAACTGGCAAAGTAGAAAGCAAGGAGAGATTATAACCCAAGGATGAGGAAGAGGAAGAAAAAACAGAAAAGGAAAAGCCCTGTGGGCAACCACTGAGTGTTCAGAGACCTCAAGGTGGAGGGACTGAAGAGTGTGAAGCAATAGGTGATATATGCAAAGAACCAGAGTGTGGATGTCACAACACACACATGCACATGCAAGGGAGGCTGATATCTCCCATGCCAGCTGCACTGGTTAATTTCAAACTGCTATTTCTCATGATGGAGAGGACCTCGGGGTACATCAGGAGAGCAGGAACCAAAATAAGGACATTGCCCCCCCATATTAATTCTCCCCCCCCATGAAATTTTCTTTCACTCTCCAAATTTCTAGCATTATAGTAACATAAAATTTCAGTTGATCATTTAGAAAACCAGTCCAGGCATCCAAAGAAAAATGGGAGGACATTGTAACCAACAAGAGGAGAACACAACAAACCGAGGAGCTGTAAGTGTGAATGGTTTTCGATGTCCCTCTTTGCGAAATGCTAGAAATTTGGAGATTGAAGGAAAAATTCATGGGGTGGGTGAGAATTCTCCTAAGAAGAAAGACCCTCATGCCTATAGCTCTGACCATTTGAGGAAACACAGAAGATGGGATTGGGACTTCAGAAGGGTTGGGTTTGGTCTAAGGGGTTTCTATATCCTAGCTATATGTAAATATTGGAAATCTTTTTTTTTTAAAGTGATTGTTCAAGATCTGGGAGCTCCCCATCTTATTTCATTGCTTCACATTTTCTGGCAGCTGGGAGCAATTAGAAGTAGAGAGGAGGGGGAATCTGTCAGTTTCCCTTGTTTTCACACTGAGTTCTTTAAGCCTCAAGTTCTTTTGATCCCAGATATCCCAAATAGGAAGATATCAGTTTGGGTAAATGTATGTTTACACATGTGTGCATAGAACTGAAACCAATTTTTATCAATCTGTTTTAACCAACTTCACACTACATACACCTTGTGTTGCTAGTAAAGATGCAAAGCCCATCAAAATGAGATGGAAAGATGGCAACCTAAATTCAGCACCATAAATAGGGTTGAATAACCTTGAATTCAAATCCAGGCTTTTAAGAACTATCTACTCATGATCTAGAGGTTACAATTCTACTTTTCTTATCGCATAGATTTAAAAAAACCCTTCAAATTCCTTTTCATTTTATCTTTGAAGAAATGCAGAAGTTGGGGTAAGTTCTTTAAAAGGAAGCAGTTTTTTCCTCTATCACAAATAGAGAGAATAACAGGGATGTCTTGGCAGGAGGTATCTCTGGATACTTCTTAGACATCAGATAGCTTTTTTTTTTTTTTAGTTAGAGGCATGCTCAACAGCATGTTTCATATAGAAACATAGACATGTTACTGTTTCTCCTACATTTGTTGTTGTGTGCCTTCAGTTTCGGAATTGTAGCAATGCTAAGACAAGCCTGTTATGGGGTCTTCTTGGCAAGCTATGTTCAGAGGAGTTTTGACTTTGCCTTCCTCTAGGGATGAGATAGTGTGACTTGTTCACAATCAGGCAGGTGGGTTTCCATGCCAAGAGTAAATTTGACCCCTAGTCTCCTGGAGTCTTAGCCCAACACTGAAAGTACTGCACCACACTGGCGCTTACTTTTCTTACATATTCCAAGTAAAATCCTTTCCACTTGAAAGGATGCACTGTTCTTACAAAGAGGTGCTCTTTAAGACAAACCATATACCCCCCTCCATAGCAAGAGAGTCCCCAATAAAAGCAGAAATTGATCCATATCAACAAAAGAACTGTTAGTGGCCTTCATCTCTACCAGGAGTGAGTCTTTTGTAAATCCAATGAATCTTTATTTCTCATTCCAAACCAAAGTGCCACAAGATATCTTGTTTTGCAGCAACAACACATCACAACTGATTAATATGGTAAATGTTATTAATGAGGAAGAAAATACTAGTTAGTAAAGGTTGCACTATTTTGCTTTTGACTGAACCTGCAGGGAAGGGCGAGATTCTGTTTCCTTATCTCCTCTCCCCTCTGCTCAGTTAACTAAGGTGGGGTGCAGACAGATGGCTCTGCGATGCCCTGGGAGGTGGCGGATCGGGGTTGGGGCTACCCCACACCGTAGGCCCAATCCTCCCTTTTGCCACCCTGAAAAGAGCAGCAAAATTTTGCCGCTCCTTTCATGTGTGGCAAAAGGGTGCCCTAAGAGCCAGCATGCAGCTCTTTGTTACCCTTTCTGATGCAGCGCATCAGAATGCTGTGCCAGGAGGGCATCCTTTGGGCTGGTCTGTAGAGGCCCTAAGTGAAAACTACTTTGCTCTTTGAACACAGTTTGCATCAACTAAAGTAAGCCAAGGAAAATGGTAGAAAATGGGAGAAGGAGAGAGAAACTGGGACCTTTTAAGATCAGTTGAGAAACTGGGTCAACTGAGATTGTGAAATGACTCAGCATGCCCAGGATTCAAATCCCAACTCAGTCATGGAAACCCACTGGGTGGCCTTGAGGAAGACATACTTTCTTAGCCTCAGAGGAAGGCAATGGCAAACTTCCTTGGAATAAATATTCCCAGGAAAACTCTATGTGAGGATCATCATAAGTTGGAGTTGACTTGCACACAACCACAGGAACACTTTAAAAAACAAAACAGAAGTGTATTGGGGGTTTTATTTGAAGAACATATGCCCCTCATTTGTTAATAGTTTGAGGAACAGTGAGTTAGAAATTTGAACAGAATTTGAATTTTAGCTGTTTTTCAAAGCTACCCTCCTGAAAAGAGGAATTCCAGGCTGCAATAATCTCCCTAGTCATCGGTAAAGGTAAAGGTAAAGGTATTCCACATTGACAAGGTTTGTCAAGTTGTGTCCGACCGTAGGGGGCAGTAGTCAAAGAACCAGTGTTGTTAAAGACCACTCTGATCATGTGGCCAGCATGATTGCACAGAATGCTGTTTACCTTCCCACTGAAGTGATACCTATTTATCTACTTGCATTTGATTGCTTTCAAACTGCTGGGTTGGCAGAAGCTGGGACTAGTGACAGGAGCTCACCCCATCATGCAGCATCCGGGCCTTGAACTGCCAACCTGCTGATGTTACAATCGGTAGAGTCAGCATCTTAACCACTTGAGCTACTGCATCCCCAAGTAATCTGTAATTATGCCTTTCCCCAAAAAGAGGGACTCAAGACAACGTAAAAAATGAAAACAAATATAAGTAAAACAAATGAAACATCATGGCAGGGGATTGGACGAGGTGACTCTTGGGCTTACTTCCAATTCTATGATGTCTCCTCAAAAGATATAATGGGAGGGGAAAGATAAAGTCACTGACGCAAATTAGGAATATTTGAAGACCATTAAGAATAGACTTTTGGAAATTCTATGTTTTAAATGTCTGCTCCAAACTACTGCTGTTCAAACTGACATATGTCTGGTGTAGGTATCACCCACACAAGAAGTATTTTCTGCTGTACTATACTCCCTATGCAAACTTGTCCTGGTGTCATTTCCCTGGCCAATTGCCCTCACAAAGCCTATGAGTTTTTGCCTTTCAGCCACTATTTTAACACATGCTAGGTCATCATATGGAAAACAAACATTACCTGAAAAAAAATCATGTATGGGCTGAGAGCCCACCTCACAGATATAGGGCCTTGGCAGACGGCTAATAGAGCCGTCTTGGAGGCAGGGAAGGGGAGAGGCAGCCACACGCTCATCACCCCTTCCTCCTCCCGAAGTCGTCCTCGGAGCCGCCAGCACTCCGCACGGCCGGCACTCCGAGGACAACCTCCCGCCACAGCGTGCGGACACGCAGCGGTGGAAAAGTCAGCGAAAGTGCGCCGCAAGCTTTTGCTGTGCACTTTTGCTGACTTGTGAAAGGAGCGCTATTTTAGCACTCCTTTCAGGGGCGGTGAAGGTGCGCTGCAGGATCGAGGCATGGAGATGCCTCGGTCCTGCGGCGCACATTCCCAGGGCGGCCCACGGCCGCCAGTCTGCTTAGGCTCATAGTTACAAATACACATAATTTTCTGACCAACTCCCCAAACTGACCTTAAAAGCCAACAGCCACATTGAGGGGTGAAGTTCTGTGATCAGGGCACAGCAAAATGAAATTCCTAGCCCACCATCCCAGTATTCTGCAACAATCAGAAGAAGGAGTTTTGTCAAAACTCCTTGTCACATCCCAGATTACTGCCACGTGAGGGCTAGAAACATCATCCTTTTGTGTCCCTCTCACCAACAGAACAGACCTCAATTGCTTGATGTGCCTGCTGACTACTAAAGTGGTGGGGGGCATTTGTGATTGTGGCAATAGTGCCACAGTCATGGGAAATTATCAAACAAGGTTTTAAAAACAATATTCAGGTTAGAGATAGTGTCTTTGGCCTGGTGGCACAGTGATTAAATTCTGTTATTGCAGCCACAATGTTGTGAGTTTGAACCTGCAGGACCTCAGCTTGACTCAGCCTTCCATTCTTTTGTAGGTTGGTAAAATGAGTACCCAGCTTGTTGGGGGCAATTGGCTAACACACTGTAAACTGCTTAGAGCATGCTTAGTTTACTATGAAGTGGTATAGAAATGTAAAGTGCTATTGCTATTGCTGCCTATCACACAGCCTCATGTCTGTCTCATCACTGCTTTGCCTTTGAGACATTGTTAGAGCATCCATTTTCACTCATGGGAAAGCCCATCAGTAGGCTCCCAATCGTACTCCTGTTCTGTTAGTCCTCAAGTGTGCTAGGTTTTTACATCTGTAATCTCAATTACATGTTGTCAGTCTCTTCCTCTCCCCCCTTTCCCCTTCCACTCACTATTCCAAGCAGACTTTTCTTTTCTTTTTTAATTTTCTTTTCCTTCCTTCCTTCCTTCCTTCCTTCCTTCCTTCCTTCCTTCCTTCCTTCCTTCCTAAATCACATTGCTGTGATGGCTAAATTGCATTACAAATATTCAAAAAATTTAAAGGCAAACTGGCTATATTATTAAGGTAGGAAAGTGGGGTTAAAAAGAAGTGAAGAATCGAGCATGAGGGACCATCAAGAGCAAAAACAACTCTGATTGTGCAATTGAAGAGACATGTAGTAATGAATGTTTCCAAACCATTATGTATCTGTTTCCTTTTGTGGTGAGAATGAGGATCGTGTGATAATGTCCATAACATGAATGCTTAACAGCTATGAATGTGTAAAGCTACCTTACACATTTGTATCTATTCAATAAGGTTCCAGCAGCTGATCCTCAGTTTGTAGCCATGTCCAGCCCTTTGCTTTAGTAGTTATACTACTATTGTAACCATTTCAACAGAACAGATAAATGGGAAAACTTGGACAATGATTCTTTATTTTTCTGACCAGCAGAAGACCTCCTTTTTCATCTTAGAATTTTTCTCTTTTTTCTCCCTTAAAAAAAAAATTCCAGACTTCACATTTTCATCATGTTGAGCAGTTCTCGATCCTGAAGCAGGTTTGAAAAATGTAGTGACACAATGGATGTTTTACACCTTAAAAGTTCTTTTCAAAACCTCTCATAAAAAAATCAGTTATCTCTGTAAAGATTTATACCTGCCTTGATGCAAGATCCCTGAAGCTATAAATAAAACAAAGAAATAACTTGTCATAAAAGTCACCTTTGCCATGCCCTCACTGACTTCCCTCCAAAACATGCTACATTTAATGATCTCCCTTTTGGTGGGGAGCTGTTACTTTTGTGATGCAGTGTGAAAATGAGCTGAAAGGAAAAAGCATCAAATTTTGATGTTTCCCCCCATTTTTCCCATCTTGAGAAGCATCTACATGTACTCCTGGAAAGTTTTATAGAAAATATGGTTCTCAGATGGATGTGTGGCTCTTTGCTGGAATTCTCTGTGTTATATATATCCATATGTTTCACTACTGAATCAGTCAGATGTTTTTGTCTGATGTCAAACATCTGTATTCAGTTCAAGGTTGCGGAAGTGGAATTGTGCATGCACTGTCATTGCACATGTGCATTTGCACAAGAGTTTGGGTGAGCAGAAATTGGAACAGCAGAAGAAAAGGAAGCAGGCCTTAGAGAGAGATGCTCTCTGTTTGTCTCTGTATTTAACCTCTTTGTAACTCGAGGGCTGTCTCCTAAAGTTAAGGAGTGAGTGGGAAAAAAGCATGGCATCAGTGCTGTTCTATGAAGGGTTCAAAAGCTAAAACATGTGCTTAAAGTGATGAGTGCAAAGCTTGTGCCTCTGTGCAAAGGGTAAAGGGTAAATGTGACCTGCAGGCATTGATAATGACTTTTAGATGGTCTGGGTGGTAGACAGCAATGGAGCTGAGCACACAGGATAGACCAATTAAGTATAGGAATTTATCCTCTTTTAAATCCATATGCCTTGCTCAACCTCTCTGAATAATGTCTCACAATGTGGAGTGTATCAGTTTGAGCCACTTCAACAGGCCTCCATTCAGTGGAGGTAGACAAGCACCAGTTGCTCTTATCAATGAAACCATTTCCTTCTCAAACTATGACCACTTCCCTTATGGATCTGATTCTACTTTGTTGGCTGTTGCATAACAGATATATTCAATTCACAGCTGCATAAGCAGAGTTTCACAAGTGTCACCACCATATAAACAGTTGAGCATCTTCAATGGTGTGTGATTATTTCTCAGTGACTTCAAAAACCTGCTGAATTCACTGGGATTGCAGAAACAGCTGTTGTAAATTTCTATTTAAACAATGAAACAAATAACCAAGAAAATTGGCATACATAGAATTGATTGTGCAGTGTTGATATTCACTGGAAAAGTGACATAACATAATCATTGTGTAACTATGTTTGTATAGATTAGCATGATGCAAGACTAGTGTAGGTCTAATTTGCACTGAAGAATTCATGCAGTTTGACACTGCTTTAGCTGTCATGGCCCCATCCTATGGAATTCTGGAATTTCTAGTTTGTTGTGGCACCAGTGCTCTCTGACAGGGAAGACTAAGTAGCTCACAAAACTACAAATCCCAGTGTTCCATAGCATTGAACCATGGCAGTTAAAGCTATGTCAAATTGCATTAATTCTGCAATGTGTTATCACTTGTGTAGATTAGCACCATGCAAGCCTGGTGTAAGAGTTCAGCCCATTAGTGACACAATGCATATGTGTCATACTCTTTTTATTGAGAAATATTTGTTATATTGGGAAACAGCAATCTTATGGAAGCTGCTCTGCACTGTAACTGGAGAAGGCGCTCTAACTAAAAGGAAACCAAGGTCCAAGTGGCTGTGAGGTAAATCTTTGCTCTGTTGGAGGTCATAGCCTGCTATGATTTTCAGGTGTTTTATCTGCAGGGGTAACTGGGAAATAAAATCTGCAAGCAACATTAAGAATGAGACAACGTCTTGTACAAGCTTGAGATTTTCATGTTTGTTTTGAGGGCAGGGGTGGGATTTCACTAAAGAGGTAGGAATATATAACTTTCTTTGACAGGTGCCTGTCAAACTGGCTTTGAGATACCTTAACAAAAAGATATTACATAATTACTCCAGGCAACACATTCTGTCACCAATCTAACTTTCTATCTATGGTGTTCTTTAAAATATTTAGGCTCATTCTTTTCTCCTTGCTTTTGGGCTATATGTGTGTATGGGAGAGGGGTAATTTTTCTCCCTATATTAGAATATGCTGAAGAAATCTGAAGTGAGGAAGAAATTAGGGCTTTACTTGCATTGTAGATATATGTGATAGGGACTAGTGCTTTCTATGTCACTGGAGTGGTGAATTTACTCTGAGGTTTAGCCCAAACTTTAAATGAATTATCCAGATTTCTGACCTTATCCCACCAACAGATTCAACGCTTTCGATTTTTCCTTTAAACTGGTCCTTTAAAGCATTAACATTATTTGGATGATGTGCAAAAGCTCAGTACCTGAAGGGCATGATTTGTATGTAGAATGTTGTAGTTCACTGCCACAAGAGTATATAAAAAACACTGTTATAGGACTATATAATTAAATATATGGAAACCTTGGATATATGAAACAACCCAGGAGTTTGTGCTGCTACTGAACTAACAGGTTGTCTAGTCCAACATCCTGTTTCTCATTATGGCCAAGAATATGGAAAATAAATTCATTCTCAATGCAAGTTGAGTGTTTGAACTTTCCAAGGCTCACTGCAAGCCAAAATATTACTTGTCTTGAGAACTAGAAGATTTGCAAGGCTTATGGGGTATTTTGGAGAAATAGAGTGTGCATAAAATAATGTGTATATATAAAAATGAGAAAGGCTGGAAGTGCACACAATTGAAAAATATATGCTCAAATCTATGGGGAAAATGCTTAGTAAAATGGATAAATAAATGTTCACATGTTGGGAGGAAAGTGTTTAAAAATAAGCAACTTTTTTTCTCTCTCTCAATATAAAAAATAAGTGTCACAACTGGAAATGAAGAAAATAATAGGAAGGAAATGAAGGTGGAATCTAGATAAATGCAACACAATTTAAACAGAGGGGTTTTTTTTTATCCCTAGTGCCAAGTATTGTAACCAAATGCTTCTGGATACAAGTAAGGCACTGAGGTATAAAGGCTTCATCCATTGTTAGTTCTCAACAAATATTGGCAGGCATCCTATTGAGCAGTTATAAATACATAAGCTAGACTTACATATTCACAAAAGCTTGGCATTCATAAATACATTTGTGGTACTATTGCATGATTGCAAATGCCTCCCCAACCTACCTTAGCAGCAGCCATACCAAGTGATAGAGTCCTGTTCTGCTGGCAGTCAGGGCCCAACAGGATGAGGTTTCCAGTCCCCTTCCACCAACAATCTGTAATGCAAAGAGGATTTGAGACAGGACTCTTGCTTCTACTCCTCACACACAAAATGCTGGCATGCAATTCTGCTGTGCCCCAATCATCAGCAGATGAGTCATCCATTGCTCGATGGAACTGCTAGATGTTAAGGTACATATGGAGAGCTGAGTCAGCAGTTGACATGCAGTTACACAGTAGCAACTATATCAATGATGTAGAAACTCTGTCAATATTTGCAGGTAAACTATTGCTGAAAATGGAGATTCCATTTGATGATCATGAATAGTAGCCACTGATAGGTATCTCCTTGAATTTAAAGCTTTTGAGGGTACATCACAATACATCATGATAGTGAGTTGCAAAACTAAATCTGGGATAAATGAGACACCTCTAGCTCCCATGTGAACAAGGGGATGAATCTATCCTTGATTTTAGTTTGAACTGTAAAGGAGGTTGTCCTATGCTCCATTCAGCAAATGCCCTGGGAATCAGATGGTTAGAATACAAGAGCTGCTGAACCGTTAATTTAGGCCAGGTCAGTCACAGAGTATCAAGCAAGATGAAGGAAGAAGCAAGAGAGTGGTTATGAGCTGGTCCAGAGATTGTTTAGCCAACAGATTGGAAGTGATCAATATACATCTTCATCCACAAAAAAGGAGACACAAGACAATGCAGCAACTATAGAACCATAGCACTAATCTCCCATGCAAGCAAAAGCATGCTCAAAATTCTGCAACATAGGCTCCAACCATACATGGAGAGAGAAATCCCAGAGGTTCAAGCAGGGTTCAGAAAAGGAAGAGGCATCAGGGATCACATTGTAAATATAGAATGACTAATAGAGCATAACAGGGATTTCCAAAAGAAAATCAGCTTGTGCTTTATAGATTACATCAAAACCTTTGACTGCATAGATCATGAAAGGCTCTGGAATGCCTTTAAAGACTTGCGAGTGCCAACACATCTGATAGTCCTAATGAGGAATCTGTACTCAAGAC
>CM034703.1:8669498-8687395 GCA_020142125.1 Phrynosoma platyrhinos | reverse complement strand
TGTGACTCAAGATGGCTTACAAAAAGACATAACATACAATAAAAGCACATGTGGTCTAAAACATACAAAATTAAGGTTAAATCATTATAAAATAACAACAGTATTAAGACCATTTAAAATCTTACTTTAAAACAAATCTTAAAAACAGGGTAGTTGAGCATTGGACTATGACTCTGGAGTACATGTGTCATGTTTCAATTCCCTGCTTAAGCATAAAAACCCGCTGGGTGATTTTTATTGACAATCAGTATCGAAAGGCATTCTAGAATTTCCAAAGGCATTCTAGAAAAGAAAAGTCTCAACCTGCCACTGAAAAGAGAACAAAGAAGGTGCTATCCTAGCTTTCCTAAGGTGGAAGTTCCAAAATGTAGGAGCAGCCACAGAGAAGGCCTTCTCCCATGTTCCCATTAACTGTGCCTGGGAAGGTGGTGGAACAAACTAAAGTGCTTCCCCTGTTGATCTTAAAGCTTGGGTAGGTTCATATGGAAAGATTCAGTCATTCAGATTGCACCAGTGGTGTCAGTAGGGAGGTACAGGGGTGTAGACCTAAGAAGGGGTGACATCACTGCTCCTCAAACATCTGTCTTTTGGCAGAAAGAATCTGTGGCATTCACTTGTGTCCAGTTAAAATGCTGAAGAGATGATGTAAGTGGGGTGAGGCTCAGTGGGAGGAGAAAGGATAGGCCTCAGGATTTTTTTAAAATTAAAATTAAAATTTCAAATTTCAATTTTTTTTATTTTTAAAAATCTTTAAAAACATTACATCTTACCAAATCTTTACTTTAAGCCCATAAAATGTATGTAAATACATTTAGGCTGTGTATATGATATTGTAATTTAGAAGTATAATTTTAATTGTGCTGGTTGTTTATGTCACAACTGTTAGCATTACATTCAGTTATATATGGGAATTACAATTTATGAGTTATATATGGGAATTACAAAAGTTATATATTCAGTTATATATGGGAATTACAATTTTTTTAACATTAGTAAAAAAAAATACTAAGGATTCTGTATAGTGTAGTATAGGAGGAGGTCAATGGGCAGGGTGTGACACCATGAGTTAGCACACTGGGTGACACCAACCCTAGCGACACCACTCGACTGCACAATGGTCATGAAAGTCAGCATGTAGTTACACTCCATCTCCTCAATGTAAAATTTTGCTGTGCTTATGCATTTCTCTAAGAATACTTGGAATCCTCCACAGAACTGGGAACATGTATCATTATCGAAAGTAGAAAGTGTTCTAAGTACAGTCACCTAAATGTACAAACCAGAGCTTGAGTAGAAGCTTGGGAACTCCCGGGAGCTTTCGTTTTTTAAAAAATAACCTCTCCAAGTTCAGCAAAGAATAAGAACATAAGAAGAACCATGTTGGATCATGCCAAATATGTGTCTAATTGAATATTTTGTGTACCTGATGCCTACCAAGTGCTCAAGCAGGACATGAAGAATCTCCCTTTTCACTACAGACCTTTCTTAGGGTGGAACCAATAATTTACTGTTATCAGTAACCCCAGCTAGTAACCTACCCAAACTTTGATCTGGATCTCTTAGACCTCTGATATTCTGTATTCCTATTATTTTGCAGACTTTGCTCAAAAGTCATGCAAAATATCTAGTCATCTAGTTATGGGTCAGAAAAATATCATGCTTTTGAAGGTGAGGCAGATCACAAAAAATGAGGGAATGAGGCAGTGGTTAATGCTTTGTTCTGGGTAGTCGGTTAGTTAGGCTCAATGTATTTCACTAGAAATGAATAAAATAGATTATGTTCTGTTCCATATTACTTCTCTGATTCCATATTCATCACAAATATTGCTTCTTGGCCCTGACTTGCCCTTGGATTTCTCCCCCCCTACCCTTTTCCTCTTATGACATATGTCATATTACTATTGAACCTCCTGAAATCCATTTTGTAACCCAACAACCATTATTTAGGGTCAAAATCAGGGACAGTATTTAATGGACAAATGATAAAAAATCATGCCTTTTAAATGACTGCCCAGTTTGAGGAGATAAATAATTCATCTGCACCGCAAGGGTAGACCTCACATTAAATTACCCAAGTGCCGTCCATTATGTCATTCGGCTATCTCAAATGCTCTCTGAATATGTCCAGCTGGGAATTGAAGGGATGGCATAGAGGGAAGGGGGGGGGGGTTGGACAACCTGTACTAAAATTCTTCGCACACAGTAATATGCAGTCGTACATTTGTCACTCACTATTATAATTTTTTTGGATATATGTACCAAGCATTTCCCCCCTCTGCTGTTCCAAGGTCTGGGCCAGCAGAGATGAAGTGTTCAAGGGCGAGATCAGCCCCATTTCTTCCCTTCCAGAGTTTTATTACTAAACACTTCATATATTTGCTTAGTTCCTTGGCTTTATTGGTCACTGTCATCCCACTGTGAAATGACACTGGCTGCCCAGAATCCTTTTCATCCCATTCTGGCATTCTCCACATTAGATTCTGGTTTTGTACAAAGAATAACAAATGGCAGCAAATAAATTACATGTTTTTTAAATGAACCAATTGCTTCTGCTGACGTCCATTTGTCAGAGCTGTTGGAGAGCTAGCACATTGAGAGAATTTGAACAGGCAAACTGCTGTCTTCGGAGAGGTAGATATTGTGAGATGGGCAGAGTTAGGTTAGGTGAAAAGATGATAAAATAGTATTTCGCAAAATTTTTATCTGGCAGTCAAGGAAGAAAGTTCATAGGAGTGTTAAGGACTGGAATGGTTAGCAGTTTTCAGGCCAATGGAGTAGTGAAGCTGTAGTCTAGGCTTTATTTTGACTTTGTCCCTAAAATATGCCTTGGGTAGTTCCCTTTAAATTTGGATTAGGGCCTGGTGCAGATTCACTACCTTACTGAGATTGAAGCTACCAACTGCGACTGGTTAATGAAGCTTTTACTAGTAGAATTATCATTGGTAAGAAGCTCTTCTGGCAACTCCCCCATTTGTCAAAATTTTGAACATAATTTTTTATGGCAACCCCCCCACCCCAGTTTTGATGCAAAATCAGCATGCAAGATCTATCCCTGTCACATAAGACAATTAGTGGTCACAGAACACTTGTGAAGTGGGAACTGGGTTGTAAAAATTTCCCAGGAGCAAGCACTGGGAGTCTGAAGAGATGACATGAGAAGAATCCTGGATTGATGAGGATCTTCACAGTTTGGGATTTGTTCCACACAAAATTCAAGTGTGTTTGAGTGTGTGTGTGTTTCTGTGTGTCTGTGTTGTAGCAGAATATAACTTATTTTCTGTGTAGAAAAGCTGTTGCTTGCACAGAAAGTACTCTTTTCTGTGCAAAGTAGCTTGCAAATTTTGCACACAAGTCCTGAATTGTGAATCAGTTTTAAAGTCAGTGGGGAGAAGCAGACAGGTGGCTCACAGCAGCCCCATGGATTTCATAGGTTTTTCTTAGGCAAGGAATACTCAGAGGTGGTTTTGCCAGTTCCTTCCTAGTCTAAAATACAGTCTGCAGCACTGGGTATGAGTTGACAATCTCCCAACCAAATACTAACCAGCATTGACCCTGCTTAGCTTCCAAGATCAGATGGGATCTGCTGCCTTTAGGGTATTTAGGATGACTATTCAACCTGGTACAAGTCCTCATTTACAAAGCCTATTACTTGCTGTAGTTTTGATACTCTCAAGCTAATCCATGAGATGGACCATAGCTTGGTGGCAGAGCATATGGTCTGAGTGTAGACAGTTGCAACTCAGTTCCTGGAATCCCATTACATGGAAGAGACAAAACTCTTCTTGAGACCTTAGAGATCCCTACTGGGGCATATAGGAATATGGAGAACTGCTTTATATTAAGTCAGAACATTTGTACATCTAGCCCAGGATTTCCAACTCTGACTGCCAAAGATGGTTCATTAGGATTTTAGGCACAATTTCCTAGTGAGAGATTGCTGGTGTTCCTTGGTAGGCTTTCATTTAAATACTAACCACACTGGGCCTTTGCAGCTTCTGAAATGAGATGATATTGCTATTTTCAGGATGGTATTGTGGTATCAAGGATTAGTACAAAGATTGCTGAGATGAGCTGGTATAAGGAAGCTTTCTACATTCCCAATATAAGAAGAGAACTATATATGTATAGGTGAGTGTTCATATTTTAGGTGTGTGGGGAAGAATAAAACTTTGATAAGTATCCTATTGGCAAGCACCCTGTTGACATCTTATGGATGTGCAAATTGCCCTACAGAATTTTTGTGGGGAATACAATATGGTGGACACCAGAAGACTGCTCAAAATGGTTACATATTTATTTATTTATTTATTTATTTTTGTCTGATATGGAACTATCATATTCAGTTTAAGGTCATGAAAATACAATTGCATGTGTCATAGTGCATGGCTGTGCAGTTCATATACACACACATACACACTAAGTATGGATATGCATTTTCATGCACATTATGTTATCCATCTATTTGCTTAATAACACAATGCAGAAAAGTGATAGTATTGCACAACCACTACATAACCTGAGTGTAAAGTTGTACTCAGTTGTCTTGATATAAGGTCTGAATCATTGCCATCAGAGTTGCACAATGAAAGCCCAGCAGTTTTTTTTTAAAATCCTACCTGCATAAACTTTTAAGAACTCTCTGTGGCCTGTCTTCTTCTACACTTTCACACAGTGTTAGGAAAGCTATTAATGCAGTATATATATTTTAAAAAGAAATACCGTATGCTGAACGAACTCCCTTTTGCACTTTCATTGCCCTGCTTTCATTAAGTAAAACCATCCATGCTGCCATTGACAGAATAGGAGGACAAAGGTCTTTAAAAATAAGCCAAGCGATTAAATTGAAAGAGAATGGTGCTTTTAAAAAAGGCTTAAAAAGAAGAAGAAAAAGAATATCTCAATGACTTTAGGGACATATAAGGTTATGTCTCTTAATATTTTCCCTCTTATATGGTGCTAGGTTGGGGTGGACAACTGTAGAGTGTGTGGGGTTTATATCTGCCCTATTTTTCAAGCATGCTCCTTTATACCCATGGGATGTACATCCCTTTTTTACTGAGCTCTAGGGAAAGAGCATCATTTCTGGTTTGAAATGCTATTTTAGAATCCCAAAGATGCACCCCTGAGATGTCGGTTGGAATTCTTTTGGTGTCTTATGCATGTTACTTCTCTTATAGAAATTGTTCAACATTTTTATCTGATGAGGAACAACTCTTCATTTCAAGATAACAGAAGCAGAATCTTCCACACTGTGCTATTGGTCATTACAAATAGTTGTTTGTCAGTGTGAATTCAGTTGCAGAACACTGCAACACTGCAGTTCACTAATGAGATAGCATTTCACAACTTCCACATATGTGAGCATAAGGTTCTTTGAATAGGAGAATAACATCTTTTGGATTTTTCTTGGGATGTGATTCTTCATTTGGGGGACAGATTTTTTTTATCAGTAATGGGAGGGGCTTTGGGAAGAAACCTAGAGGATGTACAAAAGGCTTTGGTAGATCACCTATGGCCCATGTCTTTGCTAAACCAGCAAAGTGGGAATGATAATCAATATGCTGATTTACCAATAGAAAAATGTGGATATTTTCTACTCTCTCTCATTTTCTGACATTTCTCTTGTTCTTGGGCTATTCTCTTCAATGACTGTCTGCTTAGGTTTGGACTCTTCTTGGGCTACTCTTCATGCTTAGATCCTGTATAGCATGGCACATGCTCTTATGGACTCTCTTCATTTGATCTTTTTTGGCTTAGTTTCTCCATTGCTTCCTCTCTTGACTCTTAGATGCATTCCACAAGGCTTTCATCAACCTGACACCAATATGTATTTGCCCCCTTTTTTCCTTCTCCTGATCAACTGTTTCATCAGTGCCATGGTTTGTCTGTTAATGCAATACTCAATGGTTGTACTGACTATGCCATGGATAAGAGATTCTTTGTAACTGAAACTGTGGATCAGATAGGGATTAATTTTCTTTTAATCCTGACATCTTCTCACTCCCCATTAAACATCCAACTTTTCTATTTTTGGGACTCTGCATTTCGCCTTCTATTTCTTTGTGTTCTGTAATAGCTCCATAATCTAATTGACTCCCCTTTACTGTGAAGCTTAAAAAACAAACATACCAGGGAGTCATAAAACTATCCTTCTCTATAAATTCAATAGTCAGCCTAATAGGAAACAATTATCTGGAACAATAAAAAGGAAAGATCCAATAAGACTGGGACATTAATATTTGTATCAAAAGAATGCATCTTGTAATTGTGAAGACCAGGTAAAGCGGAGAAGGTATGTTAACAATCATCTTTCTCGTTGTTATTTGTTGCTGAGAAAATGAAAGAAGTCTTCTTTTAGATCCAATCCTAGGAGATTTCAAAGGTTAGGTCATCCTTCCCAGTATTTGTGATCTTTGGAGCAGTGTTACTCTTATGTGTTATTCCATGGATTGGTTCTGGTTCACAGACCATCAGCTGACAGCCCTTGAAAGCTTCAAGAAAACAAAGAAACAATTGTAACCAAGGGAAACAAATATGGTGCCCATTCCTATAACATTGGGGGGAGGGGATTTCTGGTGCCCCACATCATATAGTATAAGAAGCACTGTTTTGCAGGCCAGGAGGCCAAAGGCTTGTCCTTACCATCATGGAGAAAAATTTCCCTCTGAGGTGACAGGAAGCTGAACATCTTTCTCTGGAAACTGCACAGCTTTCTTTGAAAAGTACATAGCTTTTCAAGCGGACATGTATTGGGTACTATTTTCCCCCCAAACTTCTCACTCCCTTCCCCCTCCCAGCCCCAAGGTTGCCCAGAAATCATCAGTCATGAAAAGACATTGCAACTATCAAAGCAGCTGGGGCCTGAGGAGGAGAAGGAAAATTGCAGGAAAGTGGACAGCTCTTATTTGAGAGCTGCAGCCTCTAACTAGGAATTCTGTGAAAGATTGGAGGAGAGGGGAATTGCAGAGGGAAGTTTTTTAGGGGGTGGAGTTGTGGATGTTTGGCAGCTGACAATCTAGTTTCTGGTTTTCCTGCAACCTCCCTCTCTCCAAGCCCCAATCCTGGCAGAGTTTGAAAAAAAGATGTTTCAGCTGTCAAAGCATATGGATGAGAGGAAACTGAAACATCTTTTCAATGCTTCTAGTCAAGATTTCTGTGAAAGACTGGTGCTTTGGGGGAGGAATCCTCTCTCTTCTCCTACATCACCCTGCCAGTTGGACAGTTGTAACACCTTTTTACAGTTGACAGTTTCTGTGCAAATTTGGGGCTGGGTGGGGGAAGAAGGGAGATAAAGTTGTGGAAAAATAGCACCCAGTATGTGTCAGGTAGGAAAGCTGAGCCCTTTTGAATGAACACTGTGCAGCTTGGGTCCAGATGAGAAAGGTTTCTCCCCACACCAATTTACAAAGAGGTCAGGAATGCATTTTGAACCCATTAGAAAACTGGTGAATTATCATCTCATCCTTACCTCATACCCCCCACAAAAACAGATAAATAAAATAAAATAAAATAAAATAAAATAGGATAGAAAGAAAGTGCAGATAGGCTTCAGAGAATGATAAAAAAAATCAAGAGATTTTCACTGTCCAACACAATCTATATTAACATTTCTTAAAACCAGTTTGGGAACCACATGAACCCATATCAAGTTGGCATAAATGATGTTTTTGAGACCTACGTATACCTCTCATATGACTCTTCAATATACACACATAAGTTGGCATCCTATTAGCAACCTGTTAGTATCATACATTGGTATAATCTCTGATATCCTCCTGTGTCCATTGAGGAAGAACTTATCTAGTATCCTTGTGTAACCCCTCTCCCCAAAAAATGTATACAGGAGATGAGAGCTCTTCTTTTTCTCCAAACTGAAAAATTGCAGGCAGATGATGCCTGGGATCCTGGGATCCCCACTGGCCCTAGTTTGGCCATGCAGATATCCTCAGTCACTATCAGCCAGGGAAACTTGTGGATGCAGAAAGGGACATCTGGTGGAAGAACTCAGCAGAGATTTATTTTCTACCATTATTCATACAATATTTTAGCCATAGAAAGCTGCCTTTTACTAGCCATAATCTGGTCTTGCTCACCTTATTTTCTTGAACAGGCAACGGGTGGAACCTATCCATTCTTCCTTTGCCATTGTCACTCTCCTCACATAGAATATGAATGCACTTGAAGATGAAAGATTTATATGGAAATTCTTCACGGAAGCATGATCCCTGGGAAATCAGGGATCTTACTCAAATGAAATGGGGCTAGGGTCTTTTCTTTCATATGTTGAAGAAAGCAAAGGAACACTGGAAAATGGCTGCTTAGTAAAACCATTGATCCGTCTTGCTCAGTACAATCTATGCTCAACTGGGAATGGCTCTTTGTGATTTCTAAGAGTCTTTCTTAGTACTATCTAAACATTTCACTAATTAAATCTCAGACATTCTACATACAAAACTTGTGTATGCTACTGAGCTATGATACATAAAGCTTTCCCCAGATCTGGTCTGGGTCATCATCACAATCAGCAACAGCTCTTAGTTATACAAGGTGGAATTTGCTTCACAAGGCACAGGGGTTTGCATTAGTACAAGCAAAATTCAACAAAGATCATGGCAGAACCAGAATGTTATAAGTCTTACAATGGGCATTTGGTGAAAATATGGTTTTGGATTACAAGACCCAGAAACCCCCACCAAATGGCATAAAAATAATATTTCCACATAGAAAGTCAGCATGAAAATGTTCAGCCCTTGTGTTCAAATATTCACTCTTGTTGTGCTATGCCATTCCTTTTCCTCTTCTCCTTCCTGAAATCAGGTGGAGATGATGATGATGATGATGATCAGCAGCAGCAACAGCAGCAACATTTTTGTTTAGATCTTGCCTTTTTCCCAAACCAAGATTCGTGATCTTCAGCTTTCTGGAAGAGAAGACAATACTGGTCTAGATGGGTCAAAGATCTGACCCATAACCAGGCTACATCCCATGATCTTATGTGCTCCATTGTCAAACCAGCATGATTCAAGAATCTATTGTGAATTGCCCCGTGCATGATACTGTAACAATAATGCTAATGCAAACTATTTTTTCCATAGACAGCAAGAGAAAATAACATTTGTATGTGTGGTCCTATCACATCCAGGTTTCTATGGCATCTCTATTCATTTTTTTAAAAAAAAACCACCTTCTCATATCCCTGTTTTATAAGGTAAAATACAAGCAATTTTATCAGCATTAACACTGATTGGCTTCTATTAGCCTTTTGCCTTCTAATAAAATTTATGATACCTTTCAGGAATGCAATTTGATAGAACACAAAGAGATTGCACCCTGCTTAGATATCTCTCCGGCATCTCTTATAACAATAATGTGATAATTTTATGCATGAAATAGCAGGAGTGGTATATAGATAGTTCTAATGCTACTCTCTATTTAAAAAAAAAAATCTGGCTGTACAGAGATTAAGGGGGTGGGGGTGGGGATAAACCTGGGCTTTATACTTTTGAAAGACACAATTAGGATTTTTACTCATGCTCATGTGAGGCAGGCTGGAGTTTCACTTTCTTTCATACCGAATTAAAAGTGATAGGGATACTAAAAATAAAGTTGGAATTTTAAAACTGCCTTCTTTAAAGAGAAACTGCAGGCATGGAAATTTCAGGCCTATAATAGGCTTATACATGATAGAAGTATTAGATAGATAGATAGATAGATAGATAGATAGATAGATAGATAGATAGATGGATGGAAGTATAAAATTATAGAGTTGGAGGGGATTATAAGGATCATCTAGTCAAGCCTCTACAGATTCAAGATTACCATAGACTGTATGCAGGGCATGTTGCTAGCAAGACTCTGTTTATCCAGCAAAGAAGAGTTTACTGAGAAGTGTAGTTAAAGGATGGGGGAAATGAAGGCATTATCCCACAAATAAGAATTCCTATTCTTATGCAATAAAAATTTTCCCTACATGATTTTTTTCCTTTACTCCCCAAATTTCTAGCATTGCAGAAAGCAAGACACTGAAAATTCTTAGAACCCTTATATATGCTGTATTTGCATTCCCTTAGTAACTTTTACTTCCCTTTTTTCTTTGCATGCCTACACTTTATTTATAAATGCTCGACTAAAGTGTTACATTATGGCAATGCAAGAATTAAGTAAAATTGTGTGGGGAAGAATTCTTGGGGGGGGGGAACAAAGTCCTCATTTTGGCCAGTACCATAGCAACACCCCTCAGTCTACCACCTTCTAACAGCTTTTACCATCAAGATTTTCTTCTTAATCTTTAGTCAAAATTGCCTTTCTTGTCACTTGAATGTACTGATTGAATTCCTGTTTCCTGGACCAGCAGAAGACATGTCCTGCATCTCTCAGGTGTCTCTGAGAGTCTCACTGAAGTCCCTGCACTGTCTTCCTTTCTTTCCTGCTCTCCCTTCCACATCCTACAAATGAAGTCAATAACTATTCCATCAGACTGCAGAGGAACACTGATAAGACAGCCATGAAAAAAGGCAACCCTGTTTTGAGGGACTCCCCTAAAGCTGGACAAAAGGCCAATAAAATGGCAAATGACGTTCATGGTTGACATGCATAAATTGAGACATTTGGGAACTCACATATCAGCCAACAGATTGTTAATCTGTGCTAAGATTAAGTTCAAAGTTTGGGGTTTGAGGTGAAGCTGGTGTATGTGTGACTGGAGTAATTCAAAAGGGGGTGATGAAATTTGACCTAGAGTTCAGAACTACTTCTTGCATAGCATTAATATTACAGTAGCAACAATTCTCTCTTTTTGTCCCCTTCAAATCACTTTCTATAGAATGAATGAAACACCTTTCACAGCATCCCACTAGTGTCCTTGGAACAACGTTACCATGGTCCTGAGGGAGTTAGTGACCAGAATCCTGGACAGCTCAACATAACATAATAGCAGAAATAAAGGATTAAGGGAGAATTGGAAGGAAAGTATAGAGAGTATATGGAATGGAAATATTTAGTGGAATGGTATGTAAGAAGGATTTGAACCTGGAGAATTATTAAAGTCCAAGTCTTCAATGGGATCTTGTATCCTATGTTTATGGAGGTGGCTAAGAAATAGACTGATAGAGACAAAGCTTTCCAATGAACTGTAATTTATCAGGGGATTCAAACATACAAAGACACTCTAACATTCAATCATACACACAAGAACCCAGGAATAAAGTAGTTATCTTGGAGAGAGAACAAAAGGCTTTCTAATGGTGATAAGAAAGGAGGCTGCTCCACCAATAAATGAAGATGGATAGACTCAACAGTTATGAAAGGGAAAGGACAACGGAAAGAACCAGGACCCAAGTAAGAGTTTATAGTGGCACAGTGTCACCATGTAATCTAACCAGACCAAATGTGCCTAAGATTTTGGGAATCTTTTATACCCTTAAACCTAACCTGAGGTGAAGAGTTGCTATTGTATATCAAAGCATTCTGGATTACTACTCTTTGAAGTAGACAATTTCCAAGGAGAGGGGATGGGATGTTAATGTTATCTCATCTTCAGTCAGACACATCCTGACTGGTCCTAGCTATGAATGTCCTTCTTTGAAGCTCCTAGGCCTGGCCCTTTTGATCTGCAAATTGTTGTAAGTGCTGATGTGACCTTTCTGGTGCCTACATTATGTTCTCATCTTGAATCCATGGTGGTTGGGCTCCTCCAGTCCATGGCCATGGCAGGGACCCACAAAAAGGGGGTTTATATTAAATCAGTTATTGTAATAGGTATTAGATGGAAAGAGAAGGATTTCAACATTGATGATGACATCAGGATTAGCTCTTAATGGATAAGTGATAGGTTTTTAAAATGTAATAATATGCAATAAGTTATGTATTTATGTATGTATGTATGTTTTATATGGGATTTGATATGATGATTATGTTCTCGAAAATTATTATTATTATTATTATTATTATTATTATTATTATTATTCCACATACTGAACTACACTACAAGTAGCCATTTACCACCCTCAGACTTACTGTAGAGCTGCTACAGATCCCCTGGTTATTCTGTGCCTGGTGGAGAGTGAGGGGTAGAACAGGAGAAACATATGGCTGGATTTTGTCAAGGCATTATAAGATCCCCCATAATATTTTGATTAGTAAACTGATTAAATATGGAATAGACAGAAACACTATTAGATGGATCCATAATTTGTTGGAAAACTATGTTCAAAGAGTAATCATCAATGTCTGCACTTCAAACTGGAAGGAGGTCTAGAGTAGAGTGTCTTAGTGTTCTGTCCCATTCTTCAACATTTTTATCAATGACTTAAATGGAGGGAAACTCTATCAAGTTTGTAAATAATACAAAACTGGGAGGGGTGTCTAACACCTTGACAAACTAAAAAACTGGGCAGAAATTTATTGAAATGAAATGTGAATGGAAAATTCTACATGTAGGCCACAGAAATCCTCAGGGATAGGATGTTGGCTCAGCAGTACTAAATGCAAAAAGGACCTCGGGGTTATAGTTGATCATAAGCTGAACCTGAGCCAACAGTGTGATGTTTAAACAAAGAAGACAAATACAATTGCAGCCTACTTTAGTAGAAGCATAGTTTCAAAGTAGGGAAGTAATAGACCCATTATATATTCTACTACCTAGGCCTCATATAATATGGAATAATGTGTTCAGTTTTAAAAAGGATACAGATAAGTTGGAGAAAGTTCAGAGAAAGTCACCAAGGATGATAAGATGTATGGAGAACAAAATGTGTGAGGAAAGGGTGAAGAAGCTGTGCTTGTTCAGCTTGGTGAAAAAAAGAGGTGGGATGATTGCATTCTTTAAATACATCAAGGGCTGTCATGGAGAGGAGGAAGCAGGCTTTTTCTTTTCCATCCCAGAAGGTAGGACTAAGTCTAATGGCTTAAGTTGACCATTAGAAAGAACTTCTTGACAGTTAGAAAAGGTTGGCAATTGAATCAATTCCCTACAGAGGTGATGGGATCTCCTTCTCTGGATGTCTTCAAAATGGAGTTGGGTAGCTACCTTTAGCTGAAGATTCTACACTGAGCAGGATCTCAATCATGAGAGATCATGAGCTTGGTCATGAAGTTGGTCACAATGACACATGAGGCCACTTCCAACTCTTTGATTCTATGAATAATTGCCCCTTGCAACATTATCCATATAACATCATCAGGGGCCACAAGTGAGCATCTCTAGGATATGGGATAGTCCTGACCTGCCAACCCTAGGGAGTGGGATGGTGTCATTATGTGTGTGTGTGTGTGTGTGTGTGTGTGTGTGTGTGTGTGTGTGTGTGTTCAAGGCTGTGAATTTCCTCCTCCTCTCCCTGAGGATTGGAGAAGAATGGGGAGGCTCTGAGATATGATAACTGTAATATACTTGAGTTTGTTCAAGGGCTTGTATATGCTAGCAGCACAGGCCTGCTTAACTTTGCTTGACCTTTGTATAATCTTTAAAGAAGCCCCAGAAGAACTTTGTGAAAAGCATCCAGGAGAGAATAACCTAAATATATGGGCAGCCTGTCAAGACCATGTTGCACCCTGGTCTGGAAAATAACATGGATGTGGCCACTGAAAGGAACTAAAGCAATGCTTCAAGATGGCACTTTTCGCCATCTGCATCTCCCCTAATACTTTTTTTTTTCTTTTTAGAAGGTTTCACACAAAACAGCATTTTCTGCATAGAAAATAATATTATCAGCATTGCTTCCTTTGAGAAGAGTTGCACCCCTGCCCTCTATTCAGAGGAAAAGAGAACACTTATTTTGCTTTTATTTCTGTTTCTGCATCCTCTCCTCCTTTTGTTTGGAATCAACAAAGCTATAGTTTGTTATAACTGATGGCTTTGTTTTCCTTCAGTGCATCCTTGAACTTAGCTTGGGGAGAACTTGAGTGGATCAAGTAACAGAATATTATACCATGTTGCTTTTTTAAATAGTTGCTGTCCCCAAGGGGATATGCCTGGTACATATTCTGATGTCCTTTCTTATTTTTCTCACCCTTTAAAACTGTTACTTAAATTGATTTATCCTTGAAAGGAGGTATCTCATGACACTGCATGGTGTCCTGGAATGACATTTTATGCAGGACATTTTGGGATAAATTTCTCTTCCCCTGCTTAGTTATTTTGTTGCAAATGTTTTCTGTGCTGATAAATGAAGTTAAGTTAAGGCAACAATGTTGTTGCATGTTGTTATTACCTGCTTTCAAGTTGATCTAGAGTCATGGCAACCCTGTGAATGCCTCCCTATCCTCTACCTCCCTGCTCAGGTCCTGCAGGGTCAGGCCCATGGTTTCCCTGATTGAGTCTATCCATCTGGTATATGGTCTTCCTCTCTTTCCACTTCCCTTCATCTTCTCTAGCATCGTCTTTTCTAATGAGTTGTGTCTTCTCATGATGTGGCTGAAGTATGACACCCTCAATGTAGTCATTTTGGGGCTCATTCCCATTATAATTTAAACTAATTTGCTGATCAGTTTATATGTGCCTTGTTCACACTGGAAATGTTTTCAGACCCAACTGTGTTTGGGCTGAATCGTGGAGAATCACAGTGAAGCGAGGCAAATGCCAAAGAATCACTTTTTTTTTTAAAGACAGATCTTTTGGTGGTTCTTTTGAAAATAATTGTTTTGTAAGCATGTTAAACAAATGTGAACGATGTTTGGGCCTGAATTGCATCACGCTGGAGGGGAGGGACTATGGGAGAAGGTTGGCAGAGGGGTGTAACCCATCCTGCTCCACGTTTTGGGGAAATTCACCATTTCAGTGCTGCCTTGGTGCTGTCTTTTGACTTTTGTGGGGACTTTCATTTTTTGATTTTAAACACTGCCAAGTGGTCCCTGTAAATCTCACTGGTCCAGTTGTGCTAGAATATTTTCTAGAAATAGGACAACTTTGGGGGTGTTTTCCTTGGCAGGGGTGTTTAGCATGTCTTTTTTTATTGATTGATTTTATACATAAAAAACCATAAATACATTACACTAACAAAAACATACAGACATATAGACATAGTTAACGTTAATTACCAAACTAACTATACATATTATATACATATAAAAACTTCCCTTCCTTTGTCTTGGTTATTACAATATTATAAATAGACTTTCATTATATCCACCTACAACCGAATTGTTTACATATTTAACACATATTATGCTATTATTTCTGCTATATCACTCATTTATACAAAATCGTTTATTCCTTTGGACTCATCATGATCAGTTATGATTGATTCTCTTAATTTTCTTCCTCCATACAAATTTACTACCCATAGTATATTTTCATAAATTACTTTCTTCTATAATAATACTTATTTCTTCTATATTGTCAATTATTTATAATGACCATATATTTGCCAGATATTCATTGACCGGTAACCACTCCTTTTCATACTTTTCCATTGTTTGCTCTCTTAAAGCACAGGTGAGTTGTCTAACTCCAACACATCATATAATTTGATTTGCCATACTCTTATTAATGGTTCTGCTTGGTTTTTCAATTTCTTTGCATAAACAGCTCTTGCAGCAAATAACACATAAAAAATAATTTTCCCGTGATTTTTTTTCTAATTCATTATTTACCATACCAAACAGAAACGTCGTGGGTTCCAGTTCTAATTTTGCTTTTATAATTTTGGTGATCTCCTTTTGAATTTGCACCCAAAAGTTTTTAGCTCTTTCGCAGCTCCACCATATGTGCCTTTTTCTTTGTCGCAATACCAGCAAGTATCTTTCTTGGATTTGTATATCTTTGAGATTTTTTCTGGTGTTAAATACCATTTGACTTGCATTTTATAGTAATTTTCGTTAATTTCCTGATTTAATGTATGCTTTATTCTTCTTTTCCAGTTTTTCTCCCAGTTTTCTAACAAAATATGCTTGTTGATTTCCTGTGGCCAAGATACCATAAATTGTTTAACTGTATCTTCCTCCATATACCTTTCCAATAAAACTTTATATAATTTGGATATAATCTGTTGTGATTCTTTTGTGAGTATTTTTCCTAATTGATTTTCCTCTTTTTAATATGGAATAATTTAGTATCCATTTTGAATCTTTCCCATATCTGTCTATATAAAAACAATTACAGCTCATTTTTCTACTATGAGCTCCTCCATTGATTTCATTTTATATTTGTTATTTTCTAATTTTAAAAGGTCATTATAGGATACCCATTTATCTTTTATCATTCTTTCTTGCCTATAAAATGCTTCATTAACTGAAGTCCATTTTGGTATTTCTGGAATAAATATTGCTGTATATTTTTTCCAGACTCTGAGTAAGGATTTTCTGATGTAATGATTGTTAAATTCTGAATTAACTCTGTCTTTATCATAAATTAAATACGCATGCCAACCATATGGCAGATCATATCCTTCCAAGTATAAAAGTTTTTCATTTTTTAATTGAACCCAGTCTCTTATCCAGTCCAGACAGCATGCATGATAATATAATCTGAGGTTAGGAATTCCAAGACCTCCTTCTTCTTTTGTATCCTGCAGAGTTTTCATCTTGATTCTCGGTCTCTCTTTGTTTCATATAAATAAATTCAGGTCTTTCCCCCATTTCTTAAAAGGCAAATCGTTTGCGATAATTGGTAATGATTGGAATAAAAATATCATTTTTAATATTACATTCATTTTGATTGTCAGAATTCTTCCCAGCCAAGTAAGGTTTAATTTTGATCAATTATTAAAGTTTGTCTTTATTTCTTGCCACACTTTTTTGTAATTGTTCTTAAATAGTTCTGAATTTTTTGTTGTTATGTCAATCCCAAGATACTTTACTTTCTTCTGGATCACAAAACCAGACAGTTTTTGTAGTTTTTCTTTGTCAGTTGTGGACATATTTAATGTAAGTATATTTGTTTTTTTCTCATTAATTTTGAGTCCAGCAAATTTACCATATTCTTGTATTGTGCTTATCATTGTAGAAATACTTTCTAATGGATTATTTAAAATAATGATCATATTATCAGCATAAATCCTGATCTTGTATTCTTGATTTTTAATTTTTATCCCTTGTATTTGCGGATTTTCTCTAATTTTATTATTGAGAATTTCTGTTACTAAAATAAACAGTAGAGGTAAAAGAGGACATCCTTGACATGTACCTTTTTTTATTGGACATCTTTCTGTTTTCTCACCATTTACCAGAATTCTTGCCTCTCGTTCTTTGTATATAACCTTAATCCAATCCAAAAAGTTTTCCCCAATATTCACAAATTTCATTGTTTCTTTCAAAAAGTCCCAATTAATGTTGTTGAAGCTTTCTCCACATCTAAAAATATTAAAGCCACTTGTTTATCTGATCTTTTGTTATGATATTCAATGATATTCAATACTTTCCGGATATTTTCTTTCATGTGTTGATTTGGTAGAAAGTCCACTTGATCTTTGTTAATCCAATTGTTAAGTATATTTTTTAACCTTTTTGTTAAAATTGAGGCAAAAATTTAGAAGGTCTAAAATTTCTTGTTTTTTGTATCTCCTTATCTTTTTTTGGGATTAATGAAATGTAAGATGTTTTCCAAGATTCTGGTATTCCGTGTTTGATAATGAAATTAATAGTAGTTTGTAATGGGGCTGCCAGAATTTTTTTAAATTTCTTGTAATACAGTGCAGAGAAACCATCTGGTCTGGGGGCTTTTCCTTGTTTAAGTTTATCTATTGCCTCTATTACTTCCATAATTGTTATTTTCTTGTTGAGTTCTTCCCTTTGCAATTCTGTAAATTTCTCAATTTTTTGCTTTTTAAATATCATTGTATCTCCTCTATATTCCCTTTCTCCTGAGTAAATAAGTCATTGAAGTACCAATGAAATATTTTCTTCATTTTGTTTTGCTCAGTTGTAATTTTTTCTCCGTCCTTTAACTGCCATATTATTTTTTT
>CM034703.1:8648606-8658735 GCA_020142125.1 Phrynosoma platyrhinos | reverse complement strand
CACTGTTGACTCATGTTCAACTTATTGTCTACTTGGATATCATGCAATTTATATTGCAAGGGAAAAATATAGATTTAAAGTTGCCGCATTACAAGACAGAAAAGAAAAGGGTGGGATGGGATTACCTAATTTAGAATTGTATTATAATGCTAGTACCTTTTCATGGACAAGGGATTGGATCACTCTAAAAAATTCAAAACTATTAGGCTTTGGAATGGAAAACGGATGGCATAATATAATGGGATATGGAAATGGCAAGAGGGAGAAAAACCTTAAAAATAATTGTATAAGAAGAGCCCTCCTTGTGGTATGGAAGAGGAATAAGAAAAAATTATGGTCTAGAATCCTGCTTTGGGTTTCTCTGCATGAAGCTCATCATAGGAAAGAAGGCCCAACAAAAAATAATTGGATAATGTATGAAAAAAATTGTAATTAAAACACAAAAAGGTTTAAAATTAAAAACAAAAGGAGAATTAAAGAAAGAAGGGATAGAATTTAAATGGTTTGAGTATCATCAACTAAAGTTGGACTTTAGAAAGTACCAAGAGAAACAAGGATTGGAAATGGAATTAAATAACTTTGACAAAATAATAAAAGGACATGGAAATCGTTGGATAGGAAAAATTTATAGGATTTTATTAGATTATGAACTACAAGAAGAAACAATCAAAAGAATATGATAACATGGATGCAAAATCTAGGGAATTCAATTTCTTTACAGGAATGGGAAAATATATGGAAAGACACCCAAAAATTCACTAAATGTAATACTCTTAAAGTAAACTTTTATAAAGTTTTCTTTAGATGGTATATGACCCCCTCAAGATTACAAAAAATCCAGGGAAAAGGAGGAGAACACTGTTGGAAATGTAGAGCAGAAAAAGGAACTCTTTACCACATGTGGTGGTATTGTAAATCAGCAAGAAGCTATTGGAAAAAAATACACCAATCAATTAGCAACATTTTACAGATAAACATACCATTTAAACCAGAGATCTTATTAAATATGTTAGTTAAGATTAAAAATAAGATAACTTCAGATGAAAAGAGCTTAATCTTATATATGATAACGGTGGCTAGGATAGTTTAAGTATGGTACTGGAGACAAGAAAATATACCTAACACACAAGAATGGTTTATTAAATTGAATGATTTAGCAGTTATTGACAAATTATCAATGTATGCAGTGGGGAAAACCATGCAACAATATGAAATAAAATGGAAGAGAGTTATTAAAGATTCATAATAAAGATGCACAAAATTATATTAAAGGAACTGTGATATAGAAATAACTTTATTCACAATAGTAATATAAATATGAAAATTAGTTATAATATAATATGTTATAGAAATATGAATGCAATAATAAATAACTGGTTTTATTTTAGTTTTCATTTAAATTTGAAGTCATGTTGGATGATAGGGGAAAATCAGAAGGGCTTGTTAGGATTATTCTGTAAAAATCTTTGTAAAATATATTGAAAATTATATTAAAGGAACCAGATAAAAGTAGGGAAATTAAAAAAAGGGGGGGGGAATGTCTCATTTCAAGAAGAAACAGAGGAAATATTTGTTATAAGTAATGTGATATGACATTTTTCGTTTGTTAACACATGTAATGTTTTATCTTTTTCACAATAAAATTATATAAAAAGGAAAAAAAAAGTTTGAACTAGCATTAGAAGGCAAAACACTTAAACTGAAGCTATCCTGCAAGTGAAAACCAATTTTAAAAGACAAAAACAGTGTGCAAAATCTAAGCAGGGCTGTTAATAACAAAGGGCCTCGGCAGACGGCTTATTAAGCCGTCCTCGAGGCAGGGAAGAGGAGGGGCAGCCGCATGCTCGGCACCCCTTCCTCCTCCCGAGGTTGCCCTCGGAGCCGCCGGCCCTCCGCAAGGCCGGCGCTCCGGGGGCAACCTCCCGCAGCAGCGTCCGCACACACCGCGGTGGATAAGTCAGCAAAAGTGCGCCTCACGTTTTTGAGGCGCACTTTCGCTGACTTGTGAAAGGAGTGCTATTTTAGAGCTCCTTTCAGGGACGGGGAAGGAGCGCCTCAGGATCGAGGCGTGGGGATGCCTCGGTCCTGCGGTGCTCCTTCCCACGGCGGCCCAGAGCCGCCAGTCTGCTTCCCCCCAATGTCTCCTGTTTCTGTTGTTCATAGGGTAAACAGAAATCAAAACCAAGTTGATGGCACACAGCAATAACAGCAGGTAATATGAAGGAGGAAATACATGATGGAAAAGTATGTATAATGGAAAGGTATCTACAATGCTCTGTTCAAATCTTGGCATTTTAAAAGGAACTTTCCTAATGCCTTAGTTCCAGGATTTTCAATTTGTAATCTGAAATTCCCAGAAGAATTTGAATGAGGAGAATTTGAAAATGATCTACAGCTGATGAGCAAAATACTTCAGATCTTATCCATGTACCACTCATGAGTTGGTACCATCCAAGAGCACCTTAGTCCAACTGAGATCTTATGAACCTCCAATTCTTGTAGAAGGTAGCTTCTTAAAAGAACAGCCTCCTGGAGTGAATAAGGGTGCTTTTCCTCATTCATGGTCTCCTGCTTTATTGGGCAGCCACCTTCATGTGGATGGCATTCAGTTTCCCATAATAAAAGATCTCGGTTCTGGTTCTATAAACTCCTATCTGCCACTATCAGGCTCAGTAGTTTCCAACTACCCTGCCAGAAATAATGCAGCTTGAGCCACTTTAACTGTCCTGGCTCAGTGCTAAGGAATCAATGGAACTGTAGTTTATTGTGGCACTAGAGCTCTCTGTTAGAGAAGGCTCAATGTCTCAAAAAATATACAGTTCCCATGATTCCCTAGCACTGAGCTAGGACAGTTAAAGTGGACTCAAGCTGCATTATTTCTGGCAGTCTGTAAAGGCCCTTGGTAGATCACAACCAGAATTTGAGTTAACAGTGTAATGTGGCAGCTAGAAACAGCCAATTATTTTCTAGGCTACATTTTCTAGGAGTGTAGGGTCTAGACTGAGGGAATGAATAGTAGCACTCTATTCCGCTTTGGTCAAACCTCACCTGAAATACCTTGTCCAGTTCTGGGCACCACAATTCAAGAATGATGTTGATAAGCTGGAGCATGTTCAGAGGAGGATGACCAAAATGGTGAAAGGTTTGAAAACCATGTCCTATGAGGAGAGGCGTAAGGAGCTGGATATGTTGAGTCTGGAGAAGAGAAGGTTAAGGAGTTGACATGATAGCCATATTTAAATATTTGAAGGGATGCCATATGGAAGAAGGAGCAAGCTTGTTTTCTGATGTGCAAGACACTAGGACACAAAGCAGTGGATTCAACCTACAAGAAAAGAGATTCCACCTAAACATTAGAAAGAACTTCTTAATGGTAAGAGCTGTTTGATAGTGGAATACACTGCCTTGGGGTGTGGTGGTGTCTCCTTCTTTGGAGGTTTCCAAACAGAAGCTGGATGGCCAACTGTTGGGGGTACTTTGTGTGTATGTCTGTACACCATTTGGATTAGATGGCCCTTGTCGTCCTTTCCAACTCTGTGAGTCCATGATTCTATAGATGTTTATCAAGTGCTATATATGGATGTACTTTTGCATTGGATTGTGCATTCAGTTATATATTTGGTGTTTTGGTTCAGTGGTGCTTTTTTGCCATTCGACACAATTAATGTGCAACTCTGCTTGTGGCAATTAATATAAGATCTCAGTCACTGAATATTAGTTTTTCATTTGGAGGCATGAGAGACAAGGAAGGGCTTCTATGGATGAGGGAAAATGGCATGCTCTAGTTTTGAACTACACAGTGTTACCCCCAACATCCCCATACATCTGGAAAAATGAAAAGTGAAAGACCTCTTAAAGTTAAACTCCACATGTAACGGGTTTCCTTTCCTGTTAAAATATGGATTCTTTTTCTTAACCCAAAACCCCTCACAAGACCTCATTATCACCAAAAATGTTTCTGCCTGCTTGTTTCTCTGTTTCTGCCAATGCTTATTTTAATCCAAAGGGGAATAAAGGGGAAAAAGTGCACCTCTGTGTTTATGCATCTGTGTGCACATGCATGCCTTAAGTATATTGGCAAAACTCAAATATTATGGATCCTAGTAAATCTAGCATTCCTACATTGATTTGGCTATTTTTGTTCTTTCACAATATCCAATGTGACTGTCCCAGCAAATACAAACCTCAACTGCCCAAGGCATCAGCATAAAGCATCTGCAAATGAAATGTGTCATCTTAGTTTAGAAATGAGTGAAAAGAAAACATGAAGTGGCACAAGAACAGCATTGGCAAGGTACAGTTGTGAGAAATATATTTATCTGCAATTTTGGTCTGACTCATGCCTCACTCTAAATTTGCAACACTGAAATGTTTTTGGTGTCTTGTAAAAGATCTCCATCTAACAATGAGACTCCAAGGTCTTGATTAAGGTCCTTTTTCTTCCCTGGGATGTTAGATCAGTAGCTGGAAATGTGAGAGATTTGAAAAGTATTTGTTATGTCACATCAGTGTGATCCTCTTTCATGATCAAGAATAGAGATGAAAGTGGTGGATGATGATTAGGGAGAAGTATATAAAAGAGGAGGAATTAGAAACACATTTTGGCATCTACAGATGCACATCAGTGGTTTCCATAATAGCACACTTTGTAGAAAAATGGCAATGGTTTTGTATATTATTTTCTTCCCAAAATCTACTACTGTGAGGCAGAAATCTGGAATAAATAGCACTACGTAAAATAGTAATAGCAAGTACACTCTGAACTGCTTATCAATACACTTAAGCAGTCCCTAAGTGGTTTACAATATGTAAGCTAATTGCCCCCAACAAGCTGGGTACTCATTTTAGTGAGCTAAGGAAGGATGCAAGGCTGAGTCAACCCTGGAGCCCTGCCTGGGATTGAACTCACAACCTTGTATCTATGAATGGCTGCAGTACCAGCATTTAACCACTGCACCACAAGGGGTTGTTGTGGAATAGATGAGAGTGGAGTAAATAAGAGCAACTGACTGCTAACCACATGTGGGATGGACCAGTGGCATCACTAGGTCTGGCTTCACCCAGAGCAGTAACTCATGCAGTCAACCTCCATTGACCTCCTCCCATACCACACTACACAGAATTCTTACTAATGATTTTGGTATTAATGTTACTTATAAATCATAATTCCCATTTATCACTGAATGCAATAGTGATAGTTGTGAAATAAACAACTAGCAAAACTGAAAGTATACCTTTAAATTGCAATATAATATGCAATGAAGACCTTGAACCTGGGAAATTACTAAAGCCCAATTCTTCTATGGAATCTTTTGTCCTATGTTTAGGGAGGTGGCTAGGAAATAAACTGATAGAGACAAACCTTTCCAATGAACTGTAATTTATCAGGGGATTCAAACATACAAAAACACTCTAACATACAATCATACACACAAGAACTCAGGAGTAAAGTAGTTAGCTTGGACAGGAAACACAATGGTGATAATTACCTGAAGGAGGCTGCTCCAATGATGAATGAAGATGGATAGATTCAACCATTATGAGAGGAAGGGACAACAAAAAGAGCCAGGAGTATAGTCAGAGTTTACAGTGGTGCAGTGTCATCATGAAATCTAGCCAGACCCCAATGTGCCTGAGATTTACAGGAGCATTTATACCCTTAAACCTAGCCTGAGGTGTTGCTATTGTATAGCAAAGGATTCCGATTGCTATTCTTTGAAGTAGACAATTTCCAAGGAGAGGAGATATGATGTTAATGTTATCTCATCTTCAGCTGGACACATCCTGGCTGGCACTAGTAAATCCTCTAGGTGTGAATGTTCTGCTTTGCAGCTCGTAGGCTTGGTCCTTTTGATCTGTAAATCATTGTAAATTCAGATGTGACCTTTCAGGTGCCTATGTGATGTGCACGTCTTGAGTTTATGGAGATAGGGGCTCATCTCAGTCCAGGGCCATGGCAGGGACCCAAAAGGGGTCTTCATGTCAAATCAGTTATCGTAACACATATGCATAGCTTAAATGTATTTACATGTACATTATTTCATGTGGTTAAAGTGAAAATTTGGTAAGATGTGATGTTTTTAAAGAATTTTTAAAAGATTTTTTTTAAAAAATAACTAAAAAATGGTAAAAATATTATGTCTTCAGTATTTAAAGAGATGTAAGTGAATACCAAAGCCTGTTTTTGGCTATTGGACCTAAAAAACACCAAAATCGAGAATCAGCAAATGCAAATGAGCTTCACTCAGGGTCAGGGGGTTTCCCAGCAGACTATGGATCACTAATTAAAGAGACACTAATCCTCCTCGCATATCCTCCCACACTGAGGCCTTGCCACTCAACAACAGAACAAAACACAGATTAACATGTAAATCACTCCAGCCAGGGTCACACAGTATATATACCCCACACACTTCCATGCCACGATTCTCTACAAATGTCAGCCACAGATGCAGGTGAAATATCAGGAATAAATTATTCTAGAACACAGCCTCACAGCCCAAAAAACCCACAAGAAAGCAAAGGTATAATGTTACTCCTGGAGGCTTCCAGGAGATGGGTTACAACTTTGAAAATATATGTGGACAAAGGAGTTAGGTATCATGTTGCCATTTTAAACCAGTACACACCATGGGACACTGGGATGAGTGAATTCTGATTAGGGATAAGAAAATACTTGAGGGTTTCACCCCATGCATTGTCTCCCCAAACTTTAGTTTGGATTGGGTTGTAAGACTTTTGGGAGAGGGATGTGTGGCAGGGAAATTTGTGTTCCTTTTGCTATGCATCTTTCTTAATGAGCACACTCTAAGACATGTTTTTCCCCTTAATGTACACATTTCATATGCATTTTTGAAAACCACAACTTTTGATCTCTCTCTCTCTCTCTGTGGTTGTGATTGACTCAACCACCTGGTGGTGGGTGGTGGGTTGTATCATTTATGATGGGAAACTGAAAGACATGCTCACAGTGACTAACAGTTTGTCAGATTGCAGATTAATCTGTTTTTTTTTTTAATCAGTTACTGCCTGAGATTCTACACTAAGGAGGCAGAATGCTAATTTACACTGGTAGAATTACATCATAGTTGAGCAATGCCACCTCATTAGTGAATTGCAACCTTGAATGGCTGAATGTACAATCAAATGCATATTTGTTTATGAGAACATCTGAATATGTGACACTCAATGCACAACATGTATTTGTATGCATGATGCACATACAAAGTAGTCAGGTGTACACACACACACGTCAAAAGTTCAGCTTCAGAAGATGAACAGACCTACCACAGCTTTGTCCTCCTCCAGCTCAGTCAAATTGTCACTTGAGTTCTCCAGAGGAGAAGGAGGTAAGAGAGAAAGCTCCATGTTTTCAGGAAAGGTGAAGGCTTCAAACCCCATCCCTCCTCTGCACACAAAGTGAGAGGTTGCACACATATAGCAGGAAAACATCCTCTTGAAATATGGTCTGCAAGTTGGGTGGGGCTGAGTTGGCTAGCTTTATAAGTCAAGGCTAGCTTTATAAGTCTTTACCCATTTGGTTTGCTGGAAGCAAACTTGTTTTTTCTCACAGCTTATGTCTATTGTGAGATACAACCCTTTTATTTATGGCCCTGAATTGTTTCTTGACTCTGATATCTTGTTATTCCTACTTGGACTCACTTTGATTTATGGTTCCTGATGCTGGACTACTTGTTATTGGACACTGCTTGTCCCTTCAGCTACTACACTTTTGGCACCCTGTGTTCTGTTGCAGCATGAGAGCAGGACAAAAGTGATGCAATATATACAACTTTGGTTCAATGCCCTTGAACTAAGTACAGATATTCTGATCAGAGAAAAATGTCTAACCATTTCTAAAAGAGAATTTACACATACATAAGCCACCAGAAGGATTCTAGCCAATATAAATTTGTTTTCTGTCCCTACTTGTGGGAGTGAAATTGAATGGATTTTGCTGTAAACTTTTTTCAGTCTGAAAACATGAATATTGTTTGATTTGTACTTTGATTAGAAAATGGGTAAAAATATTGCATTATATTGATGTCTGTTCCACTTGTCTTGGCCTTATTTCAATCTAGACATTGAAAATAGGGCCAGAAATTGGAATGATGGAAAGTAGGTAGAAGAAATCATATAATCTCTTTTACATATTTTAAAGTTCAAAAGCTGGTGTGAAACTGGTCCTTGGAAAAGGGAAAAAACAGAAATATAAAAATGTAATTCAAGTCAGTTCCAATAAAAAAAGTAAACCAACAATTTTTCCTCTATCGCCACAGTGAACAAAGACTAAAAACATTTATATGAAAATAAATCTCATTGGGCACAACATAATGGGACTTAATTCTGAATGGAAATATGCACAGGATTGCACTGTGACATGTCTTACTACAGAAACACCTTCTACAACACTTTAGCTCATTACAACTGAATAGAGTTTAGTATGAACTATCATGATCAAAAGTCCAATTTAGTAGGCTAGATTATAAATATGAACAAGGCCACTGCAAGCAAATGCCCGCACTCCTCTGAATGTTGCAGTATTCAGTGGATACTTCATCCAGAAGTTTTTAAAGGGGTAGCCTCAAAGCTGGCATGATGAAGCCCATGCTATGGCCAATAGCACAACCTTGCAAGGATGTGAATCATGGTCACTGATTCCTTTTTAGGTAGACATCTAACAATGCAAGAACAAAAGCATTAAGACAAATCATGCTAGATTAAAGCAAAAGTTTGTTTGCTCCAGCATTTTGTTTATATGGTGGCCAAATGACGAGCATATTGGGAACTTTCCAAGAGGATATGAATGAAATTTCACCTCTGTCTCAGGGGGGAAGCAGACAAGAGCTTCCCAGACGCCCTGGGCCGGCCCGCCGCGGGGCCGCAACCTCCGCACCTCGGTGCACCGGCGGCGTCCCTGGAAGGAGCGCTAAATCAGCGCTCCTTTCTCAAGACAGTGAAAGTGTGCCCTAAACATGTAGGGGGCACTTTCACTGTCTTTTCCGCCGCAGCGCGTCCGGTCGCTGCGGCGGGAGGTTGCCCTGGGAGCGCCAGCCGTGTGGAGGGCCGGCAGCTCCGAGGGCAACCTCAGGAAGAGGAAAGACCACTGCGCGTGCGGCTGCTCCTCCTCTTCCTGGGCTCGGAGACGACTCTATTAGTCGTCTGCCAAGGCCCTCACTCTCCTCACCAACTAATACAGAGTGGTGTCCTGCCTGTAATGCTTAGATATAACTATGCATATAACTATCCTTGGATGTACAGAGGGAGGGAGGAGGGAGTGGTATCTTGTGTTTTATTGTATCTTATTCTTGTTTTGTTTCACTCTGCCCACCCAGGAAGGAAGCTGTAGTAAGGAAGGAGGAAAAGAAGAGATCCTCATGTAGTGCTTCTAGTTCTTGGAAGCTTTAGTCTTGCAATGGTTGACCCAAAGTTTCTCTGTGGACCTTTCTTTTCCTAATAAACTTCTTAGATTTTTCTTCTTTACAGACTCACTTTTTTTTAAAAAAAAATTGCAGATTTTAGGTTTGTGCCAATGGGGGTGTTACAAAATGGTGGTAAGACTGGCTTCACGGTTGCTGCTATAGCTCCCACTGCTGTGTTATGGAGAGGCGGGAGGGATCCTACTGTAGTGTTAATGATGAATGCCACTCACAGAGAAATTTGGTGACTGAGGGCCTTTGCAGACTGCCAGAAATAGTGCACTTTAAATTGAGGCACTGCCCTGGCTCAGTGCTGAGGAATCATAGGAATTGTTTTGATTTTTTCCTGAGACATTGAGCCTTCTCTGTCAGAGAGCTCTGGTGCCACAATAAACTACAGTTCCCACGATTCCCTAGCACTGAGCCAGGGCAGTGCCTCAATTTAAAGTGCACTATTTCTGGCAGTCTGCAAAGGTCGTAAGAGTATGACCATTCCATATTTCCAAATCAACAAGCCACTCAAATATATCCCTTGTGCAGCAAGGGCTATGGTATATAGACTAGCATACTTTTGGTATCTTATGCATAGGTAAATTTTTCCATGGAAGCAGCTGGTACTTGTGTCTAATGTGGAACATCTGCATTCAGTTTGCCACTGAATCATAGAATCATAGAATCATAGAATCATGGAGTTGAAAGAGACCACAAGG
>CM034703.1:8636593-8648506 GCA_020142125.1 Phrynosoma platyrhinos | reverse complement strand
GCTTTCTTCCTCAAAGAAAATCCCTTGCTAACAACAGTGTTTAAGTGCACTGGTTATAAAAAGTCTGATGGTTATAAAACTGCTCTGGCAGAAGTTATATAGAGCTAACTGCCTAGCCCACCCCCTATTGACTTGCAAATGCCACTCAACAAAGCCCCACCCGCTGAGTCACAGTCACACTCCCCCCCAGGTGTTTTTAAAAAGAATTTAAAAACTTACCCACTCAAATGGCTACCTGGAAACTGTTTTCTTCCTCTTTCCTAGAAGCAATTGGCCTGGAAAGCTTCCTTCTCTGTCTCCTTTCCTGGCAGAAACTGCCTAGAAGCTTCTTTCTCTTTCTCCTTTCTGTTAGAAAGTGGCCTGGAGAGCCTTCTCCTCCTCCTTCCCCTGTCCTGGCCAAAACTGACCTGAAACTGAGTAAGCAGAGGTTTGCAAGTGTAACCATTGCAAAAGCTATCTCGTATTTTTGAATGATCTTAGCTATTTGTCAGTATCACAGGCAGGATGCCCTAGTACAGCAGTTGCTATGAAATCAAAGGTGCACATGCAGTGCCATTGCACACCAGATGGACATGTGATTCAAGTTTGGTTGTGGAATTGGCATGCAACATTGTGCAACATTGCTAAAAGTGGCATGGCACAATCAATGCCTAAGTCCACATGTAGAAATTTTGGTACACAACCCCAGCATAGGATCTCAGCCATAAAATCCACTCAACAAAATGTTTGGGAATAGAGAGTTGTACATGAATTTATGAAAAGAAATCTGGAGATCCCTTGGTGGACTGTTCCCATCAGAAATGCCTAAACAACAGCTTTTCCAAACATTATCCCAAGCCAGGTCATTTGCATATCAGAGGTTCTTCTTCAGCAGCATTCATTATGCTAATAAAGCGATGTGACTTTTGCTGGCAGGGCTTGAGGCAGCTGCCGGCCTGCAACTGAAGGTTCTGTCTGGGGAAATAACTCAGCGAGTGACGTTCAGATGGCCGGCAACCTGCCCGCTTTTACATCCAAGGATAAGAGAGAAAGAAAAAAAGGGGGAGGGGGAGAGAGCTATTGTTGAGGACATAATGATGGTTTCCCAGCTTGTATGCTGCAGGACCTTCCCTGCTGGCACTTGAGGACATTAGAATATTTCAAGTGCTCGGTTAGTTTATTTCTTGGCATCTCTTTGTGGTTTGTTGGGTAGGCAGCAGTGATAGCAAAACAAAAGTGGAAGGAGGGAGGAAGGGAGGGAGAAGGAAAAGAAGACTTCTCTTTTTGATATTAGCATAAAACTGGACAGGGACACAAGAACATAAAGAAGCAAGGACAAACCCATGGTAACAGAACAGCAAACATGCTGTCCAATTAACACACTCTTTGTTGTGCAGCATGCCAACTGCAAGTGGAGACAAATTATCTTCCAGGGCAATGGCAAAAAGAATGACAATTGTGTAACTATGGCATGACAATAGGAAAGGGGTAGGGTAACTGTGGCCCCTAAACCCCACTTTTGTGGCCTCTTAAGCCCCCCCAGCAATCCCCTGAAGTTCCTTCTCTTATTTAAAAAATATTGGGCACAATGTTTGAGAAATATTAAGCCCCCAAACTCTCTGCAAACATGAGTTAGGCTCAGTGCGAAGCAATCATGGGGACTGTAGTTTATTGTGACACCAGAGCTCTCTGACAGAGAAGGATCAGTGTCCCAGAAAAAAATACAATTCCCATGATTCCCTAGCACTGAGCCAGGACAGTTAAAGTGGCCTCAAGCTGCATTATTTCTGGTAGTCTGTAAAGGCCCTAAGACTCCTAGATCCCATTCACGTGTACTGTTGTCAATACAAGTGTGGTCCATCTGTGCATTTCACTTTTTTTTCTATCTATGTGTAGGATCTTACATTTCTTCCTCTTGCCATTCATTTTGCTAGCTTTGGCCCAGCTCTCTAATCTGTACAATGACCTACCATGTGTGATAGGACCACATGTTCAGCCTTATGCCTATAACCCTGAACTGAATGTAGATGGCCTACACTGAGCAAAACTATCCAACTGCTTCCCTAAGGAAATATATGCATGTGTGAAACACAAACAGGATTCTGAACAAGATGTATCAGATCAAATTGTGTAGCCAGATCCTGCATTATATCTATGATGTTGACTGTTTGATCAGTGTCTTCTCACATATGATTTCATATGCATACATACTGTTCTGATGTTATACTCATCCATGCTGTTGGAGGTACAACATACAAAGAGGGAAGTTTGTTAGTATGATGGCCTCTTGCTCAACATTTTAAAGAAAGTTCCTTTTCTTGGACAACAGTTCTTCAGATCTCCACTGGCTATGCTGGTTGATTGCTTCTGCGAGTTGCAGTTAAAACAACAAACAACAACTTCCCCGAGATGTGTTTTAATTCCTAGTGATGTATAAAAGAGCTATTTGAGTGTGTATTGTCCCATACATCCTTATGTTGGCATCAGTTTTGCTTGATGAAGTTCCTATTTGCAGCTTTTGAGTTTGCTCTTCTGCTGCCCCTCCTTACAACTCTTGGCTAGTCTTATCTGTTCCCTTTTGACTTCTTTTGAAACTTCACAGACGTTTTGCCTGAGGATGAATGTCCACCTTTCTTTTACATTTCTTTCTAGTTGAAAATTTGGGACAGTCTAAGGACGTGTGAGAATTCTCATTCCCCCTTTCCTCTTGGAAAAAAAATACTTATCTTATCAAAGTGCTTTGGGCTTCCCTCAGAGTTTTTTCTGAAAATGGATCTCATAGTCTGCTGCCAATTTTGCTTTGAGCAATTGGAAGCTACATTTTAACTTGGAGAAATAAAAATATACGTTATAAATTGGGTTAAGACAGAGGTATGAGAGTGTATGGCACCCACAGACCACTTTTATGGCTCTTAGCTCCTTCAGAGATCAACTTTATTTAAACAAAAAATATCCTCCAAATGCCCCTATACCCTCTCAGGAGCATGGAGGCATATTGACACTTTTTTTTTATTTGGCATTACCAGTACAAACACCTTTCTGGTCACATAATGGCTGGGGGGGTGAAAGATAAATCTAATTAAAATGCCATTCACACCTCCCAGAGGGTATGTGGCTTCTTGGGGGCAATTTTTAATTTTTTTGCAAGAGGGATGTTGGAAGTGTTGGAGATCTCCTGGGGGTACAACCTTCCCATAGAATTAAGGTGTTCCAAGTTAAATTTGCATATTAAAATTTTTGATACATACAGGGAGAAAATGAGGTTTAAGGAATATTCACTTTTTGATATGAAAGAGCATATGCTTGATCCTTTCAGATTCTGATCTGGATAGAAGTATGTAACCTATCCTGAATGGCACTGCACTCCCTGTGAAGGATTTGGTACACAATTTTTGATTACTTGTGGATTTAACACTGTTTGGGGTTAGTACTGTATAACATTTCAAAAATTAAAATTAAAACTGGGACACAAATTAAAACTGGGATCACAGTGTGGTCAAGATGGCAGAAGTTATAAAAGTGAAACACAGAAGCTAGGAGAGGTTATAGAAATTTACTTTTTCCTCAGCCTACTGGGAAGGGTAAAATTCCATCCTGTCTGCTCCTCTCCCATCACTGAGTTAACTGAATACCAACTCTTTTTGAACCTTGAACTCAATATGTGCCAATGAAAATAAAGTGAGGATGAAGAGGGAATTGAGAGGAAGAAAGAGGAACTGGGATGTAAGAGAATTAATTAAGGCTGCATCTACACTGCAGAATTGATGCAGTTTGACAGTGCTTTATCTGCCATGGCTCAATGATATTGAGCAATTCTGGGATTTGTAGTTATGTCAGATATTTATTCTTCCCTATCCCAGGATTCCTTAGACTGGAACCTTAGTTAAAGTGGTGCTGAATGCATTAATTCTGCAGCATGACAGCAGCTCAGGAATGTCCCTGCTAAACCAGGGAAGATGGATGGAATGGGAGTGGGAGGGGGGGAGTGGAAATGATATGAAATAATTTGCTAAAGGTCCACCTCATACAAAGGTTGTGTGCCTTTAATTTGCACATGTACAATTCCATGGGAGTGAGCTAGCCATGCAGCCAAGTTCCTAGTCTACAAGAAGTAGAGTTTTAAGATACTAAGCTTAAGACTGGCTAGAGCATTTCTGGGGTGGGGGTCAATTCCCTCTGTGTTGGAAATGCCGCCTCCTTCCCTTTTAACGTTTTTTTTTTTCATCCACAGAATCCACAAATCACAGAATACAGAGTACTCACGAGTCAAGTGGTTATAACAGCCAGGAGGAGACCAAGAGCAAATTATAGGAAAAAACATCTTACATCATAACAATAGCAACTGACAAAAATGAATTATTGTAGAAAGGTTTTTTTTTTTTTTTTTAAAATATGAACATGAGAAAATGAGTTTGATGGAGGAAAAAAGGAAATGTCAACAACAGACTGTAGATTTTTTTCTTTTTCTTGGAGAATAAATTTTTAGAAGATTTGTGCAACAGAAGTCAAAGATCCCATTTACACACATATTCAAAAATCACAGAACTTAAGTGTCCTTTGGCACATTGCATGGCCATTTCAAATAGCAGAAGGGAAACTGTTGACTTATTGTGCTTTCCTATTCAAAAGGAAACTCATATACAGTAGCAAGGTGAGGCAGAGTGGGTAAGACTAGAACAGTTCACCCTGGCATGCTATTTTTCAGGTTTCATGAGACCTTGGGAGGAGGGGAAACAGGGAATGGGAAGAGAGGGCCTTGGGAGGAGGGGAAACAGGGAATGGGAAGAGAGAGGGAAGAGAGAAACTAATACATGCAAGCAAATTTAGGGGGGAAGCAGACGACTGCTTCCCGGTCGCCGCGGGTCGGAGTGCCGGCGGAGCTCAGCCTCCACATCACTGCACTCCTCCGGCAACTCTAAAAGGAGCTCCAAACTGGCGCTCCTTTTAGATGTCAGGGAAAGTGCGCCCTAAAAGCGGCGGGTGCACTTTCCCTGACTCTTCCGCCGCAGCGCATGTGGTCACTGTGGCGTGAGGTCATCCTGGAGCGCCGGCCATGCAGAGGGCTGGCGACTCCTAGGGTGACCTCAGGAAGAGGAAGGGGCGCCGCTCGTGCGGCTGCCCCTCCTCTTCAGGGCCTCGAAGACGACTTTATTAGTCATCTGCTGAGGCCCATAGTTACCTAAACCTAAAACCTTTATGGCAGGGGTAGGCAACCTTTCCCCTTTAAGGGCCGAGGGACTTCAGCTCCCAGAATCCCAGGAGATATTGTCCAACATGGGACTATTGGCCAACATGGCTGAGGCTTCTGGGAGCTGAAGTCCCTCGGCCCTTAAAGGGGAAAGGTTGCCTACCCCTGCTTTATGGTATTCAGAGCTAAACTCATCATCAGAAAAAAATGTTTATGGCCCACAATGTACCAGTTTGGTCCAGTGGCTGTTGGTGGTTCCACTCTCAGTGGGGAATCTACTCCATGTTTTAGTCTAAACTAGAGAAACCATTAAAAATGTGGAGCCTAATTTAAAGGCAGGGTTTGGCACATTGCATGGCTCCTTTAAACATAGAAAAGATTCCTGGATCCACTGGAATGGAAGCCACCAGCTATCACTGCTTCACACTTTCAGTTTGATTGGTTTCCTTCCATTCCTCCTAAATACTGTTGTGATAGCCATCATGCTGTAGTGGTTTGAGCATTGGACTACAACTGGAGACTAGGGTTTGAATTCCCTCTTGGCTGGGGAAACCAACGGTGACCCTGGGCAAGTCACACACTCTCCGCCTCAGAAAGCCCCATGATAGGTTCATCTTAGGGCCACCATAATTTGGAAATGACTTGAAGGCACACAACAACAACACAACACTGATCTCAGACATCTATAGAGGTTCAAGCTAGAGCTGTACCACACAGCTTTGCTGATCGTGCAACTTGGCATTGCCTGTGACAACCAAGAGGATATCAAAAGAGGAAAGTGAAGGTGTCTCATCATCATCATCATCATCATCATCTTCTATAGTGATGCCCAATCCTAGGCTGGTGGGATGTTATGGCCAACCTTCATTGGAGTGGTGACATCCTTCCCATTTAAAATATACTTGCATGGAGGCCTGCCACCCAACTACAGCCAAACTATATTGAATGTTTCACACATGAGAAAAATCAACTTTTTCTTTCCATTTCTTTTTTAGTCTTTGAGTACTACTTAGAAATGTGACTCTTGAACCTCAACTGAGTGATTAAGCAGAGCTCCATGAATACTAAATGCATACTGATTATCTTTGGCACAAACGGAAGCTAAGAACATTATACAGGGCATGACCCAGAGACAATGGAAACAATGCCAGCTCTTCCAATGGGCTTTAATTCATCTCTTTAATACCAGGGACAATTCTCAAGTATTCAGCACTGTTAGCTCCCCCATGACCCACTTCCCATCATCCTCCAGTAACAGCATCCTGTAAGTCCTTTTCTCTTACATATTTCAATACACTTCATAGTATATCAACAAAAATTCCAACATAAAGAGGTCTTTCAGTTGTATGGAGTGTGTCTGGTAGTTCACAGAACTATGTGCAGAGACACAACAAACTGTATAGATCCTGAAGTCATTCTTGAACAAAAAGAAAGAAAGAAACATTGATGGAAGGAAACTATTTTCCAGAATTCTGTTAGTTTCTTATACATGTGTAAGTTCCCTTACAGAAGCAGTTGGATATTTTTATCTTATATAGAATGACCACATTCATTTCAAGGTTGCAGAACCGAAGCTTTGTGTGTACTGCCATTGTACATGGACTGCATCAACAATGCATGTTGAGGAATATTGTGTATGGATGCACACTCTGTATTCCACATCTACATTCATCTGCACATTTGGCATCTTGTTTTAGTGGCCCAACAGAGCCATTCAACACATTGGTTGTGTAATACAATTGATATGTAACTTCACATGCAGAGTTTTAAATTATACATTAATGCATAGCCCCACAAGATCATGGGAAACTTATATTTCTACGTTCACAAGGTCCCCAGTCATTCCTGAGGTCTGAGCTGGCTCTTGGATAGCTATCCAGTGGTTTACTGGTTCAACCAATTATCCACTGAATTTTCTGACAATGGCAAAACTATCTCCAATATCAGGGGTAGGCAACCTTTCCCCTTTAAGAGCCGAAGGACTTCAGCTCCCAGAAGCCTCAGCCATGTTGGCCAATAGCCCCATGTTGGTCAATAGCTCCTGGGATTCTGGGAGCTGAAATCCCTCGGCCCTTAAAAGGGAAAGGTTGCCTATCCCTGTCCAATATCATTCCTTACCTTCATCCTACAATAATTGTCTAGGAGCAATCATTGTAGAAATGCTGTAGCTTGAATCCTAATATTTGGTCCCAAGTATAATAGAAAGATTGAATCAGTTATTGAATTGTGAGTCAACACATAGGTTACAAGATAGGAAGAATCCCATAGATCCAGTGGGCCTGCTCCAGTTAGGGCTGGGGATGCAAATCTTTTTAAATTCTGGTTTTGGAGGCAAGAACAAATAATTCTTGTTCTTCTAGTTTTACTCTCTCCCCCCCCCCACCACCACTTCAATATTTTTCAATATTCTTTCTATTCCTAGTCAAGATTAATGACAGGATTCAAGCCTACATCAGCTATTCTCAAAGCTTTCTTTAAACCAATAAATAAATAAATAAATACTTCTTTGAATTGAAGTTGAGATCCTATTTAACAATAGTATAGTGTAATGCTCTACAAATATATTTGTGGAAGACATCAGAGAGGGCGGAGTACATGAAATCCAGAAGAGAGGGCTGTAGGTGTGATGATGTTACTTGTGAGTAAGTTGTACTCACTAAAGGAACTTGCCAGAAGAAGGAAGTTTCATGACTATGAAGCAACCACTGGGTTAATGGATTTCTTTGCCTTCCTTCCAGGAGAAGAGATAATTTAACAAGTTGAACGATGTGACATATTTCAGACAATTTAGAATAATTCGATAAGAAATAATAGAATCTAAATCAAGTATGTTCCTGGGACTCATTTCCCCAACTCAGCCACTTACTTGTCAGTAACCAAAATGCCTTCCTTTTCTTCTGTAACCCAGAAAAAAATGATGTCCAGAAATGATTTTGCATCACTTCCAATTGTCATATTGATTGGGCTACAAAGGTAGAAGATAGTATCTGTAGTGTCAGTGGGACTGGAAGATGATGTTTCTGTATTTTTTCACTTTTTTTGATGTTTGGGTGACTCAGCATGATTTAGGGGCAATTTTTACACCCAAATCATGGGCATTTATTTTTTAAAATTGAGAGGGTTCATCGACATTTGATAGACCAGTAGAGGGCTTTTAGAGACAAAAAGGGGAGTTTGGAGCAACATGCAGTTGATGGGCTGCATTTTCCACCCCAGTCTAAATATTGCTGGTGCATCAGTCATATATAAATCCACTTTAAGAAGAAGAAGAAAGATAGAGGATCTGAGGCTGATGGATTTCTATCCAGCTGTCTCCATAGTTGGTCCAGGACTTGACTCCTTGTTGCAGTCAGGCAAAGTCCAATACCAAGCAGGAGGAAAATTAGCAATTTGGTGTAGTAATGACCTTCACGGCAAGCCACAGATGGGATCTGAGCTAAGCAACTGGTCTGTAGTTATTGATGCCACCTTATTGAATTATTTATTGCTGCTTGAATGGGAAAAGGGATATTTGCTGTTCAGAGCAGTGGTAATAAAACTTCAACAGAGTGTCTTGGAGGAGGGGGGCAACTCAATTGTAAATGTGTTGGAGAGACTGAAGCAATGTGTATTACACAGAAGTAGAGGCAGGAGCAAAGCAACCAATTAGAGATCCTATTAGACTGAGTAATTTAGCAAAGGGGGGGAAAGAGAGCAGAGAGAGGAGAAAATAGTAGGGGAAGGAGAAAGAAGGAGGGGGAAAGGTAAATTAGTAAAGCCTTTAAAACAGATGGCAAAGTGTCCCTTAGATCCTCTCATGGAAAGCAAAGAGAAACTTTCCAGGAATAGCTGAGATCTGTATATCACCGTGAATATACTCACTTGGTCGACCTGAAATGCTCACTAAGAAAAGAGTCAGTTAAATTATTAAAGAGAAGATGGCAGGAAAGAATTAGAGGGAAAAGTTAGAAGCAGCAACCCACGGATAAATCTCCCAGTCCAGATGGTTGCCCAATAGAATTTTTAGCAAACATTTGGAGAGATAATAAGGCCAGTAACTATAGATAATTACTTGGTTTCTGTATGGCTCAGTGCCCCCCTCATCTACATTTGTTTCAATGGCAGTTTTGTTGTCAGAGGCATGGAGGGAGGTTAACTTCCACAATTGCTCCCCTTCCTTTTCTCATATAATGAACAGCTTTTTTATTTATCTTTTTCTTAAAAAAAAAAAACAAAAAAACAAACTTGGCTGCACAATGCAATGGCTTGCAAGAAAATAAAGCTAAGGGCATGATCCATGCAATTTAAGCTCCTCTGAGACACTCACATACAATGTATATAAAGGACTGAAAAGTTCTTGATTTTGGCTGAATTGTTGAAACTGCAAGGCTCTAATCCAATAGATACATATTTTGATAAGCCCAGTTGGACTCTGTAGGGCTTGTTTACCAAAAGATTTATACAGGATCTGAATGAAAACTATCAAATGCACCAAAGGTCTCAGTTACACCATTGAACACTGATAATGTGTTGCATTGTTTGGAATGATTCTTAATCATTAGATAAGACAGAAGATTCATATAACAACCTGCAGACTGTGAATGAAACTGTGGAAGGCTCTTGGGTTGCCTTAGCCCCCAGGAGACCTGCAGGGACACTCTATCTATAAAAAGAAGAAAAAGAGAAAAAACACAACAACCCAATTTTGTATCCCCCCCCCATACCCCACAATACTTTCTAGGGGCTATGTGGTGTGTTTTGTCATGTTTTTAGATCCTCCTAGGCAACTTTAGGCCAAGAAGAAGTCCCCCCCCCCCCCAGAATAGGAAGTGATTGGAAGTAACTTCTGAATAATAGAAACAACAACTACAATAATAATAATAATAATAATAATAATAATAATAATAATAATAATAATAATAATAATTTATTTATATTTCCCGCCTATCCCTACGGATCGAGGCGGGAGTACAAGGATAAAATGTACAAAATGTACAGTAATGCAATCAATAAAGAAAGAAAACATAACAATAAAAACAACAGTAATAAAAAGAACAGTAATAAACAATAGAATCAAAGAGCTGGAATGGTTCCTAGGGGCCATCAGATCCAACCCTCTGCTTATGGCAGGAACTCCAGTTAGAGCTTCCCCAGAAGGTAGCTGTCTAGACTGTTTCTGAAATTGTCCAGAGAAGGTGACTTCATCACTTCTTTAGGCAATTAGTTCTATTGTGAATTACTCTCACTGTCAAGAGGTTCCTTCTAATGTTAAGTTACCCTCCTGTAACTTAAACCCATTAAACACAGTTCTACCCTCTGAGGTAGGAGAGAACAAGTCAGAATCCTTCTCTTTGTGGCAGTCCTTGAGGTATTTAAAGAGTGTGATCATGTCACCCCTCCATCTTCTCTTCACCAAGCTGAATGTGCCCAGCTCCTTCAACCATTCCTCATACATTTTATTCTCCATGCTTCTTATCATATTTATTGCCCTTCTCTGAACTTGTTCCAATTTGTCTATATTCTTAAAGTGAAGCATCCAGAACTGAACACAATACTCTAGATGAGGCCTGATTTGTGCAGAATATATTATTATTATTATTTACTTTGACTTGGAAACTTTGATTCTACTAATGAAGGCTACAATGGCATTTTTCTTTTTGTTGCAACATATCATTGCTGGCTCATGTTAAATTTATGATCAACTATAATCCCTAGGTTCTTTTCATACATAGTATTGCTAAGCCATGTATCGCCCACCCTATACCTGTGCATTTGGGGTTTGTGGCTTAAATGTAGAGTTTTGCATTTGTCTCTGTTGAATTCCAGTTTATCAGTTTCAGTCCAGTTTTAGAGTTTATCAAGGCACCTCTGAATTTTGTCCCTATCTTCCAATATATTAGCTACCCATTCCAGTTTTGTGTCATCCACAAGTTTGATAAGGATTCCCTCCATCCCATCTTCCAAATCACTGAGAAATAAATATTGAAGAGTGTCAGCCTAGGGCAGAACCCCATGGCACTCTATTTGAGTCCTCCTTGCAATTTGCATAACCACTGATGATGACTCTTTGAGCACAGTTTTTCAGTTATGGCTCCATCTGATGGTATTTCCATCTATTCCATATTTAGTCAGTTTGCTAATCAAGATATCACGAGGGACCTGATAAAGGATTTCCAAAGCACTCTAGATAAAGGACACCCAGAGCATTCCCACCATCTACTAAACTAGTGACCCGGTCAAAAAAAGAGATAAGATTAGTTTGGCAGAATTTTTTTTAAATGCCCTCGAGTCAATCTCAACCCATAGCAACCCTATGGATCAGAAATCTCCAAGACCCTCTGTCATCCACTGCTCTGCTTAATTCCTGCAACCCCTTAATACCCGTGACCTCCTTAATAGAGTCCATCCATCTGGCATGTGGCCTTCCTCTCTTCCTACTTCCCTTCACCTTCTCCAGCATTGTTGTCTTTCCAATGAGTTCTCCCTTCTCTTGATGTGTCCGAAGTACAACAGCCTCAGTTTGGTCATCTTGGCTTCCAGGGAGGTTTCCAGCTTGGTCTGATCTAGGACCCAGTTGTTTGTCCTTTTCACTGTCCATGGGATCCTCAGCACTCTTCTTCAGCACCACATCTCAAATGAATTGATTTTCTTCCTATCATCTTTCTTAACTGTCCATCTCTCACATCCATACATGGTAATAGGGAATACAATGGACTGTATAACTTTTGTGCTGAGTTGTATATCTTTGCTTTTTAGAATCTTTTCTA
>CM034703.1:8610744-8633837 GCA_020142125.1 Phrynosoma platyrhinos | reverse complement strand
ATCCCTGTTGTTTTCTTCCCTTTTAATTTTTATCCAGATGCTCTCCACCTGTTTTCTGGGATTTAAGTCCTGGATCTCTTCACAGGTGTGAACACCCCTGACATATAATGCTATTCCTCCTACTTTCCTGTTTGGCCTATTTCTCTTAAAAAGGTTATACCCCTCTATTCCTACATTCCAATCATGAGACTGAGAGAAGAGATGAGATAACAACCTGTGCATCCAGGTCTTTCAGCTTCCTATCTAAAGCCTCATAATCCTTTCTGATATTCTGAAGGTTATGCCTTGCAGTATCATTTGTTCCCACATGGACCAAGAGGAAGGAGTAATGGTCAGTAGGCTTGACAAGTCTTGCCACATCATGGATTTTTGCCCAGGGAGACAACACACCTCCCAGGACATGTTGTCAGGCCCACAAACCACTGCTTCTGTACCCCTAAACAAGGAGTCCCCCCCCCACATGCTTCCTCTGAGGCTTAGCAGTGGCTGTTCAATTCAGTGGTACTCTCAGGGTCCCCTGCACTGTACCTGAGAATTGTCCCTTCTGCTCTTCAATTTCATGCTTGATAAGGGAGAGAGAGCTTCAAATCGATTCTGTAGCTGCAAGCTCCCAGAATGATCCCTGGTTTCCCTATTTCTGTGTGTGACATTCCTCCAGCTGTCTACCTCCTTTGTGTGCGAAGTGACCTCCTCCCCCACAACTTCCTCTGTGTGGTCCCTCTCCAAGACCATTCATTCCATTCTGTCCAGGAAAACCTCTTGCTTCCTAGCTCAATCAGCTGGGTTTATACCTCTATAGAGAACTCCTGAATGATACCTTACTCCACTCTTCCTCTAAGCAGAAAAGCCCCAAAAACACTTTAATAAAAAAAAAAAATAAGGAGAACCTCAAACCTTCTGCCTATGCTGTGCTTTCCCTTGTCTTGGAGGAGTTATATAGAGCTAGGTGGCTAGCTCCACCCTGTAGTAACTCACAAATGTGACTCACAGAATCTCCACCCCCTCAACAAGAAATACACTCTCCCAAGTGGTTTTTTTTTTTAATTTGAACACTCACTCACTCAAAATGGTTCCTCAGAAACTGCTTTCCTTCTTCCTGCTTGTGTCTCACTTGAGGTGTTTCATCATAGGGTTTACTAGATGATGGGGTTACACAAGGAGAGCCACCTACACCTCCCTGTACACAGTGCCAACCAATGTTAGCTATGGTGTCACTATAATTCACTTCTGTCAGAGACACCCACAACTACTGCTGCTGTCCAGTAGTCGTTTGTCTCCCTATATCATTCTTTCTGTTGTTGTTTGTTTGCTTTCCTACCCATCCCCTTTTGCCTCCCTGGGTTTGCCTCCTTCCCTTCCCTTATGTCCTCCCTCCTTTAGTCCATCCCCATACACACTCCCTCCCTCCTTTAGTTTCTTCATTTCTTTGTCTGTGGTTGGGGAAGGCAGAGATGGCTGGTCATTCTCTTCCTTCCCCCACTTGCCTGCCTGGTTCTCTGGCAATGCTTGCTCCATCCTTCAGGATTTAGGGAGGGCAGAGATGGCTGGTCACCCTCTTCATTTCCCCACTCACCTGTCTAAATATTTGAAGGGATGTTACATTGAGAATGGAGCAAACTTGTTTTCCACTGCCCCAGAGACTAAGACATGAAGCAATTGTTTCAAATTACAGGAAAAGAGATTCTATCTCAACATTAGGAGGAACTTCCTGACAGTAAGGACGTTACCACACGTGGGCCAGAAAGCGGTAATAAAGTGGAAATGAGGCATTCCGAAAATAAACTGAAAATAAACCTTGATTCCGCAAATGGCTTTCACACGTAATTACCTTAATTGCGAAATTACAGTCAGCACATTTAACATTCACACACAAGCAAGAAAAGCCCGTAAATGTACTAGAAATGAGCTTCTTGCACATGCGCAGATAAAGGAATGCTTGCTGGAACAATGGGAAAAGCAGGGAAGTGCTCCCAAATTTGCATTTGCTTTTCACATTACGGTAAATGTGAAATTACCTTAATTACCTTAATTTCCTTAATTTCCTTAATTTCGCATTTGCATTTCCTCCAAACAACCAAATTTCAAAAGATCTTGGTTGACACCAGTTTCTGTCCACTTTCTGTCCAGTTTCTGTGCGACGTCATGTGAAAACATGGGGCACAAATCCAGTTTCTGTTTGGGATTTGTGTGGATTAACCAGCAGATTTGCCCCCATGTGATAACGTCCTAAGAGGTGTTCAACAGTGGAACACACTCCCTCAGTGTGTGGTGGAGTCTCCTTCTTTGGAGGTTTTTAAATAGAGGATGAATGGCCACCTGTCAGGAGTGCTTTGATTGTGTGCTCCTGAGTGGCAAGGGGTTGGACTGGATGATCCTTGGGGTCTCTTCCAAATCTATGATTCTATGATTCTGATTTTTCCTTCTTCCATGGAATTGTTTGTGATTGTACTTTTAGCATTTCTGAATTCATGAAATCCCAGGCATGTTGGGTGTCTTTTCCTTTTAGATCTCTAGCCATGGGATTCTGCCCGGTATTTCCCTGAACTTATAAAACAAATAAAAATTGGCTTACCCCTAATCCAAAGTCTATGCCTGACTATACGCTTCTTTTCCTTGTTCCATAATTGCAAATTATAGCATTACATAGTCATCTTTACTAAAGTACCAAGTGCTTTGATTCCAGTGACCAACTATTGGGTAGGATCAAGTGCAGGATTGCTGATATCCTTGTTTTTTCCTAAAACTTTTTAAAGAGGAAATGACCTGCAAGGCACATCAGAAATTTGTTGGAGAGCTTATGCTTAGCAGAATTAGGTATATGGGTAAACACCTACACCCATACACCCCTGAGAGTCTGTCTCCTGACAGGAATCTTTTGTCAAGTGCAGGCCTAGATGTGAAGTAGACAGGAGGAAAAGCACCAGATTCATGGGAAAGACACATACAGGAAGGGGAGATCCAGTACAATTGGTCCACAACCCCTTTTAATCTTAAAATATTTAAAGATAGCTATTATGTCACCTCTCAGTTTTAGCTTAGAGAATATTGAGAGGTGACATGATGGCTATCTTTAAATAACTGAAAGGATGCCATGTAGAAGCCTTTGATCCTGCAGAGACCAGTACATGAACCTATGGATTCAAAATTACAAAAAAGAAATGCCACCTAAATACAGGAAGAACTTTCTTTTAATATCAGAGTATTCCAACAGTGGAATAGATTGCCTCCAAGAGTGTTGGATTTTCCATCTTTTGAGGTCTTCAAACAGAATTTGGATGGACATCTTTCAGGAGTGCTTTAGTTGTGTATTTCTGCTGGCAGGGATTAGATTAGGTATCCCTTGTGGTCTTTTCCAGCTCTAAAAGTCTGTGATATGAACAAGAGACTTTCCTTGCTGCAATGGGCTAGGCATATGAATACACCAAGATGGCTTTCTCTTGGATCTTTCAAGTTAAAACTGTGTTACTTGGATCCTGTTAATGGTCTCCTACATGTTTTGGAATAACTTAGCAGAAGTTGGATGACTTCTCTTAATTATACATATTAAAATAAAATACTCTTCAGAGAAAGAGGCAAACAACCACTCTTGGAGGTGTACAACAGCAGCCAAGATGTGCTCATTTCCCACTGTGTTGTAACTATTCCTCATATCATCAGTTGATGCAGATCAACCTCATTCAATTGCTGTAAACAGAGCTGTGTCCCTTTTAATGCTGATGGAGGCTCCTGCGTTTTACAACCTACTTCTCTGTTAAGAACAGGAGGTTCATTAGTCCAGTCCTTAATGAGATCATCTGGAGAAAGTGTTCTGTGCAAACACTAAAAAATAAATGAGAGGAGGAAGAAACAATGAGAAATCAGGCATGTCTGAAAAAGAGGTTGGCAGGAGGAATAATACAGTGGGAGACAAATTGAAAAAAAATGAGAATAAAGGAGCTCCCACTTACTAATGTGTCTCTCGTGTTTAGTTTTTTCTAATGAACAGGCAATGACTGAGGAATTAAAACACCTATGGGAGGCTGGCTGATGACAGAAACCTTTTGTCTTCCAGCTATTCAGATCTGTCCTAGGTAAACTCAAAGTCCCCAGCTACTGATTGCTATACGTGAACAAACTGGTGATCTCTATACTGTTTCAAAAGGTAGCCACATCCCTGACTCACAGGAGCCAAAGAACACAAAGAGCTGCCTTACAGGGAGTCAGACCCTTGATCTATCTGGCCCAGCATTGTCAACTCTGACTGGCAGCAAAGTTCCTCCTGTGTTTTAGGTAGGAAATCAATTGGTGGCCTCCCATTCAAATGTTAGCCAGTTCTGATCCTCTTTAACTTATCAAATCAGAACAGACTTGATTTGTTCAAGACTCAAAGTAAGCACTTGGATTTGGAGAGATAGGGCCAATGCAGACGGCCCCTAAAGGACAGCCCCTGGGAGCACTGGATCGGGGCTGCAGCAACCACACACTGTGGCCCTGATCCACCTTTTTGCCACTCCCAAAAGAGTTGGCATATGTCGCTCCTTTTTGGGGTGGCAAAAAGCCACCTTTAGAGCTGCCACTGTGGCTTTTTTACACCCCTTTGGTGCAGAGTATGTTCACGCTGTGCCAACGAGGCACCCTGATGCTGTGAGCCATGCGGTCAGGTGCACGCTGTCAGGGTGGAGTCAGGCCAGAGTCAGGCCAGCCAGTGTGCAGTCACCCCATCCCAATTCACACCCAGGCCAGCCCTTTAGGCCACTCTGCATCAGCCCCTAATTCGTCTCCTTCAGTGACACCTCCACAAGACCCAAAGAAGCCAACACCCACCCACCCCCCACTCACACTTGGACAAGTATTTATTGAATGGCAACTGATGATGATGTGCAGCCATTCAGCACAAGGCTTTTATGAGACCCCCATAGCATTATGGGGGCTTCAGTTATCTCTACTGATAACCTTATTTTTCTATCTCTTCCTCCATCTTTTTTCTTAAAATGAAAAATCTACTAAGAAGAAAAAGATGGAATAGCAGCACAGTGTCTTCTAATTGCAAGCCCTCTCCTTCATCCATCATGGTACAAAAAGCATCAGCATGAGGGCAATGTCAGCCTAAATAGGAAGTCTGTCCCCCCCCCGCAAAAAAAAATCCCTTCAGTCTCCAGATTTCTAGCATGCTTTAACTACATTTTTGTGTTGTGTTGTTTTGTTTTAAAATCTATCTATCTATCTATCTATCTATCTATCTATCTATCTATTGTTTTAAGATATTGTAAGCTACTCTGGGCCCCATATTGTGAGAAAAATAGAATATAAAATAAACAAGTAAATAATCTGCAGCCTCTCTTAGTCCTGTCCCAGTTGTTTTGCATTTCATAGCTAGGCAATGCTTTCTGGTGCCACATTTTCCCCTAGCAGTATGATGGACATAACAAGATATGGTTGGTGGCTACAGATTGTGGAGCAGTGGCTTCACCCTTAGTTTTAATAGTAGAATCCCCCAGGGTGCTTCCACATGTGAGCAGATCCTCCACGTCCCTCAAGTTTGAAGCCATCAGCCATACTTGTGCGCTTGTCATGACCCCATCTGTTTAACAAATTTTGGAGGGGGAACTGGGGACCCCTACAATCCTGGATAGCTTTCTAGATATTAAGGTAAAGGATATGTTCTAGGCTCTGTCCTTTCACACACATAGCCCATTCAAGGTTAAGGGTTGTATACACACACACAGAGAAACATATTTTGAAAACCAGACTTAAATCATGAAGAACAACAAATATATAATGCTTCATTTGGAATGTATCTAATGGGCAAAATTTAGCCCTAGCATGAACAAGGACTGAATGTCAAGAGTTGAGATAGTTCCCAGGTTAGTGAGAAGTTAATGATTGATGTGCATTATGGCTGAAGGACTTGGGATTCATTCACAGCTAAATAAGTCCTAAAACAGTCAGAATGATAGGTAGTGGCTTATCAATAATGGAGAAGAAAAGGCTTTGAGATGTCCCATTATCTAAATAATTGATGTTGCACTTGGGCTTTGTAATTCCTTAATAAAACTGACTGATTGATTTGGTTAATTAATTCCTCCTTTGACAGGCTTATTGCTTTCTTTAGAGATGGGTATGAGAGGGGGAGAAGACAGAGTTGGGGAGAGCTGAAGTGAAAAGAAGATAATTCAAAACCAGTGAGAAAGATTCAAAATCTTCATAATGTTTAACCCACCAGAGACTTCTTGAAACATATGCAACTGTTAAGTCTGAATTAGAGACTCTGCCTTTCTATTCTCTGGTTAATCATAAAAATAGTCTGACAACAGCAGATCCATTCTTTTTTTTTTAAATCCCCCAGTAGAAGAAGAACCAACAGGTTCTGTCTTTAAAAACATCTCCCTACTGCTACAATTCATATCCCAAAGCACCTGATCAAACATTATGATAAACCATAAAGCATCTCCACCAACCAGACCAATAGTAAACTCACTTGAGACTTAAATATTCCTGAATAACTTGATCTGACTCAAATGTTTAAAACCCCACTTCAGCTAAGCAGCTATAATTACTCTGAAAGTTGGGCACCAAAGAAACTCACACTTCATCAGAAAAGAAATGCTTCCTTGAGTTCTAACGTTTACCTGAGGGGAAATAATTTGGGTGATGGATTGACATCAGTAAGTCATATCAACTTGTTTTCCATCATCACTGCTCTGTTTATTTCAGAGGAAGGAGGGAAAGAGTGAGTGTGAAAAGGAGAGAAGAAAGGGGTATTTGGAAGATTCAGGAAGGATACAAAATATTCTTCCTTATAGAATGATAGAAATGGTAAAAAAGGGTTACCTGACCCATTGACCTTCCCAAAGTCCAAACAGAGCTCCAAAACCAACCAAACCAATTTTTGAAGTGATCTGCTGGTTCTTCTTCATGGGAAGCCAAGAGGGGTAGGGTTTTAGGTGGTAGAGAAGTGTTTTCAGGTGTATATTTGCTATTGTTGTTGTTTACTGTGTACCTTCAAATCGTCTCTGATTTATGCTGACCCTAAAGCAAACTTATCATGGGATTTTCTTGGCAAATTTCTTAAGAGAGGGTTTGTCATTGTCATCATGTCTTCAGAATATGACTTGCCCAAGGTCACCCGGTAGGCTTACATGGTCAAGCTAGGATTTAAACCCTAGTCTGTGTATGTTTATACTAAAGAAACTCAGCAAGGAAAAACAAGCTGCCTTCTGGCAGGCTTCTCCTTTCTGTGTTTCCTCAATGTACAGACACACATCTTTGGTATGGATCTGAGGGGAAAGTCATGACTGGCTTCTCTGTCAGACCCTTGTAGAGAGTGTGTGGTGGGTTTGTGCTGAAGAAACTCAGCAAGGAAAAACAAGCTGCCCAACTCATTTGACAGGAACCACCTGGCTTTTCCTTGCTGAGTTTTATCAGTGCCTTCCCTGGTAGCCCCTCTTCCCCCATCCCATCCTCATCTTGCAACCAGCTCCTTGATGTTACCACATGTTTCTCCATCTGGGGAAAGCCATCTGGGCAGAAAGAGGAAGAGTCTGTGGCTCCACTGCACCTCCCTTTCCCATCCAGACAGCACCTCTGCCAGCCCCAGAAGGGGCTCACTAGTAGCAGGAGTAACTCACTATTAACCACAGCATGGTGAAGGATGCATCCAGGTGTCACCCCCTCCAAGGTGTCACCCAATGAGGTCCACATTCCCAGCACCCTTAAATGATGCCTTTGCAGAGAATATTGCTGTATGCAGTTCATGCTGGTAGATTTCCCATTGAAGCAACTGGTTGACCCTTTCTGATAGTAGAACACTGGACTAGATACGCCATTGTGTTGATTCAACATGGCTGCTCTTAAGTTCTGATGTTTCGCAACCATTTGAATCACTACAAGCAGACATGAATCTTACTTTCCAGTCTTCATTGCCTCTGCAAGTATGCCCCTTTGTTTTCTCTGATGCAAGTGAAAGTCTGTCAATCATTCCTATTAAGGCAAGAAAACATCTATATATTTGGGACAGAAAATTGCAACAGAGATAAGGATTAACCTTATGCCCCTGGCTGTGCACAGCCTGGCATCCAATAATGAGATGCTGTGGGGTATGTGTGTATTTGTTGGTGTGTCCTCTTCCTGTCACATAATGTTCATCAAATGATCTCAAGTTGCCTTTCTAATCTATGATAGTATGCCTCACAGATATAAGTATTTATAGGAGACTTTCATTAATTTTTAACTGGATTTGTGTTTGGCATAAGTTCAGTTGCTTGCTTTTCAAAGAGGTGAGAGGACCGAACTTACAATCTAAGCCTCAAATTTAGAATCAAATTAACACTACTTGAACTTTGTTCATGTCACTCACTTCATTTATTTAAAATTCTAAATTGAGTGGAAATAGCAGCACTTGTACCTGTTAAGTCTTGATTTTTTTTCCTCCCTGAGCTGTACGAAAAGATTGATAAATATATGCTTCATTCAAACAACTATTTTCACCTTGTGGACTCCCTCTCCCCCCTTAAATTAATCCAAATGTATATGTGAGCCAATGATTTTTCTGTTTTCTTGTCAAGAAATAGTTTCCTAACCCTGAGGAAATGCATTTTGTTATCTTTACTCCTGTCAAGGGATGGTTTCTTGATCATCAAGAACCCCTGCCACATAGAACAACAGTGACTGTCAGGATCTTCATACTTTATGAAGTCCATTGCAATCTGTGTCCCCCAAAGTGGCCAAAAACGGCTTCTTTTGGCCTGTCTGTTTCAGCCTTAGTCATTGTTCTGTGTGTGTGTGTGCATGAAAAACACTTTTTCCCTTCCTTTCCCTTCCCTTCCCTTCCCTTCCCTTCCCTTCCCTTCCCTTCCCTTCCCTTCCCTTCCCTTCCCTTCCCTTCCCTTCCCTTCCCTTCCCTTCCCTTCCCTTCCCTTCCCTTCCCTTCCCTTCCCTTCCCTTCCCTTCCCTTCCCTTCCCTTCCCTTCCCTTCCCTTCCCTTCCCTTCCCTTCCCCCCCCTTTTTTTTTTTGGCACATGACCGGAAAAAGTGTACTTTTTATCCACAAACAATTCAGAGTTTCCTCCCCTTAACCTAATTTTGAAAACTTTACATTTAAGTTTGGGTATCTTCACAGCAAGTATGAGTGGCTGCCTTCCCAAACAGTCCCTACAAGCTGACTGTCACAGGTAAAGGGAAGTATCTGGAGGAAATTTGAGTCCAGAATACTCTGGGAGAGCCTGGAGTATTCTGTCCAGTGAAGCCAAGCCCTGAGTTTCTTCTTGAAGATAGCAATGAGTAATATCAGCTATTTTCTTCACACCACAAGAAAGTCTTTGAAAAACTATGCAGTTTTTGAAGGCTATTCACAATTTGGGACTTATTCAGTGCAAAATTCACACATAGTTATTTTTCACAGAGAACAACATTAACAACAACATTAAATCTGTGAGATTTTAGAGATATTTTTCTGCCAATATTCCAAACTCTCAAAGTATTCCAAAGAATTTTTCTGCTCAGAGAGCCATGTGGGGTTTTTGCACTTCCCTTCCTCCATTTTCTTCACAGAAATGTTTTGCACCAAAACCTCACATGTCTTTTTGCTAATTTATATTGCACTTTGTTAACTGCCATCCAGTCAGTTTTGACTTATGACGACCCTTTGAGAAAGAAGCCTTCAACACACCATGTAATCAAAACCTCTGATTTTGCAAACAGAAGCCTGCAGATTCCTTGACTTATCAGCCTGTAGTTCAGTCTTCCACTTTGCCAAGAAATACACTATATTTAAACTACTGATAGAATTAAAAGTAATTTATAAACATACCCTTTAAAAACAGCAGCAACAACAACAACATAGAGAAAATTGTTGGCTGTGTACCTTAAAGTCATGTCTGATTATTTCTACCCTAAGGTGAAAATAACAGGTTTTCATGGCAAGATTTCTTCCAAGGGATTCACCATTGCCTTTCTCTTTTAAGCCAAAAGAGCATCTCCTGAGCAAGCAGTCCTCAAAGTTTGCTGAAACAAACAAACACATCTGTACATGCCTATGGAAGGATAACAAAGAAGATGCCAGTCCAAATTTCTAAGAAGGAAGTACCAGAGTTTGAAAGCAAGTTCTTTCATGTCACCAACAAATACACCCAGGAGGATGGTGGGACAGAGAAAAGGGCCTCCTCAGATGATCTCAAAACACAGGCAGGCTCGTATGGGGAGATGCAATCTGTCACCTGGACTTGTATTGTATGGAGATTTATAACTAGTTCAGGCTTGATTTGCTCTATGGACCATTGATTTAGTTTAGACAGTTAATGGTATCAACAGAACTCTCTTCCAGCAGTTTATTTTAAATGAGCAAATTCTTTTCCTGCCAGATTTCTTCACTATCCAACTGTCACATAGAAATTGGAAATACCATGACATGGATAATCCTGACTTTGGCATTTAATGATGTATCTGTATACATGAAGATCTCATCTAGTTTCTTCATCCTCACAGTTGCCGTTAAAAATCTTAGTCTCTTTTCTGATTTGTTGACTAGAGAATCTTCTACAAGATGTCACATGTTAATACAAAGAATGGATCCAGTGAAGACTCTCTGTGAAAGAAAGTGGCCTGCATAATCATCTTTTAGAGGAGCAAATCCACATGGCTTTCAGTGTATGTTCACAATCAGTTATTCAAATCTTGTGCATGCACCAAGTTTCTGAATCTCAAATGACACATTAAATTGGATGTGCCGGTTGAGGAAGGTAATTAGCATACAAAATGACTTTCCCTGAGACTCGTGATGGGGTTGCTGAGCTTATCATGGAGGAGATTTTGACACAATCATGACAACCAACTCTCAGCAGTTCTTCAGCTTTTTCATCTACAACCCACTCTGCTCATCTCCATCTGAGACATAAAATGTTAGCATATTTTGCTGCAGTATCTATGGTGCTCGTATAGCTGTGCTTACTGCGGGGGGAAGGCTGTTCTATTCCTCAAACTGAAAAATAAATGGGCTGTACTGTTAGAAAAAGAGTCCACTCCAATTTATCCAAATATTCTCTTACTTACAATATGCTTTACATCAAAATTCTTACAGATTTTTTCCCATCCGTAGTTCCTTCAAAAATTACTTCAGTAGTTTAAATTTGGTGACACTTAGAAATGAGTAATCTGCAGTGGCAACAGACATGACAGGTGGCTCAATGGGATGCACAGCAGACGGCTGACTCCATGTGGAAACATAGGCTAGGTAACGAGAGAAGTTCAGGGCAACATCAGAGCCAGAAAACTTTGTGCTGCCCCTGGCCACTGCCGACAAGGTCAAAGACCATGTAGATTAGTAGCATTAATCCTGTGTCAGATCCAACTAGAGTAGGGCTATTGAAGCTATGGGATTTCTCTGTGTGTTGACACACCATTAAGCATTCAGTAGGTCTTTTGATCAAATTGGACCAAGCAGTAAGATTCAGGTCAGTATTAGCTGGCTATGAACTTTATCTGTGAGTAAGAAGGACTGGTAAATATCAGCATGTAGAGATGTCATTTTGTTTCTAAATTTGATAATCTTTGCTCCCTTTAAAAAAAAACAAACCCTGCAGATTTAATGTAGAAATAGCATAGAACAAAGCTATGGATGAATGTGTGTAAAAGGTGATACCAATCATTTTTTTTTTCATTTTTATTACAGCCATTAGGCCAGTAAAAGATACCAATCAAAAGTACGTTAATCTGCCCAAGGTAGCTTCGTATGTTCCATTTTGGTTTACATTTAACTATTAAGCTTATCGCACCAGTACCTGTAACGTTCGCATCGAGTCCCTGGAACGTAACGATATGGGAACGGGTGTTACCGCATTAGACTATTGATAACAGGATAGTAACATTATGAGAACACATATCGCATTGCATTTACTGTTGTACTGGTACCACGCTAAAGTAGTTTCTCAGCCATCCCTCATTGGTGCATGCTCACTGTTGCAAAAACCCCTGGAAAGAATGCTACCAAGAGGTTTTAGTTAGCGAGCATTGTTTTTCTTGTAAACATGACACAATTCAATCTACAAAAATATATATATATAAAAATTAAATTACCTGTAGCACCTTCCTTCTATCAACATCAGTAGAGCTGAGTTGAGTTTGTGGATGTTCTAGGAAGGGAGGGGAGGAGGATGTCTTAGCCAATCAGAACATGAGGACAGATTAAGACCCAGTAGGATTATTGCACACACATCATATGGAATGGTCTGAAAGCATTCTTGCTGGCTGAGGACGCATTTTTACAGTTCTCCTCCTGGAACAGGCTAGGGACTGTCAGAGCACAGAATGGGAACTCAATGAGGATCATACTGTGTGATAAAATACCTTCCCTTCCGTTCTCATCACATACTCATTACGTTACAAGAACACAGTGCAATAAGCTTATATGTTTATGCTCACATAAATTAATAGGCAGACTCAAAGTATGAATTTAGGTTGAGATAAGGATGACTAAAGGAAAATTAATTTAGACAACACAAATTATTCCTCTACCCTGTCTCCCCTTTCTCTATAGGGTGGGAGGATGGACAATTTAAGCAACTTATGTTGGAACATAGAAGCTATTTGATTCTTGAAAACAAATTCTGCCTTTTAGTTAAAAGAGGAAGGAAACTCCAAATTTATATAGAATTTTGAATTTATATAGATAGGTCATGAGAGATAGATAGATAGGTAGATAGATAATCTTTCTTTTCTTTTCTTTTTTGTTTTCCTTGGGGAAATAATGATACAGTTTGGTGATGTATGAGTTTATGGGGGGTGTGTGTAACACTTTTTAAAAAAACATGGGGACCATGCTTGAAGCTAATGTTTTCCAAAAAATGAGGTGAAAATTGTAATATGCCATAAAACAGCAAAGAAGATGTAGAGGCAAAGACTCATACACCTTCTGAAGAGGACATTGACTTCTTTCTTTCCAACTAGTTGTTTTCCCTTCCAATGAATTGTGAAGCAACAGCAGGAATTCCTGCTTGATTTGGAAAGGGGAGATTTATCTGAAACAAAGAAAGAACAACCACATTAAATAGGCTGGGGTGCTCAAAATATAGTCCCTGGGCAGCAAGAGGTTCTAAGCTCTTATTTGTGGCCCATAAATCTCCCAAATAGCCCCCCAAAAGTCTTAATATCTACAAAATGACTCAAAACCATGGCAGTTTGGCTGGACATAGTCCCCAACACTCCAAACAGTTTCTTCACCCAGCAATTTTCAGTTACTTGACCTTTGATCTACCAGGAACATATTGGCTCCTGCTGAGGGTGCAACTGTACATCTCAGAAGTAGATAGGTACTCTGTCTGAGCAGAAAGATGTCAGGGAGAAGCTTTAGATGTGTATTTCTGAAATGATATGGATTTTTTTTTCACCAGGTCAGTTCATGAAGCTGGAAGTTGGAGCTTAAGCTGAGGATATATCAGCCTAATACAGAGCCCTGGTGGCTCAGTGATTAAATGCCTGTACTGCAGCCACTCACTCATAGACCACAAGGTTGTGAGTTCAGTACTAGCCAGGGCTCAGGATAGACTCAGGTCTGCATCCTTCTAAGGTTGCTAAAATGAGTACCTAACTGCTGGAGGGCAATGAGCTTACAGTTGTAAACCACTTAGACATCCCATAGCGCGATATGAAGCGGTATATAAATGAAGCTGCTTTGCTTTGCTTTAATACTGATACTTGGCTCCCATGGCTCTATCCATGGCTCTGTCTCATCCAATTCTAGAATGATAGAATAGTACAGTTGGAGGATCATATACTCCAACCACTTGCCATGTAGGAATATACAACTAAAGCACTCCAATGAGATGGCCATCCAACTCTGTTTAAAGATCTCCACAATGAAGTGCCCACTATGCTCAATGACAATTTATTTTATTCTCAAACAGCTCTTAATGAAGTTCTTCCTCATGTTTAATTGGAATCTTTATAAGGATCTGGATTTAAGGACCTAAATGGCCTGGGATCTTGACATGTGAAAGAATTTTTGTCACCATGCATGAAGCACAAGGATTGAAGTCTACTGGGGTGTTCTTTCATGGTGTTTGGAAGCAATATGCTGTTTGAGAACATGGAAGAGGGCCCCAACTGTGGAATGATTTTTTTTGTTTTGACTGGGGTTGATATTGGTGTAATTTTAGCACCAAATTAAAATACAACTTAAAACTCTTAGAGCCCAGCAATTTTATCCAATCATGTGCAACTTTTTTATTTGTTTTCCACTGATAAATGGTTTAATACATTTTTTCTGTTTAAATTACTTTTTACTGTTTTAAATTGTTTCAAATTGATGTTATTGATATCCTACTTTGAGATCTTATGATATTGAATGAGATAAATGCTTTTAAGTCATTGAAAAGTTAAAGATTTCCTACACCTTGGCTTAGTCATTAACCAAAATGGAGATTGTAGACAAGAAATAAGATGATAAAAACTTGTAAACTAAATATAAAGGAACTAGATAATATTATCAAATGTAAAGATATATCATTAAATCCCAACGTCAAAATCATCCAAGTCATTATATTTCTCATTTCTATGTATGTCTGTGCAAACTGGACAATGAAGAAAGCTAACAGGATGAAAGAAAGCTAACTCACTGGAAATATGGTGCTGGAGAAGAGTTCTACAGGTATCATGGGTTGCTAAAAAAGATAACTGAATCAAATTAACCCTAAACTCTCATTAGAAGCAAAAATTACTAAACTGAGGGGGGTTGCAGACTGCCAGAAGTAGTGCAAATTGTGTCCACTTTTAGGGTTAGGGTTAGTGCTAGGGAATCATGGGGATTGTTTTTTTTTCTGAGCCATTGAGCCTTCTCTGTCAGAGAGCTCTGGTGCCACAATAAAATACAGTTCCCATGATTCCCTAACCCTAAACCTAACCCTAAATGTGGACTCAATTTGCACTATTTCTGGCAGTCTGCAACCCCCCCTGAGGCTATCATGAAGACATATTGTGAGAAGACATTACTAATTGTAAAAGGCACTAGTGTTCTGCTTTGGACAGTATTCCTTACCTGTAATACTGTCCAGTTCTGGGAATCACAATTCAGGAGAGATGTTGGCAAGCTATAGCATGTCTAGAGGAGGGTGACCAAAAAGATTAAATTTCTGCAGGCCATGCCTCATGAGGAGCATCTTAGAGAGCTGGATATATTTAGCCTTGAGAAGATAAGGTTAAGGGATGACATGATAGCCATGTTTAAATAGTTGAATGAATGTTATGTTGAGGATGGAACAAACTTGTTTTCTGCTGCTCTAGAGACTAGGAATGGGACAATGGATTCAAGCTATAGAAAAAGAGGTTCTTCCTAAATATTAGGAAGAACCTCCTGATGGTAAGAGCTGTTCAGCAATGGAACATGCTGCCTCAGAAAGTGGTGAAGCCTTCTTCTTTGGAGGTTTTTAAATAGAGGCCAGATGACCATCTGTCAGGAGTGTTTTGACTGTGTGTTTCTGCATGCCAGTTGGTCTTTTCCAATTTTATGACTCTTTTATTCTAGTCTATAATTTTAGGAACACAAAGAAATCATATTACAGGAGTATTGATTTAATCAAGGAAACCACAGCCTTGAGTTTGCAAGGCCTGATAAGGGCAGTTAATTGCTCTTGACCAGGGGTAGGCAACCTTTCCCCCTTAAGGGCCAAGGGACTTCAGCTCCCAGAATCCCAGGAGCTATTGGCCAACATGGGACTATTGGCCAACATGAGGCTTCTGGGAGTTGAAGTCCTTCGGCCCTTAAAGGGGAAAGGTTGCCTACCCCTGCTCTTGACTGTCTCTCATTCATAGGATCACCATAAGTTGAAATCAACTTGGTAGCATTATTATTATTATTATTATTATTATTATTATTATTATTATTATTATTATTTTAGTACATAAATAAATGTTAATAAAAGGATTTAGTATGAATCATTCTCTAGGTTTAGCTGAAAAGGACCCATGATCCCAGCAAGTATTTGGAAGAAGGTAAGTGATGCGAACTTTTTTCCATTATGGTTCTGTTATCTCTTTCTTAATTAGCTCCACAATTCTTTGCTTGTTTTACTTCTGGGGAACTGTTCTATTCAACTGGTGGTAAAAACCTAAGGCCAAATTGATTCTATATTCTGGGACGACCAGGCATATGATAAAGAATGCAGATTTGCTGAAAAATAAGAAATCCTCCAATCTCAAAGATGTTGATCTAGATTCTTGCTGATGGGGTGGTAAGAGATGTTAAAGATATTGAGAATGTCTACATTTCACCTCTGACTGTATATCCCATCCATATTCTAACAGTTATTACTCCCCCCCCCAAGATATCTTTCTTCATTTTGAGTCTCTCACTTTATCCCACTTAGTACTTTCTGCCTCTGACTTGGCAAATGCCTTGGCAACAGATGAGTGGAGGAAGTGTTTTGTTAAATTAAATGATGCTGTTATAACCTCTAAATGGAGGAGGTAAACCATGCACAACTGTGTGACAGCCCAGTTGAGAAAGCCAAGATCTCCAGAGAATGGCCAGTATCTTGGATTATGGAGTGTCTGTGTATTGATCGTCTTTTGCAATGATATCAAACAGATGTCTTCAGAAATAACAGAATGGGTATTAATGTTTGAGGACAAGGCATGGGTTATGCTTTAAATTTCCCAAAATGCTGGAGGAAGCTCAAAATCCTTACCCAATTCTTGCTGACCTGAAGGTTATAGAACAGTCATGGTAACAGATGTCCCAGTACAGATGCCATTTTAGGCCTCATCTGCCACAGCCCTTTTTTGTGGGTTTTATGCTAGCAGGTTAAACACTGTTCAGGTAGGATCCTGGATGTTCACAAAGGAGAAAGGAGATCCATGCCCACTTATACTCTCTATCCCATATCTGCCTCTTGTACACATACAGAATCATGTCCCAAAGAGTGTGTGAAATCTTAGGCTCTCTTTGTGTATTATGGAAACTTGCTTATTCAACAGTCAACTCATCATATGTACAGTGCAGATGGGCATGCACTTTACTAATGTACATTCTTTCAGACACTATGGTTGACAACTTGGTGTTTTACACACACACAAATTCCCTTACACATCTATATTCACTAATAATAATAATAATAATAATAATAATAATAATAATAATAATAATAATAATTTTTATCCCACCTCTCTGCAGACGCAACCACACTGTTGCATAAGCAGAGTTCCACAAGCCTTTTCCATACAGTAACACTTTCTGTGATAGTGCATAACTAATCACGAGTGCCTTCTGTGTATACTTAACTCACTGGAATTGTGGAAACATCACATACGCAAACAGAGAGAAAATAGGCTGCACAATTCTCGTATTCAGCAGGAGGGTGATTTAGCACTTCTACCACTTAATGGTATAAGTGGAGATTTACACTGTGGAACAAATGCCACTATTTAGATCTTGGTGAAAGGTGAATGGGCACAAGAGTGTGGGAGGAGCTAGCATGTGATTTACAAAGTCTATTTCTGTGCAAAACAAGCATAAAAACAAACAACTCTCCCCCACCCAACGTGAGTCAAGAGGCTGCATTGTCAACATAACTACACTGATGGAGCCACATTATCATAGTTATATTCAATGATGGCTCCCCATCCCAAGCCTATCTTTGCAGTCTTTGCATCCTGATTTGCACCCTGAAATCACAAGGCCTTTAAATCAATTCACCCCAGTCATGTTTAATTCTGAAGTTGGATCTTATTGCATTCATGGGGAGCTGAGTGATTGCAACCTGGCTGCATCCTGACCCCAGCCATGCTTAGCCAGCATCTTTTCAAAATTGTCAAGACTCCCAGTTTTGAAAAGATGCTGGCTAAGCATGGCTGGGGTCAGGGATGCAGTGGGATTGCACTCACCCGACTGCCTGTGTAGGTGATAAGATCCAACTTCAGAATTAAACGTGACTGGGGTAAGTCGACACTGTGTGATAAACTTCTCAGAATCATATGTGAACATCATGAAGACAATCTGCAACCAATTTGAGGTTTTGGCCCTACATCTTGTAAACAGGATGCAGCAAGTTCACAGGAAAATTCAAAAGCAATAATCCATGTAGACAAGTCCTGAATCACTTCAGATCAAGGCATTGGGGAATGGTGTCTGCAGCATTGTCCCAGTCACAAGGTACATTGAGAACAGTTGGCTAGAAAACTCTTCATGGTCCTGTCATAACTGCATCTCTCATTGTGCCCCATGACTAGCAGAGTGCTGCAGATACCATTTCTTACAGCCCCAATCTGCAGAGTCTCACAAACACTACTATCACGGTGCTTCCAGGCTACAATGTTCAGTTTTTAGGGTCATGTTCTGTCCTTCATGAACATAAGCAAGAATCGCTAGCTGCCACAAGATCATAAGTCAACTTTATGATCTTGGAACAGCTGAACAGGATGCGAGCCATTGTTTGTTTCTTGCTATTTTCCTGTAAGAAAGTGGCTAGAATCTTGTTGGTGCCATATATACATGTAAGTATTTGTTTTTAAACAGTTGTCCAATAGATTCAGGTCTAATCTGCACTGCAGAAATTATGCAGTTTGACACCACTTTAACTGTCATGGCTCAATGCTATGGGGAGTCTGGGATTTGTAGTTTGTTGTGACACCAGAGCTCTCTGACAGAGAAGGTTAAATATCTCAAAAAACTACAAATTCCAGGATTTCATAGTATTGATCCATGGCAGTTAAAGCAATGTCAAACTGCATTATTTCTACATTGCAGATTAGACTTACATAGTTCATAGTTGCATGGGCAGAGTTCTACAAGGGGAACTATTTCACAGGAGCCTAAATCCTATTGTAACTCTTGACTAAACTAGATCAATTGAATAAATTGACTTTATCTATGAATTAACTCACCATTCAACAATTGATTTAATGATTCCATTCAATCTGGACTAACCAAGATTCCAGTTATTCAGTTGTCCATTTTTAGGTGAAGTTTAACTATGCACTAGTGCATTTAGTTTACTACTTGATTCACTGGAGTTGCAAAAACAACCCCTCTGTTTTCCCTGTTGCACAATGGCACAATAAACAGGGACATTGGCATATAAACAATTGATTGCATACTGTTGATATTCAGCAGAAAGGTGAAATGCAATCATCATGTAACAATGTTCATATAGATTTACACAACACAAACATAATGTAATATCTCACCCAATATGTTTTCTATGTGGAAAATATATTTTCAGTGAAAAATGCCACATGCATGTATTTCTCAGTTATCGGAGCATAAAAAAACCTCAGCAAAAATCTTCATATTTCTTGCACAGTAAGAAGAATAAGTGAGGATTTCCTCTCTTGCTTGTGAGAACAAGAAAGACAGAGATTAGCATCCTTAATCCGAAGAGAAAGCGCCAAATATTGGAAGTCCAACATTCATGTATTGAAACACCTTAGCTGGGAGTGTACCCTGTTTTTACAGTCAATTTGTGGATTATGGAATTACTTCCCAAAGATGAAAATTTGATATTATTGACCATCCAGGAATTAGGAGAGAAAAAGATACAGAGATTGGGAACAAAAAGCCCATACTCTCCAACATTTTAGAGAAGGAAACTGGAATGTGTGTGGCTAAGCAATATCAGAATGTAGTGAAGAGGGAAAAAGGTATTAATGATGATGAACAGAAGAGTCAGGAAAGGTGCAGCAGCTTGCTTTTGCCTCAACCTACTGAGAAGGGCAATATTCCCCCCCCACACACACACACACCTTTCCTCTTTCCTCTGCTGGATTAATAGACTGAAAACTATTTTTGCACATTGAACTCAGTTTGCAGCATCTGAAGTCAAAGAGAGGAAGTGGAACGGGATGAGAGAAACTGGAACATTTTGAAAGCAGCTGAAAAATGTGGACAACAGATGATTTAACAGAAATGTTCCACCCAAACTGGGATAGTTGAAAGATAGGAAAGTTAGGCTGTAAATTGAGTGTTTTGCCTTGGTAACCATTTTCATTCAGTGCATCCAGCAGCTTTCCTGTTTTCTAAGTACACTGCATTCAGTTCTGGGTGTTTTACTAAATACTAAATTTTTATATACGATACATACTTCTGTTCTATGCATTTTGCTTTTATTATGGACAACCATCTGCTTTATTGCAATGGGTATCTATTTTAATAACTGTACCACATAAAGACTCATGCAGTTCGGCTCTCAAGGGAGAAGGGACCCATTTGTGTTCCCAAGCAGAATATATCTTTTGTACTAACTTCTCTATTGACTGCAATCCAGTTAGTGACATAGTGATAGGGATGCAAATCTACGCTAATTTTATTCTCACATGCAAGAAGAAATAAAATTGAAAAATTCCCTCTATTGAGAGAATTGTTTTTCATGTTTTTGATGAGTTTCTTATCCATTTGGAGAAAGTTCCATTCACCAGGAAATTGCTGCCTGACACTGTTCATCCTCTTCCTTCCCCCCCCCCCAATGATGGTCCACTCCCAAAACACCATATATGGGCCAAAATGGGGTACCTTCAGCCACTCTCTCTCTTTCTCAGCCTAGCATACCTCACAAGAAGGTTATGCAAAAGATAAATTGAGAATGTATACCAATGAATTTGAACTCATTGGCAGAAAACTGGGATGCACATGTGATAGATCAGATGGATGGATAGATAGATAGATAGATAGATAGATAGATAGATAGATAATAGATAGATGCCAATTAGCAAACAATTAATCACTCAGGGACTTCACTCAAGCAAAGCAGGTTCCCTACAGGAAATATTCAAGAAATATTCCAACTCATGGAAACTAACAGGAGCAGAGATGGAATAACATCTCCTCCAGTTGTCCCTATTTTGCAGAAACTGTCCCAATTAACCTTCTGCCATCCCACTTTTCCAGCTGCTTTTAAAATGTCTCAGTTTCTCTCTCCTTCTCACACTTTTCCCTGTTGTCCTTTGTTTACTTCAGTTGCTTCGAACTGAGTTCAAAGTGCAAAAGTAGTCCCTGTTCAGTTAACTCAGGAGGGGAGGAGGAGACAAGATACTGAAATCTTTTGCTTCCCAAGCAAAAGCAAATTATTGCAGTCCTTCCAAGCAGTTGTGTTCTTACTTTTTAATAACATTTGACATCTTGACTGTTGCCCCGCCACACCTATCCCAGTTATCATCTGTGAAATATTGAAGGCCAAGAAATAGGTGGATCTGGTCTATTATTGGGCTCTTTTGAATAGCTCACACAAGTGAAAACTGCATGGATAGGCTGGACAATATAGGACTGTTTTCAGCATGATCATGCTACTTTCCTAAAAGCAGACAAAGCTAAATGTGTGAAATATAAGTTCCTTGCTTGTCTTGATATGTATCCTTCATTCCTTCTTTCTCTCCCTCCTTCTCTTCCCTTTGTCCTTTTGCTCCTTCTTTCCTTCTTTCTTCCCTTCCCTTCTCTTCCATTCCTTTCCCTTCCACCCTCTCTATGCTAATGCCATCCAAATGGTGGCAATGGGCCATAAACCAGTTATATAGCAGGTAAAAATGTGGTAATAAATAAAAAAATTAAAAGCTGCAAATCCAAGGCCTATAATGCATATTTTATGACAACCCCTCCCCTCCCCTTACTGAGTTGTTAAAATCTCTATAACCCCTTGATGTATGTGTGTTTCCTTGAGGAAGGTGCTACGTTGCTTGGAGGCAGGGTAAGTAGCATGTGATATGGCAGCTGTAGGGTAACAACCTGTTTTCCCATAAAAAAAGTCAGAATAAATAGGCACATAAATTCAGTATAAACTGTCAACGTGGCAGCTATGCTAACACCAGCTAAGCTTCTGCCCTGGAGCTCTGCTAACGTATGCACCTTCATTTTTCAAACAATACACTTGAGTTCACACAGCTCAGGGTGTTGGCAATGCAAAGGCATCAGCACTTCTGGACACTTCTGTCCCCTTTATCGGCACACAGCATTCAAGGGATCAAAGCAGGGCAATTGTTTGGAAACGTGTGCAGATACAGACAATAAAAGTAGCAGGGGAAAGCTGGAGAACCCAGTAACAGCACTTCTCAATTTTCTGACCATAGAGGACTGGAGGAGGCCTTGGGTACTTGATTTTCTCTACATGGAGGCAGCCATAAGCTGGGGAGAATCCTATCTTCAGAGCTTCCCCCTCAGCTATAGTCTCACTACAGAGCCTTGGGGTTGATCTCCACTGCAGAAATAATGCAGTTTGACACCATTTTAACTGTCATGGCTCCATGCTATGGAATCCTAGGGTTTGTAGCTTGCCATGGCACCAGAGCATTCTGAAAGAGAAGGCTAAATGTCTCACAAAAATACAAATCCCAGAATTCCACAAGATAGAGCCATAGCAGTTAAAGCAATGTCAAACTGCATTATTTCAATCCAGGCTAACACCATTTTAAGTACCATGGCTCAGTGCTATGGAATTCTTGGAATTGTTGTTTTGTGAGGCTTTTAACCATCTCTGTCACAGAGCTCTGTTGCTATAACAACCTATAATTCCCAGAATTCCATAGTGTTGAGCCATGACAGTTAAAGTGGTGTCAGATGCCATGTGGATGAAGCCTTAATGAAACAAACTAGAAAAGCTGAGACGAAATTTCTTCATGTTCATATCTTGTTTGTTTCTGGACCTAAAAAAGCCCAAGGGAAGCCAAAAGCTAGCCATCCATCCATCCTTCCTTCACTTTATGTATATGCCACCTTCCTCTGACACTAGAACACAAGGAAGCTTTTTTTAAAAAAGGCAGAGAATACAAAAACCTGATGATTATGCTTCCATACAGCTCTAAAGGATATATGGGGCATTTTGGAACAATGGGATTTTAGAAATAATACCACACCCAGAGGCTGCATATTGATCACCCAGTGGTTGAAATTTGAAATGTTGAAATGTTCAAATTATGGGAAATAGTTCAACCATTGTGGGAAATGCTGTGAATTAGATCAGGACTTCAGCAATGAGAACGGTGGTTAGACTGAGAGAAGGGGAACCTAAAGCTGTTGTTCTTCTGTCTTCAAGTCATTTCTTAATTATCCTGACTCTATCCTGGTTTTTTTGTTTTGTTTTGTTTTGTTTTGTTTTGTTTTTTTCGAGATTGTTCAAAGCATTTGAGTGTTGCACTAGGATGCTGGA
>CM034703.1:8574063-8591726 GCA_020142125.1 Phrynosoma platyrhinos | reverse complement strand
TTATTATTATTATTATTATTATTATTATTATTATTATTAAAACAAACCCCTAATGTTCTGAATGTCCCTAAGGCAGAACTGTGGGGAAAATTTGTCATACTTTTGGCTTTCTCTCTACTAGTGATTCCCAGGTCCTTCAGGTTTTTTTTTTTATTTCATCTACCATAAGCCCCAGCCAGATGCTAGAAAAGGGGGGGAGGGGTTTTGGCTCATTCAGACAAGACCTGAGAAATCAAGTTCTAAGTCATTTCCTTTTGGGCAAAAAGGCCTCTCCTGAGCCAAAAACAGCCAAGTTAAAAAATATGGCAAAAATGTCATCTATACCCCATAGACAGCATTTGAGGACATGTAGGGACATGAAATCTAAGTGTTCATTGTTAATTGACTGGCTGTTCCTCTTGCTGTTTTGTTGCCAGAAAGTGAGATCTAGCAGAGAGGAAAGAGCAGGGAAAAAAAACAAAGTGCAGTGCTCCTTTCAGGAAAGGTGGCATCAGATCTGGGCGGCTTTTGTCAGGAGGACAGAGATAATGTGCTCATTTGACCCAGCATGTGGCTTTGGTCTTCCATGTTGCTATGATTCCATTCTTTGGTTGTGTGTGTGTGTGTGTGTGTGTGTGTGTGTGTGTGTGTGTTCAGAGTGACCATCAGGAACTACAGAATGCCACAATGTTTTATGCCACTGAGACAAAAAGCTATTGATCTTTTTCGCTTCTGCAAAAGGTTTCTAAGAATTTCCAAATATATTGTAGTTTGTAGTGCTGCTATCTTTAATTAAAACATGACACAAGGATGGAAAGTAATTATTTGGGGTTGAGTTTGATCATTCCTTCCTACTGCAGGTTTTTTGTTTTGTTTTGTTCTATAGCCTCAGTTCTGTCTGCAACCATAGATTTTCTTGCTCATTTTTTTCTTTCTTTCAGTAGAAGCAATATTGAGACATTGCACATGCAACCTAGAAAATTTTTACAACAACTGGCGCTTCACAACATTTAGGAAAATGGAAGACTGTTGGGTAGGATACTATATAGCAGGGGTAGGCAACCTTTTTAAGCCGTGGGCCGGGTTGCTGTCCCTCAGACAGTTGGGGGGCTGAAGCACCACAAATAAATAAATAAATAAATAAATATTTTTTAAAAAATTAAAAAAATATGCATGTACACACTCTAAGCCCCGGAAAAGCCATGGCAAAAACCCTGTGGAGATTTTGCCAAGAAAAACCCAAGAACAAGTAATAACAACAATAATCAATATCATCATGGTGGGCGGCGGCAGCGGCTGCGGTGGTGGTGGCAGGACCGGCCTGGGGATGGTCCAAAGGCATCACTGGGCCGCATCCGGCCCCCGGGCCTTAGGCTGCCTACCCCTTCCATATAGTATGCTCACCTCCTTACAATTACATTCACTTCTTCATCAAAGACCCAAGATATCACTGAGGGTGCACCTATACTGTAGAAATATTTTTGACACCACTTTAAAAGCTGTAGCTCCATCCTATGGAATCCTGTGATTTGTAGTTTTACAAGGTCTTTAATCTTCTCTGCCAAAGACTACTGGTGTCTCACAAAGTTGCACATCCCAGGATTCTGTAGGCATCAAGGTGCATTATTTCTACAGTGTAGATGCGCCTGATGCATAATTGCCATTGACAATGATTGTGGAGGTTGCTTCTCCTTCACTTTGCTACCTGTGGTGGCTGATGACTTCCATGTAAGTTGAATGGCAAGAGGGAGGCAAAGAAGTAGAAACATTGTCCCAATAATCATGCAGCCAGTATAGCATGGGGGTTTGAGTGTTGGAGAATGACTCTGGAGACCAGGGTTGAAATCCCTGCTTGGCCATGAAATAGACTGAGTGACTTCAGACAAGTCATATGTTCTCAGTCTCAGAGGAAGACAATGGCAAATCTCCTCTGGACAAAACTTGCAAAGAAATCCCCATGATAAGTTCACTTAGGGTCACCATAAGTCAGAAATGACTTGAAGGCTCACAACAAAAACAATCCTAGGGGTTGCATGCGACCATTCTCTGAAGATGCCAGCCACAAATGCAGGTGAAATGTCAGGAATACATTTTTCTAAAACATGGCCTCACAGCCCGAAAAACCCACAAAAACCTTATCCTAGGGAAATTTGGAGATAAAAAATCATTTTTAAAAGCTAGGTGCCTGGGTGCCGCAAAATGGTCCCAGTGGCCACATGGGACGTTTTCACACGGGGTCCCTAAAGCCGGCTGGAGTCCTTCCCCTAAAGCCGGCTGGATCCCTGTGCCGCTGACGCCGGAATGACTCCGCCGCCGAAAGGCTAATTCCTTTTGCCACCCGGCATTACCTGAAGCCGGCGTTAGCCAGGAATTAGCCTGCCTCCGCCGGAGTGACGCCGGACTTAGGGCTCCGTGCGTTTGAACACACGGAGCCAAAAGCCGGCCTGACACAGGGATGACGTCAGGAGGGGCGGGGTTTGCCGCCGCGTGTGTGTGAACACACGGAAAATGGAGACGGAGTGGGGCCGGAGTGAGGCCGGCTAGCCTCCTCAAAAAGCCCCGTGTGAAAACGTCCATGGAGCACACAAGCCACACTTTCTTAACCCCTGTTTGAAAATAATCCTAAATTGATTTTCTGTGTTGCCATGATATCTTCCATGGCACTGGGGTACTGAAGCTGCTGCACTTCAGACTTTAAGGAAGCTTTCCATGGGGCTGAAACCTAATCTCCAAATTGGTTTTCGATCTTGGATAGCTCCATGAAAAAAACAGGCTAAACTCTGGAATGGATTCCCTGTCCTATTGACATGGAAGTCAACAGATGCCACTGCTGTGCTGTCTGAGGTGGGGGAAGTTGGCCTGGATGTATCTTGTTATGAAATAACCACAGTTCTATTTCTAAGTACATGGAGCATCTCCCACAGCATTTGCAATGAGGGCTAGAGTTTTGTTGGTGAAGAAGCAGAAATAGTTGAACATTACACAGTTGCAGAAGATGAAGCAGCTGGACATTTTTGTCCAGTGTAGAATGTCTGTATTCAGTTCAAGATTGCAGAAGGAGAGTACTGAGCGTGGAGCTGTTAAGCATGGACTGACTTCACACATAGTTGTGTCTCTATGAACAATGGGTATTTTGTTGTGCCATACCACAATTCACTAATGAGGTGGTGCTTCCCTACTATCAGAGAACTCCATGAGCATTAATATATCCTCTGATATAGCTACAGGGCCAGTGCTTTGCCCATTTTATCCTATCCTTGCATCAAACGGTCCTTTGCTGTAAGCACAGCCATTGCACATGATGATGTCAAGTATTCTCTCTAGTCTTGCCTGTGCAATCACTTCTTTGATTTGAACTAACTTTTCAGCCCTTGGGTTTAACTGGAAAGTCTGCATGTCAAGGTCTGAGCTCAGTTGACCTCAGGTGTCTGCTGTACCTTCCATCACCAGATTTCTCTTTGCAAACCATCTGCAACTTTGGACATCTGTCTTGCTATACATCTTGAACAGGCAGAAATGCTTGCTGACAGGAGCCCAGGGAGGTCTACCACATGGTCAACAGCAGACACCAAGGACCACTTGGGAAAGGAGACAGGACAGGTTGTTTGACTCTTGCAGAAGGAAAACTTTAAACTTTCAACCTTCCTGGCTGGCAGAACTGTATTAGTAACCAGAAATGATGAATTAGAAACAAGAGGAAACCAAAAAAGCAATTATGCTGAAGAAAATATGGGGAAATTTGGCACCTATTAGATGTTTGTGTGTATATGTAGCCTTTAACCCATTTCTCCTATGTCTAATAGCCATGCAGGCAGGGAACAATATTTTGCTGGAGAAGCATTGCATCTCATCTTCCTGCATTCTGTAGTCTTGATGAAAAGTGTTCCCCTTTGCACCTGCTATTATATAAAAAGAAAACCTGACATGGTTTCTAATTTGCCATCACATTGAATTTGGCCATGAGCTTGTCTTTTGCAAATATAGTTACATGACACTGGCTGTACCTGAAAATGCCTCCTCCAAGATTCATTCTGATGTGTCAAGAAGGGACAAACTCTCCCATATCTAGTGATGAGGCCTTGGGATGTAGAAATCTTTGGACAATATTTGGGCCATGTTTGAACTTTCCAGTTCCATCATGGCTCTTGAAGCAGAAATGTAGAAATACTCAGGGGTGGTATTATGATTCAGCAGTGGTGGTTGATGTCTTTCATAGCAATAGCAATAGCAAGTACATTTTTATACCACTTATCAGTGCACTTAAGTGCTCCTTAAGTGGTTTACAATGTAGTTAATTGCCTCCAATAAGTTGGGTACTCATTTTAGCAACCTCGGAAGGATGCAAGGCTAAGTTGAGCTTGAGCCCCCTGGCTCTTATTGAACTCACATTTTTATGGTTTGCAAGTGAGTGGCTGCAGTACAGGCATTTAACCACTGCACCACTAGGGCTCTTTCATGTCAGGAGATTGAGGAATCCATTCCAGGATTTAGCCCCAATTTTAAAGGTGATATCCAAGTTGCTTGTTTGGGAAAACAGTGTTCCATATAGAGGGGGGTACACAATTGTGGAGAGGAAGGAGGCCATTTATCCCCAGGCTTACCTGCTGGCTAAACAGGCATATGGACGTTATCACACGTGGCCCAGAAACTGAAAATAAAGTGGAAACGAGGCATCCTGAAAATAAACGGGAAATAAACCTTGTTTCCGCAAACGTCATTACCTTCATTGCGCATTTACAGTAACTGCATTGAACGTCCACACACAAGAGAAAAGAACCCATAAATGTAGCAGAAATGAGCCTCCTGCACATGCGCAGATAGAGTAATGCTTGTGGGAACCATGGGTAATGATGAGGAAATGCTCCTCAATAAGTATTTGGTTGTAATACTTACGGTAAATGCGAAATGATCCTCATCACACAATTGCAATTCCTCAAGAAACCAAATTTCAAAAGATCTCAGTTCTTTCCACTTTCTGTCCACTTTCTGTCGGGGTTCTGTGCGACGTCGTGTGAAAACAGGCAAATAATCCGGTTTCGGTCAGGATTTCGTTTGGATTTTGTTTGGATTGGGCCCCGTGTGACAACGTCCTATTTCACTAGACCAGAAGTAACAACAATTCTGGCCACCACTATGGACAATTTTGGGTCATATCCTGTTTCTTAAGGAATTGGTTTTTTTTCTGGAGGGAGGGCAGAAAATTCCACATTTACAAGTGTTCTTGGAGGCTTTTGGAAAGATTGGAGGGAGCAACCCAAAATCAGTCCCAAGAATAAAAAGTAAAATTGTTTCTGCTTACTTCAGTTTCTGCTGAACTGAGTTGAAAGTGCCAAAGCAGTTTGCATTCAGTTAACTCAGCAGAGAAGGGAGGGGAAGGGAGGGGATAATTTTGCCCTTCCCAAGAAGCTCAGTCAAAAACAAACTATCACTGCCTCTTCTAGCTTGTCTGTTCTTCTTCATTAATAACTTCAGCCATCTTGACAATATTTTGATGTTTCTGGACCACACATATCCCAGGGTGCATCTACACGGCAGAAATAATGCAGTTTGGTTTGACACCACTTTAATTGTCATGGCTTCATCCTATGCAATCCTGGGATTTGTAGTTTTACAAGGTCCTTATCCTTCTCTGCCAAAGACTGCTAGTACCTCCTAAAATTACAAATCCGATGTTTCTGTAGCATGGAGCCATGGCAGTTAAATTGATGTCAAACTGTATTATTTCTATAGTGTAAATGCACCCTAAGTTTTCATCTGTGAAATGTTGGAGTGTTCAGCACTGTAAACAGTTTTGCATGTGAAAGTAGAGTACGTATCGAACCACACACTAACTTTTTCCCAGCTGTAATTTTAACAACTTTGTAAGCACTGATTTAAAGTGCACGTGAAAAATGTAGTCCAATCAAAATAAAGACCTCTGAGGTTAGCTTTGGATAGAAAGCAATGTATGGTAAACATTCCAAAGTTACCTGTGGAAGCATGGGAATTAAAAACACACACAGAGGGATGTAATTTTCAGAGAGCCAGTGTGGTGTAGTGTTTTGAGCACTGGACTATGACTCTGGATACCAGGATTCAAATCTCTGTGGAAATTCATTGGGTGACCTTGGATAAGTCACACTCACTCAGCCTCAGAGGAAGGCAAAGATAGTCCCCTCTGAAAGAAATCTTGTCAAGAAAATCCATGATAGGTTTGCCTTTGGGTCACCATAAGTTGGAAACAACTTGAAGAGACACAACAACAACATAATTTTCAAGGTGATTTTCACATTCAGATTTCTCCACCTTGCCTGGAGGAGCAGAGAAGAAGGGCCAGATGTTTGAAACTCTAATAGCTAATGATGAGGGAAAATGGGAGTTGCAGTCCAGCAGCATTTGCCACAGTTGCCCATTCCTGCTTTAAAATGTTCAGAAAAAGTTTTCCAAATGGATGCCAGTTGTGTAGAGTCTCCCACATTCACCTGAAGTCTTTGGGTTGAAAATTCATCCGGAAATAGACCAAATTGATGCATTTAAACCACACACCCACCCAAAGGTTCTCTGTGTCTGTTGGCATCCATTCCTTGCTTGTTCTCTCCCATTCTGCACTTTCTTACACATCTCATTTCATATGTTTGCAATAGTAAAATTAAATAAAGCAAACACAACGATTACATTTCACATCCCACTGCGATCTTTGAAGAAATGCTAATTTAATATGCCAAGGTGATAAGTCAAGTGATGAGAGAACCTCAGTAGGTTTCCAGTTCAGATTCATTTTCTGCAAATGTTTGGGTTTTTTCTGAGGAGCGGGTGTAAACATGCAAAAATATGTTTATTTGGAATATTGCTGAGAGCTTTCAGAACCCTTCAGGCTAGCAGAGAAACTAGATTGGAAATACCTGCAGGATATGATTGTCTCAATAGAATATGAGACATTGATTGTGACATTCTTTCAATATTTCAGAAATGCATGAATTTGGGGGTGGGGCTGTTTTAAGAAAAGAAGTACACGCACAACAGTGGAAGAGGTAATGGAGGAGAGGCATCAGAAAGAAAGGAATGAATTTTTGTTTTCTTCTTAAATTGGAAGAAGCTTCTCTGTGTTATAAAGGAGAACTTGTTTTTGGAGAAGGTTTCCATTTTATGTGAGTCTTATCTGGCCATCTGTATTCTAAAACCAAGAGAGGCACCAGCAAAGTCTAAGAAATCTCCCAAAGACTCTGAAGCAATACACTCCAATGAATAAATAAAACATGCAGGCAACACAAATGATAGTTTCTGGGCAATAGGAAACACACAAACTACCCTAGTTGTTCAGAGATTTACGCATCCGTATTTCACAGATGCCCTATTGCTTTATTTATACTGTTAAGGGAAGCAGAGGCAGCCTCTAACCATCAACACCCATCATTAAATCATTACAGAAACCTTCTCGTTAAAGAGATGGAGAGCAGCACACAAAAGCACACCTTGGCAGAAGGAGGAAGATGCCCTTCAAATGTGCTGCTATGCAACACACAGAGACACCCGCCTATGTGCATACCGATATATCTGTGAACTCACTCCCATGCATGGGCATATTGAGATCTACATGAGACTGTGAAGTTTTGCATCCAATCCATTGCTTGCCAAGAAACAGGTGATCTCCATCCTAGCTGATACTTCAAAACAAGATTGACAACAAACATACACAGGGCTTTTCATCAAACATAACAAGTCTGTGGCCAGAAGAACACATACAACCCATCAAGGTTGGACACGTTGCAAGATGATGATAGTAGCTTATTTCCACTGGTTTCACAGTTTCAAATACTGAACAAAAATGACCCAACGTGGGAGAGAAAAGCTGACTCTTCAGAGAATTTTGGAAATGTGCTATATTTCTACTACCAGTGTGATTTTGGATTTCTGTAAATAAAGTGTGATGTTCAAAGTGATGCTCAAAATCAAGTGCTGGCAAAATGTGGCTGTTTTGTTTTGGATTTTTTAGAGGGGAGGGTTTGATTAGTCCAGACACCCTATACTTTTTTTTTCTGGCTAAAGAGAGTGAATTGTCTTTCCTGAAAGCATCCTGGGATGCCACATCAGTTTTTAAATAGATTGCAGGGCTCTCAAACCTTAAACTACTTTTAAAAAAATAAATAAAAGACCTATTCTGGTCTATTGGGATGAAGTCTTCTTTTCTGGAGGTCTTTAAACAGAGGCTGGATGGCGATCTACTGGGATTGATTTGATTGTGTCTTGCTGCATGACAGGAAGTTGGACTGGATGGCCCTTGTGGTCTCTTCCAACTCTATAATTCTATGATTCTAACACTATTTTTTAATTGTGGTGCCCAGAAATGGACATAGTATTCCAGGTTAAGTCTGACCAATGCATAATAGAATGCCATAGTGTTAGTGTTATACATGTAATCAAGTCCTCTACACATCAAATTGTATTTTGGGCTATTGGGAACAGATGCATTCAGTTCACAGCTTCATTTTAACAAGTGAAACCATTTAACATAGACCTAAATATTGTTATTCTTGACAAGATTTGAATCACTGACTCATTCAGATTTGCTTGCTTCTTGACTTACCATTCAACAATTGATTGAATGGTGCTGTTCTTGTTGGGACTAACTAGCAGGATTGCAACCATGCAGCTGTGCAGTCCTGCATACCTATACCTATTTTTCAGTGCCTGCAATGTACCACCTGATTCACTGGCTTTGCAGAAACAGCTACCATAAGTTCCCCATTGCACAATGGGACAACAAGCAACAAGACTATTGGGAGACACATAGTTGGTTGCACAGTGTCAGTATTCATTAGAAAGACATAATGTATAATTACATGATTGTAGGTCACCATAAGTCAACAGGCCATTTGGAGGCATATGCTTGCACACAGATGTACACTACACAATCACAATGTGGGATCTTGGCCAACAACTACTACACATGAAGCACCTAGAAGCCAAATTGGTGAGTGAGTGTGGAGGGAAAGAGAGAGAGAGAGATGAAGGAGAGGGAAAGAAAGAGACAGAGACAGAAAGATACAGGGAACAGAAAAGAATGAATTCCTCATAAAAGAATTCATAACAGTTCTCACCACTGGGAAAGTAATATATGGTTATAGAAGATAAAACGGAAGAGATCGGTAAGATTTAAAATCCTTTCCAAAGCCATATAGGAAAGCAACTTTAAGAATATTAGATGTCATGAATGAACCATTGCATTTGGCATTCTCTCTATGCCCTTGTGAATGTTAAGTGATCTTATTTATAGACTCAAAGTAGTGGCCAATATACTATACTACTGCATATACTGCATACTACTATATACTCCTACTATACCATTATGCTTCTGCATTATGCTTCTGCATGAATGAAACCTTGTCTAGCTACAGTGCCATACCCCCAAATGATTTTTTTTAAAATGCAGAGTTTTGGGTCTACACCCTAGTCAAATAGGGTAAGCATGCAAAAAACACCCATCCTGGTGACACACATTGCATGTACATTGAGGTTGAATAGCAGAAATCTTTGTCTGGAATTATGCATTGATTGTGCAATGAATCTCCTCTGCTGAATGACAGTATTGCACAACTGAACTGAGACGCCTTATGTGCAAATGAATGCACAACCCTATGTGCATGTGCTCAATAGAGATGGAAAGAATATTCAAAAATATGACATTGGGAAATCCTGATGAAAAGAATCCTGGACTGGTAAGAATCTTTGCAGTTCAGGACTAATTCTGTACAAAATTTGCATTTGGTTGTTTTGGATAGAAAACTGAATTTTCTGTGCAGGAAATGATACTTCTACACAGATATATCTTACCAGAAAAAGCTGTTTTCTGCACAGAAAATGCTGTAATTTGGGGCTTATTCTGTGCAAAATTAACATGTGGACAATTGGGTATAAAACAGTGCAGAAAATAACATCTCTACTGCACATACAATGCACACACAGTGAACATCCACTCACAATATGTGTGTTCACAAATGTACAGCATGCATTCATACACAGGGGGCACCTGCATGTGTAACTCTGCTTCAGCAACCTTGAATTGAATGCAGACTTTCTTCATTGGACAAAAATGAATGTCCAACTGTTTCCTTAGGGAGACATACACCTGCATAAAAAGACACTGGCCATTGATCAGTCCTAACTAGAACACTCTTTCATCTTCCACTTTGGTGTCTTTTTGTCCATAATAGAGCATGGGACATCAATATGAGGTTCACCATGAGTCAGCTCTTGAACCATCATATTCCTTCTCCATCACTTTTCAAAGCCTAGAGGATTACAACTTTTGTTTATTTCATTCTTTAATGCCATCATGACTCATTTTCCTCTGTTCTGCAAAATTTCCAGAGGGTGTTTTCACACTTTGCTATTTTTTGCTTGATTGCAGGATCTTTTTCCCAATATATATGGGGAAAAGCATAAAGAAAAACAAAACAAAACAAAACAAACAAGATTCCCCCCTCCTTTTTTAGTGCAGAAAATCTGGCTCCATTTCTCCAATTATATAGCTTTATGCACTGTTGGAGAGAACAGGGCTCACTTTGCACATCCTGGAAGGAGATGCAGGTGTAGTGTTGCAATGCTGAGCATGGTGATACAACCAGTGTCATGGTGAGGCTGAGAGATGTATAAAGCTTTGACCTGCCCTGGTGTCAACCTCTTCCTGGAAGTCATCCATGCCCTTCCACCCTATTGAACATTGCAGATTTTGTTTTGTTGTCTTTCAGGGCAGGTAGGAATTTTTAGCTTTGCTCACCTGATTTATAAAGTTAGGCAAGTGTGCTAGGTAATTTTTGCCTAGCTTGCACTGATGGCCTAGGGGACAGATGGGAAGAATTGACTGGTTGTTGCCTTTTAAACAGGTCACACAATAATAGTGGGTAGTGTAAAACAATGGGGAACTGTAGGGTGCCAAGCACCGTGATTGGAACTGTTTTGATGGAGAGTTGGTTTCTGGAGCAGCTTCTTGGATTTTATGGCCCTCATGTGCTAGGAAGGGAATGATCCTGGCCACATCTCTCTTTAAAGCATAGAGTTTGGGATGAGGCAGGTCTTCTGGGCTGCAAGACTGGCCACTGTCAAATTGTTGGGTAATAGACTGCAAGAGGGCCAAGAAGTCTTATCCTGTTTCTGTAGAAGGATGGTCTTCTTAAAAAAAATTGTTCTTTCTGTGCTATATATTCTGTATTCTGAATAAGTACATGTTTGTTTGCATTATGATTTTTTAAAAAGAGAAGATCTGTAATGCAGAAAAATCTCATAAAAGCTGACTATTTACTTAATGGGGTGTCTTGATGTGTTGAGGGAAAATCTGTGTGGATGCTTTACTTTTCTAGTGAGGCCATACTTTATAACTAACTAAAAGTTCATATTGTACTGCAGAAGGAATGTTGTCAATCCTCATTAAATTGCATCAACTATTGAGGGTTAAAAAGAAAAGACACCTTTGTTTACATGGGGATTTTGTTGTTGTTGTTGAATAATATCTGTGTTTAGATGGCAGCTGGTAGTGTGGCACACTTGATTAGCTTTGATTTTGAATACAGTTGGGTTGGTAGAAATGTCATACATATCCATTTCTATATTAATAGAGAGACAATTGTATGAGCAGAAAGAGGAAGAAAGTAAATGAGCCAGAGGTTGAGGCAATGCAAGAGAGAAGGGGTGAGATTATGAAATATTGTTACTGCTGTTGCTGGATATTTTCTCTCTTGCACACACATACTACAGTCTGTGTATCATGAACCTCACAGACACAGAGCTTATGAACTGTATTTCCAGACTGATGTGTAAGAGAAAATGAATCTTTCATGTAGGCTGATGTATTTTAGGGGCTGTGACACCCTTCAGAGATGTCTTCCAAAAATCAGGATGTACTGTAACTGCTGTGCATCTTTGTACAGTGTTGATAAAGACTGGCAGTGTTGAAAATAAACCAAAGGGCACACAGGAGTTGCCTGTGTATGGGAGGAATGCAAGGTTAATAATTATGTTTGGGATTTATGCAAAAGTTTAGGAATTTCCAAAGTGCTTTTCACATGTGTCAGGTTTATAATCCTTAACAGCAAGGCGAGAAGAGAGAATCATAGAAACACAAAGTTGGAAGAGACCACAAGGGACATCCATTCAAATCCCTGCCTTGCAGGAATATATAGGAATCAAAGCACTCCTGACAGAGGCCAGTTAGGTGACAAGGGAGAGGGAGTGGCTTTATTTCCATGGCTTGCATGGGTGGCTTCCATATCAAGAGGAAAATCAATTTGCTCTGGGTTTTAGTCCAGAGTTCAAAGGAGATATTCAGAGTGCTGAAGCCTACCCTACCCCAATAGATCAAGCACCATGAATAATATGTTCAAAATCCAGAGCAGAGTCATGAGCCACTGACATGAAAGTCACCATTAGTCATTGATGCTCCATTTGTGGATACTCAGATGCATCTGGCTTGGCTGGGCAAGATAACACTATAAGTAATCTTTCAGGAAAAGAGTATAGAATAATTGAATAATAGAATCATAGAGTTGGAAGTGACCCCAAGGTCCATCCACTCCAACTTCATTCTGCCATGCAGGAATACACAATAAAAGTACTCCCAACTGGTGGCCATCCAACCTCCAAAGAAGGAGACTCCACCACATTCCAAGAGAGTACGTTTCACTGTCAAATAGTTCTTACTGTCAGGAAGTTCTTCCTAATGTTTAGATGGAATCTCTTTTCCTATATTTTGAATCCATTGCTCAGTTGCTCAATATCCTAGTCTCTGGAGTAGAAGAAAACATGTCTGCTCTCCTTCAATATGGTATCCCTTCAAATATTTAACCATGGCTATCATGTCACCCTTTAATCTTCTCTAGGTAAGCCTTCACCTGCTCATGGAGGAACATCAAGGAAGGAGGCATCTCAGCTTCCCTATGGAGGGAGTTCCATAGTCTGGGAGCAGCCACCACAAATGAGCCTGAAAAGGTAGTAGGATAAAGTGAAGGGCCTCTCCAGAAGATTTTAGAGCTCTAACAGGTTCATATGGGGAGATATAGTCCTTCTAATGTCCTAGACCTGGACAGTACTGGGTTTCATACAGTATTATTTTGAACTGTGCTTGGAATTAAATTAGCAGCTAGGGAAATCTTTGCAACAATGGAGATTGGGGCTGCTGCCACACTGCAGTTTTAATGCAGTTTGACACCATTTTAACTATTATAACTACATCCTATGGAATCCTGGGAACTGTAATTTGTTGTGGCAACAGAGCTTTCTGCCAGAGAAGGCTAAATAAATCACAAAACTGCAAATCCCAGAATTCCATGACATTGAGCCATGGCAGTTAAAACAGTGTCAAACTGCATTAATTCTGCTGTGTAGATGCAGCCTTTGATTGGTGGATCAACACATAATTAAATCCAATTGAAGCAACAGGTCTACTGTACCTGTGACTAACAATGGGATACTGGGCTTTATTTTCCAGTCCTTATTACTGTTCACACTTTTGAGGCAAAATAGCAATTCCTTCTGTCCAAAGAAAGAAAGCACACCTTTAACACTTAGGAAAACCAATGACAAGCTGCCCTCCATTGATCAATCAAGGAAAGTTGTAGCTCTAATGTTATAATTGTTTGACAGACATCCAAATTGTATCTATGCAATTATGCCTATCAACCTGAGATTGAATTTATTTCTCCCGCAAGAAGCCCTATCTGTCTACTACATATAAAAGCTGATAATGTCTGGACAGGACCCCCATTCATCTCGGCAGACAAACGGCCTTATGGAGTCAACTTTTCCCAACCAACCATGCTGCGTAATGAGAAAAGAGAAAATTATGACCACCTAGTTCAGTATCTCCCAAGCAAAACAAGGAAAATGCCTACGGCTTATAGCAGATGCACAAGAGTATCATGGGTGATGAATGTATTTTGGGCACTGAACTGTCATCTCAGGTCTTATATGTTTTTATCTGCCTCAGTGCTGTACACCTGTGTGTTGTTGATAAAGCAGTTGCTTTGTGGTTCAGGCAAGTGTGAATCTCAGTCTGGCTGGCCTTGTTTTCAGCTTAGCCTAAACCTTCTTTTTCACACATACTGCTCAGCATGGTTTAACTCTTTCAGCATTCAAGAGACAAAAGGAAGAGGATTTGTATGCTATGGATTAAGAATACTGTGTCTTTCCCTCCCTCCCATCTTTGATTTTGTTTAAAATCACATTTATTTCCATTGATTGCAACCCCTGTCCAATGTAAGAAGAAATTTGCATATTTTTAGCAAATTTCTAATATCAAAATCAAACTGAACAGATTCTAAACTACCCCTGCTGGCCAAATTTGACAGGTAAAGCTATTCCCAGTATGTAGGGCTATCCTCAGTATTTAGAAGCTCATCTTGTGGGTCCTTCTCATACAGCTGTTAAATATGAGGAGCCTCTTGGTGGGGGGAAAAAGAGAGGACAATCATAATTCAGGACCACAATCATGACTAAATACACAGTATGAGATCTGATATCATGCTTGTGTAGTATAAATCTTTCTCATTGTATGGTAGGTATGGTAAACCACAATTCTGCTATACCACTTCTGACACTGTACTGCTCAAACGGGTCATTCCCACTTACATTTACACTAGTTTGTGAATCATGTTGACACTGGGTGGCTGATTTGATCAAGGCCGATACTTACTTCCCACTATGTAAGCAAATTATGACCTTAGACCATGTAGTTCCCACTAGTAACTTTGTGTCAATATGATTCCTCCCTTCAGGCTGACCAGAACCCCCCCCTCCTAATCCCAGCACCTACATTTCCCCTTCTGTCCAGGAGAGATCCTCAAAGGTTTTCCTTTCAGGGTGACCAGAGGTCCTCCCTTTCCCCCTCCTCTTGAGGAGGCATGCATCCTCCTTTCTCCACTTGGAGTGTGCATTTCCTTATTTTTGGCACTGGCCTTTCCTTCTGTCTTACTTGTGCAGGAGACCATCTGGGTGCCAAAGGGTCTCCCTCTTCCTCCTTCCAGCCCAAGCCCAGCCCAGCCATCCTGCCTACATGCCTTGAAGTGGGCTGGAGTCTCTTTATTTAAACAGAGATTGGATGGCCATCTGTCTGTCATGAATGCTGTGATTGTGTCTTCCTGCATGGCAGGGGATTGGATTGGATGGCCTTGTGGTCTATTCCAGATCTATGATTCCATGATTTAATGGGCCCTTCATTTTAGCCCCAGCAGTTCCAGACTGGGAACAGTCTGGGAGAGAAAATTTTTCATGTTGACAACCTCCTTATATAGTCGGCCCTCTGTATGAATTTTTTTTTTAATGAGTCAATCATCCATGGCTTGAAAATATGGAAAAAACAATAGAAATTCCAAAAGCAAACCTTGATTTTGTCATTGTATATAAGGAAAACCATTTCACTATGCCATTATATTTAATAAATAATAAATAAAACTTGTATTTATATCCCGCTTTTTGTAAAAACAATCAAAGTGGCATACAACAATTTAAAATAATACAAAATATATACAATATCCCCCTCCTCTTAAAAGAAAATTAAACAGTACTAAGATTAAAATTACAAACATTAAAAACAAAACAATAATACTACAATATTACAGTAACAGTGGGCAGAATCATCACAACTCACAAATATGAGGGTCTTTATGTGGCCGGGACGTAAAGGGACTTTACGTGATGGGACTTGAGTATCCACTGATTTTGGTATCCATGAGGCATCCTAGAATAAAACCCTAGTGGACACCAAGGGTCCACTTTATGGTTATTGAAGCTTTTAGAATAGCAGATGGGGCATGACTATACATTTTGATCACCTCTTTCTCTTCTCTTCTCTTCTCTCTTCTTCTTCTTCTTCTTCTTCTTCTTCTTCTTCCTCTTCTTCTTCTTGTTTCTGCACTTTATGAACCTCACAAGTCCACCTTCCATTGGCTTTGCTGGAGGGCTGGCACCTAGCCCAGAGTATCCATTAGCTGACCATGGAGATCTGGAATGTCCGTTATGGAATAATCTTAGTACAATTAGTTCCTTAGGGGCCCAGTTTGGACATTTGCTATGTGATGATGCTGGATCCTATTAACTAGAAGACTGTGATCCATCCTCTGCTGAAGAGCATAGCTTCTCAGACTATCTGATGTTGAGATCAGCTATTAGTATGGCAGGAACCAGCACAGTATTTGCTACAATTCTTTCTTTTCTGGACTTTCAGACAAAGGCTCAAGGACCAAGACTGGACTGTTGTAGACACTCCTCTATCATTTACTACCAATAAAGTTTATCCTATAGCAGTGATGTGCTTGAGTTTTTTGGTACTGAACAAGGTCTCTGGAATTGCTTTTAGTCTCACCTCAGTACAAAAAGTGGGACAAGGCCAAGGTAAAAAAGACCAAGGGAGCATCAACACTTGACAGACACCAAATAGAAGATATGCCCTACTCTGTGCAGATCTCAAATAGACCAACTGAATGTACCCTAAGGGCATCATTATCCACAGTTCCTTCTTTTGCAACTGTATCCTCTTTAAAATCCTTCTGTATCACACATGGAAGTCAGTGGGAACTTTTGATCAAACTGATGAGAGTCCCCAAGTCCACAGGGTTGCAGAACTAATGGCCAGTATGTCTACTTGGTTGTCTGCACTAAAATGACAAGATTAGACAAACAGCTGTTTCCTGGAACCTTTTCCAGTTGTCATTTCCCTTCCATTTAATTGAAGAAATCAATGTTTGCTGCTCATCTAAAACTTTCCATTGCCTTTCACTTTTAAGCCCTCTATATTTCTGTTCTTGTGAAGTAATGAATTAATAGAATAAATGTCTAAACACTTTCATATAGACTGTGAAGCAAAACAAGTTGAGAACATAAAACCTGTGTTGCCTATTGCATCATGATGTGATTGACTATTGCATGTTATTAATGATTATTTGTATAGTGGTATCAGAATGCATAATGCCCTACAGAGCATTGTTTAATAGGAAAGATCCACAACCCTGGGGAACTTATAATTTATGACTGGACACAGGAGATGAGGCAGGAAGAGGAAGATTATAGTAAAATTTTTATGTTGCATAGTGTCTATTGCAGTAGACCCACTGACTCAGTTGTTGAATGGGGAGTCAACATAGAGGTAAATTCAAATGATTCAATGGTTCTACTGAAGTCGGGTCTAGCAATAGGTTTTAGGGATAACCAGGGGAAAATACAGTTTTGGTTTAGTGCACTATCCAGGTGTTCCATTGAAACAGGACAGTGACTAAAATGTGGTCCCTGGGACCATGTGCAACCCTAGAGCTACATTTTTTTTATTTTGTTTGTTTTTTGGCTCTTGTGACCCCATCCTATATTCTTTCATGTGATTCCTTCTCAGATAAAAGCAAAGTGAACTGCTTCTCTTGGAAACCTCTGCTTTCACTCTATCTGTTGGCCACTGTGATGGTGATAATTGATCAACAGGGCAATGTTGACCAGCAAGCCATTCCTACCTATCTATAATTGCACAAAAATGAATCCTATTGAGTTCAGTGAAACAACTTAAAAATACAGAGAACCTAACTTATCCCAAAACTCATTTCAATGTTTTCCTTAATGGGGAGGGGAGGGAAGAAAAATTAGGTGAAGCACATGCTGCATCTGCGTTGCAGACATAATGTAGTTTGGCACCACTTTAATTGGGATTTAATTCTGGAATTTGTAGTTTTGTG
>CM034703.1:8539736-8550093 GCA_020142125.1 Phrynosoma platyrhinos | reverse complement strand
CAGAAACCGCAGCCAGTTCTTCTCTGCAGGCTAAATATAGAGTGATAAAAGATTCAGAGGGTCAGCTTCTACCACTACTGGTGACTCTATGTCCCTTCAACCCAAGGTCCTTCTTCCAGCTCTACCAGGGCAAAGAGTCACCACTACCGCACTCGCGGCAAGTCCCAGGTTGGTGGGAGATTAGGGCTAAAGGGCAAAAGGAAAGCCCCTCTAAGTCTGGGACCCTTCCGTCAGCCCCCGCCAGAGCCCTCCAGAGCAGTCCTAGGCAGATGGCAAATTTGGGTTAAAGAAGAGCCTCTCTAAGCCCAGGTCCCTTCCTTCAGCCCCCACCAGTCAAGAAAGCGGCCAGGTCTTCCTGTAGGGCTATTTGACTCCTGCTCTGCAGCGGGGCCATGCCCCCAATGCCGCCAGTGCTCCCAGGTGGCAAGAGAGAGAGGGAGCCGGGTGTTCCGAGAGCTAACACCCCTCTCCAAGCGCGGAGCCTCCCGCCGCCACTGTTGCCGTGTCCTCTGCGGCCAGATCTTCCTGCAGGGCTATTTAAGTCCTGCTCTGCCACGGGGCCATGCCACCAATGCTGCCGGTGTTCCCAGGTGGCAAGAGAGAGAGGGAGCCGGGTGTTCCGAGGGCTAACGCCTCTCTCCAAGCGTGGAGCCTCCCGCCGCCACTGTTGCTGTGTCCTCCATGGCCAGGTCTTCCTGCAGGGCTATTTAAGTTCTGCTCTGCCACGGGGCCACGCCCCCAATGCCACCGGTGCTCCCAGGTGGCAAGAGAGAGAGGGAGCCTGGTTTTCCGAGGGCTAACGCCCCTCTCCAAGCGCGGAGCCTCCCGCCGCCACTGTTGCTGTGTCCTCCGTGGCCAGGTCTTCCTGCAGGGCTATTTAAGTCCTGCTCTGCCACAGGGCCATGCCTCCAACGCCGCCGGTGCTCCCAGGTGGCAAGAGAGAGAGGGAGCCGGGTGTTCTGAGGGCTAACGCCCCTCTCCGAGTGTGGAGTCTCCCGACGCTGCTGTTGCCGTGTCCTCCACGGCCAGGTCTTTCTGCAGGGCTATTTAAGTCCTGCTCTGCCACGGGGCCATGCCCCCAATGCCGCCGGTGCTCCCAGGTGGCAAGAGAGAGAGGGAGCTGGGTGTTCCGAGGGCTAACACCCCTCTCCGAGCGTGGAGCCTCCCTATCCATTTTAGAGATCCTAGCAAACAAAATCAGAGAAGATATAGAGATTGAAGGGGTGGCAATAAAAGGTTAAGAGTACAAATTGAAACTTTAGGCAGATGATATGGCCATTTATCTAGCAAATCTGGTAGAAAGTATTAATCCTCTACTGAAGTAATTAATGACTTTTGGACAACTTGAAGGCTTCAAAATTAATAAGGAACAACAAAAATGCCATTGAATATGTCAAGAAAGAAAAAGAATTCCCTAACTGCATTCTTTGTAAGATCTCCAACATGAAATTCCAGCTGACATTGTTGAATGCCTTCTCTGCATCTAAAAATTGAGAAAGATATCTGGTTTTAGAAATGAGAAAAAGTATGGTATTTAGGAATATTTGTTACAACAAAGAACAAGGATTTATTAAAAAAGACAAGGCAGGAGATCAAAATGTATTTAAACTGATGGGAAAACCTGTAAATATTTATTAGGAAGAATATCAGTGATCAAAATTAATGTCTTACTGAAGATGCTATTTCTTTTTCAAAATATACCAATATTGTTAAATGATATCCTGTTTAAAGAATGGTAAAAAGATATTTCAAATTTTATGTGGCCTGACCAAAAAGAAAAAAGAAAAAAAAAGATTAAAATGAAACTTTTACAAGATGATACAGATAGAGGCGGACTTGGTTTACCACATCTAAAGAACTCTTATTATCCATCTTGTTTAGTTTGGTTAAGAGAATGGCTGAATCTAAATAATGAAAGATTATTAAGGATCGAAGTACAACGAAATCAGTATGGTTGGCTTGGCTATTTATTTCATGATAAAGTAAAGGTAAATCAAGATTTTAATGAATTATATTGTAAGGAAGGCTCTATTTAGAGTCTGGAATAAATACAGATGCATATTATTAGAAAAAAACCTTTATGTGTCTCTGTTAATGAAGCTTTTCTTCAAAGAGAACAATTAGGAAAAGGCGGATGGTTGAGATATAAAGACAAATTGATAAAAGAAAACTACAGACAACTTTAAAATGAAGAAAAATGAAGATTAACACAAGAAGGTTACAACATACAATGGTTCTCATGTAGACAAATAAAAGAAAGGTTTAAGATGGCATCACAGAAATGATAAATTATGTGGCATCACAGAAAAACAAACAGAATTAGAAAAAATACTGATAATGACAGAGGATAATAAACTATTATCTAAGATTTATAAACTCCTGTTTAACCTAGAAATGGAAACAAAATCAATAAAAGATTGCATGACAAAATGGGGCCAAGAGATAGGCAAAAATATTCATTCAATTGGAAGAGTTGGAAACAACTTGAAGAAAAAGATTTAAACATACCGCATGTATGGATCCGAAAGAATTTTTTTATAAAATGCAATTTAAAGGGTATCTGACCCCAGATAGACTGTGTAAAATTTATAAAAATACCAAAGATTGATGTCGGAAGTGACCTATAGAAAAAGAAACATTTTATCATAGCAAGCCAGATGTTACTGTGTGCAAACACATAAAGCAATCACAGAAATATTACAAATTAAGGGTCTCTACAGACCGGCCCAAAGTGCAGGCCTAGAAGCAGAGATGGGGAGGGGCAGCCGCACGCTGGCCACCCCAAACCCACAGTGGCAGCATCCTGATGGCGTGCCCCATTATGTATGGCAAGCGGTATCAGGACATCCTTCCAGCACAGTATTTTGATGTGCTGCACCAGAAGGGGAACTAAAAAGCCATGTGCCGGCTCTTAGAGCAGCTGTTTGTCACCCCTGAAAGTAGTGGCATTTTGCTGCTCTTTTTGGGGAGGCAGAAGGAGGATTGTGGCCATGGCATGCGGCAGCAGTGGCCCCAATCCTCTGCTTCCTGGGGTGGCCTAGAGCCGCCCATCTGCAGCCCCCCTAAAATGGACAATAATCCTAAGATCTTTTTATTGGGTATACTAAATGAGAGTGTGTGTGGGGGGGAAACCATGGAAAAGTTTTATTCTATATGATAACAGCAGCCAGAGTCACTTACACTCTTTTGAAAACAATGGAAGGAGGAAAAAAATACCTGAGATATCAGAATGTTATTTGAAGGTATAAGAATATATGGGAAATGTTAAGCTAACACAACTACTAAGAAATAATTCAACTGAAAAAATTGAGAAAGGCTGATCAAAAATAATCATTTATTTGAATTCAATTTAAAATATTAAAGAGATAATACATATATATAGATGTATATAATCGATTAAAAGAGAAGTATAAATGATATGTACATTAACAAGACATTTAAAATGTCAAATAATAACTTAAATGGTAATAGAAGCACAAGCAAGTAGAGAGTAAAGAGATGGAATATCTATATCTATATCTGGTTTAGACAGAAACTTAAAAGTCAAACACTTTCAGAAATAAGAAATAACAGAGAGGTGAGGTAGTTAGGAATGAATGTTTTTATGTTTGCTTGATTATTTTTTTAAATTATTTTTAATTGTTGTAGTGAATGCAAGATAATTGTATGTTTATTAGAAAAAATGTTAGTATGCACTTATAATATATGTTAATAAACAGATTTAAAAACAAAAACAAAAGACTAATGGAGTTATCACTACCTTTTGCTTAAGACTATATCTGAGTGGAAATGGGAAGGTCTACCCATTTGCAGGGATTTTGTGGAAAATTAAAATAGCTTTAGTAAAAGTGATTAATTCATTTATTTGATTTGTATTCCATTGTCTTTTTCAGGAGCAGAAAACAGCTAAGAGTCTGTATAAATTATCTTTATTTTAACTCATACTGTGAGCCACCTTAGGTCTCATATTGGGAGCTAAATGGTATATAAATGAAATGCAGAAATGAAGACACAAGTAAAATTACAATTACAAAATCATAGCAAATAAGATAAAATAAAAAGCAATACAGAAAACAAGATCACAACAAATAAAACATTTTTGTGCCTCCAGGCCTTCACAGACAGTTGAGGTTGCAATATTAATGCTGTGTGGTGCTTGTTTTTGAAGTTCTAAGGGTATGTATATAGCTTTATTTTTATTTTTTCAATGTGTTTTAGCTTTTAAATGCTTTTATCTTTTGATCACATTTTATACTTTTAATGAGTGGTGTTGGTGGCCTATGACTTCTAGGTGGACACACTTTGCTTAGTTCAAGGTGAAAACAACAGATTTGTAAAGTAAGTAGTGCCTTTTCTCCAAGGGATAAATAGCAGACTTGCAAAGTAAGTAATAACAATAGAAAGCAAAGCTTTTTTTTTTTAAAGACATAGTTTTGGCCCCCTTTTGGATTTGATATGGACAATTTGGGGGCAGCTGAACAAAAAACACAAGAAACATTCAAATCATATTTGTGGATGCACACATCTGGGAACAAGAAATAGTGAACAGCTCTGAGCAAAGATAAGTCTATTTGGAACAGTTATGTATAAAAGCTACTTCGCCTTTGATGCTGGGAACATTTTTATTTGATTTTACATTTTGCCCATTTGAACATGGTTAGCATCTCATTGTGCTGTTATGTTCACAGCAGCTTCTGCAGCGAAGATTCCCATAACAAGCTTTTAAAACAACAACAGTAACACACCTCTCAGCAATCTGAGAGAATTCCCCCTTTGCATAGCGGCTGCAAGATATGCTGTCTCCTGTTGTGTGGTGATGCTTGCTGCAGAAACTAATGGGACATACATGCTGATACCAGAGTTTCAAACCGAGATCAACATACCATGTGGGGCCTAATGTGAGGGCTGCCCACGCAGAGAGCAGCTTCTAGCCATGATAGATGCAACATTGCTCAGCTAGTGGGAGGCTCCATTCTAAAAGTGGATCTATTTTACTGTTGATATCTACTTCCTTGGGGAGAAGGCTAAGATTTGAAAGGCAACATAGCATCTACTGAAAATTGATCATATGGTGAGTATCTGGGGACTCCTGAGGCTTCCAGCTAGTCCTTGACTTGTGCTTTGAATTCAGTTTCACCATATTATCTTAAAACAGAATGGACAAATGTGTAAAGGGCAGAAGCTAATTTCCCCCAAACAATCCCCACCATTCAATGAGTTCAAATACCTCAATTTTCCTCTACATTCCTTCTCAAAATAGGATGGGATCTCTCTTGTCACCATTTTGAGAGGGTCTGCAGAGGAAACTTCTCTCAAAGTGCCTTTTTATATATTCAAAGAATATGGAAAGAACTTGAGATTTGAAAGTTCAAACATGAGAGTGAGCAAAGCTGACAGACTCTAAGAGAAACCTATCATTCTCCTATAGTCAGGCCTGGAATATTGTGTTCAGTTCAGGATACCACAATTCAGAAAGGATGTTGAGAAGCTGGAGTGTGTCCAAAGGAGGGTGACCAAAGTGGTGAAGAGTCTGGAAACCATGTTTATGAGGAGAGATGTAAGAATCTGGATATGTTTAGCCTGGAGAAGTGAAGGTTAAGAGGTGATATGATAGCCCTATTTAAATATTTGAAAGAATGTCATACTGAAATGCAAATTTGTTTTCTGCAGCCCCAAAGAAGTGGACCTGAAACAATTCAAGCTACAGGAAAAGCGATTCCACCTTAACATTAGGAAGACCTTCCTGACAGTAAAAGCTGTTCAATAGTGGAAGACACTGTCTTGGAGTGTGGTGGAGTCTCCTCCTTTGGAAGTTTTTAAACAGAGGCTGGATGGCTACCTGTAAGGGGTGCTTTGATTCTGTGTTCCTGCGTGGCAGGGAGTTGGACTGGATGGCCCTTGTGGTCTCTTCCAACTCTATGATTCTGTGATTCTAAGTACAGATTGAGTCTCCCTTATCCAAAATGCTTGAGATCATAAGTATTTTGGTTTTTGCATTTTTATTTTTTTTAATTTAATTTTATTTTTTGAATATTTGTACTTGCCTATACATACATGATGCAATATCTTGGAGATGGGATCCAAGTCTAAACATGAAATTTAGTGTTCATATACACCTTATACACATAGCCTGAAGGTAATTTTATGCATTATTTTAATTAATTTTGTGACTGAAACAAAGTTTGTGTACATTGAACCATCAGAAAATAAAGGTAACATGATGTCATCCACCCATGAAAAACATCTTGGTTTTTGGAGTATGTCGGATTTCACAATTCTGGATAAGGAAGATTCAACCTGTACTGGGACAAGTTTGTACTGGATGTAAAAGACACCATGCAATCAGAGAGTTGGAAGTGGCACCTAAGATCATTTGAAGAAAAGGTCTAGTCATCTAATCCAAGCCATTTTGCTCCCTTGCTCTTGCTTACCATCACTAACACCCTTCTTTCAGAGCTTCAAACATGCTAGTCTTTCTTTAAAGGTGCTGGCAATAAATCCAAATTACGGAAGACTTGTGAACTGAGATGGTATCTCACATAATTTTGGCAGGAAAAAGAAGTAGTAGTGGCTTGTGGTTTCTATCTTAGTGGGTGAGTAATATGCTCTGAAATGTAAATGAGCCCTCTGAGGTACTGAACTTTATCCCCCATAATTTTTTGGCACCTCTTTTAAATATATCTCTTTTAAAGCTTAAACACAGACATGAGGTAGATGGAATATGCAGTAATTAAATACATTACCTCATTTCATGTCTAATTTTGTAGAAATCCTTCCTCTTCCAAATACATTTGCTCTTAATATTGCCATTTCCTCATTAACTATTCTTAGTCTTCAACCACACTCTCATTCCTTCTTTTTTGCACGAAGTATCTCATTTTCACTCCAGTTACAGAATTTTAGTACCACGTTAAATGCATCTTACATGCCTCTTTGGATCCCATTTTTGGCGAAAGGCAAGATACAATTGCAATAAATAAATAATAAATAAAATAAATTCTGGGATTTGAAGTTTCACAAGGCATTTGGAATTCTATGTCAGAGTGCTCTAGTGTGACACCAAACTGCAAAACACAGAAGCAGGATACTTCTCCTTGGTTGAGGACCATAATAGATGTTCAGTGGATAACACTGGATGATTAATAGACTTTCAAATCTTTACTTTCCCCAAAGGCAGAGCAGATAGCTGAAGTTTTATCTCTTTGATGGACAGCAGGAGAAAAAAGAGGAATGTTGTATCAATGAAGCAAGTAAATGTGTAATAAAGACAATGAAGATGGTGCTGTATATAAATTACACTGAGATATGGACCAATAATTTACATGGGCTGTTAATACAATAAGCACAAGTGCAGTGCAGGCTGTCTGTGTTGTTCCCCTCCCGTTTTTGGAGACTTTTTTGGAGAAATTGATGCAAAACATAAAATCATAAAATCATAGAGTTGGAAGAGACCACAGGGCCATCAAATCCAACTCCGTGTCAAGCAGGAACACCAATCAAAAGACCACTAACAGATGGCCAGCCAGCCAGCCTTCAAAGACCTCCAAAGAAGGAGACCCCATCACACTTCAAGGAACCATCAGATCTGATCATCAGGGAGTTCCTCCTTTAAGTGGAATCTTTTTCCCCATAGTTTGAATCAATTGTTCCATGTCCTAGTCTCTGGAGCCATGGAAAACAAGGCTCTTCCCAGCATCTGAGGAAGTAGACTGAAAGCTCATGCTGCTAACTTCTTTCTTTCAGTTAGTCTCAAAGGTGCTACAAAATCTCGCTACATACCTCTTCAATATGACATCCCTTCAAATATTTAAACATGACTATCATGTTCCCTCTTAACTTTCTTTTCATCAGACTAAACATTCCTAGCTCCCTAAGCCACTTCTCATAGGGCTTGATGGTTTCCAGATCTTTCACAATTTTGGTTGCCTTGTCTTAGGCATGCTCCAGCTTGTCAACCTCCTTCTTGGACTGAGATGTCCAAAACTGCACACATTATTCCAGGGGAGGGGTGACCAAACATAGTGGTTGGCATTGTGCTAGCAACCTATGCAAGCATACGTCCACCTTACATCTGTGTCTTTTTTCTGTTTGTGTTTGTTGAGTTTAGTATTCCACCCTATGCAACAGCCAAACCTCTCCTTTCCAGGACACACAGTTTTGATGGAATAACCCTCCTGAATGGCCATTTCTTTACTGGTTGAAAGTGTGGAAGGCTTGAGACATGTCTGGCTATTGTTGATAGCCAGATGACCACTGATGACTTTATTCACTGAAACCCCAGCAGATCTTGGTTGAAGATGTTATCAGACTGTTTCTATGATTACACACACACACACACACACACACACACACACACACACACACACACACAACTTACTTCACCAGCCACAGGATGGCCATGGAAGAGTGCTAACAAAGGAAAAGGGTGAGTCCTGTGGGTAAATAACATGAAGCCATAGTGCTGTGATGGTGGTGGTGATGAAGATGATGATGATGATTTCCCAGTCTGAAATTCAAAGTGGCATTGCTGTTATTGAATTGTCTCATCATGGGGTCTTCAAGGGGAAAGTCATCAGGAATGGTGTACCATTGTCTTCTTCTGCACAGTACTAGCTCCTTTAGTTAGTAGTATCAACCTCAAGCTTCTTCAGTACTTCATGATTCTGCATCTACTGATCAAGCCAGACAGGTTAATGTGGAACGTAGGACTCTGCAAGTCCTTCACAATCTGAAAAGGCGAGCCTCTAACTTTTTAGAAGATTCCTCAGAAGTTTCCCAATCTTTGCAAGTTCTCAGATGTGTGAAGGCATGTTGATCTGTAGCCTATCCTGAATGAAGCAAAATTGTGAAAGTATGGATTCTAAAATCCCATACCTAAGAGAATCATAGAATCATAGGGTTTGAATAGACCACAAGGACCATCCAGTCCAACCCCCTGGCATGCAAGAACTCCCAATCAAAGCATCCTCGACAAATGGCCATCCAGCTTCTGCTTAAAGACCTCCAAGGAAGGAGACTCCACCACACTCCAAGGGAGTGTGTTCCACTGTTGAACCACCCTTACTATCAGGACGTTCCTCCTAATGTTGAGATGGAACCTCTTTTCCTGGAGCTTGCACCCATTGCTCGAGGTCCTAATCTCTGGAGCAGCAGAAAACAAGCTTGTTCCCTCCTCAATATGACATCCCTTCAAATATTTAAACACAGCTATCATATCACCTCTTAACCTTCTCTTCTCCAGGCTAAACATCCCCAGCTCCCTAAGTCATTCCTCATAGGACTTGGTTTCTAGACCCTTCACCATTTTAGTTGCCCTCCTTTGGACACACTCCAGTTTCTCCACATCCTTTTTGAATTGTGGTTCCCAGAACTGGACACAGTATTCTAGGTAAGGCCTGACCAAAGCAGAATAGAGTGGCACTATTACTTCTCTTGATCTAGACACTATACTTCTACTGATGCAGCCTAAAATTGCATTGGCCTTTTTAGCTGCTGCATCGCACTGTTGGCTCCTGTTCAGCTTGTGTCTACCTGGACTCCTAGATCCCTTTCACACATAGTCTCATTAAGGCAGGTATCCCCCATCGTATATCTGTGCTTTTAGTTTTTCCACCCTAAGTTCAGTACCTTACATTTCTCTGTGCTGAATTTCATTTTGTTAGCTTTCACCCAGCTTTTTCGTCTGTTCAAGTCATTTTGAATTTTGATCCTGCCTTTTGGGGTATTAGCTACTCCTCCTAATTCTGTGTCGTTTGCAAATTTGATAACTATGCCCCCAATACTGTTATCCAAGTCATTGATAAATATGTTGAATAGCACTGGGCCCAGGACAGAGCCCTGTGGCACCCCACTGGTCACTTCTTTCCAAGTTGAAAAGGAGCCAGTTGATCACCCTTTGGGTTTGGCCAGTCAACCAATTACAAATCCATATAACTGTTACTTTGTCTAGCCCACATTTTACCAGTTTGTTTGCAAGAATGTCATGGGGAACCTTGTCAAAGGCCTTATTGAAATCAATATACTATATCCACAGTATTCCCTTCGTCTACCAAGCTGGTAATTTTATCAAAAAAAGAGAGATCAGATTTCTCTGGCATGACTTGTTTCTCTGAAACCCATGTTGACTTTTTGTGATTATGGAATTACCTTCCAGGTGTTCACAGACTCTCTGTTTAATGATCTGCTCCAGAATCTTTCCTGGTATTGATGTCAGACTAACTGGATGATAATTGTTGGGATCCTCTTCTTTTCCCTTTTTGAAGATGGGGACAATGTTTGCCCTCCTTCTGGGACTTCTGTTCTCCAGGAGATCTCAAAGATTATTGCCAATGGTTCCGATATTACATTTGCCAGTTCT
>CM034703.1:8474129-8501110 GCA_020142125.1 Phrynosoma platyrhinos | reverse complement strand
TCTTCTCTAGTTTTTAACCTGTATCCCTGGTCAGATTTCAATAATATTATTTCATAAGTGACCCATTTATTTTGTCTCGTTAATTCTTTAGTGTGATGTGCTTCTTGAGGAGAGGTCCATTGGGGCAATTCAGTCTCTTTTTCCTCATCCAGTCCATTACTGCTCTAAGACAGACATTGAGAAGAGAGACGCCATCTGGAGCCGAAGCCGATCACTGAGACATAGAGAAATATATCTGGGTGTCATCAGCGTACTGATAACACCCCACCCCATGTTCCAGAATGATCTCTCCCAACAGCTTCATATAGATATTAAATGACATTGGGGACAGAATGGCATCTTGAAGGGCACCGCACCTAAGCTCCTTCCTGGCAGAGCTACTGTCCCCGAACAAAGCAGTGCCTCCAATTCCTAACCCTCTCAGGTGATCCAAGAGGATGTCGTGATTGATTGTATCAAAAGCCACTGAGAAGTCTAGGACCACCAACAGGGTCACACTACCTCTGTTGATGCTCAGACGGAGGTCATCAGCTAAGGCAACCATGGCAGTCTCAACTCCAAATCTGTTCTAAAGCCAGTTTACAGTTTAGGCACCTAAAGAAAAGGGACAGGCCACATTATGAAGGAAATGTGAACACAGCAGATATGAATTCCAGATGTGAATGATTTTCCATGTCTTGCTCTTTTCTGTACTAGAAATCTAGAGACTGAAGGAAACTTTCATTGGGGGGCAGAATGCTTATATGTAGGGAAAATTCTCATTTAGCCTCCATAACTACATCTATGTCTACATCAGGAAGAGCTCTACAGGTTCTATTGTACCAGCCATTTCCAAGGAACAACAGAGGGTTTAAATACAGAAGTACTACACCTTCCCTGACTGATGTATGATGTTAGTATGGTCCTGCTTCTGATTTTGCTTATAGACTTCAGTCTAACATCCCCTTAGCACAGCATAAATACTACATGCAACTTTCCCCCCCAAAAAAACACCACCATGGCAGTACTACACAAACCCCATGGAGAATAACAGCTTTTCGCAAGATATGTCAATGGCTAGGTGCCAATTCACAATGCACAATACATGATGTGACACAACTGCAGTTCAAAGTACAGGATGGAGAGCCACAATGCAGAATATAGGATGCACAACCACAATACACAACTTTCAAAGACAAGACACAGATTTAAAAATGCTGTTTGTGTATCTCTCCTTCTGCTGCTATCAACAAAATATGTTTCTTGTGCAGTGGTGACTTTTTGGCCCCATATATGTAGCATAAGTTGTTCATGCACATCTTCCTAATGAATTCCAGAAATAATAATGATTTCTTGTCCCAAATAAGACCAAAAGTTGCCTCATTCTGCTGAAAGAGTTCTATGTCAAGGGGGAGGGGCTTTAGTTTGGGCTTGTCATCTCCAGTCTTGAGGATTACCCAGAGGTTCAGAGAAAGGAGGTGGATTACTAGTAGCAGTTGTCCTTCCAGTGTGTGGATGATGCTTATGATTAAATACTAAAAGCATTAAATGGCAACCAAGTATTATACATAGTACTATTCAAGGAAGGCAAAGAAGATTGTTTGCTGCAACATTAAGTCTTTTATGTGATAAAACTATAACCACAGTATTCCTGATTTCTATGTATGATTATGAAGAAAGCTGACAGGGGAAAAACTAATTTGAAAAGTGGTGCAAAAGGAGAATTCTATGGATACCATGGACTGCTAAAAAGATAAATGAATGTATTTTAAAGCACACCAAGCCTGAATTCTTTCTAGAAGCCAAAGTTAGTAAACTGATATTCTCATACTTTTGGACTTATCATGAGATGAAATGACTCTTTGGAAAAAACAATAATGTTCAGTAAATTATAAATCAGAAGAAAAAGGAGAAAGAGAACATTACAAATGGATTGACCTAGTCAACAAAACCATGAGCCTGATCTTGCAAGACTTGAGCAAGGCTGTTCATAATTGAGTCTTGTCTCTCATTGATATAGTTATCATGTCAAGGTTAACTTGATGGCAAATACTAACAACAACAACACAATACTTACAGGGACCTTGATTTTATTGCAAGCCCTCTGCTGCTGCCTCATTGTGATGCTAATGCCCAGGCGACTCTTGACTCTTGAAAGTTATGCCAATAGAATGCAAATTTTGCCAAGTTCTACAAGTTGGTAAGGCTTCAATTATGACACTGATAAAAATATGATTGCCTACCATTTAAGCACCAAGGAAGTTAAACATGGAAAAACTGATCACCAGAGGTCTGGTCATCAGGTGACAAACTGGCTACAATTGCAGAGTGACATTGTTGCAATCTACATCAAAGAAAGAATTGCCGACACTATGAAATCATGGAACTTCAAGTATTCAAGGTAAGATCTATGGCATCCAGGTGATTCACCTATAGGTTTCCTTTTTTTCCACATTTGTTTTGAAAGAGTTCTCCTGTTGTGCATTTCTGTGAACAATGGTGTAGAATGCAAAGCTTTCTTGCACAATGTTCAATGGACAAAAAGAAAGGTAGAGAAAATGGCTGGCCAAACAATCTCTGTGACTGTGGAATGTACTCAAATTATGATTTCCTGTACTCTTATAATGACAGAATGCAACAAATTGGAGGCCCTTCCAAAAAATAACAACAAAAGCAAGGGAATGTGAATTTTTGTCTCATTATCATTCCACTAAACTTAGCCTGGCCCATATCTGACCCCAGGCAAACTCCTCTGAGGGCTAAGAAATATTTCTAAGCTAATTGGATTTCTGCCAAAAGAAAAGAAAAAGCAAGCAACTTATTTTTTGGTAGCTGTTTGTCCTACCAAGCAAATTATTCACATTTATGGAGTAAAATAAAAAGTGAAATAAAGATCAACTGCAAGCTTTGCATTTTCATCCAACCCTGTATTACATTTATTTATTTATTTATTTATTTTTGCAGTCTTTCTCCACTCCCCCACTCCTCCCCATTTTCTTGCTTTTCTGGGCAAAAGGATCTTAATTCAGTAGAAAAACAGCACTTCTTTTTTAGAAAGGCTATGCATTATGGTCGCTGACTATGCCAATGAAATGTAAGGAGTTATTAAAGCCAGAGAAGGGGGGAAATGGAGAAAATGACACCCATCCTGAACCTCTCTTGTAGAATCCTAGAACCTTAGTGTTGAAAGGGATCATTGTCCTGTCTTGAAAGCCAGCAAAATACTAAGTAAAGTCCATTGGAGATGAGACATAGCAGACTCGGTTGTGTTCAGAAATTTTGTTGTTGTTAACTGCCCTCGAGTTGATCTTGACTCATGGCAAACCTATGGATGAGACATCTCCAAGACCCTCTATCCTCCACAACTCTGCTTAATTCCTGCAACCCCTTAATACCCATAGTGACCTCCTTCATACAGTCCATCCATCTGGCATGTGACCTCCCTCTCTTCCTACTTCCCTCCACCTACCCCAGCATTATTGTCTTTTCCAATGAGTTCTTCCTTCTCATGATTTGTTCGAAGTACGATAGTCTCAGGGGGGTTTTAGACTGCCAGAAATAGTGCAAATTGAGTCCACTTTTAGGGTTAGGGTTAGGGTTAGGGAATCATGGGAACTGCAATTTATTGTGCCACCAGAGCTCTCTGACAGAGAAAGCTCAATGTCTCAGAAAAAAACAACAATTCCCATGATTCCCTAGCACTAACCCTAACCCTAAAAGTGGACTCCATTTGCACTATTTCTGGCAGTCTAAAACCCCCCTCAGTTTGGTCATCTTGGCTTCCAGGGAGGTTTCTGATTTGATCTGCTCTAAGACTCATTTGTTTGTCCTTTTGCTTGTTCATGGGATCCTCAGCACTCTTCTCTAGCACCACATCTCAAATGAATTGATTTTCTTCCTATCAACCTCCTTAACTATCCAGCTCTCACATTCATACATGGTAATAGGGAATATAATGGCTTGCAGGATTCTAACTTTTGTGCTCATTTGTATATCTTTGCTTTTTAGAATCTTTTCTAGTTATTTCCCCCCCCCCATTCTTAATCTTCTGATTTCCTGAGTGCAGTCCCCATTTCTATCAATGTTTGATCCCAGTTATGGGAATTCATTTACTATTTCTATTTCTTCATTGTCTAGGTTCAGAAGCTTACCAACCAGTTCTCACAGGTCAGACAGTCCAAATCAATAGGGTACAGAAAGAAAACAAAGGTATCAGTCCAAGAGAGCATCCAGTAGGGTGGTCAATTTACAATGCAAGCTCCAAGGTTCTTTGGAAACATGAGCCAGAAATCAAAAGATGAGAATGTTGCTTCCTTCAGAATGATTAGTTGTCAGCAATGACCTCCCAATACAGTTGCTGGATTTGCCTGTCATGTCTATTGCTTGAGTAATGAACACTTCCTATATAAACACTCCCAGCATCTCAAACCCTCTTCTATTTTCTATGTTCCATTGTGGTAGGTATTACTGAGTCCATGTCTGTGAGCTTTGGCTGATGGGGCGTGTCACTGACTGTCTCAAGCATTGGCATGTCCCCCTGTCCTTCCATTTCCCTGTCTGTATCATAGTCTGAACCAGGCATGTCTCCCTATCCTGCTTAACAGATTCTGAACCTGCTTCCTGGGAACAAGCCATGACAGCCACAGGGGCCTTCTAATCCAACCCTTGTCCATTCATAAATACAGAACTAGACCTCTAAAGATCGAAAGTTCACTTCCCCTCTCACCTTAAGGCCATCTATTCCACAGTTAAACAGCTTTTACAATAAAAAAGTTGTTTCTACTTTTTAAATGTAATTTCTTTTCTTTTAATTTGAATCCATTAGTTCTTATTCTAGTTTCTGGTGCAACAGAAAACAGCCTTCCTCCATTTTCTACAGGACTTCTCTATAGATATTTAAAGATGACAATCATGTCACCATTCAGTCTTCTATTGGTGGTGCATTATTAATTACTATTATTGAGACAGAACTATAAATGGGCATGGTCTTTTGCATATTACAGAGGGAAAGAGCCCTACCCCACAGAGATGTCAGTCTAAAATTCTGCATAAAGGAGGCAAGGAGGAGAGGGAAATGTAGGCAAATAGGGAAAGAATAGCTACCTGTTTTATTTATCATGTAGTAAGTCACCTTATACCAAGCTAAGTCACTAGACCATTCAGTACTATTTGACTGGCAACATTTCTTGTAAGAATGTCTTCCAGATTTAGTTTAGAAATGCTGCATGTTGAACCAGGGGCCTTTTGCATGCAAAGCCAGAACTGTGCTATTGAGCTAACATGGTTCACCATTCTATTCCCCTAGTTGTAATGACAGACAAAAAAATCATTGGATTTCCATCTGATTGTCACATTACCTAATTCACATTGGCCATACACTAATATGGGTCCAAATGCAATTTGTAGTTAGAAATTCAAACATTTACAAGTTTTCAGTCAATCATTGGAATCCTTCCTAGATGACTTCTTCGATTCTAGCTATACAGAAGAGTCACCAAGAAACTCCTTTACTGATTTGCAAAGGTGCATAGCAGGACACCAGCAAGAGCAGCTGATGTGTATTGGGACTGATGTACATCAGTACACAATATACATCAGAGTGTGATGCATATGGGTGCACATTGCACATCAAAGTGTGTTGAGCACTGATGTACAGCAATGTAGATTGGGAACTGTGTTGGATTTGACATGTATCAATGCAGCAGCCTGTTAGTTTTTAAAGATGAGCAGAGCAATAAATCATTGCTGAAGCCATCCTGACTGCTGTGAGCAGGATCTCCCCCTCCTTTCATCTCACCACTTAGGAATGCAGCCTGCAGCTTCTATCTTGAATTCCAGAGTGGAGGCAGAAGATAGCTCTCAAGAGGCACATTTTTATTCTTATAGTTGCAGTAAACACATAATAACTATTTACAAAAGAAATTAATCCATCAGCAGGCAAGAACAAAGAAAAAGAGAATCAATCAGCTAACCAGAAGAAAAAGAAGAACACAGCTCCACCCCCCACCCCCCCAAGCTGAGGGCTCATTTCATTTGTGGACACTTGTAAACAGCCTCATAATAACTTGGGTAATGGTTCTCACAATCCCTGATGACCTAATATGTTTACATAGCTAGCCTGTCTGTTCCCAGGCCTACTTTGTCCTTGACTATCTTCTGTGTTGTTTATGTACTCCACCTGCAAGCAAAAATATTTCCCAGCTAGCAGACTTTCATATATCTGTACATTTCCACTCTGACTACAAATCCCAACACAGCTACCATCTATTGGATATGGACATTGCACAACTGCAGAATTCTAATTCCCACAGACCTAAGTCGACTTATGAAGATGGAAGGTCTCAACAGGAGACCTTCATTGTGTGCTCCTGCAAGGGGTTGGACTGGATGGCCTTTGTGGTTTCTTCTAGCTCTATGACTCTATGATTCTAATAGAATTTTAGCTCCCTTCTTCAAATTAAGAGAAGAAGAAAACATTGAAAATGCTTATGCACATATGAGAAATGCATATGGAAAAATGAATAAATTTCAGAACATGCATAAACATGCTCAGTCATGTGTGCCAAAATGTTAATGATTGGAAAAGACAGCCCTAAATATGCACTGTTTCACAGAATCTTTTAGAATTCCCTAGTTTGTTACAATGAAGAACTTTCTGATCAACCCAAAATGAGTTAAGAACTTCAAAATCCTATTCATTAAATTGCTGATCCCTATCTGACCACTAAGAATTGTATAGTGCACACTGATAATTTGCAAGTAATATTTTCCCCATTAGAAGTGTGTTTGTCTCATTTAGCTGTCCATAGACATAGATAGAATGGATTCAGTAACGCTTAATTTTGCATACAAATAGATTGGAATGTAAAGGTGGCTTTTAGGGGTGGATGGGTGGAGGTGTTCATTGCTGCCACCTCTACCACTCTTCCACTTGTGCAGAGAGGCACTGGACACTTCCCTGCATGAATTGCAAAACAGTTCATCCTGCCTCTAACAATAGGCTCTTGGTCAAGGGAAACAAGTTGGAGCAGTCAGTGAAGAGAAGAAACACAAGCACTAACAGCCATTCACATACCATCTCCATCTTTGTTGCTTACTCTCATTGATTGTATTTCAGACAATTTTGTATTGCAGTGAATCCTATCAAATTAGCCCAGGCAGAGAGTCTGATCAACATTGGTCTCTTTCTGAGGCTGTTTTGTAGCTTTTGGTGCCACTCTTTTGTTTTATGACTGTTGCCTCCAGGCTATTCATGTTCTGATCAGTCATCCATTTTTTATCTTTTGTTTGTCTTATGATTGTTTTCAGCTGTTTGTTTCCCCTACATCACCTTTATTGTTCATTAAGCCACAATTCATCCATTCATATATAATGGATAAATTGTTGCTTTTATTGTTTCCCCCAAGTACAGTAGACAGACTGAATCAATGCATTTATCTATATGCCGACTCACCATTCAACAATTGATTCAGCGGGTCTACCCTAGATGAGACTGACTGCATCTGCACTGCAGAAATAATGTAGTTTGACATGGCTTTAACTGTCATAGCACAGTGCTATGGAATGTTAGGGAATTCTGGCATGTGTAGTTTTGTGAGATATTTAGCCTTCTTTGTCAGGGAGCTCTGGGACCACAACAAGCTACAGTTCCTAGGATTCCTTAGCACTGAGCTACGGCAATTAAAGCAGTGTCAAACTGCATTATGTCTGCAGTGTAGATGCAGCCTAACTGGATTCCAGCCAAATTGAGAAAGAGAGACTATTGTGATATACAATCTAGGTTTGAGGAATCCTATTCAACATTTATGACATTATATGATTGAGTTACAACATTGTACCTTTTGTGGTTCATTTACAGTTTTTAATGACTGAATGTGATCTCTCAAAACCATGCAGCACCTCAAAGGAAGATTTTACCAGGTGCTGCCAATCAGAACAATGGGAATTGGCAATTGTAGCACTCTCCTGGTAGTAGGGTGCATTGAGAGAAGTTGTTTCAGGACCCTGAAGGGTCTGTCTGTCTTAATGCACCCCATTACTACTGCAATTGTTATTTCTAGCTCCCCATCCTGCAGAGTCTTGAAAAAACTTTGGTTGAGGTGTTGCTTGACCTAAGCAGGAGTGTCACTAATGAGATGCAGGAAGTGTGGACTGCACCAAGTGACACTCTAAGGGGGAGTGACACCACTGCTCACTAAACATCTGCCTTTGGGAAGAAATGGGCTGTGTCATTCACCTGTATCTGTTTAAAACACTAGAGCTCAGTGGAAGAGATGGTGTAAATGAGAAAGGAGAGGCCTTGAAGGGTTTTTTTTTTAAATAAATTTCTTAATTTTTATTTTTTTTTGTTATTTTAAAATTTCTTTAAAATAAACATCATATCTTACAAAAATCAATTTAACCACACATGAAACTATGTACATGTAAGTGCATTTAGGGTATGCGTATAATATTGCAATTTAAAGGTATAATTTTAATTTTGCTAGTTTATGTCACAACTATTGCCATTACATTCAGTGATATAAGGAAATTATTATTTATGAATAACATTAGTACAAAAAAAAATCACTAAGGATTCTGTATGGTGTGGTGTGTGGGAGGAGGTTAATGAGTGTGTTTGTGATACAAGTCCTACCACTGGACCTGAGAGGTAGGTTTTGGGCAGGCAACAGCAGAAAGAGCTATCAATAGCAATAGCAGGTAAGGGCCTCAGCAGACGGAGGCCCTGGAGCCGCCGCCAGACGGAGCGCTGCGGGGATGCAGCCTCCGCATCCCGGCGCTCCTGCGGCGGCTCTGGAAGGAGCGCTAAATCAGCGCTCCTTCCTCAAGACAGGGAAAGTGCGCCCTAAAAGCGGCGGGCGCACTTTCCCTGTCTTTTCCTCCGCAGCGCGTCCGGTCGCTGCGGAGGGAGGTTGCCTTGGAAGCGCCGGCCGTGCGGAGGGCCGGCAGCTTCCAGGGCGACCTCAGGAAGAGGAAGGGGCGCCGCTCGTGCGGCTGCCCCTCCTCTTCGGGGCCTCCAAGACGACTCTATTAGTCGTCTGCCGAGGCCCCAAATTTCTATACTAACTAAGGGTCGATGCAGACAGCCCAAAAGGGGTGGCACAGAGTCACTCCTGGTAGTGGCAAATTGGGGCCACAGCAACCACACCATGGCCCTGATCCTTCTTTATGCTGCCTCGAAAAGAGTGGCAAAATGCCATTCCTTTTGCGGGCAGAAAAGACTGTCCTTACAGCCACCACTGCAGTTTTTTTGTGCCCTTTTGGCAAAACATGTGTGCAAACTGTGCCAAGAGAGCATCCTGATGCCACACACCATGCAGACAGGCATGTGGCATCAAGACAGCACCAGAGTGGAGTTGGGGTGGCTACTGTGCAGCTGCCCTGCCCCAACTCCACTCCTAGGCTGGACCTTTGTGCTGGTATGCATTGGCCCTAACACTCCCTAAGCAATGTGAAGTCGAAGGCTTTCATGGCCGGCATCCATTTTTTTTGGTGGGTTTATCGGGCTATGGTTCCATGTTCTAGATTTTATTGCTGGCTTTTCACTAGGATCTGTGGCTGGCAACTTCATAAGAAGCCCTCTGAGCCCTATGATAACATTTTTTTTACATGGAACATTTTGAAAAGCAAGTCCTGGAAACAGCACCAAAAAAGCCCACAACACGATTCCAATATGTGGATGACACTTTCATCATTTGGAGCTATGGAGAAGATCTGACCATGTTTTTGAATAATCTGAATAACACCCTAACATCCAATTAACAATGCAAAAAGAACAGGAAGGAACACTGTGATCTTGGATGTCCTGGTCATTTGCAAACTGAACCAATGTTTGGGCCACATAGTATACAGAAAACCTACACACACAGACAGATACCTACACAAGAATTCCAATCATCACCTAGGACAAAAAAGCGCGATAAAAACATTGGTAGCAAAAAAAAAAATAAAAAATAAAAAAAAATAAAAAAAATCTGTGAACCCTACTTCATGGAAAATGAATTGAAGCACCTAGACTGAGCTCCACAGGCTAAGTGTTACTCCAGCTCAGACATCAGAAGGGCTGCCAGACCCAGAAAAACCCAGAGGAGTGAAGACAAACACTGCAGACTGGGGGCTGATTCAGACCGGCCAAAAGGGCTGGCCTGGGGTTGGAGTTGGGATGGGCCAACCACACACTGGCCATCACAACTGCGCCCCGACACCACCGTCATACCACGCACCTGATCACACGGTGCACAGCATCAGAGTGCCCCATTGACACAGAGTGCAGGCATGCTGCACTAAAGGGGCACAAAAGAGCTGCTGTGGTGGCTCTAAGGATGGCTTTTTGCCACCCCCCAAAAGAGTGGCATTTGCCAGCTCTTTTTGGAGCAGTAAAAAACTGTATTGAGGCCATGGCGTGTGGTTGCTGTGGCCCCAATCCAGTGCTCCTGGAGCAGCACAGAGTCACCCCTTAGGGGCCGTTTGCATCAGCCCTGGGTCATCCAGAAAAGTCAGCAGTAGCAGAACACTTTATAGACTTCCGGCGGTGACAGCAAGATGACTGGTCCTGTGTGAAGGGCTCTCTGCAGGACTGCCATTTTAGGATTGAAGGGATCCGAGAATCCCTTTTCATCTTCACCTCAGGAGAGGCGAAGAGTATAGGGGCTTGAAGGAGACCTTTGTCTGACCCTCGACAAGTACTTGGTAGTACTTGTAAGGGCTCCAAGTCGGAGGGGACAGGGTTGCAAAGCTGCCAACCCCGAAATGGCTGCCATTTTTGGCACTAAGCCCTGCCAGCCATTTTTTTAGTTTTCAATAATAGTACTTTGATTTCAAACTGAGATAATAAATACAGCAATACTTTCTTCTTTAACAAGCTCTTGAGATGAGGAAAGTGATTTGCTACATTTGATGACTATAACTGCAACTTGATTGCAATAGATTAGCATAGCCCGAGTCAAGTGGAACATCAAAGACCGGGCTGAGACTGAGTCAATTTGGAGATGGAACTAGATAAAAGAGGACTTGTGAGTAAATGAAAATTTGGCTAAATTTGATATAGATAACAATAGTAAGAAGACAAGGTATTTGTTTATATGGATCAAGATTAATAAGGCTGGTTGCGGGGAAAAGCAGACAAGTGAAGGTAGAGAAAAATGGCAGCAGCTTGATTTTACAAGACATAGGCAGAAGAAAGAGGACGAGATGATGGGGCAATGGAGCTTGGAGCAGAGAACAGATCAATTTCCGAGGGTGAGGGGCAGCAGAAAGAGGACGGGAGGATGGGGCAATGAGGACGGGGCAACGAGGCTTGGATTATAGGTTAGAATTCATTGCTGAAAGAAAGGAGCATCAGAAAGAGGATGGGGGATGGGGCAATGAAGTCTGGAATAGAGAATGGTGCAATGGAAAGATGATGGGGTAAGGGACAACAAGGATCAGATTACAGGTCGGGATTAGTCTGTGAGCAGAAAGTCATGACAGAAAGTGGAAGAGAGGACAGGACGACAAAACGAGATTTGGACTGGACATTGGGGACTAGAATTGCTCTGGAGAGAAAGGTCTGGTGAATAGAGGACAGGATCTTCAACGTGTGACTGGTAATAATCGGTAAGTATCAGAAGTGGAGGAAGTCCCCTTTTACTAAGGGACAAGAGTGGAATGGAGAACAGGATAGTGAGACACAAAGAAGCAGTAAGAGGAGTGAGATTGGGATAACAACATAAAGTGGAGCTGGAAGAAGACTCAAACAATGGAATAAGGGAAAGGAAGAGTAGAACTCGGTGATTAATATAGATTTCTTTTAAAAAGTGAATAAAAAGGTAGGAGTGAAGGCTTAGAGAAGAGAGGTTGGAAATAGGAGGAGGCGAGGGGACAATCAAGGTTAAAAGTAAGGAAAACTGAGGTTAGATTCAAAAAGATTACATATCCTTCACAAGGGGCTGAAGTTATTGGACCATATATAGAGGTATACATGAAATACATGATTAAATAGAAAAGTGACATATGACAAAAGGAATAGAACTGTTTATACTTAATTAAAAGGATCAGCAGTGATTGACTCTAGCAGGTTTAGAACCATTTATGAAAATAACTGATTTAAGTAATTTGATATAGTTTTGAGTAATTTATTAACCAATTGAATTAATGAATGTAGGGAAGAGTTTGATTAGATTTATAAAATTGTAAAACATAGTAATCAATTGGTGGAACTGATTTGTTTTATTGCAACTAAGAACTGAATTTTACTGATACCATAACTTAAATAATTGTAATACTGGATTTACTAACATTAAGAATTTTAAGGTGATTGAATTTATATTTAAATGTTGGTTAGTAACATAAGAACTTAATTTAGCAGCTGACCGGCAGCCAGAGGGGCATGGCTTGGAACCTCAGGCTTCAAGAGGGCTCTTCTTCACCCCTCTCTCTCCCTTGGAAGAACAGGAGGCGAGCTAGCTGTGTGTCATCCTGCCTGGATGCTGTACTTCACTCCCTTCTCCTTTAACACCTGCCATTCCCACTTGAAACCAGATCTGAACTAAGGGCCTCGGCAGACGGCTAATTGGGCCATCTTGGAGGCAGGGAAGAGGAGCGGCAGCTGCACTCTCGGCACCCCTTCCTCCTCCCGAGGTTGTCCTCGGAGCCGGCAGCCCTCCGCATGGCTGGAGCTCCGAGGGCAACCTTCCACCGCAGCATCCGCACACGCTGCGGCGGATAAGTCAGTGAAAGTGCGCCCTACGCTTTTGGGGTGCACTTTCACTGACTTCTGAAAGGAGCACTGATTTAGCGCTTCTTTCAGGGTTGCCGACGGTGCGCCATGGTACGGATGCCGCGGTCCCACAGTGCACCGTCCTGCGGTGTCCCAGACGCCCTCGTCTGCTTCCCCCCTAACTGCACTCGGTTTCAACTGTGATGAACCAAGGCAAATGCAAAAGAACTGCTCATTCCTGACATTAGTTTTTTGGTGGTTCTTTTGGAAGAAGCAGTTGGCAAGTGTGTTCAGAAAGTGGAAACGAAGGACCTGAATCACATCAAACTGAAGGGGAGGGATTACTGTGGTAGAGGGTTGGCACATCCCTCACCAATTTTTGGGGAAATTCACTATTTCCTCCCTCCTCTTTCCCAGAACCCATCCTACATTCCAACCTTCTGCCTAGGAGGAATTCCAAAATGCTCTCCATTCTGAGCTTGACTAGGAAGCATGTCTTCCCTGTCTCCAAGGCTGGGAGGGCACCATTTCAACTCATCATGTCCTCCCAGTCCTTCAAGGCTGGAAGGGCAGCACCTCACCCAGAGGAGAGTCCTCCATATGACACTCATGGCAGATGCATCCCAGGGGAGAGTCCTCCATATGACACCCATTGCAGCATGAATCCCAGGAAAGAGTCCTCCATATGACACCCATGGTTGATGCATCCCAGGGGAGAGTCCTCCATGGGATACCCATGGCTGCATGCATCCCAGGGGACTTGGAGGATATGGGGACTTGAGCTGGTACCCTCCCAGCCTTCTGGGACTTGGAGGACATGCTTCCGAGTCAAGCTCAGGATGGAGGGCATTTTGGAATTCCTCCTGGACAGAAGGTTGGAATGTAGGATGGATCTTGGGAAAGGAGGGGGCATGGTGGATTTCCCCAAAACTAGTGAGAGATGGGATTCTGGCCACGGCACCCATGACTCCCTTCTGTGTTTTCTTGAATGTGTTGCCAGTTGTATCACCAATGACACATAGATGATTGACAGGCATTTTGAAGAGGCATAAACTAGTAGGAATGACAATTGTGTCAAAAAAGAAGCGAATAAAAAAAAGACCCACTTACATTGTGGGAATGACACATGGACTGGAATCAATTCACCAACCCAGAGTGAAAGTGAATCACAAACCAGGTTAAATGGAAATGGAAATGAGCCCACAGATTAACATGTAAATCACCTTCTCTCAACCAAGGGTTACACAGTATGTGTGTGTATATATATATATATCCCACTTACTTCCATACCAGCATTCTCTGAAGATGCCAGTCACAGATGCTGGTGAAAAGTCAGGAATAGAATCTAGAACACAGCCACATAGCCCAAAAAAGCCACAAAAAAACCCACCCCAAGCAGTTTACAATGTGTAAGCCAATTGATGCCAATAAACTGTGTACTCATTTTTACTGACCTACAAAGTGATGGAGGGCTGAGTGGACCTTGGAGTCCCTGGGATTGAACTCACAACCTTATGACTGTGAGTGTCTACAGTACCAGCATTTAACCACTGCACCACCAGGACTCCTTTAGAGCTATGACAACAGAGCCCCATTGTCATGCTATGTTTCACAATTCAGGATAACAGTCATTGATATATATATAAAGGTCATTCTTTCCCATAGATCTGTCACATAGTCTGAAGCCATATACCTTCTTTTTTAAAATATTGTGCTTCTGCTTCATGGAATCTTTTCTTCCTTGGTTTTTCTTTTGTTTTTCATTTTCCCATTTTGGCATGCTTACATATGTGAAGGATTCCATCTCCCTCTCTTGTATCAGCAGGATAAAAAAAGGTACTAGGAAGTTCATAATAGCAACCCAAATTAACTGGGGAAATCATAGAAAATTGCTCCCACCTCTTTTCACTCAAAGGTTATTTGCACTGCTTAATAGAGGAAGCAAGCCTTGGCCTCATTCAGTCCCATTAAAGCTGCTCTCTTTCCCAAAATTACCCTAAGGCAGTCAGAAAAAAGGACCTTCATTGGCATTTGGAATGCTCCATTATCCTGGCAGTGAGTTGGCATCTCCCAGGATGGCTCAAATTAACATATCCCAGGACAGCAGAAGTTATCTTATGGCTTGCTACAGTGACTCACTGTTTTTTGGAGAGCATTCATGGCAACAGATTTTTTCCAGCTTGTCCTTTGCCAAAGGGGGTTGATATGGAAATAAATAAATAAATAAGACACTAATGTCTGTAATTCTCTTGATGGAAGTTCCTCCTTTGCAGGTTCATCTGGATCCACCCTGACCTCTGAAAAGCAGTAAACAAAGTCATAGGGCTTTGAAAGACAGTGCTGCAACTCCTATTATTTGTCTGGCATTTATTGGAAAGAGGTTGGGCTTTATACGCTAGGCCACTCTGGGTAATGGGATAATAGTGTCTTTCAATTTGATGGTGCCTTTCATTCCAAAAGAGCCCAGAGTGCTTTGCAAACTATAGGCACAGTGGAATTGGACATGGCAGCTGTTAAGAGCCAAAATGCAGCAAAAGCATTGAACACACATGTCTAATTTTAAGAAGGCATTTGACAGCTTTTATAGGAAATATCACACAGCTGGATCCACAACAGTTAAGCGAAAAGACTTGGTGTTTCTGTTGTGTCCCATTATAGGATATTATAAGATAGATTCCAGTTAATGATGTCCATTAGTGCATTTCTCACATAGAAGTCTTCTATGTCAAGTAATTAAAAAAAAAAAAAGGCAAGTGTGAACGCAGACCAGTATGGTGTAGTGATCTGAGCACTGGATTACAATCCTGGAGCTCAGGTTTTAAGTCCCCACTCAGCCATAGAAACCTGCTGATTGATGCTGGGCAAGTCAACCCTAGAAAACCCAGTGATAGTTTTGTTTTAGGGTTGCCTTAAGTCAAAAATGGCTTGAAGGCACACAATAACAACAACAAGTATGGACATACTCGTCAGCAAACAGAAAGGAGGCAAGATCCATGTGCTCTCAGATGGTCAACTGTTTATTCAATGTTTATTCAGTGTTTAAAAAGCCCAGTGCTTTTTGGCCACACTAGGCCTTCTTCAGGGACCTTTGAGAGAAATCACTGGAGTTGTAACAACTCTCCAAATTACAGGACCATAGAGATAAAGGCCCCTGAAGAAGGCCTACCGTGGCTGAAATGCATTGGGCTTTTTAGACACTGAATACATCCTGAAAAAACAGTTGACCATCTTAGAGCACATGGAGCTTGTCTCCTCTCTGTTTGCTGCTGGGTTATGTGCTTTCAGTTCCTTACCTATTTTGGACACACTTGTTGGTCAGTTATCCTTAATAGTTGAAATCTCAACAGTCTTGAAAGATCCTGGGTGATCAGGGACACATGCTGATGGAATGCTGGTAGATTTAGGAAGGATGCAGATGCCTGTCCTGGACTACAGCCAGCCTCAGTTTCAACAACTGCTGCTAGGGATGGTGAGGATGAGCACAAACAGCAAAGCCAGCTACAAACCATCCTGTAGTCAAAGCACAAACAAAGCAGAGTCCAGAATTCAAAGTCAGTCAGTCTAAGGTCAGGGCAGGCAGCAATCAACAGAAGTCCAGTCCGGTCCAAGGTCAAGGCAACAGGGTTCCACAAGGCAAAAAGCAAGAGACACAAAGCAGGAAACAAAGAGCCACACCAACCATAGTCTCACTAGGAAACTACAATAAGTCTTGGCACTGAGGAAGCCTTTTGCAGATAATTAAATATCCAAATCCTACCTCAGTGCCAGCTGAGGCTTGTTGAGCAACTGCTTTTCAGCCAGCCTCATGGACCTGCGAACGCCAGCACTCTCAGCTCTCCTCTGCCTAAAGGAAGGTACTGGCCCTGCTGTATCTTCCTGATTCTCCCCACTAGGCAGCTGAGCCTCCATAGGAATAGCACTAGGACCTGGCTGCTCTGGGGCTGGGAGAACAGGGCTTGGCTCAGGCAGACCAGAATGAGAGCCAGGTGGAGCCTGTATCTCTTCCTTCTCTGGAGGAGACCCATCCTCCTCCTCATCCTCCGAGTCCTCCTCATGGCTGGCCATGACAATGCCTAGAGAACAACAAGTTTTTTTCAAAGTCCATCAAGAATTACTCAATTAAGGGGGACTGCAGATGGGCGGCTCTGGGCTGCCCCATGAAGAGGCAGATCAGGGCCATGGAATCCCCACATCATGGACCCGATCCTCCCTTTTGCCACCCCAAAATGGCAAAATGCTGCTCCTTTTAGCGGTGGCAAAAGGCTGCCCTAAGAGCCAGCGTACAGCTCTTCATCACCCTTTTTGGTGCAGTGTGTTTGAGCGCTGCACCAGAAGGCGTCCTGACACTGTAAGCTGTGCGTAATGGTGTGCAGCGTGAGGACAGCATTGGTGTGGGGTTGGGGCAGGCAGCATGTGGCTGCTCCGCCCCAACTCTGCCTCCAGGTCGGCCCTTTGGGCCAGTCTGCAGAGGCCCTAGAAGACCAATAATAGATCTGAGAGACAATTTTGTGAGGTATCTTGTACTTTTCAATAGGCTTTCTGAAAATTTTGACTTGAATGAAGTCCTAGGGGGGCCCTAGAATAATGATGCTTGACCTTTGGTTCCTGAGATATTTTAAACTTCGGCCTTCAGAAGCTCCAGCCAGCACAGCCAGTGGTCAGGGAATCTGACCACTGATTGAAGTCCAAAACAGGTAGTTGAGCATAAGTTGAAAATCATGGTTCTATCACAAATGTTCAATTCATTGAGGACCACTATAACACCCAATAGATTTTGTAAGAACCACATAAACATGGACACTCATGGTTGGTACTCTGGAGAATCATGGATGTGCATCAGAATCTGCTATACATTATGTAAGAGTGTGGCTTCTGATGTGCCAATCATAAAATTGAAAGATATTCCAACATTCTTCTTGTCTAATGTCCTACCAATGCAGGAAATCCACCATTAAATCAGCCTGCCAGATGGCCATACAACCTATATCTGAAAACATCTAATGAATTGAGACCACTAGAATCTTAGACAGTCAGTTTAAGTGTCAAACAGCTTTTACCATAAGACAGTTAATGTTTAGTCAAAATCTCCTTTCTTGTCATTTGAAGCCATTGCTTTGGGCCATTCTCTCTGGAGCAGCAGAAAATAAGCCTGTTCCACTTTCTACATGACAGCACTTCAAATATTGGCATATGGCTTTCATGTCATCTCTCTGTCATATATTATCTTGGCTAGAGATTCCAAATTCCCTTGAATGCTATAAGGGTTGGTTTTTAAAACATTTGCCAACATCATTGCTTTCCTTTGGATACATCCCAGCTTAGAAAAGATCTAGAAAGTTTCACAGGATATATGCTTTGCAGATTCATGAGGAAGCAGTCCTCCTGAAACTAAGCAATCCTGGGTCTGGCCAGTGCTTAAGAGAAGAGAGCATTTGGTGACACTGTATATATTACCTTGAATTCCATGGAAGAAACCTGTAAAACACATATATTTCATTCATTCAGGCAGATAGATGATACGTTGTAGACCTTGGAAAGCCACAACCCTCACAATACTCCACCACAACATATAATAATAATTTTCCCTTTGAAACACCCTCTAGGGCCTGTGGGGGGCATTTTCATCATTTATTAAGCTTTAGTGGGGACTTTTTTTTAACAGCAGGAAGTGAATGGGAGCCACTTCTTGTTTCAAAAAAAAGAGGCTTTACTTGAGCTTAAATTGGTCCTGGAGGCCAAAATACGACCAAAAATGCTCCTGTTCCCCTTGCGGGTTTTGGTAGGCAAACATTTGAAGGGGTTTTTTTTAAACTCCTGGATTTCACTTTACCCATACCTGTTATTGACAGAGCATTTTGATTTGTGTTGAATTTGCCTTTCTGAACCCAACTAGAACAGAAAATCTCAGGATTATGCCTCCATAAAGTTGCATGCTTATGTAGGGCAAAAACATTCCTCTGTTCCCCTGACCTTGCCCATTTCTGGTGGGGTGGATCTTCAAATGTAATTGTATTTTAAGGAGAGAACTTTAATTAGGTGGTTTGATATACAATTCTGACTCATGATGGATTATACCAGCTTTTGTATTCAGCAATAATTCCTGGAACTAAGTGATTCCAGTGGGACTAGACTGTGCTAATACTGTAGGCTGGTAAATAAATTTAGTTCTTAATTGGAAAAGCTTCATTTGGCAAGACAGTTTGGTGTCCCTGCCACTATGTTACAGAGGTATCCCAAAGTTCTCTACCAAATTCAGGAATCAAATTGTTTCTTTGGAACAGAGCCAGGCCCAGTTTTTGAGAGGTCGGATGATCAGAGTTTGGAAATAACTCTCTGCAAAGAATGAATGACTTGCAATTCACGCCTTGCCCCAATAACAAAGGGAATGGACACAATATGGAAACATCCATACAAAGTAGGAGACATCATAATGCAGCTAGACAGTTTGTGGAAAAAGAGCAATTTACCACACCCTCTCATTGATGAAGGAGGGGGAATATATGTGGTTTTGCATATTTGAAAGAGTCAAGAAGGGTTTATGTGTTTGATATAGGGACAGTATGACAGAAGCTAAAGAGACATTGCTGCAGAAGAACATAGAGAAGATACAGATGGGTTGGAAACTGGAAAAGGGAACTTTTAGAAAGAAGAACTAGATGACTGAATTTCAAGGAGCTAGAGGAGCTCAGAATGAGAGGTGAAAATTCCAAGCTGAAACAACTGGGTTGCGTTAAAGAATTCCACTTTTTTACCAAAGCTGCAGTAAGAAATTATTTTGCTATGATGGTCCCTACTGATTTTAACATTATATTTCTTTCTTCACCACCTTTTCCCATTAACTTACTGGTAAATAAAAGAGCTCTATATGATATTATCACACCTCTCAACCCATTTCTACTGCAACACAATTTTTCTGGTTTTATTTTAAAAATAAATAAATAAAAATTAAGCAATGTTGTAGAAACTATGATATTTGGTTATTTTTTCAGGTTACTTCTACTTGAAGTCAACTGCTGAAATAAATCTCAGTTGCCCCAAAGCTTCCAAGCACCTTTCTTTGAAGATCTTTGGTTGATTTACACGAATCACTTCATTGCCATAAATCAAAAAGACACACATGCCATTGATTTACACCCAGCTGTTGTTTATGGTACTCAAAATGCTTTCAGGTCAAAAATAATCTTCAAAGAATGATCTCTATGAATTCCAGTCACTTTCACCATAGCAGAGAAATGAGGAAATTTGAGACACTTACATATGAAGGGAGACAGAATCTGAAGTTTTGTTCTTTTTGAAGAAAGGAATCAGCCAGTACATTAATAAGCTGAGTGGGTTAATCAAGGATCTTCCTTGATTTTATTTTCTTTATTTTTTTGTCATGGGGAATGGTGGCCCTTGAGTATACAGATCAATCTTTGGGATATTAATGTGGTCAAGCTAGCAACATGATTTGATTATTGTATTCTCACAATATCAAGCTGGGCTTCAGTTTTAGCCAAGTGACACCACTGTGGCCAAAGGAAAGTACTACACAAAGGTGATCATACTCATATTGTAAGAAAACTTGTTACTGTAGTATCCATTAGCAAAAGTTTTTTTTCCAGCAAAAGAATGGATCAATTCATACTCTCAATACCCTAAACCAGATTTTTTTGCTACCCCCAACAACAAGAAGGCTGTTGAACTAGCTGTACATTATTTCTTAATTTGACTAGAGTTGGGTCTGATAATATGAAACATACAAAACATGTACCAAGTACCACACATTTATTCCATGAAGAACATGGACTATGAAGCATAGTGAGGGCACTGTGCAGCAAATTCAACATATTATGGGTTCGGTTAGGTAGCATTGTATCCAATAATAGGCTTGTGACGTTAGCAAATACTCCCACAGCACAAGGAATGACATCTGATTTTCACTACCCTAAATCTCCCTTCTCCTGTGTTGCAACTGAAAGTTTTTGGTTTCTCTGGAACCATAAGGGATATGGCATAGTGGGTAACAATACACAGGAGGCTTTCACCAGTGTCAGCATTCCCAAATAGTGTGATAAAATTCACACCCATAAAAATTCAGTGGTTGAAACAAGTGCTCATGAGGGTGAGTGTCCAATACCATCATTAAGGAGACCACCAGCTCCCTCATTCTGGGTAAAATTTCAAACAATGGCCTAGATTATTATGTTTCCTCTTCTTTAGCTGTTTTGGTTGTTTCAAGCTTCCACATTCTCCTCCCAATATCTTATCATTTAACAGTCTAGTCACTTTGAATTCAAGCCCCCAATAAATCCAAGATGTTATAAGACAGGGATGATCAGACGATAAATCAGTATCTATGAGTAACTCTGAGGTGATCTGCAGTGGGTCATAGAGAGTCTGAGGTCTAATCTGCACTTTATCAATAACACAGTTTGACACCACTTTAATGGCCATGGCTCACTGCTATGAAATTATGAGATTTGTAGCATAGGAAATAAACAAGATAAACTTGAACTCCTAATACAGCAAAGCAAATATGATGCATTAGGTATCACTGAAACCTTGTGGAATGAGTCTTATGATTGGAATGTAGGGGGTATAACCTGTTTCAGAAATATAGACCAAACAGGAAAGGAGGAGGAGGAGTTGCACTATAAGTTAGGCATGTTTATACCTGTGAAGAGATCCATGACAAATCCTGGAAGCTAGGTTGAGAGCATCTGAGTAAAAAATAAGGGAAAGGGAAACAACAGAGATACCCTTGTGGGAGCCAACTACAGATGCCCAAGCCAGACTAAAGACATGGATGAGGCTTTCCTGGAACAGAAGACCACACATTTAGTGAGGAGAGATATAGGGCCTTTGTAGACCAGCCCAAAGGGCTGGCCTAGAGGCACAGTTGGGATGGGGCAGCCACACACTGGCCACCCCAACCCCATGCCGATGCCGACCTGATGCTGCAGTGTTCTGACGCACTACACCAGAAAGGGCAGGGAAGAGCCATGTGTGGGTTCTTAGGGAGGCCTTTTGCCACCCGTGAAAGGAGCAGCATTTTGCCTCTCTTTTCAAGACAGCAAAAGGGAGGATTGAGGCCATGGCATTGGGTAGCCACACCCCAGATCTGTTGCTTCCCTGGGCAGCCCAGAGCTGCCCATCTGCACACTCCCATAGTGGTAATGGTGGATTTCAACTATCCTGATATTTGCTGTAGGAAAAATGGGAGCTGTCTCAAGAAACAAGGATGGATGACTAAAGAACTGTCAATGGAGCTAAGTTTTAAATGGGACACGTATAAGAAATGGAAAGGGGGTGAAATCACCAAAGAGGAAATCAAACATATAGCTAGCACATGTAGGGGGAAAGTCAGAAAAGCTAAAGCACAAAATGAGCTCAGGTTTGCTGGAGAGATAAGGACCAATAAAAAGGATATTTTTTTTTTGGTGTATGTCCATAGCAAAAGAAAAAAGAAGGAAATGGTAGGGCCACTGTGTCAAGAAGACAGTGAAATGCTAACTGGGGACAGAGAAAAGGCAGAACTACTCAACACCTACTTTGCCTCAGTCTTCTCACAAAAGGAAAATGGTGTTCAGTCTTAAGAAAATGGAGCAGATAGGACTTCCGGGTTGGTATGGTGGACTGGTAAGACGTGTTCGGAACAAGTTCTGTGAGAGAACCATCTAACCAAAGGCAGAATTGGCTGTATGAAGCTTTATGACAGCCAGGAATATCCCTTTGATAAAAGGGATTTGGAGGGGAACTGACAAGAGTTGTTTCAAGATAAAAAGAAAAGAAAAAAAAAACATCAGAAACACTGAAAAGAGAGAAGGTGAAGTGCTGAATTGAAGAACCAACAGAGCAAACTTGAAGCAGCAGAGAGAAAGGGGACCACGTCTGCCTTTGAGTTTTCCCCAGTCTATGGGGTTAAGGAACGCCACCAGCCTTTTTAATAATTGTGAGTCGAAGAGTTTTTTTTTTCCGTTCATTGTTTCTTTTTGCCAGCTTTATGTAAGCAGAATACCTTATCAAGCCTAACTAGTAGCCTTTCCCACTAATAGATCATGGAAGAGAAGGAGAACTGAAATGAGATAGTCCTAAGCTGGTTTAAGCTGGGTTCGGGCTGAGATGAGCTGGGTCTGACAGATTTATAAAGACTAATAGATTCTGAACAGGATACGACCCTGATGAAATTATAAAATAAATAGACCTACATTGATTTTGAAAGAATACAAACTTGAGTACTTGGGTGAGGGTGGCTGGAGTTCTCGAGAGTTGGTTGAAGGAAATGCTGAAGGAAACGCCCTAAACCTAATCGAGCAGCTGCTGGAACTTCCAAACCAAGAGCATACTGGGAACTGTAGGGTTTTTTTTTGTTTTTGTTTTTGTTTTTTGTTTTTGTTTTTTTTGGAGCAGAAGAAAGAGGAAGGAAAATAAAGCGCTGGTTGAAGGAAAAGCTGAAGGAAATGCCCTAAACCTAATTGAGCAGCCGCCGGAACTTCCAAACCAAGAGCATATTGGGAACTGTAGTTTTTTGTTGGAGCAGAGGAAAGAGGAAGGAAAATAAAGGGAACACCGAGATTTGGACATCAGAGTATAGAGGACCTTTCATATGTAGGTAGACATAAAAATGACATACTTGATACAGAAACGATTTGGGAGTAGGAGAAGGTAAAGGGCTTTATTAAATTGTGTGAGGATTGAAGCACAGCTGGAGATTGAAGACTTAATTGCCTGCAATTTTGCCCCTTGCAGTCAGGTATTGTTAATAACAGGACTGATATGGTGCTGTAAATTGGAGAAACTGATAGAGGACGACGGAGATGTGGAACGAGATGCTGATGTCTTGAATCAAATCTTTTGTTCAGAGATCACCCACAAAGATATTGTTCTGTGATGTTCTTTCTCCTGGGTCTTCGAGCCAAAGGTTTGTGTTTATAGAAAAAGACAAAGAAGATCACCATTACATTTTCAATAGACTAAGGGTTATAATTAATGTGATACTAATGTGAGAATATTGAGAGCTCGAAGAGTTGGACTGATAAATTGTAACTGACAATTCATTCATAGTAGAATTTGACCAGCTAATAGTTAATAGCCAAAGTGAAGTTATACTGAATTAAGATTGAACTAAGATTTGTTTAATTATTATATTGGATTAAGAATTTATATGTTTAATGTTTAATAGAGGGAAAGACATTTGGAGATCAGATCAATAGGGTTTTGGGTAATAAATTATTCTTTCAAGATTTTATTTAAAAATAAATAAAAAATAAATTAGGGGGAGATGAGTAAAACAACTAGGTCTCAGACACAAGCACAACAGCAACAACAATTCCAAGCGGCTCGCAGATCACCAATAGAGCAACCCAAAGGTTCAGACTTGAATATGCCCTTGATGGAGGAACTGAGGAAAATAAGACGGGAATTAAGCAGGGAAATTCAGGATCTACGACACGAAATGATTGAACTGAAAACAGAAAAAAAGGCTGAATTAAGGGAAGATCTAAAAGGAGTGAATGGTGCACTAGATAAAATATCTTTGGAGATGAATAAGATTAAAAATAAGATGGAAAAAATAGAAACAAAACATGATAATTTTGAAGAAAGTTTAAAAAAACTAAAACAAAAACAAAAAGATTTGGCAGAGGATAATTTGATGAAAGAGGTTAAAAGTAGGGAAAGATCTCTAAAAATTAGAGGTCTCCCAGAAAAAGAGGGTGAAGATTTATGGCAGAGAATTATTCAAATTTTGGGAGATTTCTTAGGGAAAGATTATGAGAGATGTGAACAAGAACTATATAATCTCTACAGGTTGAAATCTTATGTTGCAGCAAAGAACAAATTGCCGAGGGATTTTTTTTTTTTTGGTAAGGAAGCAATTCAGAGATACTGTGTTGCATAAACACAAGAATAACCCCATAAAAGCTGAAGGTGTAGAATTACAACTTTTTAAAGATTTGCCTCCATTATTAATAAAAAAAAGGAAAGACTATAACTCCCTGAAGAATTTACTCAGGGAAAGACAGATCAGTTATAGATGGTGGATGCCAGAAGGGTTGATCTTCTGGTACCAAAAAAAGAGAATAGAATTGAAATCTGTTGAGGAGGCAAGAGAGTTTGAGAAATATATAAGAAAGGAATATAGAAAGAAGGATTTCAAAGAGAAGAAACAATCAGAACAAGAAGGTAATAAAAGCGATAAAACAGTGGATATTAGTACAGGAAAGAAGACTGAAGAAGAGGATGTATATGGCAAAGGTTTAATAGAAGATAAAAAGAAAAACAGGTCAGGAAAAGAAAAAAATATAAAACCAATACGCCACAACAAGAGAGGGCTAGACCCCCACAAATGATAGATGAGAAAGGATTAGAAAGAGGTACAGAGCCAGCAACAGAAGATCAAACAATGGATCAAAGTTATACAGATAGTGAAAGTGATAGAGAAGTAAATTGACGAAAGACAAAAGACAAATTAATAAAAGACATTAATAAAATAAATTAAATAACAAAGAATAACAACAAATATTAGAAATAATATAACGAACACCTTAAATATTATGTCTTGGAACATCAAAGGACTAAATGGACGGGAGAAGAGAAACAAGATATTTCATTATATTAGGAACCAAAGATTTGAAATTGTCTGTTTGCAGGAAACGAGAATAAGGAAGAAAGATATTAGGCTGTTAGAAAATCCCAGATTAGGCAAGGTATTCGTTTCAGCGGCTAAAGATTAAAAAAAGGGGTAGCTTTGTACATTAATAAAAAATATGAAGCAGAGGAACTACTAAATGATGATTCAGGGCACTATATAGGGGTGCAGTTGACACTAGATGGTGAAAAAAAATGTTTCTTGGAATATATGGCCCCCTGGAGCAAAAAGGCAAATTTTATAAAATGTTATTAAATAAAGTTGGAAAGTTAACATTCAATGCATGTGTGATAATGGGAGACTTTAATGGGGTTCTTGACCCTCAAATAGATAGATATTCAGGGGAAAACATACAAATAAATCAGGGCAAATTGCCTAAAGAATTCTTCGGAATGATGGATTGACTATGCATGCATGATATATGGAGAGAAAAATATGCAGATAAAAAAGAATATACCTTTTTCTCTGATAGTCATAAATCATATGCAAGGATAGATATGATTATAGCCTCATCTCAAATATTAACTAATTTCAAAGAAATTAAAATCGAACCTAGAATTTTTTCAGACCACAGCGTGGTTGTATTAGAGCTCACACAAAGAAAGAAGTCATTTAACTGGAGACTAAAAGAGGAGTTATTGAACAAAAAGGAAATTGAGAAAAAAGTAGAAGTACACATTAAAAATTACTTCAAGGAGAACATGAATAAAGATTTAAAGTGGAACACAGTTTGGGAGGCGGCAAAGGCAGTACTTAGAGGGATATATCTTAAAAAGGGCTATATAGTAAAAAAACAGAAGAAAGAAAAATTGCAAGAACTACAGCAAGCATTAAAAGTAAAAGAGAATAATTTGAAACAGTCCATAAATAAAATGGAATTGGTGGCAGAAATTAAATTAAGACAGCAACAAATATCATCATATATAACAGAAGAAATTCAAAAAGGAATTAAGTATATAAAACAAAGAAACTTTGAAGGTGTGAATAAGCTGGGAAAATGGCTTGCGTATAGATTGAGGAAAGAAAAGGAAAAAAAAGCAGATTATAAGTTTAAGAGAGGGAGAAATTGTACACACAGATCAAGACAAAATAAATGAAATAGCTCATGATTTCTATAACCAACTTTATAATAGTGATGTTATAGAACAGGACATTATTGAAACATATCTAGATAAATGTATATTAACACCATTTAATAATGAGCTAAGAGAAGAACTAAATAGAAAAATTACTATACAGGAAGTGGAGGAAGCCATAAAAAAAAAATCTAGGAAATCCCCAGGTCCTGATGGATTTCCAGAAGAACTCTATAACAAATTTATACAGTTGTTATATCAGCCGTTAACCGATGTGATGAATGAAATACCAAAAAATGAACTTCCCAGTACCTGGAGACAAGCTAATATAGTATTAATTCTAAAAGAAAACAAAGATTCTAAGGATATAACGAATTACAGGCCGATTTCACTCCTAAATAACGACTATAAAATCTTTGCCGCTGTATTAGCTGAGAGAGTTTAAAAAATTCTAAAAACATGGATTAAGGAAGATCAAAATGGCTTCTTACCTTCAAGGAAAATAAAGAATAATTTAAGACACGTGTTAAATCTTATAGAATTACATGAGAGGAAAATAGACAAAAAGATGGTAATGCTTTTTATAGACTTTGAAAAG
>CM034703.1:8448973-8465488 GCA_020142125.1 Phrynosoma platyrhinos | reverse complement strand
TTATCAGCTTCGGCTGATATGCCAGCTGCGCCCTTTTCTGGAGGTAAGCGATCTCGAAACCATTGTGTACACGCTGGTAACCTCACACCTAGATTTCTGTAACGCGCTCTACATGGGGCTACCCTTGTGCTTGGTTTGGAAACTGCACTTAGTGCAGAATATGGCGGCCAGGTTGTTATCACATCACTCTGGTTTTGAGGTCCCTCCACTGGCTGCCTATTGGTTTCCAGGCCCAGTACAAGGTGTTGGTTATTACCTTTAAAGCCCTAAATGGCTTGGGTCCAAACTATCTCAGAGACCGCCTACTCCCATATAATCCTCCCCGCGCCCTCCGGTCCTCTGGGAGGAATCTGCTACAGCCCCAAAAAGCTAGGCTTTCGGCGACCTCCCAGAGGGTTTTTTCTGTTGTCGCTCCCAGACTCTGGAATGGCCTGCTGGATGAGATCCGTCAATTAACATCTTTGCACAGCTTTAAAAAGGCTGTCAAGACGGATCTCTTCCAGCAGGCCTTTCCGGACTAGATAGCTGGCCTCGGGACCCTTCGGATCTTTGGGACCTTCCTTCAGGATTGCTGGTTTGCTCTTTTGTATTTGAATTTTAAATTTTTACTGTATAATCACTGTTTAACTGCAGTTGGTTTTAAATTGTATCTGATTTAATAACTTTTTAAGGGGGGGGGGAGAAGGGAACAATATTGTTTTAATTTGTTGTATTTTATTATTGTTGTTCACCGCCTAGATTGGCTAGCCACAGGGGCGGTATATAAATAAATTTTATTATTATTATTATTATTATTATTATTATTATTATTATTATTATTATTATCTTCATCCTGGAAAGAAGTGACCAGTGGGGTGCCACAGGGTTCTGTCCTGGGCCCAGTGCTATTCAACATCTTTATCAATGATTTGGATGAAGGAGTAGGGGGCATGTTTCTCAAATTTGCAGATGACACCAAATTAAGAGGAATAGCTAATACCCCAGAAGACAGGATGAAAATTCAAAATGATGTTAATTGATTAGAAATTTGGGCCAAAGCTAACAAAATGACTTTCAACACAGAGAAATGTAAGGTACTGCACTTAGGGTGGAAAAACTGAAATGCATAGATATATGATGGGGGACACCTGGCTTAATGAGACTATGGGTGAAAGGGATCTAGGAATCCTAGTAGTCCACAAGTTGAATATGAGTCAGCAGTGTGATGCCCCAGCTAAAAAGGCCAATGTAATTTTATATTGCATTAATAGAAGTATAGTATCTAGATCAGGGGAGGCAACCTTTCCCCTTTAAGGGCCGAGGGACTTCAGCTCCCAGAATCCCAGGAGCTATTGGCCAACATGGAACTATTGGCCAACATGGCTGAGGCTTCTGGGAGCTGAAGTCCCTCGGCCCTTAAAGGGGAAAGGTTGCTTACCCCTGAATTAGATCAAGGGAAGTAATAGTGCCACTCTATTCGGCTTTAGTGAGGCCCCACTTGGAATACTGTGTCCTGTTCTGGGCACCACAATTCAAAAAGGATGTTGAAAAACTGGACTGTGTCCAGAGGAGGGTGACTAAAATGGTGAAGGGTCTGGAAACCAAGCCCTATGAGGAACGACTTAAGGAACTGTGTATGTTTTGCCTGGAGAAGAGACGGTTCAGAGTTGATATGATAGCCCTCTTTCTATATTTGAAGGGATGTTATATTGGTCAGACCTCAGCTGGAATGCTGTGTCCAGTTCTGGGAACCACAGTTCAAGAAGAAGTTGATCAGTTTGAGTGTATCCAGAGGAGAGTGACCAAAATGGTGAAAGGTCTTGAAACCATGTCCATAGGGATCTGGGCATGTTTAGCCTGGAGAAGAGATGGTTAAAAGGTGATATGGTAGCCCTGTTTAAGTATGTGAAAAGATGATATACTGAAGATGGAGCAAGGGCCTATACAGACTGCCAGAAATAATCTAGCTTGAGACCACTTTAACTGTCCATGCTCAGTACTTGGGAATTATGGGAACTGTAATTTTTTCTGAGACATTGAGCCTTCTCTGTCAGAGAGCTCTGGTGTCACAATAAATTACAGCTCCTATGATTCTCTAGCACTGAGCCTGGGCTGTTAAAGTGGACTCCAAGTATGTTTTCTGCATCTCCAGAGAATAGGACACAGAACAGCAGATTCAGAGTGCAAGAAAAGAGAGTCCACCTGAACATTGGGAATAACTTCTTGATGGTAAAAGCTGTTTGACAGTGGAATATGCTGCCTCAGAGTGTGGTGAAATCTCCTTCTTTGGAGGTCTTTCAACAGAGGCTAGATGGCCATCTGTCAGGGGTGTTTTCACTACTTATTCCTGTAATGCAGGGAGTTGGACTGGATAGACTTTGTGGTCTCTTCCAACCCTAGAATTATATGGTTCTATGATTTTATGTACATGCCATACTGAATTCCAGCCTAGATAGAGAGAAAGAGATTGATCAATTGATTGATAGGATGATCAGCTTTACATCAGACTGCTGCAAGAAGTGGAGCAGTACCTATTAAAATCTGGCAGCTTTTGGCCCATTTTGGGGCCTTCTCTTCTTTCCTTTCTATCACTTCCTACTTTTCCATGCACAATCATATGTGATATTCCAGACACTATATAAGCAAACAAGCCATCCTGCCATTAGGCAAATTATTCACCACCATTAAATAAGATATTCGGTAGAATTTCTCAGAGAGCTGGCTGCCTAAGATAGCAAAGGTGACATTTCAGGAGGACTCACCGTTTTAAATGGGTGTCAAAATCCTCTTCTAGGATTCATTTTGCTGACATTCAGTGCCTCAGCCCACAAGTTTTACCCTCCCCATAATCACTGTATTCACCACTGCCAGGATGGAATTCAAATCTTAAAGTGTGAAGACCTAATAATAAACCTCAATGACTAGGGGATGCTTCTTCAACATTATTTCCACCTAATTTATAATCAAGATGTTCAATTAATAATTTTCGGTGCTTTACACAGTGTTAAGTCAGCTGAAAAGTATGTGATCCCTCCCTCCCTTCATCATCACAGACATTTCATTTTTCCCCTCCCCTTTGCAGTGCTGAGACATGCATAATAATCCAGCCACCCTGGAATGGCAAATCTTTGGCTGTGAAGTGGGATAATTTTTGAAATAATATTTCAAAGAAGAAAAGGGCATTTTAGAAAAAAAAATGCAGGCAATCTAAGCATTGCCAAGGCTATTTGAGTTTAATATGATAGTTGGGCATGGGTTTAAGAAAGCCCACTTATCTGAGAGTGTCAAAAACTTGCTAGCAGGTGCATAGGTAGGTCAGATTGTAGGACAAGCTCCTGAGCCATCTGGCAGTCAGGGCTGATGGAAGATATGTTTTTCTTGCATTTTTTGATGTTTTCTAGGGATCATCAGGGCATGCTTTACCTCTTCCATAACTTCCATCTGTTCTGTTTGGTAGGATTAGTACTGATCTCTCTGCAGTCCCACTTTTTTCAGCTGCTTTTAAAATGTTCCAGTGTCTCTTTCCTCCTCTTGTGTTCCCTTTTTGTCCTCAGGTGACTTCAGTTGTTGCAAACTCAGGAGGGATGCAGACGGGCAGCCCTGGGCTGCCCTGAGAAGTGGAGGATTGGGGCTGAGGCTGCCCCACGCCTCGGCCCCAATCCTCCCTTTTTTCGGCCTGGAAAGAATGGCAAAATGCTGCTCCTTTCAGGGCCTCTGCAGATGGGCCCTTTATGGCATCCTCGAGGCAGGGATGGGGAGGGGCAGGTGCATGCCGGCCACTGCAACCCCTCCTCAAGGACATCCTGACACCACATGCTATTATGCATGGCGAGTGGTTTCAGAACATCCTCCTGGTGCAGCGTCTTGACGTGCTGCACTGGAAGGGGTTCAGAAGAGCTGCATAGTAGCTCTTGCAGCATCCTTTTTGCCGGCTCTGAAAGGAGCAGCATTTTGTCACTCTTTTCTGGGCCAGCAAAAGGGAGGATTGGGGCTGAGGTGTGGGACAGCCTCAGTCCCAATCCTACACTTCTCAGGGTGACTCAGGATCACCCATCTGCATTCTCCATCAGAGCCAGTAAAAAGGATGCCCCAAGAGCCGCCATGTAACTCTTCTGCACCCCTTCCAACACAGCACATCATGATGCTGTGCAGGAGGGTGTTCTGATGCTGTGTGCTGTGTGTAACGTCACATGGCAACAGGACGTCCTCGGGGAGGCGTTGCAGTGGCCAGCATGTGGCTGCCCCTCCCCATCCCTGCCTCAAGGATGCTGGAAAGGTCCCATCTGCAGAGGCCCTCAGTTGAAAGTGTAAAACCAGCTAGCACTCCATCAAAACAGCAAGGGAGAGAGGAGAGGAGGAATCTTTCCTTTCTCATTAGGGTCAGGCAAAAGCAAACTGTTACAGCCTCTACTAGTTTTTTTGCTCCTCATCATTAATAACTTTTGCCATTTAGAACACACTGTGAAGTTCCTGGAACACACGTGTCTCAATGTTCATCTATGAAAGTAGGTGGGTATACTCTTCTTCTCATCGAAACCCATGACAATATTTTTTGCTGTCTTACTTTCCTTTCATTTTAGCCTGAATATTCATTCTTCTCATTTAACTATAAAAAACTGTTTGACTGTAGAAAAGAGTCTTCTTCCTCTGGGATATTTCAACAGAATTTGGGTGATCATTTCCCAGGAACATTTTTATTTTGTATTCCTTTATGAAAGATCATTTGGCCTTGGCAGGTCCTTCCAAATCTATGATTCTGTGATGCTGTGATTGTATGAATTGGGAGAAAATGATGATGAGATTTAGTAAAAAACAATAAAATAGAATCATAGAATCATAGAATCCTGGAGTTGGAAGAAACTACAAGGGCTGTCCAGTCCAACCTCCTGCCATGCAGGAAATCACAATCAAAGCATCCCCGACCGATGGCCATCCAGCCTCTGTTTAAAGACCTCCAAGGAAGGAGACTCCACCACACTCTGAGGGAGTGTGTTCCACTGTCGAACAACCCTTACTGTCAGAAATTCCTCCTACTGTTGAGATGGAATCTCTTTTCCTACAGCTTGCATCCATTGTTCCATGTTCTAGTCTCTGGAGCAGCAGAAAACAAGCTTGCTCCATCCTCAGTGTGACACCCCTTCAAATACTTTAATTCCCTCCCCATCCTTTGAGGAACTGTTATGCCTTTCAGGGATCCATAATCTTCTTGAAGAATCAGGACCTCTAGCAACTGTACTGGGATGAATCTGGTGGGCTGGGTAAACTTTTCCAAATAAAAGTGTCCAACTAAACAAGACTATCATATCACCCCTTAGCCATCTCTTCTCCAGGCTAAACAAACCCAGTTCCCTAAGTCTTTCCTCATAAGGCATGGTTTCCAGATCCTTCACCAATTTGTTTGCCCTCCTCTGGACATGCTCCAATTTGTCAACATCCTTTTTCAATCGTGGTGCAAAATATATCCTAAAACTGCAATTTGGACTTCATTATATGAAGCATTTCATAAAAGAGAAAACTTATATAGAAATAACTGTGGTTGTTATTGTTAACTGCCTTCACGTCAGTCTCAACCCATGGCAACCCTACGGATGAGACATCTCCAGCCCCCCCGTCTTCTACTGCTCTGCCCAGCTCCTGCAAACTCATATTCATGGTCTCTTTAATAAAGTCCAACCATCTAGCGTGTGGCCTTCCACTATTTCTACTTTTCCCCACCTTTCCTAACAATATTGTCCTTTCCAAGATTAATGCCTTCTCATGATGTGTCCAAAGTACATATAAATATTTTTGAAAAAATTGGAGGATATTTATTGCATGGAATCCAGAGAAGAACTAGATCAAGAAAATGTAAGATGTAATTGGTTTTTCTAGTGACAATTGACTGAAAGATTTAAGAAAGATAGCAAATTGAGAGGAATACAAAATCAAAACAATCTGATAGAATTTGGAGATGGGAAATAAACAAATAATCTCCAAATTTTATAAAATATTGTTACAGTGGGAGTTAGAAGAAGAAATAATAAAAGAAGACATGATAAGATGGGCAAGGAATCTGGGCCATCCTATAAATTTAGACCAATGGAAAAAAGTGTGGACAAAAAACATAAACATTGCAAATTGTTATGATCTAAGGGAGAACTTCTATAAAATGTTCTATAGATGGCATTTAGCACCAGCAAAATTGATGAAAAGACATCCAAATATTAAAAATAATTGTGGGAGATGTGGGAACAAAAATGTCACATTCTATCATATGTGGTGGGAATGTTCAAAGGTAAAAGAATTTTTTGGGGGGAAAAACATTCATTTAACGATATCTGAGAAACTTCCACAGCTTTATTTGTTAAATGTGTTAAACTCCCGAAATAAAAATACTGAAATAAATTTGGGAAAATAGTATTATATATGTTCACAGAGGCCAGGATAATATTTGCTTGCAAATGGAAAGATAAAGAAATCCGAACATTGGATGCATGTGAAGTCATAGGCTTTCATGGCCGGCATCCATAGTTTTTTTGTGGGTTTTTTCAGGCTGTGTGGCCATGTTCTGAAAGAGTTTATTTTGGATGTTTCGCCAGCATCTGTGGCTAGCATCTTCAGAGAAAAGAAGAATCAGAGAAAAGATTGGATGCATGGCTAGTTAAATTAACAGAAATGGCAGAAATGGACAAAATCACTACTCTGCTTAAAGTTAAGACTATTGATAGATTTAAAAAAGAGTGTAGTTGTATTTTACCTCTATGGAGAGAAAAATGAGGGAGAGTAGTGACTATTAGTTTAGGGGTGACTGAGATAGGTATCAGTAGGTATAAGGAAGAGAAAATGATAGTAAGCAGATAACTATGGTTATAAACAAATATAGAGGAGGATTAAAATTCTGAAGGGACATCAGCACCAGTTGAAGGTATAGTAATTATGAGAGAAGTTAATTTCATGAGTAATATGTAAATAATACAGGAACATGTTGTATCCAAAGTATACAAAGTAATAGATATTATCATATAAATAGGAGGGCAGTAAAGTTGTATAAAGAACCCAGCAGTGATAAGGGATAGAAAGTAAGATATGGAAAATTATAATTTGTTAAGTAACTTGTTTTGTCTAATTATGTATTCCTCCTCTCTTTGTTACCCTTTCTTATTTCTTTTTTATGTTAGCTATTTTTCTAACTGTCTGATGTGTTTCTTTTTGTTGTTTGTTCTGCTTTAGTTTTTTTGTTTTTGTCTTTGTTTAATTTTTATTGGCTCCACTTTGTGGGACCTACTACTTTTCCTTTGCTGTATATATAGGAAATAACCACCATCCCCATATATATATATATATATATATATATATATATATATATATATATCAAATTCTGCAATGTATAGGGGAAGTTGAGGTGGAAGGGTTATTGATATGTTGATGAAGATAAGTGTAAGTGGAAAAACCTGTGTAATGTATAGAAAAAATAAGGAATGGAGGAGATGAGAATGGTTATATTAAAGGGGTGCAGCAGGAGAAGGATAATAAAACAAAGGTAAAAGGAAGTAGGAGAGTTGATTGTGTGGAAACAAAGAAGAAATGGGATAACTGACAAAGAAGAAGGAAGATGAAACTGATGGTATTCAAGCATTGGACAGAGTTTAAAAAAATCCTAAATTAGAGAAAATCTGGAGGGAGGGAGGGAGGGAGGGGATAATGAAATCTATGTATTACTATGCAAAGGAATAACAAATGACATCATCTAGTTAAACATGTATCAATGTGGGCTTATATATACTTGGTGAGTTTATATGTGTTATTTGTTTATCTTTTAAAATATTTCAAATTAAAAAAAAAGAAAAAAAAAGAAAAACAATAAAATTGAGACTAGCATACTTCTGCCTCTCTATTCTGAATGCAGTCTCATCACAGTATCCCATAGAGTTTGTTGCTTTCCTAGCAAGTATGTGTAAAATGAGAGCACATAACCTTAAGCATTATTTTCAAAAATTATGAGTCACCAAAATGAGTACAGCACAACAGCCCTGTTTGAGCAGCCTGGTGAGAGATTCATGACTTCCCTGCCTTTTTGTGGTCCAAAGGATGGATTGGACTAGTTGGTCCCTGTGATTGCTTCCTATTGTATAATTGCTCACTGCTGGGGCAGTGTAATTCAGCATAATTGAATTATATAATTCGACTACATAAAATCTCAGCTTCAGCTCCTGGTATTTCAAATAAAGAGGATCAGTTCCTAGTAGTGTGGAGAACTTTTTTGACAGAAATGCTGAAGAGCTAATTCCAGTCAGAGTAGACAATAATTGGCTAAAAATAATGTCACTGGTACAGATTGTGTATACTTTATCCAGAATTCTGAAATCAAAAATACTCCAAAATCCAAAACTTTTTTTTTTATGGATGGCTGAGATAGTGACATCTTTGCTTTCTGGTGGTTCAATGTACACAGGCTTTGTTTCATGCACAAAATTATTTAAAATATTATATAGATAAAATTCTCTTCAAGCTATATGTATTGAAGATCTCCTAGAAATAATAATAATAATAATAATCTTGCCAGATATAAGTAAAGCATCCACAGGTCTTGTTAGCATATGTGATTATACATATGTGGAGTTCCCTCTGTGACCCCAGATTGACTTCTGTGGGAAGGCGGCCATAATCCCCTAGATGGCAGGTCATATAGACACTGAGAGACCTATATGAAATTTTCCAGAACTATTGGAAAATTCCCTACCAGACAGGTTTGGGAGTTGCCAAAAGGGAAAAACCATTACATATAATAGTGCTTATTTGTCTTGAGTCTCACATTTAATGGGGCAGTGATCAATTTGAATGCACCCTTTTCTCTAGTCTCCCTTCCTTGATAGTCTCGAAACCAAATACATTGTTTAGACTAACAAAGCTAAGACTATCAACTCCTTTGTCCTGGCTTCAGCCAAGCCATTTCGTCAATAAATTCCCTATTTAAATCCTGAGATTTTTAGGCCCCATGTGCTATTTTTGGAGTGCATGCTGACTCCACGTCGGTCTGTACCCTGATCATAGCTCCCTCGTCCATCTCCCCCCACCCATCTTGGTGGCTGAGCATCATCATCATCATCATTATCATCATCATCATCATCATCAACATCCACAGTGGATCCCAAAGAAGCCTTTGGAAGTGAGTAACTCCCTCAGTCTGGCCCATCTCAAGCTATCCCCTCTTTCACTCCTTTATTCCTAAGTGTGCAGTGTACATGTGTTATACTTGTGTGTGTGCAGTTTTCCCCTTTAATAAATATTTAGACTTTAATTGGAGAAGCCTGCCTTAGCGTCATCCATTGTGGGATTCTTTAGTCCTCTGGTATACATAATGTTACCCGATCCCATGGGGCTTTGTTAGGACCCCACTCTTGCATATTTGACCCTTCCTAACAATCTGCAGACATCAGCTCTGGCTTCATTCGGTGCCAGCTGTCTGAAACATTCTATTTCTGTACACTATCTCTTTCATATCCTGCAGTTTTTTTACAGACAAAGTTGAATAACTGTATAAATTCCAATCTTTAATAATATCATTTATATGACCGACCTTCAGTTTTTTCCTGATCCAGTGGAAGACCAAACTCCTGAGCTAAGGAACCAAATTTGGTGAAAAGAAATGCATTCCCAAATTGCCAAATGAACAGGAAATCATCTGAGGGGCTGAGTAGATGGAGCAGAGAATGCAAATTACTCCTGGGTTTTCCCCAATCAGTTGGAACCCCTGCTGTCCATACTGCCCACTCCCAAGGCAGGCCAAATACCCACAGGCTGTCTGTGCCACACAGTGTCAAGCTGTGCATGCACCATTGCATGAACATCCCCTCCCATGACTGCCAACTGCCTTCCTCATTCTGTCCAGCTGCCATCCCATTGGAGTGACCAGCCACACAGTTGCACAAGCGATACACTGCATCAGTGGGTCCAGTGACACATTGGGAAAGCACAGTCATGGAGAGGTCCCAATACATGCCCCTGTTTACCCCTTCACCCATAGCCATATGTTGGACTGTCTAATTTATGTATGTTTTTATTACATTCATTGCATTATTGATGACCTGCTGTGTTTATTGTAATTCCACATCATGGACTAAGAAATGATGATGATGATGATGGCGATGGCTGCTGCTGCTGCTGCTATTGTTGAGTATTCCATTCCTGCATTATTTAGTTGCTGTGGTAAAGCTGAATATTGTACTGTTTAAAACATAGAAACCTAAAAAAATATGAATGAATAGGTAAGAATATCAGAGTAGAGAGGGAGAGAAATACAGAGAGAGAGAATGATAAGTCATAGCTTTCAAAGTCCAAAAATACTTTCAAAGAGTACAAAAACCCCAAACCCAAAAAAAAAAGTCATTGTTTCTTTTTGACACTTAACAAGTACTTTACAAGAGAGCATATCTCAAGCTGTGCTTTTATGTATGAAAGAATTTAGACAGAAATTAACAAAACCTTGTGTTGTGTTTATTTATTTATTTGTTTTTTTAATGCCTGAGGGTATTTAGCTTGACTAGAATGTTCAGTCTTTCCTTTGTATGAACACCTTTAGAAGTTTGACTCACTAAATAAATAAATATGCCCAGAGCTTCAAAGAATAACTAACAAAAGCAAAGGAAGAAAAGGGGGGGGGGCATTTGATTTTTCTGCATCCATATCTTAAGGATCATTCAATTGATCTATTTGGTATAGAGTGATTGAGATGTTCTTGTTGAGATGAAGCAGTGTTTTGTTTGCAAACTGTCGAGTGTGGCAACAGGATAAAAAACGACCAGCAAGCTTGCTAATGTAGAGTCAAAGAGGTTGATGAAAAACCCTTGTAGCATCCTCTTGTATCTGTATTTTTGGCTGTTCAATGGCAAGGGGGGGATTTTTCCCTCAGCTATTTTTAATAATGTGCAAAAGCTTTCCTGGTAGGTTCATCATGTTGTAGGATGTCATCACATGTTGAGGATACATAACCACTCCATCTGTCCAACTATCCATTAATCTATGGTCAAGATTCTACATCGAGGATTTTAACTTTATGCCCAGGCAGTTATGCTATGATTGAACAACAACACCATGTTATGTTATGAGACTGAATGTGCAACTAAATGTAAGCAATATGTAAGCATTCCCATAAGCAATGCATAACCCTGTGCAATGATTCTGCACATGTAATTCCAATTCTGCATTCTTGAAGTAAGTACATATGGCCATTGTGCATTGGACAAAAATATTCCATCTCTTCAACAGTGGAACTTCTGTGTATGTTGTGTGACTTCAAGTCATTCCAACTTATAGTGACCCTAAGGCAAACCTAATGTGGTTTTCTTGGTAAGATTTGTTCAGAGGAGGTTTGCCATAGCCATCTCTGGGGCTGAGAGAGTGTGGCTTGGCCAAGATCACCCAGTGGGTTTCATGGCTGAGCTGGGAATTGAATCATCGTCTCCAGAGTCATGGTCCAACACTCAAACCACTACACCATGCTGGCTCTCATGGAACTCACACATGTATAAAATACCATGAGGATTCTGGCCACATTGGTGTGTGTGTGTAGATGTGTTTGTGTGTAGTCCATATCAAAGAAACTATTGACTGTCTTGTATATAGTAGGATCCAGAATTCCTTAATTAAACTTCATGCACCATCAAAAAGGATCTCTATCCCTCCGACACACACAAAGCCATCAGACAATATAACAATGACCTGAATCATTGTTGGATATTGTATGCTTAATTGATTTAATTGTATATCATTATGTGCATCCATTTGCCTTTGAGGACTCTTACCAGTTCATGTTGAATCAGAAAATTCTTACTTTTATTATCATGCTGAAATCATTGTGAATTTTTGCACAAAAGGCCACAGTTAGATCATTTTTGTGGTCCATGGGTCTCCATAGATCACCACTGATGTACCACACTTTGAAAGAAAGAAAAAATGAACAAAATTATTTTTTTCTGCTTGTGGAAGCAAACAGGTGGAGCTGCATTTTTGCACATACAACCTTTCCCCTCTCAGCCCAAATGTTAAAACTGGGAGTACAACTCTGGGCACTTCATGATGGAAGAAAGGTGGAATGTAAATAAATTAGTAAATTAATTTAAAATAAAATAAAATAAAATAAATTTTTGAGATGTGGTGGAGGAGGATATATATACCAAAGGTGGATGGAGCAAAAAGCAAAAAGGTGGGATCAAAAATACTACCATATTTTAGGTGAATGTCCTGGTTCCCTGGAATCTAAGCCTAGCAAACTATCAGGGGAACTAACAAATGATGATGTTGGAGAGAGGAGGATGCTACATTAGTGGGAAAACAGGTGGACCGGATTAGACCCCAGAGCGAACAGTTCCTCATCCAAGACAAGTGCATGTGGATAGCATAGCTCATTCTAGTGAAGGTTGTTTTCCTAGCCAAACATTACAGCCAAAACACAACATGAAAGAAATGGAGCACAACTTTATGGGCCTAGGGTTACATGTCAGAGGTGCAATATTGCCCACTTAACAAATTATGACATTTCGCATTAAATACATATCACATATTGAGGTACAACTCTGTGCAATGTGCATTTGTGCCTCAGTGTGCCATGTGCATCTGTGCACAACATTATTACATGCAGAGCTCTGCTTCTGTTTTGTTGTTGCATGCCTTCAAGTTGTTTCCAACTTATGACAACCCTGTCATGCAGTTTTCTTGGCATGTTCCTTCAGAGGGGGATTACCATTGCTATCCTCTAAGGCTAAGAAAGTGTGACTTGCCCAATTTCACCCAGTGGGTTTCATGACCTAACTGGGATTCAACCCTGGTCTCCAGAGTCCTAGTCCAATGTTCAAACCACTAAGGAGCCTTGGTGGCACAAAGCCAAAACATTGTGAGTTTTATTCCATGGGGCTCCAGGTTGACTCAGCCTTCCATCCTTTCAGAGGTCGGTAAAATGAGTACCCAGTTTGTTGGAGGCAACTGGCTAACACATTGTAAACCACTTAGAGAGTTGCTCAGGACTGTAAAACAGTATAGAGATGCAAGTGCTATTGCAATTTCTATGCCATGCAGGCTCCTTTTGCTATCTTGACAGCATTACTCCATTTCATAACAGATGGAAATATATCCAGTCACTTCCATAGAGGAGCTTATGTACATGTATGGCACCAACAGGATTCCACTCTAATTTAGCAGAATTATTAGCACTGTAATTTACCTTTCAATCTGAGAGATCTTGCGTCAGCATTGGGAACATAAGGATGTTGGCTTCAAGAAGAGGTAGCTAATGTTTCTTAAGCCTGGCATTTCCATTCCCACATATTTGACAAGCCAATACTCTGGCATCTTTCTCTTTCCCCACCCCAGACACACACCACTGCTATTCTCTCCCTCTCATCAATTCTAAATTAAATGCACATTTCTCATTCCACATTAATACCTCACAAACTACAGCATTAATGTGGAGTGAAAAGAGCAGCTGCTGAACCTGGAGCCATATGCTCCTTTCCTGGTGCCATAAGCTAACAAGAAAGATCAGCAAACTCACACAAGTGACTACCCTCCAGGGAATCAGCAGTATCTCTAGGAAGCATCACAGCGCAGAAATCAGAGCTGTGGTTATCTCCACAGGCATTCCAGATCTATTCAGGTCCTGTTAGGCCACTTCCCCCTCCTCTTGTTCTTCTCTTAATGTTTTTTGTTTGTTTGTTTTTTGCATTTACTATAGATAATGTCTTGTTTTGGACTTTAAAAGAGCTACTCAAAGTTCTGAAGTTATTTGGGGGCTGGAATTCTGTACTTTAGATACCTCCTTTGGATTTAAATTAAAACCTGGCATGCATACACGCATGGATATTTGGTAGGAGCTAAAAGCCTGAGAGATAGTGTGGTGTAGTGGTTTGAGTGTTGGACTATGACTCTGGAATCCAAGGTTCAGTTCCCAGATTGGCCATAAAACCCACTGGATGACTTTGGGCAAGACACATGCTCTCAGACTTGTAGGAAGGCAATGGTAAGCTGTTAGGAAGGAACTAATTAGGGAATTTATAATTAGCTCAAATATGCAAGAGTGGGGTCCTAACAAATCCCCACAGGACCGGGTACCATTATGTATACCAGAGGGCTAGGGAATCCCACAATGGATGATGCTAAGGCAGGCTTCTCCAATTAAAGTCTAAGGCCCTTTGCAGACTGCTAGAAATAGTGCAAATTGAGTCCACTTTAACTGCCCTGACTCAGTGCTAGGAATAATGGGAATTGTATTTTTTTCTGAGACATTGAGCTTTCTCTGTCAGAGAACTCTGGTGCCACAATAAACTACAGTTCCCATGATTCCTTAGCACTGAGTCAGGACAGTTAAAGTGGACTCAATTTGCACTATTTCTGGTAGTCTGCAAAGGCCCTTAATATTTATTATTAACAAGAGAAAACCACACACACAAATATGGCACACACACACTGCACTCTTAGAAATAAAAGGGGTGAAAGCGGGAATAGCTTGAGAGGGATCAGATTGAGGGAGTTACTCACTTCCAAAGGCTTCTCCAGGATCCTCTGTGGATTTTTATGATGATGATGATGCACAGCCACCAAAATGAGGAGGGGAGGATGGCCAAGGGAGCTATGATCAGAGTACAGACTGATGTGGAGTCAGCAAGCACTCTCAAGATAGCCCATGGAGCCTAGAAATCCAAGGGTTCTTATAGCAAATTTCTGCCTTCTGGCTATTGACTAAAGGGCTTGGCTGAAGCCAGGACAAAGGCGTTGATTGTCTTAGCTTTGTTAAACCTAGGTGTGAGAATAGTCTAAACAATGCATTTGGTTTCAAGACAATCAAGGAAGAGAGGCTAGAGAAAAGGGTGCAGTCAAATCTGATCATGCCCCATCAAGTGTGAGACTCAAGACAAACAAGCACTATTATGTGCATTTTCCAGTATAATGGTTTTTCCCTTTTGGCAACTCCCATACCTGTCTGGTAGGGAATTTTCCATCTGTTCTAGGCAGATCTCTCAGTGCCTACATGACCTGCCATTTAGGGGATTATGGCTGACATCCTCAGAGGTCAGTCTGGGGTCATTGTGGGAACTCCACATGTGTCCAAAATTTTATGAAAAATCACATATGCTAACAAAACTTCCTCTGAATAAATTTTGGCAAAAAAAATTCCTTGATATTTCCCCCTTAAGATCACCATAAATTGGAAATTACTTGAAGACATGCAAAAATAACAACAAAAGCATGACCCTCTTCTTCAATATGGCAAGAACACATGTGAGTAGAACTAGAAAGTTGAGACACAGGGAAATTTGGGGAGCAAAAAGTGCAGGTTTTTGAAGATTCTGTGGGATGGTACAGCCTTCCAAGGTTCCAAGGTGGATGACACTTGTGAAATGTGAAGTATTGCTCAAAAACTCAGAGATTCTCAGGATTTGGAACAAAGAGATAAGGTGAGAGGGAAACTGATCATTTCTATCTGCCAAGACAAGGGACAAGCCTGAGAATTATGCTTGTATGAGGAGAGGAAAAAGAGGTGATAATTTAGAAAATGAGGCCAACAAAAGTGGGAAAAGGCACCCTACTGCATTTCCTCCTAATGATATAAATTTCAATTAACAGAATTGATAAATGAAGCCATAAAGCAATGCAAACATGCAGAAGAAAAATTCAAATAATTTTTTTCTTCATGGTTCCAATTCTTTATAGTACATTACATCAGTTAATGGCAATTTGTATAATTTGTGTAATGACATAAATTGCCATGAAACTCTCACACAGTGAAGGGTGGTAAAAATGATAAATTGGGAGAGGGGAGGAGAAGAGGAGGAGGAAGAGGAAGTGGAAAGACCAGGTCCTTCCATGGTGTAACAAGGGTGTAACAAAGCTGCAGACCAGTTAAGCTATGCTGCATCTACAGAGATACTGGGTCAGGTTTGATGCTGAGCATTTCTGAAATGCAGCTGCATGTTATTCTACTTCAGTTTTTAGCTCAGCCTTGAAACTCAATTGGAACACATGGCAAGCCAACTACTATTCTGAATTGAAATAGCTGACACACAAAAATAAAGGTCATCTGCAGAGATAGATGATGCTCACTGGTAGACAATCCTCATCTGCTGGGCAGTCATTTCAGGATCAGGATTAAATGTTTAATTTCCCCTGATGTTTCAACCTTTTTTTCAGCTGTTGTGTTTGGCTGCATCCTCACTGCAGAAATAATCCAGTTTGACATCACTTTAATGATCATGGCTCCATGTTATGAAATGCTGGGAACAGGCATTTTGTGAGCCATTTAGCCTTCTCTGTCTGCACCCACATTACAGAGATAATCCAGTTTGACACCACTCTAAGCGTCATGGCTCAATGCTGTGGAATTCTGGGAATGGCAGTTTCTTGTGGCATCAGGACTCTCTGAGAGAAGAGGCTAGATGTCTCACAAAGCTCAAAATCCCAGAATTCCAGAGCTTTGAGCCATGGCAGTTAAAAGTGGTGACAAACTTGATTATTTCTGCAGTGCATAGAATCAAAGAATCATAGAATCATAGAGTTGGAAGAGACCAC
>CM034703.1:8436011-8446595 GCA_020142125.1 Phrynosoma platyrhinos | reverse complement strand
TGGTCTCTTCCAACTCTATGATTCTATGATTCTATGATTCTTTGATTCGTATTGCATTATGTCTACAATATGGATGCAACCTTTGTTTTTCAAGGAGCAAAAAGTAATTTTGGAAATTTTCCTTCTGGGGCAACTGTATGATTTTTGAAGACTATTTACAATTTTGGACTTATTCTGTACAAAATTTACACCTGGCTATTTTGTGTGGGAAATAACAAAAATGCTGTTTTCTTTGTAAAACAATAGCATCTGAATTTTGCATAGAAAATGCCCTTGCCTGCAGCATTTTTCACACAGGAAAAACCTGTGAAGAGAACAATATTTCTTGGCAGAAAATGCTTTGGTGCAGTAATATTATTTTCTTTTCAGAAGTTCAGAAAATGTGATTTTCTGTGGGAGAAACACACACACACACACACACACACACACACACATTTTGCCCACAATTAGTCCCCAACTAAGATCCAAAGATTCTCAGCATTCTAAGAATCTTCATATAAGAGTTTCCCAGTACTTGTGAAACTTATTTTGGATCATATTCCTCCAAATATTTTCAAATATATTTTCATATCTGTAACAGGGGAGGGTACAGAGATATGCAGTCTCTGTGAAATGTGTGCATGTGCATGCACACATACATATATACACCCAAAGAATCTAGAGAGAGGTGGTTGCTTCATTCTGACTTATAGGGTAAGCTCTAAACTGCCTCTCAGGAGTTTTTTAATAGTGAATTTTCAGCACAACTCAATGTAGATCACCTTTGAAATTCCTCCTCCCTCTGCCATGCTATGAAGTCTAACCTAAGACATAGAACATACAGGTAAATTATTTTTCACAAGGCCAACTGAAAAGAATTGGAACTAAGCAAGGGAACTCTTTATTTGCAATCCAACCTAGAGACTTCAGAGTTGATCCAGTTTCTTCTCTAACCAAAGATAATTAGGAAAAACTGTCAAGTCTGCAGATTAAGCATTGCATGTATGTGCTTGCCTCTTGCATCGAAACTGCTCAGATCTAAGAAGACAATCTTTCGTAATTAGCCGAGGCCACTATAATCCATAAAAACATCTGATCACATTGATTTTCAGTCAATCAGGCTCTTTCTGTCAACCACAATCCTAGAGATCATATGAAAGGTTTTACACGTGGCCAGCTTTGCTTTCAAAGGTCATTTAAAGTTTTCTTTGGCTTGTGTGCAGAGACTTATTTCTATTGGAGACCAGCAACCCTGGGTTCCAATTAAAATCGAGATAGTATTGGAAGGAGACAAGAGAAGCTAGCCTAAGCAGAGAACAGAGTCAAAGAAGGCTTTTGTATTTGAAATTTTGACAAAACTATGTCCATTAAATTGTGTTGGAGAGGTGGCTTCATAGAAAGATGGAAGGACGGAATTATAGAGGCTATCACTGGACTTTGTATCCAGTTGTATCATCCTATAAATGAAAGACGTGCCATGTTATCAACTGTGCATTTCCAGAGCTGATGGTATCCAATAAATTTTTTCTTGTATAAGATGTTGTGCAAACAGCAAAATCTCTTGTAGAATTGTTTTTTGTGATTGTTTTTTACAACCTTTTGTTCAAAGGTATAATCCAAGAAAATGACACTAGCAGAGATTTTTATTCTTCAAGCCAGTGTGGTGTACCGGTTTGAGTATTGGACTACAATTCTGGGGACCAGGGTTCAAATTCCCGCTCAGCCATGATACCCACTGGGTGACTTTAATTAAGGGCCTATACAGACTGCCAGAAATAATCCATATTGAGACCACTTTAACTGTTCTGGCCCAGTGCTAAGGAATCATGGGAACTGTAGTTTGTTATGGTACCAGAGCTCTCTGACAGAGAAGGCTCAATGTCTCAGAAAAAACAACAACCTATTATTCCCAAAATTCCCTAGCACAGAGCCAGGACAGTTACAGTGGTCTCAAACTGGATCATTTCTGGCAGTCTGTATAGGCCCTAAGTCACATATTCTCAGCCTCAGGGGAAGGCAGTTGCAAAACCCATATGAACGAATCTTGAAGAGAAAAAAAACATGATAGGTTCACCTTAATGTCATCAAAAGTCAGAAATGATTTGTAGGAACACAGCAACAACAAAAGTGATATTAGGTTTTAGGCCAGAACTCCTAACACATATTATTATGAAATCATGTGCTGAGGTTTCAGAACATTATAACTGGAATCCTGTTTGTTAGTCCCAAATGGATCAGACTCATGGAATCAATTGTTTAATCATGAATTAACACAGAGGTAAATCTAACTGGTTCAATGGATCTACTGTAGTTCAGAGAGTAGACTTTTAGCTCATATCTATGCTAGCAAAATATCACATCTGTGCTGAGATTTCAGACTGAAATTCCATAGATAGGAAGGTAGACTGGTGCAAAATTGAGGTGATTAAAGAAGCAGGTGCTATACGCCCTGAAGTTGCACCAGTATTACTAATGAGGAAATATGCCCCCATTGGTGGCAACATTAGAGTAGGTAGACACTATTTTGCACCTAAATGCTTCAGGAATTAAGAGACAATGGGGCTTTGCAGATGGGCAGCCATAGGCCATACTGGGAAGTGGAAGATTGGGGCCGAGGCTGCCCCAAACCTCAGCCCCAATCCACCTTTTTGGAGCCTGGGAAAGGAGTGCTAAAATAGCTTGAGGAAGGAGTACTATTTTAGTGCTCCTTTCCCAGGCTCCAAAAAGGTGGATTGGGGCTGGTATGTGGCCGCTCCACCACAACTCCACCCCCAGGCAGGCCCTTTAATAGGGAAATAAAAGGCCTAAGCAGACTGCCAGAAATAATGCACATTAAATTGAGGCACTGCCCTGGCTTAGTGCTAGAGAGTCATGGGAATTGTATTTTTTTCTAAGACATTGAGCCTTCTCTGTCAGAGAGCTCTGGTGCCACAATAAATTACAGTTCCCATGATTCCCTAGCACTGAGCCAGGGCAGTGCCTCAATTTAATGTGCACCATTTCTGGCAGTCTGCTTAGGCCCAAAGTTGAGCAAGATTATATTGTTGTTGTTGATAAGTCTATGTTACTCACTGGAGTTTTGGACCATCACTGATACAGATTCTGTCTAAGAATATAGGAATCATTGAAGTGTCATCAAATATTGTGGTATGCTGTTTTTATTGCTATTGTTGCTATTTCATTTATATTCAACTTTTTCCTCAAGAATCCATCAGTGATATTTTCATTGGCCGACCAAAATGCACAATATACTTATTGTCAAATTTAAAGATATAGCCGTGTTAGTCTGAAGAATCAGTATGTAGAGAGATCTTGTAGCATCTTTGAGACTAATTGAAAAAAAGAAATTGGCAGCATGATTTTTTGTAAACTTCTGCTTCCTCAGTAGACTGAAGTCTGCAAAACTCATACTGCCAATTTCTTTCTTTCAGTTACCGTCTCAAAAGTGCTACAAGATCTCTCAATATACCTGTTGCAAGCTTTCAAAGCTCCAAGGGCTTCTTCATCAGGCAAGATGTTACAAACCAAACAGGAGAAAAACAATAACAACTGGAGATGTTAGACAGCTACCTACATGTTATTTCAGATTTTAGTTAAGATGGTATATGGTGGGGAGGTTATCTTTTGCAGACAGGCTCCTCCTCCTGGCTATGTGTCTTTTCCTCAAGAATGGGACTTAAAGTGGCTTACAAAACAAATACACTTTCAAAGACATAAATAAAAACAAAGTCATTTTAAAATGCAATTAAACTATCCATAGATCCAATTCCTGTTTCTCTCTTTCTTCATATTGTATTTGCCCTGAAATATCTCTGTGGTATTTTTTTTAATAGTATTTGTCAGAGGAAAGCATTACTACAGAAATATTCCACAACCTTCAGCGCAACCATTAAAATGATCACATATAATTCCATTGAATGTGGTGTCCCTGGATTGATGGTCAGGTCTATCAAAGGCTAACCATGGCCTTGTCTTCACTAGCTGGAATACTCAGCCCAGAGCATCCTGGTCCCACAGCTGTCCTACTGCTCCATTAGCTTGACCTCTCTTTCCATACCACAGTAGATGTCTGCATGAAGATCCTGCCAAATTGCCCAGCACATCCACCACCATGGGTCACTTGCTTCGATAGGACAAAGAGGACCATTTTCATCTTCTCTGGTTCTTCAGTGGGCTGCACTGATAATCTAGTGGATACTGGAAGTGATAGTTGTGCAAACTGAGGTCACTTCAAGTTACTTTATGATTTATTTTGCTTTGGGGGGGTGGTCTGACATATGAATACGAATCTATCACCACCACTAAAACAGGTTTTTCTTTTCAGGAAACTTTTTTTTAAAAAAAGAAATGGGGTTGGGGGTGTCTAAAGAAGGACCAAAAGTCACATAGGACTTGTTAAGGGCCACATGGGCTGCATAATTCCCTGGTTTATATGGTTGTGGGAAAAGAACAGAAACTTCTAACCCCTAAATACTGAAAAAACCAAGTAGCCATTAAACAGTCCTTTTTTCTCAGTGACATGTAGGGCAAATCAGTGTTGTCTTTCTGAAGCTTGCAAAGAGCGTGGAGCACTGGGATAGTGGGTGGGGGTGGAATCCTCTAAGCTATATCCCTGGCGATAACAGAAAAGTGAGCATGAAAGTAATTATATTAAAGAAGGCATTAAATGCATGTTTGAACCAAGGTTGTCAAGGACTCAGGGTGAGTTTGCCTTTGTAAGAAAAGGTTGCTTGCTTCATTAAAACTGGAATCCCAGCTTTACCCTTGATTTATTCCTTTTACAGTTTAATCTTTTCATCATTTTTTTTTAAATTTAATTCAAAGAGCGTTAGCCTATTCAGGGAATGAGAGTAGGTCTGAAATAGTCACAACTGGATCCTGCAGGATAGTTACTCAATAGAAGCCTTAAAACTCAGAACAGATTTTGTGAAAATGCATAATCTGGAAACATGAATGTTATGGAATGAAGCTGATGAACTTTGGTGCACATTTCTTTGGGATTTACTTGGAAACTTAAGATGTTGAGGCAAATTTTTGAAGTATGGTCCCATGACATGCAAACTTATAGCACTTGAGTTGCATTAACTTCTCTTTGACTCAGGTTCCACTCAAACTGAACCAACATAACTATACTCTGCAGAATGGTGAGAAGACAAGAGTTGGTCGAAAGCTTAGTCGAATATAGAAGGAACTACTAAACAGAGGCTGGATAGACATCTGTTGGGATTGCTTTGATTGTGTTTTCTTGCATGGACTAGATGGTCCTTGTGGTCTCTTCCAACTCTGTGATTCAATGATTCTATGATATTTGTCCATCAGCTGGAAAATATACTCCATGTCTGGTATCCTGCTGGTGTTTTATTGACTTATATGTTATCTTATAAGTGTGATTTTTTTTTCATTACAGAATATTGATATTCTGTTCACAGTTGCACAAACTGAGTTCTGCAGGTGTAAGTGTTGCATATGGACCTGCTGATTCTTGAACAACTACTCATCACTGCCTTCAATGTACCATTTGATTCACTGGGATTTCAGAAACAATAAGCACATTTGCAGGTTTGTAGTTGGATATACAATGATGGTATTCAACAGAGAGTTATGTAGTTCAACCACCAGTTAATTACATCAATGTGATATTACACTAGATTAGCATCATGCCAGATCTTAGTAAATGTCCCCTTTCTAAGTAATAAAAAGAGGCCCTATTGGGTCTGTTCAGAAGAGATTAAAGAAGTCTGTTGCTATTGTCATCCATGAGAAGCATGTGTTTGCTTTAGAGAATGGGTTTGGATGACATGTGGCAGAAAAGAGGAAAGGACATACCAATTACACAGCCCATCAGCATGGGCTCACACTCCTCTAGTAAACATACATTTTTTGCACATTGCCTCTTTAAGAGGCAAGTCTCAAAAGCTGTCAGTGCTAGCAAGCCATGCTAACCTTTACATTTGAAGAGAATGTTTTCATTTGGGTACAAAGAATTTAGGAAGTAGGGATGAAAAGTATATTCAAAAATATTCAAAACATAGGGGGGAAGCAGACGGGTGGCCGTGGGCCTCCCTGGGAAGCTGCGCTGCGGGGCCGAGGTATCCCCACACCTCAGCCCCGCGCCACACCTTCGCCACCCCTGGAAAGGAGTGCTAAACTGGTGGTCCTTTCACAAGTCGCTGAAGGTGTGCTGCAAAAGCTTGCGGTGCACCTTTGTCGACTCTTCCGCTGCAGCGTGTATGGACGCTGCAGCAGGAGGTCCTCCTCGGAGCGCCGGCCGTGCAGAGGGCCAGCTGCTCCAAGGATGACCTGGGGAAGGGGTTGGAGCACCGATCGTGCAGCTGCCCCTCCCCTTCCCTGACCCCAGAAAGGCCTAATTGGCTGTCTGCTTCCCCCCAGTGTTGAAAAATATGTTTCTTGTGTTGGGAAAGCCTGATGAGAAGAATCCTAGGCTGATGAGAATCTTTGCATGTTGGGATTTATTCTCCACAAAATTTCAACATTTCCCCCTCTTCTTTTATGTAAGTGTTCATGTGTATGCAAAAAAGAAAAAAAGAAAAGAAAAATGCTGTCCAAGAAACAGCATATTTTTCCATAGAAAATAATATTTTGGTGCAGAAATAATGCTGGTCTCTGCACCCACAGATATACAAAATCCACATGCAAATGTTGTGCTCAGTTTGGCTCTACAGAGAATAGTCTCCAAATACTGGGAAGCCTCTACCTAGTTACCCATACAGACTTCTGAAAGAGGAGGCATCAAGAGTAGATTTTTAATAGGAGCCCTGGTGGTGCAGTGGTTAAATGCCAGTACTGCAGCCACAATGATGTGAATTTGATCCCAGAGGGCTCCGGGTTGACTCAACTTTCCATCTTTTCTTGGGTCAGTAAAATGAGTACCCAGCTTCTTGGTATTGGGTACCAAGCTTCTTGGGGGCAATCAGCTAGTACACTGTAAACTGCTTACAGAGTGCTTAGCACTATAAAGCAGTATAGAATTGTAAAGTGTTATTGCTAATTAGTAGGTGATTCAGCACATAGGAATATAGGAATAGGCCTTAGGGATCCTGTCTGCAGTGGCCAGGATATTCAAGGAGCAGCCTAGAGTATCCTGGCTTCCGAGTTGCCTGAACCTCTCCTCATTACCTTAGCCTCCCTTTCTGAAGTTGGATAGTTCTTTGCACTGGAATTTTTCTGTGCCACATGACATCACTGCTTTTGCCATGTGTTGCTTCACTCTGAGGTCAGAACAAGGCACCCAGCCTCATCCACATGACCGGGCATATCATTCTGATCTCAAAGCGAGTGGTGTGCAACAGTGGCAGTAGTGTGGAGCAGACATTTTAAACAGACACCTGACATTGGAATTAAGGGCTCTGGACTTTTTTAAGGAAGAGCCAGAGAAAATAGGGAAGTATTCTAGTATGTTTTAAGATATGCTGGTTCTGGTACTGAAAGGGCTGGCTGTTGTCTGGTCTGTTCATACAAGAACTGGAGTTTGGGCTGTGTATCATCCAGATGATGTGACAAGTTTATTTTCTGTAGCTCCAGAGAATAGGACTTGGAGAAACTTATTAAACAATCGGAAAAGAGATTCCAACTCAACATTAGGAAAAAACTTCCTGATGGTAAGAACTGTATGACAATGGAATACTTGAAGAGTGGTGGGGTCTCCTTCTTTGGAGGTTTTTTTAACAGAGGCTGGATGACCATTTCTGGGGGGTGCTTTGATTGTGTATCCCTGCATAGCAGGGGGTTGGACTGGATGGTCCTTGAAGACTCTCCTTTGCTGGAAGTTTTAGAACAGAAATTATATGACCATCTCTCAGAAGTGCTTTAACTGTGGATTCCTGCATGGGGGGTTGGGACAGATGGACCCTATAGCTCTCTTCCACTTCTATTATTCTATGGTTCTATGGTTCATACAGGAGAAGGCCTTTTTTCTGGTTAACAGATAGTATGGCTGGATCATTTCAGTCAGCTATAAGTCAGCTGTCCCTTCATCCCTGACTGAGTCTTAAATTTGCTTCAATTTTATTCTTTTTGAAATTAACTTCAGCTCTGCCTTGTACCAATTTCCTAATGGAGTCTCTCTTTTTCACCTCTCTTCCAAATTAACTGCAACAGTCACATTTGCTTCCCAGCTTCTTTCCCCGATGGCAAAGACTGCTCTGAGAAGGAGGCTTTTGGATTATGACTGATCAATATCGCAGCAGCCCAACCACCAAAGTGCCCCAAACCAATGCTAATTGAGATCCCAACTTACATGATGCAGATCAGAGAGGAGCTGAGAAATCCATCAAAATGGATGAAAATGAAATATATATCCCCAAGGACTCTCTGGCTTTTTCCTGGTGTCTGAGTTTGTAGTGCTGCATAATGAAGAGAAAAGCTTCCCTGGCCATTGTTAATTGCAAAAGAGAGGGTTTTTGGAAGGCAGGTTCTGTACTCCCAAAAAAGACAGGACATGATAAACAATTTGTAATGTGTATTTTTCATCTCCACCAATTAATGCAACCAATAGATCAAAACAAGATCATGGTACGGGAACGATGGGCCCAGTTCTGTTAGCTCACATCAGGAATGGGTAGAGACAAGACTGTAATGGTTTCTAAATCTTGACTGGTAACCCAGATTATGAGCAGCTTGAATCTTGTGTATCAATATTAAACCTAGACTGCAAGAACTCAGCACACATAGAATCATAGAATCATATAAGCAATCACTAAGGTCATCTAGTGCTGCCATGCAGGAATCAAAGCACTCCCAACAAATGGCCATCTGGCCTCTGTTTGAAAATCTTCAAAGAAAGAGACTTAGGGGGGAAGCAGACTGGTGGCATGGGGCCATCCTGGGAAGGTGCACCACGGGACCGAGGCATCCCCATGCCTCGATCCTGCGGCGCACCTTCCCCGTCCCTGAAAGGAGCGCTAAAATAGAGCTCCTTTCACAAGTCAGTAAAAGTGCACCGCAAAAGCCTGTGGCGCACTTTCACTGACTTTTCTGCCGCAGCGTGTCTGGATGCTGCAGCGGGAGGTGGCCCTCGGAGCTCTGGCCGTGCGGAGGGCCGGAGGCTCCGAGGGCAACCTCGGGAGGAGGAAGGGGCGCTGAGTGTGCGGCTGCCCCTCCTCTTCCCTGACTCCAGGACGGCTTTTTAAGTCGTCTGCCGAGGCCCTTACTCTCTGAGGTAGCATGTTCCACATTCATAGGATATTTCCAAAGCCACCATCTCCTTCACACACATACACACACACACACTGCACCCTGCCTTGAGCCTTGAAGAGAGAATTATTATTATTATTATTATTATTATTATTATTATTATTCAGACATGTGTTCCCTTCTTGTGAATGACTTTTTATCATACCATGTGATATTCCTCACCGCCAGGTCTTGCATTTAGCATGTTTTATTGTGGGAATAATCATTTGAAGATAAACAAGTCCTTAATTTGCACACCTGATGAATGAGGCAGACATTGATCTCTTTGGAAATCACATGTGGGAGAGAAAACAGGTTAATTTTAATCCCATAATGCCCTCAACTTCATGTATCTGCAATGTACATCAGTTTTTTGTTTTTGCAGTTCATGTATATTGTTCCCCATCCATTACAACATCTGCTGGGTTTGCACTTATAACGCACTATAAGACACAATAAGAATAACTTTAATATGGTTGTATACAAGTGTGCATCAATATATTTCTTAGTTTTTTCTACTGTATAGCCATATATGTGCACATCAGTAAAACAGAACACAAAAGGAATTTTCATGCTGTCATATTTGTAAACACACAGCTGCCTTTTCCTTTATCACTGAGCACAGGCACATTGGGAACCCAAGTGAGAGGAATCATGCAACAAGTATCAGTGTGCTTGTGTGCTGAAAAAACCTGGGGGAGGAAGGAAGGAATGATGCTGCAAAGGTTTACAACATTAGTTTTAGAAAGCATTCCTCTGTCTGAATTTAGAAGTTATAAAACACCAAGTAGAGCAAACCAGAGGGAGAGGGGGTAAAGTTGTTTTATAGAAATAGTATAAATTTTCTTATTCATTAATTCCATCCCTAAGGGATGCCTTCCCCATATGACAAGAATGTTCAAAGTAATGGTATAAATGCCTTATTCTACTGTCCAGGTCAGTGAGGGTACATTCCAGAGGTTTGGGGACAGATAGGGAAGAATCTTGTTGATTCTGGGTATAACTGCATAGTTTAAATGGCCAGATGATCAATTCTTGTTCTGAAAATGTATGGTCCTAAAAATGAGACAGAACCTGATGTACTGGTTGTGCTAGGACTCAATAAAACTAGGGTCTGAATTTCCACTCATCCATGGAAACCCACTGGCTGAATTTGGATAAGTCATGTTATCTCAACCTCAGAGGAAGACAAAGGCAAAACCCTCTCTGAGCAAATGCTGCCAAAAAAAGCCCCACAAGAGGGTCACCTTAGGGTCTCCATAAGTCAGAGATGCCTTGAAAACAAACAACATGATCATAAAGCATGTCAGGAGAGGAAGAGAAAGGGGCAAATACACCAGCACCTCATGTAAAATCAGGGAGTAGATTTCAGGGATGATGGGAGTTGTAGCTCTTCACCTCTGGCTCTAACTC
>CM034703.1:8406763-8419659 GCA_020142125.1 Phrynosoma platyrhinos | reverse complement strand
TGATGATGATGATGATTTTATAATGGGACAAAAACAGAAGTGTTGAGTTTGGGAACAGTGCATTCTTCCATTGAGTGCACATTGCAATTTATTGGGGTCAAGAAATAGCCCACAAATGTTAGCTTTATTTCATGTTATTTTATCTGATTTGAGATAACTTTCATAGACAATATTACAAATACAAATGTTGCTTTGAACATAGGACATTTTTATCTTCTAGAATACATTGGCTTTCTTTTAGGAAGTTGGAAAATTCCCTACAACTTGCACAATGCAAGGAGTTTTTGTTCATTTTTTGTAATTACAAGACCTGCTAAATTCAAATCAGTGAATTCTTCTTGGAGAAAAAAGGCAAGCAATAAACTATTTGAAATTCAAAATGTTGAGTTCCAGGCTTGAGCAAATCAGTAAGTCAGTCTTACCCACAATCATTTGTTCAATCCTGGTTTATGAAAGGTAACAGAAACTTGCTGCATTTCTGGAAACAAATGTATCTCAACTCAGCTTCCATAAAGATTGACGGTGACTTAAAAATAGCCTGAGGTTAATATTATAAATCTTTCTAAAAGGGTTTTTTAGTGCATATTCTTCATGTCAGCATCAGACCAATCACTCAGAGTGATGTTCTTTTAAGGGATGTAGAAACCAAACAGTGAAAATGAAGGAGGGGGGATTTGAGGTTAGTGCCCATATTTTCCTTTCCAGTGAACTTGAGAGAAATGTTCACCCAAGGTATGTTGGGTGAGCTGGAATTGCTATGAATGTATCATGGAGCTTGATAGAGCTGGGTCTAGAGTCAACAGTAGTTGTTATCTTCTAAGGAGAGAGAAAGAAAAATTGAGACTTAAACCTCCAGGAAAGCTAAGTCCTTCTGTGCTAGATGGACCATGTTTAATGCCAATTTACTGTATCAGAAATGTATGTCACCCAACATTTCACCATTAAAATTGGGATATGTGTGGACAAGCAGAATCAAAGAGTGGTGAAGATGGCAAAAGCAAATAGGAGGATGAACACACAAATGAGGAGAGGCTGCAGCAGTTTGTGTTTCCCTGATTCTACTGGGAAGGAATTTTGCCCCCTCCTCTTCTCTCCCCACTGCTGAGTTAATGGAGTGCCAACTATGATTGCACTTTGAACTCAGTTTGCAGCAATTGAAGGAAACTGAGGACAAAGGCAGAGAATAATAGGAGACAGAAACTGCAACCTTTTAAAAGCAGTTGAAAAGTGGGATAGCAGAGAATTGATCTACACAGAGGGGGGAAAAAGTTCCCACCTCTTTCCTGCACTGGCCTCTTTACCTGATGCATGGGACCAAAATGTGTGGAACATGTTTCCAATCCACACTCTGGGGCAATTCTCCAGAATAAAAAGAGCCCCTGTTTGTTCCAATTCCTCATTCTGTCTCCTATTATTCATACCACACTATTATTCATACCACAGTGTCTAAGCGGTTTACAACTGTAAGCTCATTGCCCCCCAACAGCTGGGTACTCATTTTAGCGACCTTGGAAGGATGCAGGCTTGAGTCAAGCCTGAGCCCTGGCTAGTATTGACCTCACAACCTTCTGGTCTATGAGTGAGTGGCTGCAGGCATTTAACCACTGCACCACCAGAGTTAGACATTCTAGAGAATCTCCTATGCATGCCCATTGCATGCTGATCCAGGGACAAGAGAAGGAGTGTTGGCAGGCAGGCAGCCACTGACTCTTCCCATCCAACAATTCCTACTCCTACCACAAGACTGTCACTTTCATGTCTGTGTGGTTCTTCTAGCACATACTGTGTCTTAACAGGACTGGGACCAGGGCAGGAGGGAGGAGGGTGCAGACAGTGCTGCTGATATTGTGGAAGCCAGTTGGATGGGCAGTTCTTTTTCCCTACAGATCTGGAAGCCCCAGTGGTAAGTCTAGTTTTCCTGTCAATGTGGACATAGTCTAGTCAGGACTATTTCTGTGAAATCAAGACAGTTGCAGGGTATGAAAATGACATAAATGAACAAAGCAGCATAAATGAATGCCAAGGGCTATGGCAAGGTGGATCCCGGTGAATGAGTCAAAAGACATTTGTTTATATACATTTGTGGTAGGGGACAGAACCAGTTCTGAATATTTGTATTGTTTTTATTTCTCCCTGAGTTGTATGCTTCCAGTTAATGCTGCGTCTCTGGAACAAATATACAAAGAAATCATGATATATACAAATAATCTTCCTGCAATGTGTGCCACTTAGCAGAGTGCTTGCTCACAGGACCAAGCCTGCTCCTCAGAAGAAGCATGCTTGAATAGTACATGAATTTACTTCACAAGGCATGTATATCTGAACAAAGTGAAAGAAGGAGTAAGCATGTCTCTTGCAGATTCAGAGAATAGGACCCAAACCAATGGATTCCAGTTACAAGAAAGGGGATTCCATTTAAATTTGAGGAAGAATTTCCTAATGCTAAGAGCTGATTAAAAATAGACTATCTTGGAAGTTGGTGGATTTTGCTTCACTATAAAGGTTTCAGCAGAATTTGAATGCCAACCTCTTAGGAATTTTTTAGCTGTAGATTGCTGCACTTGGCAGGGGCTTGGACTGGCTGGTGTTTGGACTTCTTTCCAACTCTAGGATTCCTTGAATTTTCATTGGCTTCTAAATGAATAGCTTAAGCAATAAATGGATATCAATAGTGCTTATTAATGTTTATATATTACCTATCCTCCATCTGTCTGTTTGTCCGTATGATGTTTTTAAGTGTTTTTAGATATTTTAAAAATAGTTTTTAAAAAGTTTGTTTATTTAATGTTTTTTTTCTTAAACTTTTCTACTTTATGTTGATTTAGTTTTAGTCTGTTTTAATCTTCATTGTTGACCACCTCGAGTGTCATATAAAGAGAAAGGTGGACAGAGAGACAGTTATTTTAATTTTTGCATTAATCACCTCCTGGCAACTTTTTTTTTAATTTCCACAGAATGCTTTGGATACTGCATGAGAAGATATGACATTCCTGGAAACCATGATGGCTTTCCATGGAGGCATCCATTCCCTTCTTGCAGTCATCATTCCCCTTAAACTCACCTTTGTCTGCTCTAAAGTGGCACTTGGGGGAAAACAAATAAAAAGATAGCTTCCAGAAAAAGAACTTCAATGCTAAACAATGCTTCCCATTAGTATCTTCTCCATCTCTTGTCACATAGTAGAAAACTAGCAGTGCACCCAGTTATAGCAGTATCATACCACTTGAACTACCATGGCTCCATCCTCTTGTATCATGAGATTTGTAGTTTGATGTAAGACTTTGAATTCTCTTCCCAGAAAGCTCTAGTACTACAGTTCAGCATGTGTAATAGTGAGTTCTAGCAGATAAATCAAAATACCTCAACAGATGACAAATTCCAGGATTCCATAAATAGACCCATGGCATTTAGTGTGTGGTCAAATTATTATATCTGTGCAGTGGATATAATATCCAAGTCAGGAATATTAAAAGAATTGTGCAAATTTTGGATGACATAAAAACTCCCTCCATTTTGGCCTCAAATACCTGGAACTTGTAGTTATTTTGTGCTTTCAAGTAATTTCCAACTTCTGTTGATCCTAAGGTGAAGCTAACACAGGGTTTTCTTGGCAAGATATCTTTGAAGGGGCTTGCCTTTGCCTTCCTCTGATGCTGAGAGCACAGGGAATTGAACCCTGGTTCCCAGAGTCATAGTCCAACACTCAAATCACTACACCACACTGGCTCTCTGCTAGCATTTTGAGTTTAGAAAAGTTACCTTTTGGATTACAGTTCCCAAAATTGTACCAGTTCAAAAATGTTGTTTTTGTAAACTCTATTAGCATTCTGTGTTAAATATTGCATTAGCTATTCTGTCAAGAAGGTACTGAAGAATATATGAATTTGTTTTCAGAAGTGATGAAGGCAATTTTACATCTTAAGTTAGAAGGGGGAAATCCTGTTACTTAGCCCAGGTCCCTGTGCCTATTTGTTAATATAACATGTTCTGAGGCCTGTGACACCCAGTCTGAAATTGTGTCCTTTCGTATTCATGTAAAGGTTTCTATGAAAAAAAAGTTACACTTGAAGTCTTTGGTCCTTCTTTCATTTACATGAACATTATAAATTTATGAATCTGTAGTTTCTTCTTATAGCCAGTTGGGTGTGCTCTCTACATACTGTTTCTACACAGTATAGAAAACTGAGAGATCTAGAATTTGGTTTGGGTGTGTGATTGACAATGGACCGATATTGCTGCACAATTAAAACAAATGCCAATGTACCATGGGACAGCTTTATTAGCCCTGCAAAGTCATTGTACAGGCAAAGGGGGCAATTTTGCCTCTGAGGTATATGTGAACAGCAAGTCAGATGACTCCACTGGATGGCACCGACATAAATCAGCATAAATCTGGTTATGTGACAGAGATATATGTATACCCTATAGGCCAAACATGAGAGATATTTAATTCCCTCTCCATCCTTTGAGGAGCTGTTATGCCTTTCAGGGATCTATAATCTTCTTGAAGAATCAGGACCTCTAGCAACTGTACTGGGATGAATCTGGTGGGCTGGGTGAACTTTCCCAAATAAAAGTGTCCAACTAAAGCCTTTCATTTGACAGTAGGTTCTCAGATCTTAGGGTCTGGTTCACAGGGTGGGGGTGGAACCTCAGGGTGAGCACACTGCCTTGAAAATCATATGTATTCATATTTTCCTCCTTACTTGGTTGACATAATTTATTTCAACATTATACTCTGTGTAACTATGTCTGACTTTAGTCTACCATGCTTAATGGTATCAGCATCCTATAACGACAGTCTTATAACAAGAGAAGGTGGCCATTCCTATGACATAACAAGATGTTGTCCCCACATTTCAGCTTTTGGCCTTTAGATCTCAGGTCCTGGAATGCTCCTAACTTGGGACCCTTATAACAAGATTTATCTCCATTTGAGAAGCTGAGTCAAATAATTTCAGGCAAATGAGTCAGTATAGAAAAAACAGCCATACAGCAGGACCATAATGACTTGATGGCAGACTAGTGTCTCAAGTTCAGTCTTTGGTACCTCAAGGACTGGAAAGCAGATGATAGAAAATTCTTCTTCTTGAGACCTTAAAGATCCATTCTCAATTTCATTACTGAGCAGAAGTAACAGTCTGATCAACATTGTATTTAAGTATGTGAAACAAAATGTTGCAGCTCCTAAGATTTGATGGCAGTCTTTACCAGAATCCTGTTGGGGATTTTCATACATGTGTTTCCTCCTTCCTTCCTTCCTTCCTTCCTTCCTTCCTTCCTTCCTTCCTTCCTTCCTTCCTTCCTTCCTTCCTTCCTTCCTTCCTTCCTTCCTTCCTTCCTTCCTTCCTTTCCATCCATTGTGTAATGGATGCTTTCAATTCATGGTTGTTTAAGTGGGATTCTGTATGTGGAACCATTTCACACAGAGATAAATAAGCCTTATGCCATTTTTTTAGACTAACTGGGGAAAACAGTTTTCCAGAGACCCCATCTACTTCATCACACTGACTTTATGAATTCTTATACCATAAGTTTATTTTTAAGGGTGAAGCAGACTGCCTGTGAAAAAGCTGGGTGGGCACCACAGCAACCATATGCTATAGCCCCACTCTGGCTTTTTTCGAGTGCAAAACAAACAAACAGCTTTTTGATGCTTCTGCAGCATGCAGTGTCTAAACACCATGCCGCTGGAGCACCAAAAAGCTGTCTGCCATGTGGTTGGGCTGGTGGTGTGACACCAGCTGGGTTGGTGGTGTCAGAGTATGTGGCTTCTAAACACCACATTCAGACACCACCCCCAAGCCAGTGCAAAGGGGCAGTCTGCTTTGCTCCTTAGTCTCAAACGTGCTATAAGATTCCCTTATACATTAACACAGACTAACACAACTATGTCTTTGAATCCATTTCACATACAATTGGGCATAGGCCAGTGCCTTCAAATTGCCAGTTTATTCACTGGAGTTTCTGAAAGAGTCATTTTTATACCCCACTCCAAAATGGGGCAATATCAGACACATTGGCAAATACATAGTTGGTGGCACAATGGTGCTATTCAGCAGAGTGGTGGTGTAGTGCAACAATGACATAACCATGTCAGTGTAGGTTTAAATTCACACAAACATGATTTAGGAACTCTGCCATTTTTATTCAACTCCTCTAGCTTTCAACCATCCCTAAGTGTAACAATTTCCCTTAATCATAAATATTACAGCTAGTATTAGAGCCATTGAATAGATTGGCTTTACCTATGTGTTTACTTTTGTGTATACTCCTGTTTGAACTAGCCAACACAATTCCAGCCTTGCAGTCACTGGCTATTGGATGGTGTACAACTATTTCCATTTCATTCATTGTAAAAACAGACAGTGTGCATTCTCCATCATACAATTGGGCACTAAACAAAGAAATTAACAGATACAACATTACTAGTACAACATTGCTGTTCAGCAGAAGCATGGTGTTGTGCAAACACCATACAAGTATACAAGTGTAGGTTTGCACAAGTATGGTGGAGGAACTTGGCCCTAGTGTTTTTGAATGATGAAATTATATGGTAAGCATCTACCCAACCCACTGAGAGACCTTATTTCCAGTGTTAATCTAAAGCTCCAAAAATGATTTCTCTGCATTTGATGGTGTTCATAAAATGCACATAAATATAATTTGTGTAAAACTTCCAACTATGTGCAAGCCAGTGTTCCCCCCCCCCATTTGTAAAGATGAACCATCCTACACAATCACACAAAATCACCTTACAAGAACAACAGGACAGCCTCATGGATCACAAGGACACAGCCTACTAGATTTTGTCATGCTACATTTTCCATTGTTGTACAACTTACAGAACTCTATGAAAACCACACACCAAAATGTGTATATTTTTCTGTCAAGATAAAAAAGCCTGTTCGGTGGCCCATAGTGAAGGGAAGTGCTTTGAAGCTTCTTCACTTACAGCACAATCATTATCCATGTCAGGATTTACATTCCCAAATAGGCTACATAAGGCAGGCTCTAACATTTAAAATAATAGATTGTGTAAGACAAACTGATGGGACTGAAGTGTTATGGGAGATCTAGAAGTATCAGAGAAAAAACCAGATACCAGGCATGAGCTAATTTGCTAGCATAAAGAACCTTATTTAGAATCAGAATCAGAGTGGCCAAACATATTATTAGATTGATGGATCAAGGCAGAAAACTGTTAAAAATGCTTAATCATGGAAGGCTATAGATTTTGAGATGGCTCATCAGAACCTAATTTGAGGCTTGCTAAGTTGTGCATTCCTCATAAGAGAATTGCAAAATTTTATCAGGACTCAAATATGTGGAATATGGGTTACCATAAGAGTTTCTGGTATATCTTGAGTGAGCCTCCCACCAAAGATATTTTACCTGCTGAATAATTCTTCATGCACTCTCCTGATGCTTCTTTATCTGTTGCTTGCAGATCAAGCAATAACAATGCAAGAATAACAATGGGCATTTTGATATTGAACTTTTTTATAGATGAAGAAGGGGAAAGGAAAAAAATTACACTAAAACACCTGATACCTGAAAAACAAGGGAAAAAAGGGGGGATCTTGTTAGAGAGGACTTCAACTTTGCCTTGAGCTGGTTATAAAGAGGGCAGTTTCTATTTTCCACATCATTTCTTGAGGCATCTTTCATTTCAACCAAGACCCATAAAAACAAACACAAAAACAACAAAGTGCCTCTTTTCTCCCTTGTGGAGGCAGGCAATGGGAATTAAAGCACCTGTACTCATAACATTGACTCTTCAAAGCCATGTAGAGAAAGATTTATGGCTGATTGATCAGAAGCGTGGTTCAAAGTGAGCTGCTTGAGGATAGTTCAGTAAGGTGGATCTGTTACTTCCAAGAAACTGCAAACAGAGAAACCTGTGCAGATGCATCATACTGGATGCTTCAGCTTGAAGCCAAGGCTACTTTTATGTAAGTATGGGTTTAGTTTATATTGAGCCCAACCACTGCTTCACTTGGCCCAGCACACTAGCATCTGTCTCATAGCTCATGTCTTTCCCAAACTTGTTGTCCAAGATCCTTCTTGAAGTAGATTGATGAATCCCTACTGTGGAAGTTGGTGTGGTAACACCTGTCAGCTTCATTTTCTCATATATTTGTATGCTTTAAACCTCAGCTTCATTGCATCCTAGATATGAAGATATTTTTGATTTTTTATAAATTATCCAAAATCAAAAAGCATTCAGTTTTAATAGACAACTTATTCTAGACAATAATGCTACCCTCTCAAGGGCTCTTGGTGACAGGCTTTTACTCACCTAAAGACAGCCTCCAAACTTCAAAAACACTTTCTTACCTATGGAAGCACACACAACACAGGTGTGGACACAGGTACAAAGGCTTGTCACAAACCAAGATGTCAACTATGCCCCCACATCTATTCATGAAATCTCATCACAGGACCTAATGACATCACCTGCAATATTAGAGGGACTTTCACCTGCTCACCCTCCAATGTGATTTATGCTATGTCAGCAATACTCTTCAGCACTTTACATTGTGCCAGCAGGCTGGTATATGCAGCAGAGGATAAATGAATATAAATCAGACATTAGGAATGGAAATATACAAATACTAGTTGTAGAACACTTCAGTCTTCCTGGGCATTCCATCTTGGACCTCAGAACATCAGTTCTTGAACAAAAGAATACAAAGGAAGATTGGAAAGAGAAATAGCAGAATTGGAGTATATCAACAAACTGCAGTTCCTTAGCAGTGGATTGGACAAAGACAATGTCTTTCTTGCTCACTACATATATTATATGTATGTAGTTCCTCCACCCCAGCCTCATAGGGGCTCTCTTGGCCAGTTCATCACTTCTTTTTATTATTGTTATTTTTGGCTCCCACATTGCATCCCAATATTCATTCATATGGCTATCTACTAATTTTGGCTTTAGGCACTATCCTTGCATAGTCCTCCAATGACCATCGTTAAAACTGAACTTGTCATCTTATCTCCATACCCATAAAATTTTGCATTCCTATGCATATTTTCACAGAGACTCCTATATGTTTCTGTTCCTGGGCTGTCCACTCTACCAAATACATCTGAGAAAGTAGGCTTAAGTCTATAAAACTCATGCTACCACCTTCTATCTTTCAGTCAGTCTCAAAGGTGCTGCAAGATCCCTTTGCATCCTGCATTAGATGGGATGTCTATATGGGTTGGTGGTTCAAAGCCATTAAGAAAGTACATCTGAGAGAAATTGAGAGAACAGGGAGGAAGGAGAGAGAGAGAGAGAGAGAGAGAGAGAGATCACTGTGAAGGTAAGAGCTCCCAGTTCAAATTTCCTATCAGTGATCCCACTGCCCATACCTCAAAATGGATGAGAATTAGCAAGCACTTGGAGCATCATGGGGCTGTCAAGAGTTATCCCTATTGTGCTGTTGTCAGCATCCAGAATACTTTATCGTATGTCATGAGGATGCTACAGTAGCAGAAAATCCAAGCACAATAAATAGAAAGGCTTATAAATTAAAACTACTCGCAAGGGGGTTCAGAAGATTCATCTGGTACCATTTATAGAGTGCTAAATATTATTCATTGCTAAGTAAAGGCATGAGGCAGTCTCATGCCACAACAGTTACTAGGGGGTTGAGTATATTTATGACAACCTTCCTCAGCCCTACCTGGTAACCTCTGCCTATTTGGAATGATGGCTCTCAGAATCCCTGGCATTGGCCATGCTAGCTGGAATGGATGAAAACTACAACCTTAAACACAGAGAAAGATGGGGAAAGTGAACAGGGATGTAAATGTTTGTTTAGATAAATAATTTCTGATTTTTTTTCCCCTGATGGGTAAAATTGCATGAGCTTTTCATGTAGTTTAACTATTTCCACACTTTGGGACTTTTTTTTTTTAACAGCAACAAAAATTATTTGTGAAAAAATGTTATTTCTTCCCTCCCATCACATAACTTTTTGCAGAGAAAACAGTACATTTTGAACAAAATATATAGTTTTCTGCTTATAATTTTCCACCAAAAATGTTTTTGCCAATATTTTGGGGGGCATAAATTACTTTCAAATTAACTAATTTCCCCAAAATATTAAAAATCTTGTGACAGTAATTTTTTCTTGATATGGCATCTTGGCATGTCAATGCATTGAGACACTCTTTCATGTCATGAATGAGGGGGAAGAATATGTGCATTCTTCACTTCTATGCAAGTGGGCTTCTGCTGAAATTGCCTAGGTTAGTTCTGTCAAATCATAGCAAAATACCAGTTAACACTTCTATGAAGTTATTATTTCACCCATGGCTGGACAATGTTCCTAGGATCCTGTGAGGCCCCACAGGGAGCAATGGTACTGAATCATCTGTCTGTCTTTTTTACCAGAAACAATAGCACTATTGAGATGAATTAAGGATGAAGGAGACTTTTGTGTGGCTGCATTCTGATGAGAGTTTACCAAATATGCAGTTCCCAAATCAATAGACCACCTCAAATTCAGTTATCTTTCTGTATTCATCCATCTCCGAGTTTTGCAATGGCAGCCTCACAACAAAAGATGCATACAAATTGTGTATATATTGTGGTGTGTACATAAACAGACACACATCAGCAGGGGAAAGCATGAAAAGACACTATGTTGAGGAAAAGAGTCTGCAAAAAAAAAAAAAAAAAAAAAAGAGTATAGACTCTGAAAAAGACATATAAATGAGAATTTTCAACCCAGACTAGGGAATTGTTTTGAAGTAATTGTTTATGTGATTAGCCCAGTAACCAAGCAAAAATAGTTGATCAGTAGTTATATTTTTAAAAGTAATAGTTTAATTTCACATATCTTGAAATAAATTCAAAGAGCTTTTTAAAAATACTTTTTAAATATCTAAATGCTGCTAGCAGATTCATACACTATTGTCATCACAACAACATAATACAGCATGAGGTTACAGGATGGACAGCATGAACCAGCACTTGAGCCATGTCATCTTCCTCCTCCAGCATTTCTGAGACCATGGGTTTTAACTATAAAAGTAACCCAGAAGTTACATTTAGACTACAAAGTACTGAAGCTATTCATTATTATTTATTCATACCTTTACTACAGGAGAATAAATAAATTACAGGTGAGATCCTATAGAATAAAGATATACAACTGAGCACTAAAGTTAGAATATGTGGGGTGCAATGTTAAGTCCCAGGGTGTTAACCCTTTTAAAAGAAACAAAAATACACAAGTATGGAAGTTAAATTTGTTAGAGTCTAGCTTTCATTAGCAGAACAGCAGAAGTGTGAGCATGACTAAATTATTCTTAAAACATGCAGGGGAGCTGTGTTGTCCATTTAGCAAATTCAGACATTTTTAATTAAATTATTCTTAATATGCTTTCCTAAAGAATAAAGACTTACTCAGAAAAAAATAACAAACATGTAGTTTGTATTTTAAAAACAAACAATGTTTTTAATGAATATTTACATAAAATAACTAAAATCTAATCTAACTAGAGATGATTTGGGTAAAGAAGATAATTCTCACCATTTTATAGATAGCAGGAAGATGGGACTAGCTACTGCTTACTGAAATGCAATCTTTACTAGCAGTTTAGAATTTTGAGAGAGAGAGCTGTTAAACTGCCTCCAAGATTAATAGAAAGAATGAGAAAGAGAGAGGGAAGTTCCTGTCTATATAAGGCAGGGGTAGGCAACCTTTCCCCTTTAAGGGCCAAGGGACTTCAGCTCCCAGAAGCCTCAGCCATGTTGGCCAATAGTCCCATGTTGGCCAATAGCTCTTGGGATTCTGGGAGCTGAAGTCCCTCGGCCCTTAAAGGGGAAAGGTTGCCTACCCCTGATATAAGGAGAGACAGGAGAATACAAATATATTCCAACAATCCCCTTCTGATGCTCTTGGACCAACATCAAGGATCTTCAGTCCTTCGCATAGCCTCTGGAACAATCTTTGGGTACAGGTTAAGTGAGGATGTCTGCAAGCATCTCCTCGGTGTTGCAGTATTCCAGTTGGACAAGTCCATTCTTACACATTTCTTTTGCTTTATGAAAAGCAGTGTCAATGTTCTTCTTGAATGGCTTTTCACTCAGAAATCTTGATGCAGCTCTGTCTTGCATTAAACTGGTTGGTTTGCATTCTGTTATCCCAAAGTCCATGAGTAAGTTGTGCAGCCATTTCATTTTGTCACATGCTTCTTTTGCTGAAACACACAGAGCACCTGTAGAAGAATCTGTAATTGTAGATTGCTTCTTACTTGTCCAATTTACAGCTCCTCCACATAGAAGATGAGGTTTCCAGTGGTTGACTTTCTGTCTGCCAGATCAGCAGCTCAATCTGCATCTGCATAAGCAATCAGCTGTAGTTTGTTACAGGCTGGTAGCATCAGTTTGTGATCTGCTGTTCCTTTTAGATATCTGGCAACTCTCTTCACCACAATGAAATCTCTTTCAGTAGGGGAGTTGACCATTCTGCATAGGATGCCAACAACATTTGCTGTATCAGGCTTGGTGAAGTTGGAAATGTATAGAAGTTTTCCAACTGCTGTCCTATACTTGTCTCCATTTTGTAAAGGTTCAGATTTCTTTACATCCTTTAAGAATCTTACTTCCATTGGAGTTCACACAGCTTTTGCATCTTTCAGATCAAGACAGCCCAGAAGATCCAGTATCTTCTGCTTTTGATTCAGGAAGAAACTTCCATCACTTTTTCTCTGTATTTGCACTCCAAGATAGTGTGAGATATCTCTCAAATTCTTAATATCAATCTCTTTCTTGAAATTTTGGACTATCTCTTCACTATCTGCTTTGTCCTCACTGCACAGGATCAAATCATCAGCATAACTTGTGATGTAAGTCCATTTATTATTTCTGAATCTTTTGTATACACATTTGT
>CM034703.1:8382168-8402382 GCA_020142125.1 Phrynosoma platyrhinos | reverse complement strand
CTTTCCCCCTGGTTGGTTGCCAGTGACACTTCCTGGCTGTTTGCATCTTGTGAGAGACTTGGGAAAAGGCAGCCTTTTGGCCTAGTGGTAGTTATCCAAGGTTGGGTGATTTTGCTTTGGCCCACGTTCCATTCACTGAAGGAAGGATGCCATGCAGTAAAGTCCAATTTAAAAGGCATGCAGCTGTGGCTGCGACCAGCTTTGGTCAATCTACTTCAAAGAGGCCTTCCCAGTCTACCAGCAGGGATGATGAAATTACTGCCCAGTTGGCACAATTGGGCAAAACAGTTCAGGCTTGTGTTTCTCTTTGCAATCAACTTGCTCAGAAAGGGTGACAGGCTACAGCCACCAGCCCTATTGCTGGCACTTCTGGTACCACCAGCACAGAAGTGCTGCTTCCTCCCGTGGCATCTGATGCTCAGGTGATGGATGCTACACCAGGTCCTTCAGTGGTTTTGGCTTTGGAGGCTGGGCACCCCACTATTGCCGATGTGTGGGATCTCCTGAAAAGGGTCCCTGGTATGGAGGCCCAGGGTGAGGCTGCTCCTGTATTTGTGCAGCCTACTGTGGCTGATTTATATAACCTCTTACAAGGAGTGGTTCTTCCAGGTGCTGGTGCAATGGAGCAGACTCATGAAGTACAAAGAGGTGATCAAGCTGCTGCTGCCTCTTCTGCACTTGACACCCAAGCTGCTGCCGGGCCACACTTTGGGGGACAGTTGCGGTTGGCTGGTGATGCTTCCCAGCAATCTTCAGTTTCAGGTTTGTCTCCTAATATTGCACATGCTAATTGGCCTGCCTTGGTATGGGCTCCAGGTGGCCAGGTTAGTCAGGGTATGGCTTCAGAACAGCCCAACCCTGCGGTTGTGGTGGCACCCATGCAGGCACCTGCACTTTCACAGGTCCCTGACACTAGGGCACAGGATAGTCAACCAATGGCTGTGGCTAGCAACACCTCTGTGGTGTCTCTTTTGAGTGTTCCTTTGTTATCTGGAGTGGTTGAACAAGCTGAATCTGCCCCTTACACTGGAATGTCCACACCCCTTGGTTCACACCTTCCTCTTTCTACTAAAGAAAGGATTTGAAAGGGAGAATACATCGACTTATTTACTCCTACCTTCAGGGATCCTGAGCTGAGGATCATGGTAAAAGATAGGATTGTTTTCAGTCTTCCCAAAGAGTTTCAAGGGCTCAAATGCCCTAAGGTGGAGCACAATTTTGTGAATTGGATTATGGGTTTCACTATCTATAGAGGTGTTATAGAGGAAAAAGAACCACTAAGATCTCCTGACTTTTCTAAATATTGGGAGATCATGATAAAAGCGTACACTAATTGCCATCATAACTCTAGAGGTGCAGCCTGGCTCCAATACAGCAAGCAGCTTAGAATGAAAGCTGCACAGGATCGCTCCTTGTCCTCGAGACATGTTAAGTCTGAGTTGTGGGCTGATGTTATGGTGGGGGCCTCCCCTTCAAACAAGTGTGAGAATGGGTATGTCACAATGGTTACCATGCCGAGAGGGCCAAATGCAAGACCTGCCATGGGAGAGAGAAGGCAATTTGGCATATGCTGGGATTTTAATGCAGGCAAATGCAAGAGGCAACCCTGCAGGTCCAAGCATAAGAGCAACACCTGTGGGAATGGCCACCAAGGAGCTTCCTGCAATAGAGGCAAGCAGCCAGAAGTGGCTATTGCCCCCTGGCCAGCTTCACCTGGAGAAAAAGACCCCGTCACCAATTAAGTTAGACACTATGGTGGCATGGCTAAAGATTTACCCTAATAAAGAAGCTGCTTCTTATTTATTTTCTTATTTTTATCCCTAGGTTTTTGTATCCCTTATCAAGACTTGAGACAAGAGTTTGTTCTTTATAGCTCTGGGCTGCCACACGGAGGCAGTCATTTTTGAGCTTGAACTGAGCTACCCATCCCACCCGCCCTTTATTAAGAAGCTATATATGGTTACTCTCAGGCTTAGGCTGGTCTTTGGGGGCCAGGAGGGAATTTTTTCCCAGGGTGCTTCCCTGAGTTTTTTGCCCTCCCTGAGATTATTAATCAAAATTGATCTTGGGAAGGGGCCATGGTGTAATAATTCATGTTGTTTTTGTTATCACAACTTAATGGTAGGGTCTATAATTTGAAAATTCCTTGTCTTGTACTTGGGGGGCAGGTAATGACCCCCACCCCACAGGAAAATTAATCTGGCTAATTAAATTAATTGGGGTAAAATTGGCATAAGACAAATTTAAAGGAAATAACGTATGCAGATAAATGCATGACATCATTAATTTGAATGACATCACTTCCGGAGGGGAGGGGTTTGTAAATTTGTTGATATTATTGTTTACTTATTTTGTCATGTGCGGTGAAGGACCACCCATTTGGGGGGTTCCACCCTCACTTACACACGTGACAAATTTGTTAATGTTCATTGCCTTGTACACAGACCCTGTACAATTAAATAAAAGTTGTGGCCTGTTTAAACCCAAAAAGAGGTATCTTGTGTCCTTTGTGCCAGTGCAAAGGTAGAATATAGCTGAAAGAAATGAACACTGCATGCCAGATGGATACACTCAATCAGGGAGGTCACAAGCCTGAACCTATAAGACCTAAGCAGAACAGTGGAGGATAGGGAATCTTGGAGGTGTCTCATCCACGGGGTTGTCAAGGAAAAAGCAACATGGGACATACAGTAATAGAAATAAAAATATGTATGTGAATGTCAAGGTGACTAAGCAGGAACAATCAGGAAGATACACAGGTGAAAAAGATAATATAATTAAGAAGCCTTGAGAGCCAAGGACAAAGTTATAGAAGGTATATTGAGAACACCTGTGATAGATTGCAAACACCTGAAACTCATTAAGTGGTCAAGGTAAAAATGATGAAACACTTGGGTTGGTCTTGGGTATGGGATGACTCATGTGGACCAATCAAGATGTATGTACACACCCACTGGGTGGAAACTGACTGGTGGGTGGTGTCTAACAATGGCTATAAATGCAATGATTGCTAATGTACATTGTGGAGTAGTTTTGGAGATATTGTGGAGTAGCTTGGAGTAGTTTTGGAGATATTGTTGGAGTAGAGATTGTGATTTGTAGGGCATATAGTATTTATTTATATATAGTAGAATAAAGTAGATCTTTTATATAAGACTACTGAGTTGTCTGGTGTCTTGAGGGAAGATACAAGAGCCAGCTGAATCCTGAAGAAGTTTGGAGACATCTCAGGAAGAAGAGTAAGAAGGCTTGGAGAGTTGTCAGGGTCTTCAGCCTATTCTCTGAAACTCTGCTGCTTGGGAAAGAAGCATCAACCACTGATCAAAACTGGTCAGCTCTGCTGCATAACAAGGTGGTAAGTTAGAGCCAGAGGTGAAGAGCTACAACTCCCATCATCCCTGCCATGAGTTGAGGACAGCTAACAACAACATACACCCATCTGATCTTGGAAACTAAATAGGGCCAGACCTGACTAGTATTGGATGTGGGACTGTCAAGGAATCCCAGATGTTGCAGGTTGTAGTCAGAGGACATCAGTGGCAAACTACCTCTAATTATCCCTTGTCTATGAAATTTGTGGCATCACTGTAAGTTGACAGGTGACTTGAAGGCACACACCCTCACAATTAGTTATTTGTAGGTAGATGTGCCCAAGCTCAGATTTTCACAGATACTTTTTTTTAAAAAAATTGTGAAATAATGCATGATATGGGATGATGCAAATATAAGATTGGAAAAATAAGCTTCAGAAGGAAAAGAAAGCTGAGGTCTCAATTTATCTCTACCATGAAAAGGCTTTTTATTACCTTACTGTTATAGCGCTATGTTCCTGCCTCAGTGGTCATATTTCCATCTTCGTTATTTTGGGATTTTCAGTTTAGTAAGGACTATTTAGTTATCATCCAAACAGATCTAATATCTGAACAAATAAAATACACCAAGATTGCAAAGGATATTACCATACTATATGAGTCTTATGGCATGAGAAAAAAAAAAAAAGCAAAAACAGAGCCAGAGAGTAGCAGATTTCTCCATGCCAATGATGTCATTGTGCTTCAGTTCTCTTCCTGTGGGAGATGGTTATAAAAGCATGTCTTTTGTCTAGCTGGGAAAAGTCATTTGACAAAAGACACACTTTTACAACTGTCTCCCACAGAAAGAGAACTGAAGTGCTATGACATCATGCAGGAAGGCACACAGTAAGGCACACTACTACTCTCCAATTCTGTTTCCAATTTGTTTTCTAGTGTGATGTTACTCAAAATGTCAGGGTTCTGAGACGACACCCACAGTCAACATTTAATAGGGAAAATTTATTAGCTCAATTACAGCAGCCTAGAGGACTTGAGCAACTCAAAGCAGGGTTCAAGCCTGTGTATACTGGTTCTGAGAAACAGAAGTCCAGAATGCAAGATTCAAATGTAGTTTTAATTGTAAATCAAGGCAACTCACCATTATCACAAAAGCATGCTCACATAAAAACTTACCGGAACTAACAATATAAAAGATGGTAGCAGCTAGTGACTTATGGATTGCAGAAGGTAAAACTGCACAGGTTCCAGAAACAAAGTTTCCAGTTAGTGGATTCTGTAAAATGAAATGGCTCAGCTGCTGTCAGCAATGCTGAGGAGTCGAGAGAATCTCAGCTGAGACCAAATTAGAGGTGTCTTGGCAGTCATATTTATAGGGAAAAACATATCCCAGAGCAGGTTTTGGAATTAAAATGAAGTTTCCACGAGAGAAAAATAGGAACTTGTAAATGACTGGACAATCAGGACAAATGTCTCTAGACAATGGAGTATCAGCAACAGAGGGAAGTATACTTGGTTTTCTCTTCATTTGTACTCCCAAGGTCTATCACCCACCATCACACCTTTCATTGAAGCAATTATGCAGATTCCAATCTTGATCGATCCTGGCTATGTGCTCTTGAGCCTTCCCCCATGCTAAGCCAGTTGGATCTCTTTACATGGTCACAGATGTCCTTATATGGCATAGCATTAGAGGTGTCTTCTCAACTGCATTCCTAAAACATTCCTTTTGATATCAACTTGATATTGAAAAAGAGAAGGGGTGGAGGGGCTACACCTTGGGGTAACAGTGATAAGGCTCTTAGTATGTGGTGCAAAAAGCTGCAAGGGATTTCTATAAGAAATATTTCTTATTCTGTTCTACATTTCAGATAAAATATATACATGTACTAAGCATGTAAAACAAATGTGTGAATGTGGGTGTAGGTGGGGGGTGTCAACATTGCAGAGACAGCCTCTAACCTCAACTGATGCACTTTCATTCCAGTGTTTGAAATAACTCTATGGTCCTGTTGGTGTCTTATGCACATTTAAGTTCTTCTATGGAAGCAGTTGGTCGGTATGGTTTGATGATGCACATTCATTTTAACCTTTCAGAAACAGAATTGTACATGTGGTACCATCCCATATATAGATGAACATTTTCAGTTAATGTATGTGAGTTTCTCCCTGCTGAAATTGGCAGTAGTACCTCTTCAGTTGCACATTTGATTTCTCATTCAGTTGTGCATGCAATAATGCAAATGGTTGTGTATTCAGTTGTATAACATTGCCATTTGAAACAAGAATTGCATAGAACAACTAGTGCATAATTCTTCCTGCAGAGATCTATACTATGCAATTCTGGGGTAGGATTGTACAGGACACCCACCACTTTTCAATCTCGTAGAACAACATTATGGAATCAACATGAGACAAGTTTTCCCAGACCTGTTCTAGTTTCAATTATTGTAAAACGCAGATTCCATTCCCTGCAAACTGCAATTGAACAATCTCTGTTGCTTTCTGACATGTAACTCCAAAATTTATACCCTACACTCAGGGTTGACTTCTATGGATCTCTGTTAATTTACATCAGCCATAGATCTGGATCATATATTTGGAGACAGAAATAGTATACATGAATATATATGATGAGAGCCTATAAAGTATTTATTGGCATGAATTTGTGATGACCACATTACTCATTTTGTGCTGGTGCTTAAGTCTTTAAGTCATGGAGCCCAGTATATTGCTGGGGCGTAAAATTCAATTCTACTTGCAGGCAGGAACTCTTCTAATTATTGCTACTATATTCCTTCTCTTGGTATTGTGCTTGAGAACTTTTAGAGATTCTGATGGTAGTGCAATTGAACATTTGCCTCTAGCAAAGGACATGGCTCTAGCAAAAATGATGAACATTCAGTACACAATTGCCTATTTTCTTCTCTCAAAGTCTTCTTTGAGTCTGGTATGTTCCTATAAATTGAAATGAACAAAAATAAAGTCACAAATATTATTCTTACAATGGGTGATAGATTTGGTTTATAACACTGAGAAGCACCTTAAGTCTCTTTAGTATTTCAACAAAAAATGATTGGGTTTGGTGGAATGCCATTGTATTTAAATGTAATGTATGAATTAATTCAGTAGTCTTTAATAGTTCCAACCTAGGATGTATCTTTAACTTCAACCTGCCTATGGCCCTATATCCTTCCTTTCATCTCTCTTTTTCTCTCATCCTTCCCTGTAATTTACCTTTCTCATTTTTCTCCCTCTTTTTAGCAGCATTTATGTGTACTTAATTGAGAGCTGTTCCCTTAGAAAAGGTTCCCCCAAGGAACCTATTGTTCTTAACTTCAGTTCCATTGATCTGATTATACTATCACACTTAACAAAATCAGAAGATCATCTATTCTCTGAAGATGCCAGCCACAGATGCTGACAAAACACCAGAAAGGAACTCTTCTAGAACATGGTCACACAGCCTGAAAAACCCACAAAAAACTATAGATCATCTATTCTGTTTGTTCAGTTTGTATTATTAGTAGTTACACTGTTATTTGCTCTCAAGTTGACTTCAAATTATGGTGGACGCTGTTATGAATGAGAGACCTCCAGGACTCCCAGAGACCAACTGCCCTGCTCAGGTTTTGCAAACTCAGGGATGTGGCTTCCTTGATTGAATCAATCCATTGTATGTATGGTGATCTTCCTCTTTCCTAACTGCCTTCCACTTTTTCCAGCATTACCATCTTTTCTAATGAGTCACACTGTCTCATAATATGCCAGTTTAGACACCTTGGCTTTTAGTGAACATTTATGCTTGATTATTAGCAGCCAGAGATAGGAAAATGTCCAAGTTTTATTTTCTCCAGTATCTGATTTTAAAAAAGAAACAAAGAAAAAACTTCATTTATTTCCTTCCCAAATATGAGGTAATATTCAAATATTTGGTAAATCCTTCCAAAATGGATTTAAACAAAATTCTCTCCTCCAGTATTAGTGCAGTTCAAAATATACAGCTGTTCCCAGTATGGAGATAACCATATTGTATCTGGCTGCCATTTAGGTGTTAAATATGAGGAGGCTTATGTGGGAGTGGGGGTGGGGATGGCAACCCTAAGTCAGCAACACTGTGAATTCAACAGTATTGAATTCACAGTAATTCAGATCCAGAATTACTCAAAGGCCTGGGCCTAGGTAAACACAGCTATACATTTTTATTTCTTCTACATTCAGCTTAAAAACAAAGCAACCACAAGTTCTTTGCAACCCAAATAAGGAAAATATGTAGATGTTAATAAATTCTTGCAAAAATATCTCATGTATGCCTAGCTACTGCTATGTTCCCCTTTTCATCCTGCAGATGGTGGAGTTATCTATGTTGCCTAATATAGATAATGCATTAATTTGAAAATGCTGGGATAAGAAAAATGTTGTCCATGGGTCATATGAGTTCCAATTGTGTGGCCCCAGGAATCTGCCTCCACAGTTAATTTTATTGACAGAAAATTCCCCCACAACTTTTCACCATGCCCCCCAAATATTTGAGGAAAGAGGGGATCTTTTTCAAAACTGGAGGTGGCTTTTGATCAACTCTCATTTTGGAAGAAAAAAAAAAAACATCTCCTGGGTCCAAACATAGAGGTTAAAGACAATTGTGCCCCCCCCCCCCAAAAAAACCTTTGAGGCAGAAACAAATAAAAATACTAATTTGTGGAATACATCAAGGAGTTGTGGCCATTTGAGGTTGGGTGAGGAGCATGTATATCCCTAGAATCTTTAGAGGTAACTCATAAAGCATATAGCAACTGCATTGTAAAAACTATTGAGAGCGATTGCTAATACTTAAAATGCTTTCTCTTTCTATCCCACCATCTACTTATCTGTTCTCGCTATATTTAAATCTGGTAATTATGTTCTGGTTATTGTCATTCTTCTTCTCTGAATTCTTGAAATTTGAGCTTTGGAAAACAAAAAACCCTGTCAACATAGGTTGAACCAGCTTACTTTTTCCATACATATGGCAAGGATTGTGCACAATACACATGTAGCGTAATTCCCTGTCACTATTTAACTTAATGATCGCCCTTCATGGGTGAAACTAGAGAGAATTTATTGGAAGGATCAGCACAGAAGTACATTCTTTGTCAGATTTGAATTAACAAATGAAGTTTCACTTCTATAACCTCCTTAAATTCTCCTACCTCCTTCTACATTCTTTCCTACAGAATACCAGGCAAATTTATGGCCTTGGTTCACCACAACAATCCCCAGCAGCTGCCCACCCACTTCTCACACATTCATGTTTTCAACGTAGCTACAGCATGATGAAGCAGGCCTGACTTAATGTTGCAGAGCTATGAGGGGCGACTCTAACATGCATATATGTATAAGTACCCTAGTCAAAGACCAATGGATCAGCCATTAAAAGACAGAAGATAGAGTAGCTATGTATAAGTAGCTGGGATATCAACCTGGCAATTTTGGTGATATATCTGGATATTCAATTTCCACTTCCACCATAGCAACTTGCTTTTTGAAGATGCTTGATGTGATCTTTTCCATTCTGTAGCACCACCACCACCAATGAATGGAGAATAGTATTGTAGCTTCCAAAGAGATGGAAAGTGGCAAGGATGTAGCCTGCCTGTATAAAATAACTGACTCATTTCTGGCTCCTGTTTCTGAAGAACTCAAACACTCATTCATTTTGGGATTATGTAGAACTCCCAGTGTGTATTTCAAGCCAGCAGCCCTCATGATAGCTAAATGTTGTATTCAGCTGAGAAGCACAATTGCCTTTAATCTTATTTTGTAAATCAACTGCTCACTTACATATCACCCTGTATGTATCCATATTTGTGTATCTGACACACTGGACATCTACATCATGCACAAAGAAGTGGGCTCTTGCATACAAAATCTGAAATAGTTTAGTTTAATGGAGTTGAGAAATGCTCCCTGGTTCATTTTTTCCAATTTAAAGGGTCTGGTTTTAAAGTTCCTTCATCATATCATATTTCAGATAGTACACCACCTTCATAAGAAGTTGGGAGATCTGCACCTATTATCATCCTTCTCAAGAGGACCTCTCTGGACCAGCAGTTCCAAACAGTCACTAATATCCATTACCTGCTGTTGTGTTGTTGTTTTTGTCAGGGTGCTAGACAAGTTAGTGATGGATAAGCATCATTGCACTTGGGAGAAAGTTTTTCTAGTTCCATTTCTATCCAATTTCTGGCCACATCATAATTGTCTTGTTGGGGACCTTTGGTGAGAAACAGCAGATCTCACAGATCTCAACCCTCCCCTCTCAAAAAAAAAAAAAAAAAAAAAGACTGCTCAGTAGTTTTAAAAATGTTTAGCATGGTATCCTGCTGAGAGGATGTACAGTGGGCTCTTGGTATCCAATGAGATTTGGTTTAATTCCCCTCCCCCATGAATATCAAAACCTGTGGATGCCAGAGTCTCATTATATACACAGGCATAGTAAAATGATGTCCCTCACATAAAATGGCAAAATCATTGTTTGACTTTTGGAATATAGATAGACAGACAGACACACAGATGTAGATATGGATATAATATTTTCAAGCCACAAATTAAGCATGAATCTGTGGATAAAGAATTCATGGATACTGAGGGCCAATTGTATTGTTTGTTGTTGTTAACCTGAGAAGTTGATTTTGATTCGTGGTAACCTGTGAGTGAGTCCTAACTGCTCTGTTCAGGTCCTGCAGATTCAGCACCATGGCTTCCTTTGTTGAGTCTATCCATGAGCATTTTTGTCCAACATGGAGTATCTACATTCAGTTCAAGACTGGGGAGGCAGAGCTGTGCATGTGTGAGCATGTGTTACACTGCATATTTTGCCTGCAGATATGCATGTACATTTTGGGTTGCATACTGAAAGCACAATGTTGCAATGCACTAGGGAGGTGGTGTTGCACAGCCACTGTGTAACTTTGTGAATGTAAAGTTACACTGTGTCTCCTTGTAGGATGCACACATAGCCCATGGGGAGGGGGGGAACAACTGTGAGGGCATGGTTGCAATCTGACCTTAACAGAGAAACCCATTTATTAATTAACCACCTTTACAATTAATTTCTAATGGTACATTTGTGGTTGACATAAATGAGCTAACAAATGTTGACCACTTTGAGAACTGCCACTTTCTGGGAAGAATATCCTATTTGAAGTAGAAGTAGAAGTAGAAGTAGTAGTAGAAATAGAAGGAGAAATAGAAGGAGAAGGAGAAGGAGAAGGAGAAGGAGAAGGAGAAGGAGAAGAATTAGCATGGTTAATTGAGTTGATCTGGATCAATTCATACCAATTTTGTTTTTTATTGGCCCACTTCAGTTCTGGAGCATAGTGTGAACAACTGTGAACCAAAATGGGCATGGAGTATGGTAATGTTAAACCTTGGTTGGCATCCTGTTGGTGGCATACACACACGCAATTTTCCATTACTGCAGTGTATGTCCTTTTCGGGCACTGCAGAAATCAATATTCCCTTCTTCCCCCCAAAATCCCACTGGACACACTTCACATCCTGTAAAGTTCCCTCACACAGCCATTCTGCGTCTCATGGAGAATGGGAAGGATCAGAGAAACATCTGGCTATGTTCTTTTAGCTAGACTCAGAATTGTTATTACATCATAAAATGAGATTTCAGGAAAACCCCAGCAGTCATTTCACGCTAGGCTGCAGGGACGTGGACAGATGCAGTTCTGAGTCTTCCTGCCCTCCGAATGGGGGCTTCAGAGGCTGTATGGTAAGTCCAGAAGCAAGGCTCAGCCTTGTGTAGTTCCATATGTAGAGGAGTATCTACATTACACTGAGCCATACAGGATTGAAGCTAGTATGTCTCCAACAAGATCATGTAAGGGAGATGTCGAGGTGATTTGCTGTGAAAGTTGTCGAGGATCTAGGTTGTAGCCATTTATGGTTCTAATGTGTCTTCAAATATGCTGTGGTTATGTGAACCAATAAAAAAAATATAAATTATCGTCATTTATTTTTATTTCTCAGTGCAAGTCAATGTGGGAAGATTGGTGATCCAGATTCCTAAAATGTTTGACATGTACTCAAAATAGAGAGAGAGAGAGAGAAGCATTCCTAGACCAGAATCCTGTGGTTGCCTTATACATGTATAAGGTCTGTTATGGAAGCAGTTGGACATTATGGTTCAAGGTGCAATGTTCACATTCAGTTCAAGGTCATAGAAGCACAGTTATACATGCAATGATATTGTGCACATGGCTAAAGATTCAAGCATGTTAGTCAGGGTGTGAAAATTTATACTGTGCAAACCTGATGTAAGATCATGACCTTAATGTGGCACAGGCATACTAGCCAAGGAGAATGGAATTAGCCATAATTTCCTCTCACAGGTACATTAAAATCAAACTTGGGTTTTGCTTAGCATTGCATGAAATAGCCCAACAGTAGTAATAAATGTAATACTTCTCTCAAAGCATTGCAAACAGTTCTTTCCCTGGCGATGTTAGACTTGGTTTCTGTGACAATTTTCTGAAAAGGAAATATGTCTGTTTTCACAGAAGCTAACCATTATTTTAAATTTTAACTAGCTGTATTAACTTTCATTGATATCTTCCCAAGGTTGCAACACTCTAAATAAATGTAAGCCATTTATTAAGATGGTTATTTTTTTATTTGCATGACAACATTTATTTTCCTTCATGAATTACCTTTTTGGATCTCCCCACTTCTGCAATGCTACCCATATCTTTAGTCAAAGCAATACTTTGTTTCACTTATGCTTATACTCTCTTCATTCTATAGACCAAAATTGCTTTCAATTACACATAGATCACAGTCCTTAACCATTAGTCTCACTTGCTTGTGGTTAATAATTCACCTTATATTCCAGCATCCATCAACATAAAATCAGCATAACAACTTTTATGAATCCCTTTATCATCAGCACATTCCAAATGCTTATACAATCTGCACTCCAGATTCGCATAGGAACTGGTTTAATAGCCCTTAAAGTCGCAATAATACTCAGTTCCTTTCCATCACAGAGTTATTGTTCATTTTGTCAGAGCAGATCATTTTTTTCAAAGCTCTTTTATATTATCTTTCCATATTTCTTGAAATCTATTGGCCCATATTCTGATCATGGTTAATTCAGGGCAAATATGATTCACTGCCAGGATGGATTCAAATGAATTGCTGAGGTGGTAAAACTTCCAAATGATGAGCATGTGGATGCATTCTCTTCTCTCATCCAGCCTGCTGTTATTATTACTGACTTGCAAAATGCAAAATGTTCCTTATTGCAAGTAGGATGATGGAGGGAAATCACATAACCCTATAGAAGCACTGGCAATCCTTTCTCAGACGGACCTTTTTAGCAGTGGAGGCCACCACTGGGTGTGGTGGTAAGCTATTTGGCTGTGCAGTTATCAGTGAAAGTAGCAAAAAAAGTTGGGGTGTAAAACAAAGCTTATTTCATTCTGGCTTAGCAAATAGGAGCGTGCAAAATAAAAAACTACTCTTGCCACAACATGTTGAGAATTTCTTTGGAGGGAGTGTCAATTTGTGGAAATTTTGTGCAAGAATCAGTGCTGGTTTCAGTTCTGCAAATTTCTGTTAAATGCTAATTTTGCACACAGGCATTTTGCACAAATAGAGAAATGCACAGCCACAAAATAATATAAAACAAAATGAAACAAAAAGGCTTGGTGTCTCATTCTCATGCTAGAGATGAGATCACTTGCAGGGGTTGGGGAATCCTTGCTGGGCATTATCAAAGCCTATCTCATCCCCACTTAACCTGCCTCATCTCCAATCAAGACAATGGTGATATTATTTTTTCCCACCTCTTAAGCACTAGTAGCATTTATTATGTTTATATGACATATATGGGCACAGTTCAAAAGCAAAAGAAGGGAGGGAGAGAGGGAGCTTCTAGTCCTGAATAATTTATATGGTAGGCCCTTGGTATCCACTGGGGTGTTGTTTTAGAATCCCTTCCCCTTATGGATACCAAAAGTGTCATTATATACAATAGGGTAGTAAAATGCTGTCCCTTCTATAAAATGGCAAAAATCAAGGTTTCCTTTTTTGGATCTATTTTAAAACAATAATTTCAGGCTGTGGATGGTGGAATCTGTGGATGCAGAATCAATGGATACAGAGGGCTGACTGTAATAAAAATGTTGAGAGTTTAGGATGCAAAACAGGGAGGGGTGAAAAAGAAGGGAATAATGGAAATGTAACAACAATAGAAAACAAATGTGCAAACTGAGATGAATACATTTAATGTTAGAACAGATATTGCTCAGCCCTTCTTTTTTTAATGTTTATTAATTAATTACACAAACACAAATATACCAAACAAACATATACCCATACACTTATGTACACATTATCATCTCTCCCATTTAAATCAATATATACAAGTTACTTTACTCCTAAAATATACAATCATAAACCTTATTTCTCTTAACACAAATCCTATCTGAATGAAAGAAAGAGGATTTTCAGGTAGATAATTCCTTCCTGTATCTTTAGTTTCTTTAAACTCTTTCTCTACTCTTCTTAACTGTTCCCTTCCTTATTTATCCTTCTCCATCCTTCTCCATCTCTTTCTTCTTTCTTTTCTCCTTTCCTTTTCTTCCTGAGTCACCTATCTCCTTCTTTCCAACTTCCCCTCCTTTCTCCTTCCTTTACCTTCCTTCTACTTAACTACCTACTCTTACCCTCTTCTACTTCTTTTTCCCTTCCATTTCCTTGTTCTCAGCCCTTCTTTAGGTGGAGGGGCAATGCACAGTATCCTCCTTTAAACAAGTACAGTGTGGACATCCACACTGGTGCCAGGCTATAAGGATATTTCCCCATCTATAATAGGAGTGACATGAGCTGAGCTCCTTTAAGGCCAAGTATTTACCTAGATATACCTATGAATTGAAGAGATCTTCATGTCTCTCCACTTTGGATTTGGGACCAAGGATTTAGGACAATGATTTCATGGAGATATTTGACATAGATATTCTGGACAGTCTCCAGTCCTGGATGGACTCACACTCTCCTCCAAGGACTGTGTTTGCAGTTTGGGGGTACTCCTGGACTTGTCGCTTCACATGACTAGTCAGGTGAATGTGGCAGTCAGGAGCGCCTGCTATCAGCTTTGGCTGATACACCAACTGCACCCTTTTCTGGATATGAGGGACTTGGAAACTGTGGTACATGCCCTGGTAATCTCACGTCTGAACTACTGCAATGCACTCTACATGAGGCTACCCTTATGCCTAACCTGGAAACTCCAATTGGTGCAAAATATGGCAGCCAGGTTAATTACTGGAACATCTAGGAGGGAGCACATAACACCTGTGCTTAAATCCCTCCAATGGCTGCCAATTAGTTTCCAGGCATGGTACAAGGTGTTGGCTTTGACCTTTAAAGCCCTACATGGCTTGGGTCCATCTTATCTTAGGGACCACCTCTCCTCATATGACCCCCCCCCGCACCCTTCAGTCCTCTGGTAGGAATCTGTTACAGCCAATAAAAACTAGGCTGTCTCAGACCTCCCAGAGGACCTTTTCTGCAGCCGCTCCCAGGCTATGGAATGGCCTGCCAGACGAGATCTGTCTTATTACTACGCTTACTGCCTTTAAAAAGGTAATGAAGACAGATCTCTTCCGGCAGGCCTTTCTGGAATAACATCTGCCCTAGGGAGATGAGCTTTCAGTTTCCATTTTTATCCTGTCCTCACGGTGCCTGATCCCTTTTACTGATTATTATTTTTATAGCATTATAGCATTTCAATTCTTTCTAGTTTAATCCTGTTTTAAGGGGTTGGGAAGGTTGGATTGGGGGATGAGGGAATGTTTTTAATTTTGTCTGATTTAAATGCTGTAACCTGCCTCAATTGTTGTGCAGAGGGGTGGGCTATAAATAAAAATTATTATTATTATTATTATTATTATTATTATTGACAAGCATTCAAGGCACATGAGGGACAATAAGGGAAATGGATGGGGGAATTCCATATTACAATGGGCCTTTGGCATCTGCTGGGGTTTGGTTCCCACCCCTTCCCATGGATACCAAAATCTGTGGATGCTTAAGTCCCATTTAATATAACGGCATAGTAAAATGGTGTCCTTTATATAAAATGGCAAAATCAAAGTTTCCTTTTAGAATATGTATATATATTTCAAGCTTGAATACATGGATAACTAATCCGTGGATACAGAGGGTTGACTATACTAGGTGTTTCTTAGTGTATTTAGAGCCAGCTAGCCATTAGCTTTCCCATATACAAGCTGTTGTCATGGGATATCTATATTTCATGGATTCATATCTCATTGAACAGTATGGAAGCTAGTTCTATGTGGTTCAGTGGCGTGCCACTCTGAAAAGACCTTTTAAGAAGAAACCATGGAAATTGGATGAGTGATATGGGGAAGTAACTGTTCCATTTGTTCAGTACAATTAGATGAACTTTCTTATGGAAGTTACTGGTCCCATCCAAATGCAATGGTAGTGCCAGCTCCAGGTTCTTGATGCTGCTCAACCAGGCACTTTTAATAGACCCTATCCCTACATGCATTTACCTGCCTACTCACCATCTCTATCAATGACCAAAGCCCCCTCAACAACTCACAGTTTTGCTGTGATAACCCTGGGAATAGCCATTTAATAGCTGGTGGAGAATACAGGAGAACATAGAAGAGTCTGGTTGTGCCTTATAGTCACAAGATTATAGATTATAAGACCCCAATGAATCTTGGTGGAAGATGTCATCAGTCTGTGTCTGGCTATGAGACATAGCCATACACTTGTTCAATCTCTGTCCCCCATTCTCCATCAGTCCAAGAATAACCATTCAGGGAATCTATCACAGCAAAGTCATGAGTACTGGGGGTGATGCGTGGTGAACCTTAGGAAGCAGAGTTCTGTCTGTAGAACTCTTATGTTCCGATGGACAATGTAGAATCGCAAACCATGTGTATTTCATGTTGTCCATTAAACTGCAAGCGACAGCAATATTGCGGGGGGAGGGGAATGCCAATAGACACAGACAAGAAGAAAATGGGTTTGCCCATTATTATTGCAAAGCTCTTTCCATGAATTGTCCTCAATGACGACCCATAAAATGCAGTTGGTAAGGAATTCTGTTCAATTAGTTGTTGACTTCTGTCTTAGTCCCCTTTGGTGGTCTTAATTGGTTTTCTACCCTTTAGGGAGATGTTTCCCAGAGTCTTATTATTCTCTGTAATAGTAACTTTGAGTGGTTGTATACATGTTAGGTTGGGAGTGAAACAAGCATACTCATAAATAAGACAGTGATTTTTAAACAGTCAAGAGATTCCTTTGATATGCCAAAGTAAATACAATTTCTCATGCATGTGTGTGTGTATGTGTGTGGAGAGAGAGAGAGAGAGAGAAATTAAAATGCCCTATGAGCTTCAAGAGGCTATACAATGCTGAGTGGACAGCAATAAGAAAATGATGGAGTAAGTCTTATTGTGTGAAGAGGGAACCTATGAGTTCACATAGATCTTTGCTCCCAAATGCAAATATTTTGCTACGGAGAGTGAAGTTACAGTGGTAATCAGACAAAGAAGTCCCAAATGCATTGTTTTGCAACAATAATTAAAAAGGATATCCTCTTCCTTTATGCCCTGAAGGATAAAAACAAAAACTGGTGAGTTTTTAAAAAAAATAAAAATGCACAAAAAAATATGTAAAAAGTACTTAATGTTTTTGTAATTGTTTTGAATTGACTTTATTGTTTAATGCTTTTAAAAACTTTTGTAACACATCTTGTTTTACTTCTTCTGTTTTAACTTATATCGTGAGCCACCTAGGGAGCCATCATGATGTAGTGATTTGAGCATTGGATTATGACTCCAAAGACCAGGGTCCGACATGGAAACCCATTGGTGACGCTCTTTCAACCTTAGAGGAAGGCAAAAGCAAATCCCTTGTGGACAAATTATTCCAAGAAACCCCTGTGACAGATTTGTCCTAGGAACAACTTGAAGGCACACAACAATATAAGCATTGATCCACTTGGGATCATTTGGGATATTTTACTTTTTGTGTTTATATGCTGCCTTGCACTCAAATTGGGACCCAGGGTGTCTCATAGAAGGAAATCAGTTCAAATCTACACTGCAGTTTTTTTTGTTTTTTTAAAAAAAACAATTAAAATAGTCACAATTAATACAATATGAAAATATTTTAAAACATGCAAAAGTTTTAAAAATAAAATAAAATGCATACCCCACTTCTTTTTTTTTAAAAAAATCCTCCTTTGTGTGGTTACATATTAGAAACCTGCTGAAACCCAAATAGAAGCCATCACATGATTATGTATTAATCCTGCCTGAATAAAACCATTTTTGTTTGTTGGCACAAGGAAAACAGGGAGGGGGCCAGCATAGTCTAGACTCCTATAGAAGGGACTTCCAGAGGGTGGGAGCAGTCATTGAGAACGTTGTCCCTCATGTTCTCACCAAAATAAGCCTGTGATGGTTGTGGGACTGAGAGAAAGCCTTTCCCAGTGATAGAGTTCTTGCAGGTTCATATGGGGTGATAAATAATATACACCAGGGGTAGGCAACCTTTCCCCTTTAAGGGCCGAGGGACTTCAGCTCCCAGAATCCCAGGAGCTACTGGCCAACATGGACTATTGGCCAACATGGTTGAGGCTTCTGGGAGCTGAAGTCCCTCGGCCCTTAAAGGGGAAAGGTTGCCTACCCCTGATATACACAACTTTGGCAATCATGTTAAAGCTGTTTCCCCCAGTGTTTTGTCAATGTACAGAAACATATTCATAACAGAACATAGCCAGCCTCCTGTTAGTGTTATATATACATATACATTTCATTTACACCTGTGCACGTCCTCTTTTGGTCACAGGATTCTTTTCCTTATATCCTACAAGGCTGGATTGGACAAGCCTACATCTATATGCTTACAAGCCAGACCTGAAATTATTAAAGCAGTGTTGAGACCTTCAGAGGACCCTAGCAGATCTCAATAGTGACGTAATTATTTCACAACTGGCTATAGAGACTTTGGGCCTAAGCAGACGGCTTAATAGGCCGTCCTCGGAGCAGGGAAGGGGAGGGGCAGCCACACGCTCGGTGCCCCCTCCCCCTCCCAAGGTCGTCCTCGGAGCAGCCGGCCCTCCACAAGGCCAGCGCTCTGAGGAGGACCTCCCGCCGCAGCGTCCGGACACGCTGCGGCAGAAAAGTTGCCGAAAGTGCGCCACAACTTTTTGCGGTGGACTTTTGGAGACATATGAAAGGAGCGCTATTTTAGCGCTCCTTTCCAGGGACGCCGATGGTGCGCTGCTGGATCGATGCATGGGGATGCCTCAGTCCCATGGCGCACCTTCCCAGGGTGGCCCACGGCTGCCCGTCTGATTAGGGGGATAGATAGAATCATCTTCTCTCCAGTTCTCTCCCCATAAGACATGGAATGGCCATGCAAAAACAGTAGAAGACTGTACAGTAAGTTGGAAGGAACATATCACTTAATCTTGTATAAGTGCACATGCTGATCCACACAGGATTGCAGTCCATATGTGTATGCTGGTGGTGGGGACAAAGATATCCTCAAAAAAGGGAAAATGAAAACACATGTGGCATGTTCAAGTTTTGGAATGGGTGTGGAAATTCTCTTAGCTAAGCTGGAATTCAAGAAGAGTGAAAGCCTTGTGCAGAACAAACCCAGGGAACAATAAAGGGACAAAATAGGAAACATCAACAATTCCTCTAGATATCAGGCAAATGTTGCTGCCAAGTCTGACATTTGGCAATGATTTCTCTACTGCCTTTGTTTGAAGGATCTTTTCTTTTAAAAAAGTGAATCCTATGAAAGTCTAGGGTATGGAAGAAAGAGAGAAAGAAGGAAAGCCAGCCTGAGACCACCTAGGTAGTATTCATAGCCTTCAGAGTGATAAAGTGTGACTTTTTCAATCCATACGCAATTCTCCCTCCACAGAGATGCTAGGGCAAAATCATGGACTACCTATAGTAATGTGTTTGCCGCATTCTCTTTTCTTTCTCTTTTGGTTTCCCTTCCCATCTTCTCTGCTGCAGTGGTAAGTGCATTAAGGAAGTATATTTAGGTCACTTCAGAGCAGAACATTAAAACAAATGCTGATAGTTCAAGGTTAATAGATGCATAAAACAAAAGTAATTCCATGTCAAAGCTAGGCTGACAGGTGATTTGACTTGAGGTTGCCTTGCAATCACTCTTTTACATGTGCTCTCTGCAGAGCCCGGTGGAAAGTGTTATGTTTCTGACATTTACTTGTCAGAAAGCTATGACAATAGAAATTGTTTCTATCTCTGCCAGTCCCAGATGTTAACCTTCGAGCTTTATTTTGTAATTGGGGTTCCGCCGAGCTTTAACATTTTCTATTGATTCAATAGAGGCGATAACATTTCCAATCATAAGAAGGCATTATAGAAATATCAGGCAATTCACATATCAAAATGTTTGATAGCTGGGCTCACCGCATTAATTTCTGTCACCTTTGCACAGAACCCTTTATCCACTTTTTTAATACTGAAGGACACCTGGGAGTACTTCCTGTCACTTTTATTGTTCAATAAAGTAGACAAAAGTTTCAATTAACAGGCAGGGAGCCTTCTGGAGAATCGTGAATGAGAGTATATTTTATTCATTTGATTGTGATTTAGCTAAATTTCAACTCTATTTTCACCACCACACAAACAGACTCCCACGTTCATTTTCTCCACACTGTCTCCCCAAAAGCCAATGCAGAATTTGGTTTGAAAGTCAGATTTTCAAAAGACTTATGCCATAGCCTAAATCCAAAGAATCATGTCATTAGGTGTGTGGAAAAGCAGTCCTACCCAAACCCTTTTTCTACCTGAGGTAAAGAACATGGCAGAACGTC
>CM034703.1:8349295-8364249 GCA_020142125.1 Phrynosoma platyrhinos | reverse complement strand
CTATGATTCTATGATTCTATGATTCTATGATTCTATGATTCTAAATGAATTGAAGGCACACAACAGCAACAACCAGGCTAGAACCATAGGAGAGACAGACTGAATTGCACCTCTGCTGTTTAATTGCTCAGCTTGGTACTGAGACAATAAAATAATGAAAACATCCAGAACATTGAATTTCAAATGGAATTTCCCACCCTCCAAGTGGAATGGTGAGATTTGCCCTGTGTGATAGACAATACTTTTTAATAATAATAATAATAATAATAATAATAATAATAATAATAATAATAATAATAAATTTATACGCCACCTTTTGCCATGGCAATCAAGCCAGCTTACATCTAACAGTAAGTATATGCCCCATCCTTCTCCAGGGACAAGAGTAGTTTTGACACCAATTTGCATCCCTACTGATAACAGGTCTCTTTGTCCTCCACAATCACATCAATATCACACTTTTTGGGTAAAAAATAAAATAAAATAATCTGTATCCTAAAGAAGATAGGAAAAATATGTACAATGTTATAAACTAAACAAGGCTTATGGCCTTTTACCATAAGAAGACTGTTTCCTCTGCTGTGGAAAGCATTCAGAAAGATCAAATACTGTCCTGGGCATAGACACACATGAAGCCACAAAAACTGATCAACTTAACTTGCTGTCAACTGATATATGTGATCACAAATATATGGTTCTTGCTCTCACTCTCTCACTCTCTATACACATACATGGACACATTTTCCAAATCTGTTAGATATTGGTCATTAGCCAAGCAGTGATTATAGGAAATTATTATCATTTTGATGATGTCAGCCATGATCAAATTCTATATGGCGCATAGGAAGGAAACAATTTTGTGTAGTTACCAAAGAAAAGGGGAAGAGAGATTTGTTTGAAATCAGGGGTTCAGATTTGGGTGGAGTAGGGATGAAATAGCATTATCAAAAATGCAGAGATAGCATTAACAGCACAGGAAATAAATGAAAACTGAGATTTAAAAAATGCAGACCTCAATCAACCTGATACCAGCACGAATCTCTGAAAGACAGAATGCCAGCTGTAGAAATGATAAATCCAGAGTCTGGTTAATCTCTTCACATTTATGGAGGTATGGAAATGGGCTAAGCAGATCAAAATTTCACTATGCAGAGATGTGCTGGAGCTGAAAGATGGTGCATTTCTTATGGCGTGTATTCATAGATTTTAAAACTTTTGATCTATAGGGAACTTTTTAATGGAGCTGCCAGTGAACCCAGTCACCTCTGTCATGGGACCCCTGCATGTTTCAGAAGAATCTGAGAAGTCCATATTGTCCATGGATCAGTGCCAGTCTAATCTGTGCCAATCTCATGTGAACTATTGCCTTCCCACCTGTCCAAGACAAAATTGGCACATTGGGGGGGAAAGACCTCTGCTACCCCCAACATATATCTGACAGCTTAAGAAGCACTGTTTGAGGTCATTTGTGGTGTTTTCCAATCCTGAGTAGTCTCAGTGTTGCTCCACATAGACTGAAAACCCACACTAGAGCATATCCATATGCTGCTGCAGTGGCACACTATAGGGGTATGCAAAGAAAGTTTATTTACCATATTTTACCAATACAGTCAGCACTCTTTATCCATGGATTCTGTACACGCAGATTCAACTATCTATAACTAGATTTTTTTTTTTAAAAAATATATAAATTCCAAAAAGTGAATCTTGATTTTACCATTTCATATAAAGGACACCATTTTATTTTGCCACTGTATTTAATAGGACTTGGGCACCCACGAATTTTGATATCCATGGGGAGCAGCCCAGAATCAAACCCCAGAGGTTATCAAGGCCCCACTGTACATCCTCCAGAAAAGAGATTGAACATGATCCTCCCCATCCATCCATGAGTCCTGTCTGTCAAGCAATGGATGCCCTCTAAAGGTGGCTGATGTGATATATGGCACCCAATCTCCTGTTGCATATTATCAGGCCAATTCCAATGATCTTCAGAGAATCTACACTCTAGAAACAATGAAGTGTGACACCATTTTATTTCTATGGAATCCTGGGATTTGCAGTTTTACAAGGTTTTTAGAATTGTCTCCCAAAGGGTGCTGCTGCCTCACAAAATCACACATCCCAGGATTCTGTAGGATAGAGCCATGACAGTTAAAGTGGTGTCAAGCAGCATTTTACAGCTTCAATTTATCCCTTGGTGCAAACAGGAGCATGAATGGGACAACACATTTATGTAAAAGAAATAATAATAAAAAAATAGCCAACCAGTAGCAACATGAAGCACAGAAGACCTTTACTGTGCCGTGCATGGCACAATGTGTTATAATACAGAAGTTATCTGTTGGACTAAGGTTACTGATAAACAACCATAGGGATTCATTTGCCCCCTCATAGGTTGCCTATTTTTCAGTTGGCCAGTACAACTGCAAAGCATGAGATACCAGTCAAGACAACACTTGAAGTGTAGTGTAAATATATGCTGACATGGTTACAATGGATCCCACAGATGAGAAACCATTTGCACAGTGGGTGCTATATCCTAGAGGACAACATAGCATAGCTTTGAAACAGGGAAAGATAGAAAGTTTAAAACACCATTAAACAAGTTAATATATTAAAACACCATAATTTAAGAAGTATACAATTATTTAACAATAATAAAGATAAAATACAGTACCCTGTCCCATAAAAAGGATCTTGTATGCAATCAATTAATAATCAGATGCCAATAATAATAATAATAATAATAATAATAATAATAATAATAATAATAATAATAATAATGTCTTTACAGGTGAAAAGAGAGTAGAGATGGGGGCTGCCTGTCTCCTGTGGAATACAATTCCACAATCTGGGAACAGCCATCAAGAAGGCCTTCTTCTATGTCCTTATAAGACTGAGTGATGGTTTGTGGCCAAGACAAGACCCATCCACTAGGATCTTAAGATTCAAGCAGATTCATATATGGAGATATAATCTCTCATATAGTTTGGACCTAAATCATTGCAAACCTTCATTGATAACTTCTTTCTTTCTTTCTTTCTTTCTTTCTTTCTTTCTTTCTTTCTTTCTTTCCTGAAGTGTGCATGGGCTAGCATGTACAATATTACATTTAGAAGGTCTGACTCAGCTCAAAGACCACCAAATGCACCACAGTCAGTCTGGAATAAAAAATGTATATTTAGTTGTGCTATAGACTGACTTCTCTATCCTGTCAGATAGTATTTATTTCTGCTCTTCTATAATACTTCCCTGGTGCTTTGGATCAAACAGATGTATAATTTAAGTAAATAAGACAGAATGTAGTGTAATTAAAGAATCCCCCTAAGCAGGAAACATCAAAGCAGCTTGACATTTTTTAAAAGTTTTGCTTCATACTCACATCTAAAGTGAATATGGAGCCTACAAGGGTTTAGACACAGAAGTGTTCTTCCAAAACATTTTTTTCCCCACCAAAATTCAGTGCAGAATTTGCTTTCAGCAACAGAAAGAGCAACCCTGAGCCCAAAGGAGCAGTGGTCAATGAGAACACTGGTAATAAATATTACCCTCATTCCAACATGACATTCTAATATTTTCACATGTCTAACTATGGTTGACTATTTGGCTTATTGTGGAACAAAATTAGACAAGAGGAAGAATCCTGTTGGTGTCTTTAGGCATTCAGTTCAAGACCAGAGGGATTATGCATATGGTCTTCTTATATATGCAGATGCACATCTTCAACTAGTGCATATCACTACTGAAATTAGTAGCAGTATAGCCCTCCATATCTACAGATTCTTTATCCACAGATTCAACTATCCATGGTTTAAAAATATTACAAAAAATATATAAATTTCAAAAAGCAAACCTTGATTTAGCCAAGGAACACAATTTTCCTGTGCCATTTTATATAATGGGACTTGAGCATCCTTGGATTTTGATATCCATGGGGGGTCCTGGAATCAAACCCCAGCGACTACCAAGGGCCCACTGTATTTCTTCAGTTGCAGATTTGGCTGCACATTCAACACAAAGGCCATGTTGTGCTGCAAAAATGTAGGTCTGCATGTGGGGGATTATGCTAAGCAATCCCAGTGTAATATTTCATCCAGAGTTGCCTGCCTATATTTTGACACTGTATGATTAAACAAAAACAATGATCCTTGCAAAGATCAAGGTTATCATAATGATGTCTAACTATAAGATGGCTGAGGATTTCACAGGTGTTTTCAAGACCATGGAAGGTCAAAGCCTGCAAATCAGACTGTGAAGGGGAGGGGGGAGGCATTTCAACTCAACCGAGTTCCAGACTTTTCAAGCTGGAAATGACAAGACAAAAGGATTATGGGTAATTCTTTGCTCAGCAGCACAGTTGAACATGTGTTTCCTGGCAAACAAACAAACTCCCTATAAGAGAAGGCATAAAAGAAAACTTCCTTCATCGGAGATAGTGCAGAGGAGGAGGCAGGGGGTTATACGCCTCAGGACTCTCCAGTTCTGTTGTCTCTGGGAAGCAGCATTGAGGTTCCGCACTGGTTGACTACCAGATGTTCAAGCCTGCATTACTATTGGAAGGTGCGACAAAGCCCCGGAGAGTTGAATGACAACAATCTGTCAACTAGTCATCATTGTCTCATGTTTTACCCCCACTCTCATATTCCATTATTCTCCACCTTATGTCATTGTTTTTAGTCAGTAAATTGTTCATTGTTTACTTCTGTTCCTTGTTTCCATCCTTTTCTATATAAAAAGTAATAATAATGACATTCTGTCACTGTGCTTGCTCTTTGGAGACTTGATGTCCCCTTCCTCCAAAAGAAGGAAAACAGGTGGAGGGGGGAGCAGAGAAAAGCAAGGACGGAGCAATTACTCATCAGGATCCAGAGGTTCAAGAAGTGATGACACCAAGGGTAGGAAGTATGATAAATGCAACTGTTTATGTCCCACTCCCATCAGATACTTTCAGAAAATGATGATAAAGTAATTATTTACCCGCAAAGTCTTTACAGCTTTGAAAGAGTGTGTTCACATGAGCCAAAAGATTCAGGATTATATATATCAGTAGGGAGTAAGGTCTGTAAGGTTAGGTTGCATGATATCCTATTTTTTATTTTCATGTTACAAAAAAATTCAAGGGAGAAAAATACATTTTAAAAAACCAAATAACCCATATGGTGTAAAACTTCTTGGCATTTTTTTGAAAAAAAATGCTTCTAGGAGGAACATCATGTTGCCCTATATATCAAAAGGGACATTTTGGTGACTCTGGGCCTGTCAATGTGTAGGTGTACAGGGTGTTTCAGCACCAGTACTTCTTCCTTTACTGATCCTTTACTGATCCTCTTCTTACTCTGTAGGTCATATTAATGCACAGGTCATCCCAGAAATGTGGGGTTCAAGAAGTGAACAGGATGAAAGTCCAACAATCAAATTTAAGTGCCTTGTTATTGGAGGGAAGCAAAGCCAGTTAAGAGTGAAGACCTTGTTTCTTAGGTCACTTTTATGGGTGATACCACTCATGTGGACATTGCAGCATTAAGCAGAGATACAACAATGCAAGCTTTGGATCTAGATATTTTTTTTGTACACTTCCCCCCCCCCAAAAAAAAGAAAAAAAATTATTGCAGCAATGTTCTCCCTTATTTACACCCACTAAATTCAGAAGCTACACTTATTCCCTTCATGGCACAAACTTTGTTGTGCTTGCCTCCCATGGGGGTGTCAAAGAGAAGCAGCCTCTTCCTGACTCCCATGTTCGAATATTGAGGGACTCAGAGTATACCTACCCTGTAGAAATAATGCAGATTGATCCCACAGTAACTGCCATGACTACATCCTACACAATCCTGGGATTTGTAGTTTTGTGAGGCACTAGCACTCTTTGGTACAGAAGTCTAAAGATCTTGTGAAACTACAGAACCCAAGATTCTGTAGAATGAAGCTCCAACACTTAATGTGGTGTCAAACTGCTTTGCACACTCAAATAAAAATGTTAAAGGGTGAGGCAAAGTATTTTGCTTGAGTGAATTAATCAGCCATGTTTGCACACACACACATATACACACTTGAATATGAAATAATTCTCAAATTTTAGTAAATTCCTATAAAAAAGATCTGTATCCATTCCTTATCAAAACCCTATACAACATTTTTTTTACTGAAATAAGACTCTCTGAAAGGATTGTGACAGCCTATGTCCTGCAGAGTAGAATCTGTGATGGTTAAGATTCCTCATTGTGAGACATCTGGTCCAAAAATAAATAAATAAAAATCAGCGGAACAAAATACTCATCCATTCCTACTGTTTCCTTGATTATTTCCAAGAATGGGAAGAATCCACATGAAGAATTTTAGAAAGGCAACCTAAAACTATTTTATTAAATATATTTATGGCACTTTAGTGTGCTTGTTGTGGAACAGCAGGTAGAAACTGATGGGCTTTTTGATGTTGTGTAGATCTATGATTCTTATAGTTGGTACCTAATTTAAGAACATCTAATGTGAACATCATAGAAATGTGTATCAGTGGCTGTAGAGCATAACTTTCAAAAGCTTAAGCTTCTCTAAGGCTGCATCTACACTGAAGAAATAATCCAGTTTGACACTATTTTAATGGCCATGGCTCAATGCTATGGAATTCTGGAAATTATAGTTTTGCAAGACATTTAGCCTTCTCTGTGAGAGAGCTCTGGCACTGCAACAAACTACAATTCAGCATATGAGAGATATCTCCATGGTCTCTATAGGGTTTTTTGTTTTGTTTTTACCATCATGGTGTTTCCAAGATGGGTTCCTAAAACTAATACCCATAAGGCCTGACCCTTTGATTGTCTGAAATGGTTTTCTGAATGGGATTTGGCTGTCAGCATTTGGTTGTTTCCACATTAATACTGCAAGGCTCTAAATCATAAATGTGCTCCTCATGAATCCTTTAGATATGGCCACTTGGACTTCACCATCACCATGAGCCAGCCCTAGGCTTCCTTGTATTATGGCAGAGTATTGATAGTTCTTGAAAACTACACAATTTAGAAAACTGTCACACAATGGAACAAGTAATGGGTGTCTGTTCATCACCTCAAATCTACTGCTGTTTAGCTGAGGTGATAGTTTTTAAATGCCAAAAATAAAGGAAAGGAAAGGAAAAGAAAAGGTCACATCAATTACATTCCAGGATGAGCTATAGGAAGCATGCAAGACATTACTTCACAATAGTAGGTTTTTCTCTTGTATTCCCCGCATGCATTAACCTTCATTTTATTTGATGAGTGAGTCTGATTTGTGTGTTTCTGTGTATATCATGAATAATTTCATTAAGAAACTTTCCCCCACTGTATCTTTTTTTGCTGCTACTCCTACATCCTTAAAATATTTACAATTTGTAATGCATAATAAATATAGAAGAGGAAGGGGATGATTTCTTTGGCTTTACTATTATCGGAGCTTGTCATGTCCTATAACCTTTCCCAGCATATACAATATTCAGTTCTTAAATTCAGCATTGGCATTGTGTTATCTCAGTATGATGATGAGACAACAGCCACATTGGCGTGCTCCAGTCACTAATCATGTCGCTTTTGATTTGATTAGCATAGAAATGTTCTTGGATTTATGCAACATCAGGGGAAATGTGTTAAAAATACTTGTCAGTGTCCTTAGGATTTATCTTGTAGCCTTGCAGAGGAAGAAGTGTTGCAGCTTGGGTGGGGAAAATGTGAAGAGATGGAACTTATGTGGCTTTCAAAGATCAGTTGTTGTATGATATCTCTGGAATTTTTGCTCTCTCAATCCCAGCTGTCTGGAGTTGTATTCAAGTATCCATTTGAATGCATGGAAAGTGAAATGGATGGCGGGGTCAAGGCCCACTAACTTCAAAATGTCATAATCCACCCAAGAACAGAGATTGCCCATGAATATGTCCAGATGTTCTACTAATTTATTTAAATGAGGTTACAGACCTCATGTCATGGGGAAACCTGATCAGAGAGGTTTCCTGGTCATGGGGCCTCTCCAATATATTCAGCCAAATGTGGTTACAAAATTCTATGTAGACCTATGGAATCATTGCATGAAGTTTTTTGACACTGCTGGTTGCATGGGGATGTTTGAGGAGGGTTGGGACTTACTCCCTTCTCTTGGTCTCACCACACATGTAGACCACCATGGTGGCAATTTTATTGGTATTTTATGTATGTCCTATGGATGTAGTGGCACATTTTTGCCCAATTCAAAGCATCCATTTACAGTGCATGATAGTGGAAGAAAGGTCGTGCATGAATGTGTCTTCTTCCTTTGCAATTCACATGCAGTGCATAGTTTGTTGTCCAACATCACAAGTCATTAACAAGGAGGTATTGTAGAATTGCCACATAACTCTGTGACTGTGAAATTACACTCTGTTTCCTCGAGGCAGGATCTTGATCAATGTGTTCAGGCTAATGCATGGATGAGCACACCACAGAGTCAAGAAGTCTGAACCTCTAGATTTGTGACTCTGCTAGAGCTCTGGAAACTTGTAGACACACCTCTACAGACTCAATTTTGTTGTGTCACTTCCAGTTGCCTCCATGGCTGTGTAGATTTTGGTTGCTGTTGTTTCAGGATAGATAACGGGTAGCTGCACAATGGGATTCTTCCCCTTTCAAATGTGTAGGGTTTTTTTTTTTAATGAAACGTGAGGAGGTACCAGGCCTTGGGAGAGGGAATAGGAGACTTCTGCAAAATCCCACTAATCCCACCTCTAATATCTAGAATGCAAAACAGGCAACAGTTATGTAGTATAATCCCCACAAAATATGTCAACAATTTTATTTTGCATTTTTTAAAATAAAATTAAAGCTCATGTTAATGAAGAAATGAGATGGAATCAATTTAGGAGTGAATACATGCCAAAACAATACATGCCAGGAAAAGATTTGATTTACTGATCTCTTAGTTGCAGTAACATGAAACATTTCATCTCTGTATCTTACCCTGACCAAGGGCTTTCTTAAATTCCTACCATTTGGGGGCAAGAAAAGAACTCTTAAACATCTCTACTAAACTCCTTTTTCAAGAAAACAAGCATCTTTATAATTAAATGGTTCTTTTCTGGTTCTTTCAAACAGTGGTCACCTCCTGAGAGAGGGATGTGTTCAGATTCTGGAACAAGGGATTAATTTTTTCCTCATTTTCTGATGACAACCTCCCCTCCACTTTGTTAATTTGTCAATAAACAAATCAAACAAAGTCCAAGATCGGGAACTGACAGATCATATCACAAGTCTATGTATGCAAGGAATGAAACCTGAAAAGGGATGTATCCACACTGCAGAAATAAAGCAGTTTGACACAATTTTCTCTGTCATGGCTCCATATTGTGGAATCCTGGGATTTGTAGTTTGGTGAGGTACGAAAGCTCTTTGATAAACCAGGCTGAATACTCCACCAAACTACAAATCCCAAGATTCTTCAAGATGGAGCCATGACTGTAAAAATAGTGTCAAATTGTTTTATTTCTGCGCTGTGGCAATTGCCAGAGGCCACCTGAAAACAAACTTCTCAGCAATGTAGCTAAAGCCTTCTTTGCACAGACCGAATAAATCTCCCTCCCAAAATCCTCTCTGCAGGGTGTCCAGATGATGCAGGGCCCAAATTCCATGCTGGTGCAAACTGATCAGATGATGTCTGGCATGTTCAGTGCCAGAACTGGGCTATGGCCCACTCAAAATGTATTTTAAAAAGTTATCTTTTGCTCCAGATCTTCCAGAAAGATCCACAGGATGGAGCTGAGTAGAATGCTTCCTGCTAAACCTTACAGAATGTAGTTTCTTTTGACATCAGAGCTCCCTGACAGAGAAGTCTAAATATCTCTCAAAGCTATGAATCCCAGAATTCTGTAGCACTAGAAAGAGGTGTCAAACTGCTTTATTTCTGCAGACTTAGAGACCCATATACATCATTTTGTTGCAGGATCCACGTGCACCAGTCGTTTGTGTTTGGAGAGAGGTTTTGACATTTTTGTTATGAAAGCAGCTTTTAAGAAGGTGCTGGTTTTTAAAATGTTTTTGAAATGCATGTTTTAAATTGTTTACAATGTGGATATTTTGATTTCATTATAATGATAACCTTTTGTACATTGCATCAGGTTTAATATGGAAGTCATAACAACTCCTGATTTTGATGGGATGGAAGAAGAAGAAGTGTGTGTGTGTGTCTGTGTGTGTGTGTGTATGTATTGTGTGTCTTCAAGTCATTTCTGACTTATGGTGACCCTAAGGTGAACCTATCATGGGGTTTTCTCAGCAAAATTTGTTCAGAGAAGGTTTGCCATTGTTTTCCCCTGAGACTGAGAATGTGTGACTTGCCCAGTGAGTTTATAATAAAACAAAAACTAGAACTTACTTCCCCCTCATTGATTTGAAAGGGCTGGAAAATTGTATCAATAAAGTCTGAAAGAAAAGATGGCAGCTATCATTTTTTTTAAAAAAACAACAACAATATGTAATGAAAGCAATAGAAGAAATTGCAAAATTCGAATCAAAAAGCCATTGGTTAGTTCATTATCAACTGATAGAAAGATACAAATCAGACATAAAGGAATTTGGTTTTGACATTCAAAAGAATGAACTAGATGAAATATTAGAAGAGAAGGTTGAAAAACCAGTAACAAAAACTTAAAAGATACTTCTGAATAGAAATCTAGAAGAAGAAATAATCAAAGGAGAAATGATAGAATGGACAAAAGATACTGGAAGAAACACAGACTTGGAAAGCTGGCAATATTCCAGAAAGAAAACATTCCAATTCATGAAATGCCAGAAACTATTTAGAGATGGCATATAGATGGTATCTAACTCCATCAAAATTACCAAAAAGTTACAAAGGTAAAGCAAAGCAAAAGCAAAGCAGTATCATTTATATACCACTTCATACCATGCTATGGGGTGTCTAAGCGGTTTACAACTGAAGGCTCATTGCCCCCCAACAGTTGGGTACTCATTTTAGGGACCTCGGAAGGATGCAGGCCTGAGTCTAGCCTGAGCCCTGGCTGGTATTGAACTCACAACCTTGTGGTCTATGAATGAGTGGCTGCAGTACAGGCATTTAACCACTGCGCCACCATGGAAATGTAATAAAATAGCTGGCAATTGGTTTCATATGTGGTAGCAATGCCCTGAGATAAAAAAAAATGGGAAGAAATTCACTTAGAAATAAAAAAAATAATAATCTAGATATAAAATTTCAAATGCTACCTGAAATCTATTAAACATGACTAACAAAATATCAGACATGGAAGCAAAAAAAAAAAAAAAACCACTGGAAGACACTGCTACATAGGATCACCTCAGCTAGAAATCCTATAGGACAAAAATGGAAGACAAAAGACACACCAATAATAGAAGATTAATTATTAAAAATTCTAAATAATATAGAACTAGATGGATTAACAAATTTGATAGAAAGAATGTTTGCAGAAGTTTTGAACACAGACTGGGAAAATTTTTAAAAAAATGTGCTAAGTGATGGTCATAAAAACTACACATTCATAAAGCCCAGGAACAGTTCAAGATTACTGTAAGCATAAATAAGACTAAAATCACAAAAACAAATTACAAGAAGAGGGAACTGTATTCTATTCTTTTCTAGTTACTCAACTCCAGTTGGAGTGATAAGATGCTCAGATACAACTCTTTTTGCTTGTTAAAAAAAATGGGAATGAAGAAGAAATGTCAATTACAATGTATATTTTGTTACTGTGGAAAATTGGATTTAAAAAAACATTAAAAATGGTAATTTAACAAATAAAGCTAGTTCTTACCCATATTTTAGATTTTAGCCTGAATCCTTTTGGTTATTCCTGATAGAGTAGAACAAGTGTAATTTTTGACTAATGAGTCAGCACATAGCTAAACTGCATTGATTCAACTATGTTATGGGAATTGCCAGTAGGAGTCAGGCCTTCAGCCATAGATTTGCAAATATTGCAAGTATCAGCAAGAGACAGTAATGATTGGGATTCTGCTGATGTCTTGGTACTTTTTCACACCAAACTCATAAGGTACCCAAATAGTGTTTCTGTGTGAAATGCAAACATATCAGGTTTGGACACTCATTGGGGCTGAACAGATTGTCCCTTTAGAGCGGTGCCCCACCATCCCTTTCAATGCTGGATTGGGGTCACGGCAACTGCACTCTCCATCCCTGATCTGGTGCTTTGGATGTATCACATCATTTCTTTGGCATAGTGTTTAGACACATTGCATCAAAGAAATGCGGAAAAGCCGCTGTCATCACAGTAAGGGTGAGTTTTTGCCCATTTAAAGCACCAGATCAGGGATGGAGAGTGCAGTTGCCATGACCTGCCCAACTAGATGGTAGGCGGCATCACACTCTGGATGCATCAAAAAGGGCCAGCAAAATGCCACTCTTTTTTAAATGGGTAAAAACTCACCCTTACTGTGATGACAGCGGCTTTTCCGCATTTCTTTGATGCAATGTGTCTAAACACTGTGCCAAAGAAATGATGTGATGCCTCCTGCCATCTAGTTGGGCGAGTGGTGTGATGCCAGTGTTGGGATGGTGTTTGGACATGCAGCATGTGGTTGCCATACCCCCACTCTATCCCAATGTTGGCACTTATCAACAGTACGTTTAGCCCCTTTATCACACACCCATTCAAAAGTATGATGGTGATGCTTTTCTCTTTTGCTCTCTGGCCTCCATAGCCCCACCTCCCTGCCCTAATCCTTTCCCAGCATGCCTTTGAGTCTGTGTTTTTATTTTTATTTTTTTATTTTTGCTTTTAGTGCAATTGCATAATCATGGCAATCCATTAAATTTAAAAAAAGAGAAGAATTAAAAGAAATTGAAAACAAGAAAAGGAAAAGGAAAACAACTTGCTTGTAAATAGTGAGGATCGAGAGAGAGAGGAGCAGAATCATGCTCATTCACACCATGTAACTGCCTACATATGGGCAACAGGAAGGACTTATCACATGTGAATCAAGGTGGAAAAGCAGTCCAATTGGGAGGTATTGACAGGTCTGCCCATTAAAGAGAAAGAGCACTCCAACAACAGATGGACTACAGGGCAACTATGGGACAGGCAATGTCACATGATAAGGTATGGCAGCAGATGCTGCTATCGTGTCCTAATTCCACTTTCAAACCTTGTATGATGATGTCCTTATATATGTGTCTGCTATAGAAGCAGTTGGACATTTTTGTTTAATATAGAATATCCACATTCTGTCCAACATCACAGAAGCAGGGTTCTCCATGCAATATCTATTAATTGGCAGATGTGCATTGTGGTATCCATTGATTTGTCCAACACAGCCATTAAACACAAACCTTGTGTCGTGTAGCACACAGAGTAAATCCATATGCAGAGATTAAAAGTATGCTATGTGGTGTAGTGGTTTGAGCGTGACTGGAACTCTGAAGACCAGGGTTCGATTCTCAGCTTGGCCATGTAAACCCACACAGCCTCAGAGGATGGCAATGGCAAAGTTCCTCTAAAGAAATTTGTTAAGAAAACCCCATGATAGGTTTGCCTTAAGGTCACCATAAATCAGAAACAATTAGAAGGCACACAACAGAAAACAGTAATCTCAATGTAGGAGCTCAACAATTGTCTAAAAGCCCACCATTTGATGTATGTCTTCTAAAGCAACTCCAAGAAAGTTAAGTGGGTGCCCCCAACAAGATGGTTTGAGCATCTTTCATATTCAGGTTCCAGTCCACACCACCCATCCCATCTTTTTCTGCAGCAGCCTGGAATTTGTTCTTTTCCACTACAGAAAAATTAAATTGAAGTATTCTGCTATAAATCATTTCAGGGATAATCTTCCCCATATCTTCCTTGGGCCTTTGAATGGGAAAAATATGGATGGGATAGTTTAGATTTGGATGATTTGGGCTGTTGGTTTTGTTTTAAACAAACATTCAAGGAACCAGCCATAACGAAGTCTTGAAGGCATGTTTTAATGAGGCATGGCTCTGAATAATAATCAAATCAGATGCTAATAATCACTGTAATAGAAGTCTTCAAATTAATTGCTGCTTGAACCAAAATACTTTGCAAAGGCTTCTAGAGAATTGCTAAGTGGGTATCAATGGTGCCAACAAACAGGGGCAATCAAATTCCTGCTTTAATCTGACTCATTTCTCTTACAGTCTTTTTGAAACTGAAATAATATTTACAAACTATCAACTATCACCCGTCCCTTTCCAATTGTTAGCCCTCTAAATTTTTTCTAATGTTTTCTATTTCTATCATTTTGGTATACACAGTTTTCAGAACAAAATCTGCAAATGATATTGAGTTCTGTTTTTCAATTTTATGCAGGAAATTCAATGTGGTGAACTTAATTCTCTCAGGCATGTCCTTCATCAGTGTTCACAAACCTGGCTCCAAAAAAGGTACTTTTAAGTATCCAGCTTTGAGTCCAGCACCCATAGGAATGTTAAGATGGAATCTCTTTTCTTGTAATTTGGATTCACTGCTCTATGCTCTGCTTCATAGACTAGAATATTTATTTATTTATTTTGCTTTATTTACATGCTGCCTTTCTCCCAGGCTGGCAGCCAAAGCAGCTTCCATAACACATTAAAAATGTTTACAAAAAGTTCTAGATAAATAAAAAAAAAACCACATCAAAACATTATTAAAAACTATAAAACTGAGTAAAAGACATAGAAAAGTTAAAAACAGATAAAACATATGTCTGCATTAAAAATCTTCCCTGCTTAAGAATTAAATCAAATTACTGCTTTGAGGCTACAGAAGGACTGGGCTGAGCCCTAATTACCACCACCTGGGCAGCCTGAGCTGCGAGCGGCAGAGGAGCCAGGAGGAGCGCCGGGCGAGGGATGTGAAAACCCCTCCTGAGGGACCACCTCTCCACTGGGGACACACGGTGGCAGTGTTTGGAGCCGCAGAGGGACTGGGCTGAGCCCTAATTACCACCACCTGGGCAGCC
>CM034703.1:8274539-8288693 GCA_020142125.1 Phrynosoma platyrhinos | reverse complement strand
GCTTTCCTAAAGTCTAGAATGCATGTCTGACTATGCCTGGCTTCTCCAGTCCATGGTATCCATATTCTTCTCTGGCACACTTCTCAATTGAATTGATTCTCCTTCTGTCACCATTCTTCCCCTTTGGAACTCCCTGCTATGCTCCATTAGCCATCGTATATTTGCAATGTGATTTGCAATGTTGCACAGGAATATAGCTGATAGCTGATCAGGATCTGAGCAAGTTTCAGAATAGTTCTGGTTAGTTTATAGTCTGCATTTCCTTGGAAAGCACCAAAATCAAGATTATCAAATTTAGATCAGCCTTGTTTTGTTTGCAAATCTTAATGCTCTACTAGCTTTCTATGGACTTCCCTGAATTCTAGGGATGGGAAGAGTATTAGAAAATATTCAAGACATGCTTGAAAAATATGTTTGAGTATTGAGAAACCTGATGAGAAGAACCCTGTACTGGTGAGAATCTTTGCCATTCAGGATATATTCTGAGGAAAATTCACACAAGATTGTTTTTCACAGTTGGCAGCATTTTCTGCACAAGACTTTTGCATTGAAATATTATTTTCTAGTCAGAAAATGCTGTTTTCTACACAAAATAACTACATGATAATTTTGTGCAGAGGAGCCCTGAATTTCTCACACCAGGAAGCAAATTGCTGAAATTACTCATTGATACCTTAAACTTAGTAAAGGTTTACACCCCTACCTAATTCCAATTGGAGAGACTGAACTCATTTCAGCCCAAGATTTAATAAAGCCACCATTCACTGTTGAAACAATATCTGCATCATGTTCATTGCTTTCCACACACAATTAACTAAGGAGAAATGGACAAAGACTTTGAGCTGTACAAGCAAACACATATTCCCACAGGTATTTGATGCCTTTTAAAAATCCTCCTTCTACTTCTTCAGTTGCTGTTCATCAGTAAACACTGCAAATGTCTACCTGGACTCTATCACTATTCTGTTTCCGATGTATCTCCTTGAGTGAACATTTGGGAAACAGGTGTTCTCCTTGCCCTGAAAATCAATAAAACAAGATGAGAATGAATCTGTTGGCTTCTGCAGCTGCACTTCCTTTCCACCCTGTAACAATCCGGGACTGAATTTCTTCACAAAAGAAGGATGTCCACCAGACTCAACTCTTTGTGGCCCTCCTGAAGGAGAGATGAGACTAATTACATTTGGATGTGAAATCCATAAAGACTAATGAATCCCGCAGATCAGTGATCAAGTCTGTTGTTCCTTAGTAACAGCTTGTGGACTTGATTTTCATTGCAGGTGAGTTGAAGCGCCACCCTTGTTTTTATTTGCCCAACAAAGAAAATGCAGCTGTTCCACAATTGTGTGCATTTTTTCTTGATGATTTCAATAAAGGACTTTCCAATTTATATGCAAAATAGGTTCAGCTCTCAGACCTCTAGCAAGCTGTTGGGGTGGCCTTTGATACTGGAAGTCTTGGATGGCAGCCACATTTGGGAACATTTCCTTCAAAAATGATTGCAGTGGAATGCAGTACACTCGTTTATTTTATTGTTTCCTTCTCAGTAAAATTTTGCTGAGCTCCTTCATGCAGATGAGCATTGACTCACTAAAGGGCCAAGCCCTTGTAGAGCATAAAGTGGACATCTGGCAGACACTTAGGTCCTGCAGTAGAGGTGGGTGGTGGCTACCTGAATAGGTCATGTTGCAATTCCCTTGTGACCACAAACACACTCTGCTCCCTTTTAGAAATTGACAAAAAGACTGAACAAAGAGAAATGAAATGGTCTTGCCACATGCTCAAAAGATATCCAAAAAAGAGCATTGGAAAAAGAAAAGGAAAAGAAAAGAGAGGGTCATTTCTATGGGAATGTTTGACATGTTTGCTAGCAGAATGCAAAAAATGGATTTATGGGGGGGGGGGGGGGGAAACAGGAATATTCTTGATGGTTGTATTAAAATTTTAGGGCCTCAGCAGATGGCTAATAAAGCTGTCCTCGAGGCAGGGAAGAGGAGGGGCAGCCACACACTCGGCACTCTGAGGGTAACTTCCCGCCGCAGCGTCCGGACATGCTGAGGCGGAAAACTCAGTGAAAGTGTGCCGCAAGCTTTTGCGGCACACTTTCGCTGACTTGTGAAAGGAGCCCTATTTTAGCGCTCCTTTCAGGGGCGGTGAAGGTGCACCACAGGATCGAGGCGTGGGGATGCCTCGGTCCTGCGGCGCACCTTCCCACAGCGGCCCCATGCCACCAGTCTGCTTCCCCCCTTAGTTTTCCTTGTTTAAAGAGCAATTTTAATTCATGCTTCCAGGACATAATTTAAAGATAGCAATCAAAGAATTACATAGCTGGGAGAGGCCACAAGAGCCATCTAATCAACACCTTGCCTTACAGGAATACAAAACTAAAGTACTCCCAAACAATGGGGTGACCAACCTCTGTTTGAAAACCTCCAAGGAGAGTCTACCACATTCCGAGGCAGTCTGTTACAATGTTAGACAGTTCTTACACTTAGGAAGTTCTTCCATATATTTGGATAGAATCTATTTTCTTGCGATCTGAACCTATTGGTTCATGTTCTCATCTCTGGAGCAGCAGAAAGCAAATTTGTCCTGTTTTCCACATGGCAATCCATCAGAAATTAAAATGGCTATAATGACACCTGTTCTCTTTTCCAAGTGAAACATATACAGCTGCCTAAGGGGGGGGGATGCACACGGGCTAAAAGGGTTGTTTTGGGGTTGACCTGAAGGCACAGTCTTTAGATGACGCATGCTGAAAAAGCCCCCCCCACCTGCCTCTTTCAGTGAAAGTGCGTTCCAAAAAGGAGTCACTTTTTTCTGCTCCTTCAGTGAAGATGTGCACCTTCACTTGTGTGTGTATGCAGCAACATTGATGCACCAGAAAACGGCCATATAAATGAACCGTTGCACGTGCGGCGAAAATTGACTCACCGATCCAGAGCATGCGCCCTACGATACAAGCTTTAATTTAAATCACCCTATGCTTCCAGGTGTAGATGCACTGGTGCAGGTGCACTTGAATATTAGAACCCTAACCCTAATCTTAATTGTAACCCTCCGCATATGCACTAGCAACTGTCCTCTGTTTTGACAATAAATGCATTCTGTTGCTTGTATGCTTGCTGTCAGCATGCACAGCAGTTTGCATGAAAGAGGCTTTTGTGACTTCTTTTATGCAGGTGTACAGGTGTGCATAAGACATGCCATGATGGGGGGGGGGGCTCCTGGAGAAACGTTTCTCAGTGTGTCCTGTTGACCCTGTCCCTTGCATGACCACCAGCTGCATGCATCAAGTCTGTCCACACAAACCTCCCTTGCATGTACCGCTCCCATCCCCCCGATCTGTGTCGGACATATTTTGTGGAAGACAATGGAGTAGATGCCTTTTCAGTTGACAAACTTGTTCCTTCATCCCAAGGCTGGCACAATCAGACAGTGGCACCTGTCTACTGCACCCACTTCTTGGGGGGGAAGCAGAGATCAGCAAATCCTTGCATGATCTGTGGGTGTAAGACATGCAGGGATGTTTTCCTGCACAGATGTGCAGGTGTGGAGAGATCCTGCACACATGTGCATGCATTTGAGGGAAAACAAAAAAATTAAAGCAGCCTCTGCCTGCCCATGCGGTTGCTCCATCTCCCTTTGAAGTATCCTCGGGGCTGGCCATGAGTTGCTGGGGCTTCAATACAGCCTCAGAAAAGCTGCATTGACTCCCCCCAGTGCAGTTGCTTCATAACTATTTAGGACAATCTCAGGGCAGGTGGCGCGGCTGCTGCAGCTTAGGGAAAAGGTAACTTCAGGTCACCTTTTCTTGCCCGTCTGCATAGCCCCTAAGTCATTCATCATAAAGCCTTGTTTCCAGACCTTTGATAATCTTGGTCACCCTATTCTGGCCATGTTCCAGCTTGTCAAAATTTTCCTTGAATTGTGGTACCCAGAAAAGGACACAGTATTCTAGCTGAGCTCTGCAGAAAATTTCAAAGGTTTAAATTGGTTCATATATTCATGGACAACATCTGTAGATTGTTGATATATTCAACAATAAATCTAACCAAAATTGGATATTCAGCCTCTGGAAGGTTTTCAAGAAACAGACAAAAAAGATTTTCAGGAAAAGATAAGAATGACCTATTGTTAGTTCCTGCTGGAGTAGAGCCATTTGATAAGTTGGATTTGTCTATGTGTTTGCTAACTATTCCACAGTTGATTCAGTGGATCTACTCAGAAATGAAATGGTTTCTACTTGGCAAGGGGGATCAATAAAGTTGCATTTTATTATCCTATTTGTTTAACTTGTATGCTGTAAAGATCATATGGAAACTGAGAATAGATTTGGAGGAAGGAAGCATGAAAATTGGAGAGAGGAACATCAACAATTTAATATATGTAGACAATACCATATTACTAGCAGAAAATAGCAAATACTTGGAACAACTACTGAAGGAAGTCAAGAAAGAAAGTGCAAAGGTGGGTTTACAGTTGAATAGTAAGAAAATAATAATAATAACCACAAATGATTTACATAACTTTAAAGTAGACAATGAAGATATTGACAAAGTTTAAGCTGGACAGTGACAATGACAAAAACTGAGAGGAAGAAAATCAACTCATTTGATATGTGCTGGTGTATAAGAGTTTTGAGGATATCATGGGTTGCTAGAAAGACAAATAAACAGGTCCTAGAGCAAATCAGACCTGAATTCTCCCTAGAAGCCAAGATGATAAAACTGAGACCATTGTACTTGGAACATATCATAAAACATGACTCATTAGAAAAGATGATAATGCTTGGTAAGGTGACAGGGAGTAGGAAAAGAAGAAGACCATGTTGTAGATGGAGAGTCTCAATCAGGAAAGCCATGGCCTTGAGTCTGCAAGACCTAAGCATGGCTGTTGAGATAGGGTGAGTTTGGGGGGAAGCAGACGGGTGGCCCTGGGCCACCCCGGAAAGCTGCACCACGGGGCCGAGGTATCCCCACACCTTGGCCCTGTGGTGCAGCTTTGCCACCCCTGGAAGGAGCGCTAAAATAGCACTCCTTCCACAAGTCACTGAAGGTGCACCGCAAAAGGCTGGAGGCGCACCTTCAGTGACTCTTCCACCACAGCGTGTGCAGATGCTGCAGAGGGAAGGCATCGTCGGAGCGCCGGCCGTGCGGAAGGGCCGGGGCTCCGATGATGCCTTCAGGAAGGGGTTGGGGTGCCCACCGTGTGGCTGCCCCTCCCCTTCCTTGCCCCCAAAATGGCCCTTTGCACCGTCTGCTTCCCCCCTTTGATGTCTTTCATTCGTAGGACCACCATAAGTGAAAATCAACTTGATATCAGTTAACAATACTCTAGATAGGACTCATTAACAGAATTCTAGCTACTTCTTTTAAAGGCATTTCACCATTTCCCATTTGCAAGACATGGTTGATTTTAAGAATGGTGAAAAACTTGAAGTAAAAAATCCAGTTTCTGTAAGATGTTAGGCAACCAGAGTAAAGGGGGCTGCAGACTGCCAGAAATAGTGCAAATTGAGTCCACTTTTAGGGTTAGGGTTAGTGCTAGTGAGTCATGGGAATTGTCTTTTTTTTCTGAGACATTGAGCCTTCTCTGTCAGAGAGCTCTGGTGCCACAATAAAATACAGTTCCCATGATTCCCTAACTCTAACCCTAACCCTAAAAGTGGACTCAATTTGCACTATTTCTGGCAGTCTGCAACCCCCCCCCCATCAAGAATTTCTAATCCACCTGACATTTGGAAAGAAAAAAAAAAAAAAGCTAACCTCATAACTTAGTGGAGAAACATTTTCTCTTCATGATGTGGTGAAGACTGACCCTGTAGGGTTACAAGTGAGATACATGCAATGGAGGGAGTTAAAACTGCCTTCTGCTCATTATGTCAAATCTGGCCTACAAATGACAAACAAGTTTGATCTTCTGCTCTTTCTTCTCCTTTCTCCTTCCCACCCTCCTTTGCATGAGTACTAAATTTATCTCTCTTTTTTTTTTCAGTGTTGAAAAGAGAAACCAGATGCCATCACTATTAACTTTTGGAATCGACTGTCATCTTCCTATTAAATCCTTCCATCCAAGTAAAGTCAATTATTTGCTTGATCTAAAAAGGTGCCGAAAATGGAGATGCACAGAGTTTCCGAAAGTCCACTTTAATAAGACAGGTGGGTAACTAATAATGTGGAAAATTGCCTGCAGATTGAGGAGACTGGGAATGACTAATGGCCAAAACTAAGCGAGTAAATTAGTTGCCAAATGATACCATTTGCAGGAGTTGTACGAAAGGGGGACTTGATGGCCCAGAAGCATGTGGCACCGAACGCAGAGCAGAGCACTTGAGTGTGGCCCAAATTCAGAAAAGCATGCTATCAACTTATGGTAGGTTGTGTTTTTCCCCCCTTTCCCCTTGACTTTGTAATTATTATATTATTATTCTTTCAGCCTAAGTGGTGCTATTGGATAAGTATTTAATAGCACGGGCACAGGAGTCTACTTAGCTCTGCAAAGTTTAACACCAAAGTTGCCATTAAGGTCAAAGATGTTGAATCAGAGATACCCAGATTATTCTGTAAACCAAACAGTATTAGCTTGGAAAAGAAGGTAAAGAAAAACTGGAGGAAGATCATCATTTGTGTTTGTGCATGTGGGAGTGGATGGGTTGCATTCTTATTTAAAATATTCTGATGCCACATTCATAATATTTTTATTTATTTCAAATAAATCAAACATTAACTGTAGAGTAAGGGCCTAAGCAGACTGCCAGAAATAGTGCACATTAAATTGAGGCACTGCCCTGGCTCAGTGCTAGGGAATCATGGGAACTATAATTTATTGTGGCACCAGAGCTTTCTGACAGAGAAGGTTCAGTGTCTCAGAAAAAAAAATACAATTCCCATGATTCCCTAGAACTGAGCCAGGGCAGTGCCTCAATTTAATGTGCACTATTTCTGGCAGTCTGCTTAGGCCCTACGTTTCAGCCATGAGGTTCAGAATCTGAAACTGTAGTATGGCAAAATAAACTATCTGTAAACTATTTAAGTACTTTTAAAAAGGATGTTCTCCAGGTTCAGTTCCTACTTGAAAAGTAGAAAGAGGGTTAAAGACCCATGTAAAAAAGTCCTTAATCCCTGCATTTTGACTGTTGTTCGAAATGGTCCACAGTCACAGGTTCCTCACCATTTAGCACTTCTGCTGCTATTTATTAGTCCCTGTCTCATTCCTCTTTCAACAATCCCAACAAATTCTGGATTGGACTGGATGTGACAATATGACAAAACTATCATATTTATCCATGTGCTTACATTGATTGCATTTACCTAGTAGAAATATGCAGTTTGGCACCAACTTAACTGCCATGACTCCATCCTACAAATTTTACTGGAGTTGTAGTTTTGTGAGGTACTAGCACTCTTTGTCAGAGAAGGCTAAAGACCTTGTGGAACTGCAAATCCCAGGATCCCATAGGATGAAAGTACAAAATTCAAAGTGATGTCATACTGTGTTATTTCTACAGTGTAGATGCATGCATTTTGGAACCATGCAGTCTTCCTAATGTCCTTCGACTACAACTTCCATAAACCTTAGCTAGAATAGTCTATGATGGAGAATACTGCGAACTGAAATCCAAATACCATCTGTAGAGCTGTATTAGTGTCACCCCAATCATTAAAAAAAAAAAAAAAACAAAAACCACACAGCTCATTATAATGAAGGACACCCCCACCCCCAAGTAATGCTATGTGGGCAATCCTAGTTAATTAGGGATCACTTAAAATACAAAATAATTTCTCAGTCCTTTTGTATTATTTTTAAAAAGAAAAGGTAATTAATCTTAGAACTCTTCTGTAGTATAAAACATCACCCCCTACAATTGGTGGGTAGTATTAAATGTCTGGATTACTGAGACTGAACATATGTCCCAAGAACTGGTATTGCTTTTGTCTGCTCTGCAAAGAAGTATTTTCTGCCTGCAGTACTTTGAGATCTCACCCTAGTCAATCATTAAGCATGAGTACATGAGCTCAAGGATCCAATATTAAGAAATTTACCTGACTCTCTTGTTTGGCTATGAAGGTCACTAGATCAACCTGGTCCAATTACTCAATCTAACTTAACAAACAGGACTGTTTCGAAAATCAAAACAGAGAGGGCCATCTACACCTTTTTGAGCTGTTTTGAGAAAAGTATGAATACAAACACATATTGAATCTCCCTTATCTGAAATGCTTGAGAACAGAAGTGTTTTGGATTTCAGGGTTACTTTTTTTTGTTGGGGTGTGTGTGTGCTGTTTTTGTATTTGTACGTACATACATAATGCAACATTGTAGAGATGCGACCTAAGTCTAATCACAACATTCATTTATGTTTCATGTACACTTTAATCACATAGCCTGAACATAATTTTATACAATATTTTAAAAAGTATATATTGAACCATCAGAAAGCAGAAGTGCTGCTGTCTTAGAGTAGTTTGGATTTCTGAATTCTGGATAAAGGAGATTCATCCTGTACAAATGGAAAAGAAAAGTGTGTGCATGTGTGAGAGAGAGAGAGACAGACAGACAGATAGATAGACAGACAGACAGAACACCATTCCAGGTTGGCCCAGTAGTTCCTATCTTAGGGTTTCTGTCACTCACCTTACTATCCTAGGGTTTCTGTCATTCACCTTTCTGTCACTCACCTTACTATTTTATGCTCAGAATTCTTTTTTGGATCTAGTGCTTTGGCCTTAAGTGACCTCTGTACTTGCCAAGTGGATATGCCAATCAGTGGATTCAGTGTGGCAAAGTGTGACCAGTTGTCCATGTTGATTATTAAATCAAAACATTCAGACAGATATAGAAAATAAAAACAATAAAGATTATTTAATAATAATAATAATAATAATAATAATAATAATAATAATAATAATAATAATAATAATAATAATATCCCACCCCTCTGCAGAGCAATCGGGGCAGCTTAGAATATTAAAATTTACATAAAGATATGTTAATACAATGTAAACAAATTAAACAAATGTAAATTTATAGTAGGATAATTGGGTTATCATAAGCCTAAATGGGTTATCATAAGCCTAAATGGATGGCAGTTTGATGGCAGTTAATGCTAAGAAAACAATTGTTTGTTCTTGTTGTATACCTTCAAATTGTTTCCAACATATGGTGGCACTAAGGCAAAGATATTGTGGGGTTTTCTGGGGCTGAGAGTGTGCGACTTCCTTAAAATCACCCAGTAGGTTTCTATGGACAAATGGGGAATCAAAATCCTGATCTCTAAAGTCATAGCCCAATGCATAAACCACTACACCATGCTGGGTCTCAACAAATATTTATTACATAACAAATAAAATAAACATCTAGCCTTAGGGTGGCTCAACACACCCCAAACATTTCAATCAAAGCAACATCTCTTCCTGAACTCCCTCCCTATAATCAACTTCCATCAAACCCATTCAGTTCTTTTCCATGATTCCACTCTGGATGACCAGCTCTGTTTCTGACTATCTTAACTAAGGGGGGAAGCAGACGAGGGCGTCCAGGACGCCCTGGGCCGGCGCGCCGCGGGGCCGCAGCCTCCGCACCTCGGCGCACCGGCGGCGACCCTGGAAGGAGCGCTAAATCAGCGCTCCTTCCTCAAGACAGCGAAAGTGCGCACTAACAGCGGCGGGCGCACTTTCGCTGTCTTTTCCGCCGCGGCGCGTTCGGCTGCCGTGGCGTGAGGTCATCCCCGGAGCGCCGGCCGTGCGGAGGGCCGGCGACTCCGAGGGCGACCTCAGGGAGAGGAAGGGGCGCCGAACGTGCGGCTGCCCCTCCTCTTCTGGGCCCGGAAGACGACTCTATTAGTCGTCTGCCGAGGCCCAACGACTTTTACAGACAAGTCTCCAAGATATCTTTTCTCCCAAATAAATCAAGTTGGACTATGACTCTGAAGACCAGTGTTCTAATTCTAGCTCAGCCATGTAAACTCACTAGGTGAGCTTGGGCAAATCACACTCTCTCAGCCTCAGAGGATGGCGATGGCAAAGCCCTCTCTGAAGAAACTTGCCAAGAAAACCCCATGATAGGGTAGGATCACCATAAGTGAAAAAAGACTTGAAGGCACACAAGATCAACAAACTTGTTAATGATATTTGTTAGAAGATCATTGCTGATTTCATATGTTGAGAATTTATGCACCTTCTGAATTATAGTAAAATAACATTTATTAAAAGAAATCATCCAGGCCACTTTAGAACACTCAGATATGAGAAAATAATGTGAAAAATATCAGTTTTCTCCTGAAACAGGGAGAAAAAATATATAATAATGATTCATCCTTGCATGCAAGAATAAAATGATTGAGCATGTGCATCCGTAGTTCATCCACAAAAAGCTCCTGGTTTTCTTATTGATCCTAGAAAATTTGGGTACCTAATCATCACATGAACAGAAGAAATCCAAGACTCCAGTTATCAAATACAGAGTCTATTCCTTCTCTTCCTCCTGGGTTACTTCTAATGATTATGCACTTCCCATTTCAGTACAACCCACCACTTCTGAATGCTCCTTCCAATATATTTCCTAGGTGGAGTGGTAAAAAGTCTATAATTAGATACAAGACTTCACAACAGGTGGCTAATTGTTTTTGCTCTCGGCCCTCCAGGATCTTAATGTGTGAGTCAAGCATTTGAAATCAAGAGTGAATGTTGAGCAAATAAGCAAAAGATTGGAAAAGAAAGACCCATCATAGGAAACATGAGGATAAGAATGAAGTACAATTCTTCAAATTGCAAGGCCCAGGGTGAATGGACATGTTTGAAGGAATACCAATTAAGATGTGGTCGCCAGCCATTTGAGGATTTCCTCATCCCAAATGGAATTTGATCCTCTTGGCTGGTTGCTAGCACAGTAAAAATGGATGCCAAAAACAAACAAACAAATCCACACATAGAGAGAAAAATAGTTAATGCATGTGATGGATGTCAGTGGGCCTCGAAAGACGACTAATAGAGTCGTCTCCGAGGCAAGGAAGAGGAGGGGCAGCCACATGAGCGGCGCCCCTTCCTCCTCCCGAGGTTGCCCTCAGAGCTGCCGGCCCTCCGCACGGCCGGCGCTCCGAGGGCAACCTCCCGCCGCAGAGTCCGCACACGCTGTGGCGGAAAAGTCAGGGAAAGCGCACCCTACGCGTTTAGGGCACACTTTCCCTGACTTCTGAAAGGAGCACTATTTTTGCACTCCTTTCAGAGGCGCCGACGGTGTGCCTCGGTGCGGCTGCTGCGGTCCCGCGGCGCACTGTCCCAGGGCGTCTTGGACACCCTGGTCTGCTTAGGGGAAGTGTTTCTGCCTCTATGGAAACCCCATATTATCCAAAGAACAATGTATCAATAAAAACTAGCAGGGATGAACAATTAAATGCTGAAAAAATATTACATAACATACTTAAAAATTTGAGCAAATTACAAAATCATCCCAGAACATTAATAAGATAGCAAGGGTGGACCAGGGAACCATGACAAGGACAACACTGGATAGAAGTGGTTCTAGCAAGCACAAAAGCCCTGTCTTTGGTCAGTGCTTACCAGTGGTACCCTGTGATTCCCATGGTAATGCATGGGTGGTGGTCTTTAGTGTGAAACTTAACAGAGCTATCTAAGGGCTTGAACTATTTAGGGGGAAGGGATTTTCAAGCTTTGGACACCTCTTTTAAAGTTTACACTAAAACCTGGAATAAATTCATGGCCCCACAGACATGGGGGCCATCAGATACTACAGCAGCTTACCTAACATAAGGCTGAAGGAGGTCTTAAAGGAGGGGATCCAATAAAAAATATGAAGCTCAGGCAGTCTGAAGTAATAGAACGCGGTACCTCTTTATTGACAGAAATGCAGGCTGCATCCATATTGCAGAAATAATCAAGCTTGACACCACTTTAACTTATATGGCTCAATGCTATGGGATTCTGGGAATTATAATTTTGCCAAACGTTTAGCCTTCTCTGTCAGAGAGCTCTGGTGCCACAACAAGCTTCAATTTCCAGCATGGTAGTTAGAATGGTGTCAAACTGGATTATTTCTGCAGTGTGCATGCAGCCACAGTCTCCTAGAAGCCTTCTTATTAGCTGCCATTAGGTTTCACCTTTAGCTTGTAGGTGAAGAAGAAATTACTCCATATAGGGAGGAGTGTGTGTGCGTGTGTGTATGTGTATGTAGAATGGGGGGGAAGAATTAACAGCACATTTTTCAGAAAGAACTTTGGCCCCAGAAAGATACTAAAAACTGAAGTTGATTTAATAAATATTAATGAAGTTATTGAAAGTAGGTGCTCATAAAATGCATGTAGCATTTGGGATTCTGCCTTCCTCAGTGATGGAAATAATAAACATCATCCTGTGTCAGTTTTAAAATAGTTCGCAGGGTTTGAAAATCAAGTTCTAGGGATGGTGCTGGAAACAAGAATGATCTTGTTCTCTAAATTACGGCCATACAGCCTTAAGATGTTGTGTTTGTAAAACCAGATATATATATTTTTAAATAATCTCAAGCATGGTTGGATCATGGGCTTTCTCTGCTGGAAATATAGACAGGTTGGAAAGGCAGTTCCTCAGAATTAAAATGTTAGCAGCAAGATGTTCCAAATTTTGATGTTGATTGCTGACTTATGGTTCCTGAATCATGCACTCAGTTTGGTGCCAGAGATGTAATTATTTGTTAATTTCCTTCTTGATGGAAGGAACAAGTAATTCTAGCGGTTTTCTTCTTGTTACAAGAAAGTCTTTGAAAACCACACACTTTTTGTAGGTTATTTGCAGTTTGAGACTTATTCTGCACTATATTTACACGTGACATTTTTGCACAGAAAACACCATTTTGCACTGGCACAAAGGACATGAGATGCCTCTTTTTGGGTTTAAACAGGCCACAACGTTTATTTAGCTGTACAGGGTCTATTTACAGGGCAATAAACATTAACAAATTTGTCATGTGTATAAGTGAAGGTGTAACCTGCCAAAATGGGTGGTCCTTCAACACACGTGACAAAATAAGTAAATAAATAATATCAACAAATTTACAAACCCCTCCCCTCCAGAAGTGACATCATATTACATCATATGACGTCATTCAATTAATGACGTCATGCATTTAACTACATTTGCCATTTCCTTTAATTTGTTTTATGCCAATTTTACCCCAATTAATTTAATTAGCCTGATTAATTTTCCTGTGGGGTGGGGGTCATTACCTGCCCCCCAAGTACAAAACAAGCAATTTTCAAATTATTGTCCCTACCCTTAAGTTGTGACAAAGCAATAACAAGAATGACATGAATTATTTCACCATGACCCATTCCCAAGATCAGTTTTGATTAATAATCTCAGGGAGGGTGAAAAACCCAGGGGAGCACCCTGGGAAAAAATTCCCTCCCGGCTGCCAAAGGCGACCAGCCTAAGCCTGAGAGTAACCCATTTTTAGCTTATTAATGAAGGGTGGGTGGCATGGGTTGCTCAGTTCAAGCTCAAAAATGGCTGCCTCCACATGGCAGCACAGAGGTGTAAAGAACAAACTCTCATCCCAAGTCTCAGGAGACCAGGAGCACCACGAGACTTTAGAGCAGCGGTTCTCAAATAGTGGGGCGGGCCCCCCGGGGGGGGGACATGAGGCTCCGTAAAGGGGGGCCCGTTACGGTTGGAGAGAGGGAGATTGTCCCAGCGCAGCCCCAGTAGCATCCCGATGTGCTCTATCCTGATTGGTCAAACCCACCCATGTGACTATTTACAGTTGCGCGGGGGGGGCGCGAAATGTTTTCTTCTTTCCTAGGGGGGGTGTGACAGAAAATAATGGAGAAGCACTGCTTTAGAGTAACAACCAAACAACCTAATTGGACAACGCACACAGGTGTTCTCATTCCCCCACGTGCTTTAACCAATCAGGCTTCTCATGTCCTTATATGGCCAGCACAACAAAAAACCCCTCCCGACTCACTGGCACAAAGGACACGAGACACCTCTTTTTGAGTTTAAGTAGATCACAACTTTTATTTTGCTGTACAGGGTCTATTTACAAGGCAATAAACATTAACAAATTTGTCACATGTGTAAGTGAAGCTGTAACCTCCCAAAATGGGTAGTCCTTCACCACACATGACAAAATAAGTAAACAAATAATATCAACAAA
>CM034703.1:8260226-8273601 GCA_020142125.1 Phrynosoma platyrhinos | reverse complement strand
GCCCTTAAAGGGGAAAGGTTGCCTACCCCTGATCTAGACCACATTTTACTATCTTGTTTGTAATTTTATCCAAAAAAGAGAACAGATTATTCTCACATGACTTGTTTTTGAGAAACCCATGTTGACTTTTAGTGATTATGGCATTCCCTTCTAAATGTTCACAGACTCTCTGTTTAATAATAATAATAATAAGTTTTGTTTATATTTCCCACCTCTCCCTACTGATTGAGGCGGGATTACACAATAAAATGAATAAAATGTACAAAATATAAACAATAAAAGAATATAATCTGAACAATAAGAGAACAGAATACAATATAATAAAATAAATGAAAATAAAATAATATAGGATAAAATAAAATAAAATAAAAATAAAATAGCCAATAAAATAGCCAATCATTGTCAGAGTCTAAAAATCTGGAAAATCAGATGTATAGGCCTGTCGGAAGAGCTCCATCTTAAGTGCCTTCTTGAAGGCTTCTAGAGTAGTAATAAGATGGATCTCCTCCAGCAGGCTGTTTCACAACTTGGGAGCTGTGGCCATAAATGATTTTTGGGAATCATGATAAGTCTAGATTTATGGTATTCTAATAACTTCTTCCCAGTTCTGAGAGTGCGGGGCAGATTATGTGGGCAGAGGAATTCCTTCAGGTAACTTGGGTTTAATGAACTGTTCTAGAATTTTTCCCAGTATCGATGTCAGACTAACTGGGCAATAGTTTTTGGGATCCTCTTTTTCTCCCTTTTTGAAGATGGGGACAATGTTTACCCTCCTTCAGTCTGCTGGGACTTCTCCTGTTCTCCAGGAGTTCTCAAAGATTATTGCCAGTTGTTAGCTTATGTGCATTTTCAAAAAATTTTAGATACATGTGGAGTTCCCTCTGTGACCCCAGATTGACCTCTGAGGGATGTCAGCCATAATCCCCTAGATGTCAGGTCATGTAGGCACTGAGAGGCCTGCCCAAGACCACTGGAAAATTCCCTAACAGACAAGTTTGGCAGTTGTCAAAATGGAAAGACCATTATACTGGAAAAGACACATAATGGTGTTCATTTGTCTTGAGTCTCACACTTAATGGGGCAGGGATCAGATTTGACTGCACCCTTTTCTCTAACCTCCCTTCCTTGATAGTTTTGAAACCAAATGCATTGTTTAGACTATGATCACACCTGGGTTAACAATACTAAACCCATCAACACCTTTGTCTGACAGCCAATAGGCTTATAGCTAGAAGGCAGGAATTTCCTATAAGAACCCTTGGATTTCTAGGCTCCATGTGCTATCTTGAGAATGCATGCAGACTCCACGTAGGTCTGTACTCTGATTTAGCTCCCATGGCCATCTACTTCTCCTCATTTTGGCAGCCGTGCTTCATCACCATCACCATCAACCTTTGCAGCCAAGCCCGGAGAAGCCTTCGGAAGTAAGCATTTCCCTCCAGCCTAGTTCCTCACAAGCTATCCCCACTTTCCCCCATCTTTCCTTCTAGTGTGTGTGTGCCATATTTGGATGCTTGCAGGTTTTCCGCATTTGTTAATTAATAAATATTTAGACTTTAATTGGATAAGCCCTCTGGTATACATAATGATACACGGTTCCGAGAGCCTTTGTTGGAACCTTACTCTCACATATTTGACCTAATTATAAGTTTCCCTAATTAGATCTGATTCCAACAGAGGGCCTTTGCAGACTGCCAGAAATAGTGCAAATTGAGTCCACTTTAAAGGTTAGGGTTAATGCTAGGGAATCATGGGAATTGTTTTTTTTTCTTAGACATTGAGCCTTCTCTGTCAGAGAGCTCTGATGCCACAATAAAATACAGTTCCCATGATTCCCTAACCCTTAAAGTGGACTCAATTTGCACTATTTCTAGCAGTCTGCAAAGGCCCACAGTGACTGGAGCCTTAAATTCATTTAGGTTGACCAGGTATTCCTGTACTTCCTCTTTAGTTATTCTGTGCTGCATTTCTCCTCTGCTCCATTTTCCTCAGGTTGAACATCCTTTTCCTTTTGTGAGAAGACTGAAGCAAAGAAGGTATTGAGTTCTGTCTTTTCTCTGTCCCCTGTTAGAATTTCTCCATCTTCTCTGTGCAGTTGCCCTACCATTTCTTTATTCTTTCTTTTGCTAAGGACATACCCCCAAAAGAACTTTTTACTGTCCTTAATGCCTCTAGCAAGCCTGAACTCATTCTGTGCTTTGGCTTTCCTGACTTTACCCCTACATGTGCTTGCTATTAGTTTGAATTCCTCTTTAGTGATTTCACCCCTTTTCCATTTCTTATATATCTCCCATTTAAAACTTAGTTCAATTGAAAGTTCTTTTGTCATCCAACCTGGTTTATTATTATTATTATTAGGGGAACCTCTAAAAAGAAAGATCAAAGCCCCCCTTCTACCTGTACTGTGCTTTCCCTTGTTCTATGAAAAAAATTCTGGGAGGAATTGTATAAAGCTAATTGGCTAGCTCCACCCCCTACTGACTCACAAATGTGACTCACAAAAGTCCCACCCATTCAGCAACTGTCATATCTCCCTAAGTGTTTTTAAAAAGAATTTAAACACTCACCTACTCAACATGGCTGCTCAGAAACTGCTTTCCTTCTCCTTCCTGGCAGAAACTGACCTGGAAAGCCTCTGTATAGAGCTAATTGGCTAGCTCCACCCCCTATTGACTCACAAATGTGACTCACCAAAGCTCCACCCACTCAGCAACAGTCACACGCTCCCAAAGTGTTTTTAGAAAGAATTTAAACACTCACCCACTCAATATGGCTGCTCAGAAACTGCTTTCCTTCTCTTTCCTGGCAAAAGGATTAGGATACAGAGCAATTGATTCAAACTCCAGGAAAAGAGGTTCTACCTCAACATTAGGAAGAACCTCCTGTCAGCAAGAATTGTTTGACAGTGAAATATGCTGACTGTTAATGTAATAGAGTCTCCTTTGAAAAAATTAAAACAAAGACCATCTTCTGGAATTGCATTGATTGTGCTTTTCTGCACGGCAGGGGTTGGATTGGATAGCCCTTGGAGTCTCCAACACTGTTGCCTCACCCAACTTCCCATCCGGAATTCCATAGGATACAGTCATGGTAGTTAAAAGTGCCATGATTTTATAGTGTGAAAAGGCTCTATGCCTTTCTACATTGCCATGGCAACATTGTATTAGGTTGCACAGGTCTGCTCTGTGAAATGTTGATGGTAGTATGTGTAGAACTGAAAGAAAACAACAACAAAAATTACAAATGTCTCTTGGTCATGATAAATTCAGATTATTCTATACAGCAATTTCAAAATGATGACAGACAAAATATCATCATGCTTTATAGTTATTTTTTTTAAAAAAATCCTCTCCACACACCTTCCACAAAAGCTGCTCTTTTGTTGTTGATGTTGCTCACAGACACCTGCTGCTGCTTTTTTTGCCTGTTTTAACCCTTGGTTTACAACAAAGCTTCGACAATAACAATAGCCAAAAATAGAAACAACTGGAAGCATCAGAGATTTAGAGGAGTGATTCTCCTCTTTCAGAAAATAACAAGAAACTCTTATTTCACTGAACTACAGGAGCAGCAACCAGAAATTTAATTACTACTGCTGCTTTATTGGGAATCTAAAGTAATTCATTAGATTTGCTTTTGTTTTTAATGTACAGATGCTGCATTCCTGTTCACATTGACATGTCCAGCACTATATGATTTGTTCATCACTGGGAGTCAAAATGGGTGATTGGCTAAATATACAAATTCTTATGTAGACAAACTGGAAATAAGAAGAACATTATATGCCCATTAGAAGTCTGTACAGACATACAGCTCTGAAGACAAATTAATTTGGGAACCAGTTTTAAAGAGCTGGTTAAAAAACAAGAGTTTGAGAATGTTACCAAGTATCCAGAATATCTCAGCCACTACAGCTCATGAGGACTGAGGGAATCATAGTCCTCAAAATAAAGTTCTATATATTCCATTTTTTTTAAAAAAATGTTATAGTACCTGAACACACAAATAGGACCTTTAAAAATAATTTTAAAATGAACAAATACCGTATTTTGGTTCTAGGGCCTGGAGTAAGTAGGTGCCAGTCTACCCTGACAAATTCATCATGATGTCCATCAATTCCAAAGTTTGTGCCCCATGTCCCACTGAAGCATACCTGCCTTCCACGGTTTGATACAACTCTAATGGCCCTATGGAATCCTGGACTTTGGATTTAGGTATTGTCTGAATAGGCCAGAATTCTCTAGGGATAATCCAAAGTATCCTGGCCTTGGAATTACCATGCCCTGCCCCTGTTATTTTAGTCCACTGTTCTGATGCCAAGCAGCTGTTTGCCTGGGCATCCTATGAGGTCAGAAGAAGGTGTCCATCCTTGATCAAATGGCTGGATACCTTGTTCTGACAGTGGCAGTGGAGCTGGGCAGCACAGTGTGATGTGAACAGGTGCCCAAAGTCAAAAGAGAGGGCTCTGGATCTTCTGAAGATCCAGACCAGACAGGAAATTATTAAAATCTGTTTCAAGAGAGGCATACTTGAGCTTGGAAGTGATCAGCCCAGTTGCTGTCCAAACAGTTTGCACCAGACTTGGAGATTGGGCTTTGTATCATTCTGACTTCCAACTGAGAGGACAATGGGGGGGCAATTTTATTTGGTTTGTATTTATGAATTATTTGCTGGAGGGGTGTGATAATTTACTAGCAGTTAATTTGAACTACAAAGCCCAGGATTCTGGAACCATGACAGTTAAAATGGTATCAAAGAACTGTAAATGGGTAAGTTAGATATACTCCTTTTTATTCAGTTGGCTTTCATAGGGAAAAAACTTTTCTGTCTGTAGAGAAGGCTTTCAACTGCATGGATGAAAGCTTCTTGTGGCTGCTATAACTGACTAGTGTGGATAATCCCAAAGTTTAGGCTGGTGGTAGAAAGGTAACTAGAAGGTAACCAACCAATCCTCCCTAAGAAGAGTGCTCTGAAGCCTGATGGCCACTGTGGGTGTCCTCTTTTGTTTCCACACTAGATTTTCTACAGAAGGTAGAGTGGGTAAATTAAAACTCTCCCCCAAGAGATTTTATTTTGTCATTTCTAGTCAGGCTTTTCCTTACTAGCAATCCTTAGAAGGCACACATAACATTCATTGGTATAAATCATTCCTGACTAATTTAAAAATTCCATACTCCTCTACTCTACTCTCTGTGCCTCCTGCTCTTCATTTCTGGTTGTGGTGTCCTGCACCCCCCAAAAAGGCAAGCAACAACTTTGCCTATTAAGAAAGATCCTAAATTTTGATTTGTCCATCAAAATAAGAGAAAAAGAAAACAGTGCAACCATTCCATCAAAGGGATGCCCATAGAGAGTACATGGACTTATCCATAGTCTTGCAGTGTGCAATAAAACTCCAGCAACGTCTTCATTTTCACGCAACAGAAACTTGGTACCATTTTGTATCCAACCCTTTCTTTTATTCTCTTGTGTTCCATAATCTTCTTTGACATCAGTGAGAATTATTAGTTGTGCTCACCCGTGCCACGCATCTTGGTTACCTCTAATTGAAATGGAGGTGATCTTGAGTGGCAAAATTGGTTAAGAAACTCTTTCAAGTGCCTCGTTTGTATAATTTATCAGGGGAATCAAATGCTTCTGAGTCTGGATCATTTAGTTCTCAGGAGCTTTTAATCTCTGATCATATCAGGAGGTGGGACAGGACTCGATCGTAGAAGAACTTGATGATAACTTAGAAATTTATTTACTGTGTCAAATGCTGATGTTGCCAGAAGAGCAGTTTGAGGTGAGAATTACCTTTCACAGAAAATTAACTACAGGAAGCTACTTAATTTGAAGGAAATGCAGACCTTATAACTTTTTCTCAATAAATTCATGACATAGAATGGAACATATTTGCACTCTTTCAAGCTTAAACAACTTCTTTCATCAAGCACAAGAGTTAAAGAAGAGCCACCTTTTAAAAGGGGGACATTAAACCCTACTTGATGTGATTGAAGAGGGAGAATAGATCTGATTAAAACTATCCAGGGCTCTTCTCCAAATGCATCCTGAGTTAAAATGTACCTAAATATACTTAACATGGAGCAGAATTCTAGGGATATAACAGACAGCTTTAAAAAAAAAAAAAAGACAAATGGATTGGCCCTAGAGCAAATCAGGCCTGAGCTCTTATCAGAAGTCAAGATGACTAAACCAAGTTTGCTGCCACATTGAGGAACTATTGCAGTTTGACAACATTTTAACTGTCATGGCCCAGTGCTATGGGATTCTGGGATTTGTAGTTTGTTGCAGTACCAGAGTTCTCTGACAGAGAAGGCTAAATATCTCACAAGACTACACAACCCAGAAATCCATAGCATTGAGCCATGGCATTTTAAATGGGATCAAACAACATTATTTCTGCAGTGCAGATTCAGCCTGAAACTGCAGTACTTATCATGGGACAATATGACTCACTGGAAAAGCAATGCTCACTAAAGTGGAATACAGTAGGAAAGGGGGAAGAATACATTAGAGGTGAATTGATCCAATAAAGGAGGCCACAACCCAAAGTTTGCAAGATATAGGCAGAGCAGTTCACTGGGGCTGATGGAGAAGTTTCATTCATAGGGTTGTCATAAGCTGAAGTTGCTTATGACAAATAAAAATAGCAGATATTTAATATGGTGTCTCATCACTTGGACTTCTATAGATGCAGAAGACTGAAAATGGAATAAAGTGGTAGAGCACTGAAGTGGTACATAGAGCAGATTGGACCATTCCATGACCCTTCTATACTACACAGTATAGAATTATGATTCCACTTCAACAATCACGGCAACAGCCTATGCAATCTCATGCACGTAGTTTGGTGAAATGCTATTGCTCTCTTGCTGAAAACACATCTACAAAGGCTAAATAAAATGGTCTTACCCAGTTTTCATAGTGAGCTGTCTAAATAATGTATGGGATTGACTGCGGCTGACTCCAGGCCTTTTCATCATCCCAGGGCTTTAATCAGGAGGAAAAAAGTGGGGATTTAGCCTGGTTTTGAGCAGAAAATCCAGATATTCATTCTGTTGACCACAGAAATTTTGATGTGAACTCAGGAGGAGGAGTTTGCATACATGAGAGAGAAAAAAAGAGCAGCCATGGTTATGTGATCACACATATTGCAATTTATTGGACTGGAGTGTTCAGACGGGATAACTGTGTGGACAGTTCTCCTGAACTTGCCTCAGTGTGTGTAGACAAGCCCTTGGTCCCAGTGGACTGGGGTAGCCTAAAGGTGAGCTTGGTTTTCCTGTAAGTCTACATGCACCTGGAGCACCTGGACAGTGCCTGTCCCCAAGCTGGAAATTCCAGGATTCCATGGGATGTTGCCATAGCAGTTAAAGAGGAATCATAGTGCTACATCTGTGTGATGTAAAAGGGGCCTAGTCTGCCCAGCATTGTGGTTGATCAGTTTTGAAGTACACACTGTCATATTGGGTATGAGTGAGGGCTTCTAGTGTGAGAAATGGGGAGGGTTCTTGTATCATGAATGATTGTACACAAGGGGAAATTTCAGCAGGCATCACTTGTCATTCAATCAGGCAAAAAGCAACACATGCTGAAATAATAATAATAATAATAATAATAATAATAATAATAAATTTTATTTATACCCCACCCCTCTGCATAGCAATCGGGGCGGCTTCCAACATAAAATTACAATACAGTAAAATCAACCCTAAACCCCAACCCTCCCAACCCTTAAAAAGTTATTAAAAAAATACCCTTTTCTACACAGCCATTAAATGTACAGAACCCTTCACTCTGGCAATCTTTGGGTGACTAGCTTCCTGCAAGTAGAAGCTGATAAAGGTAAGGAGAGTGCTGGACTATATGTAGTATTATTTAAAACCATTAACTATAAATTTGCTTGAATCATGTCAACTCCATGCCTTGAAAATGGAACCATCTTTACTTGCATCTCACACAAAATTTCCAGAGTTTTCTAGAAAAGAACAAGAGCAAGGAGACATACGTGGTGCTGGGGATAGCATCTCAGGACTTCTAAGGATGTAGTACTTAAATATCAGAGTATGGGTTCATTCAAAGGATTGGTTTGTCCCTCCTCTCCTTTATTTTTATTTTTTAGTAAAATAAAATGAAGCACTGGCTTAGTGAAGTTCCTGACAGAACCATGGCTGCTCCATGCTTTCTCCTTCGAAAATTGTTGGATCTGACTGTTAATCTGCCTGGAAAGAATATTCCTGAGATGAATGACCACACAGTGTTCCCATACAACATTGCTAGTATGAATGTAAGCTGATTACCTTGGGTCAAACCCATTTGGCACATAAGGAAGAGATGAAAAGGAAGCCAGGCAAGTTAAAATAAGATTCAAGGTTCCACTTACCCCTCTCTAGATATGGAAAGATTTTTTTGTTTTGTTTTGTTTTGTTTTTTAAAAAATGGAAAATGTCAAAAAACAAAACAAAAGAGTTAAGAAACACTGACGAGAAGAATCCTGGACTGATGAGAATCTCTGAAAAGGAAGTAGTATTTTAAGTGCAGAAATGATAAATTCTCTACTGAAATATTATTTTCCATGCAGAAAATACTGTTTTCTGAGCAAAATAAAACACTGCTTTTTGCACAAAATAACCTCAAATACAAATAACCTTCAAACATTGCATGATTTTCAAAGACATTCCTGCCGCAGGAAGAAAATTGCTGAAATTGCTTCTCACTAGCTTCAAAAAGTAAGATAGTAAAGAGATACATGCCTAGATTTGTGGTATTATAAAAATAGTGATGCAAGCATTTGTACTTTCTCAGAGTTTGTGCAAATGTGCTCCCTAATGTAAACAGACACATTCCCCAAGCAAGCACAAGTCTTATCACTCACACTTGACTGTGTGAGTGGGAAGTATTCTAAGTCAAACCTGCCTGCAATTGTTGGTCTTCCAGGATTTTTGACATACATCACTGATATAGCATAACCTTCATTGCTGCTAAATCAAAAGTGCAGGTTGCTTATAGCATAGGACAGACTTTCAAGCCATTAGCTAATAGGACTCACCATCCACATTCATAAAGCGTTAGAATTAGGAACCTATAGAAGGAATTCTACCCAGGAGATAGATAAAACCAAACAAAGAAAACTAACTTTTGCAGGTATGCCCCGTCTCCCATTTAATAGACATGAGAATTGCATAAGCATGTTGCTAACAGAAAAATGTACTCCCCTGGTCCATTCCTACTGTCCTCTTTATCATTAAACTTCCAGATTAAAGGATAATCTATATAGCATGGTCTACTGAACACAAAACAACCCTTTCAGTACCACTGCAGAGCTGTTAGGGTTTCACTATAAAGCTGACGAGGAATCTAGACTCATATAATTGAATGCTGAGACTACTGCCGAAAGCTAATCAACCAATACACAACAGGCAATCTCAAGGGTCAGATGGAATTATACAATTGGTTGCATAGCTATGAAATTCAGCAGAAGGACAATGCCATATGGTTATGCTACACTAAAAAGCATATAGTCTTTTGACTATAGTTGGAGGTGTAGCTATGGTGGAGCAAAATGTGTGCATTATCCCCTTCAAATAAACATTTTTCTTCCCCCATGAAATTTTCCTACATTCCCCAAATTACTACCATTGCAAAGAGTGACTCATGTAACATTGTTTGACAAATCTTATATTTGTTATTTTTACAGTCCCTTGGTAACTTTGCACGCTTCTTTTCTTTGGATGCATAAATTGTAGTTTCAAATGCTAAAGTTTTAAGTTATTCCAGGGCTAGAAATTTGAAGACTATGGCTCAAAACAGACAGGCCAAATGATGCAGTTTCCCACTGCATTCAGGGTATAGCATTTAGATGACACACACCCCAAACACAGAGGGAACCTGTGATGGACCCACGTGATCACTGAAGAACTGGGCCAAAAAGGAGCAGTAAAAATTGCTCTTTTTTTGGCAGCCCAGTTCAGAACTGCAGTGACAGCCCAGATCAGGGTCAGGTGCATGTGGTCTCTGTGGGCCTGTTGCAAAATACACCAGTGTAGCCACAGATCACATCTTTTGGCCTGTCTGTATCAGACCTAAATGAAAATGTCATTGGGGCTGTATTTTTATTTGGAGGGGCAAAGCCCTCATTTTGTCTCTGTTGTAATGACGCCTCTGTCTTAGTTATTGTCTTGCACAAAGCATGCAGCAGCTGTGATGCCACTGTGTGTTCACCTGATTTCTGGGTTGTTTTAAAATGGTAAGCAAGTGTGTTAGAAGTGAAGAAGAAAAATGTTCCACAAACTACCTCATACTACCTCACCCCCAATTAATTTCCCTCAAATGTCAGAATCCCTTTTTGAGCTTCTACTTCCCTCTCCTGATCATATAATTCAAAGAATCATATTATTCATACAGTTGGAAGAAACAACAATCCAGTTTAATCCATTGCCATGGACTCATGCACAAACAAACTCACCTGACAGATGGCCATGCAGCCTCAGTTTTAAAAGGTAAAGGTATTCCCCATTTACAAGGTTGTCAAGTGGTGTCCAATCATAGGGGCGGTGCTTACACAGAATGTTGTTTACCTTCCCACCAAAGTGGTACCTCTTTATCTACTTGCATTTGCATGCCTTCGAACTACTAGGTTAGCAGAAGCTAGGACTAGTGACAGGAGCTCACCCCATCATGCAGTACCCAGGCCTTGAACTGCCAACCCGCCAATCTTGCAATCAACAGAGTCAGTGTCTTAATCACTTGAGCCACTGCATCCCTGTCACATCATGAGGCACATTATAATACCACATTATGAGGCAGTGTGTTTCATCGTTGAACAGCTCTTATCTTCAGGAAGTTCTTCCTAATGTTGAGGTGAAGTCTCTTTTCCTGTCATTTGAATCCATTGCTCCATGTCCTAGTCTCTGCAGTAGCAGAATACAAGCTTGACCCATCTTCAATATAACGTCTTTACAAATATTTAAACGTGGCTATCATGTCACCCCTTAACCTTCTCTTCTCCAGGATAAATATACCAAGCTCCCTAAGCTGCTTCTCATAGGGCATGGTCTCCAGATCTTTCATCATTTTGGCTGACCTCCTCTGAACATGCTCTAGCTTGTCAATACCCCTCTTGAATTGTGGTGCCCAGAACTGGATGCAATATTCCAGGTGAGGTCTGACCAAAGAAGAATAGAACGGTCTATTGCTTCTCTTAATCAAGACACTATACTCCAGTTGATGCAGGCTAGAATCACACTGGCTTTTTTTTGGGGGGGGGAGGGCTACCTGATGTTCATGCAGGCTTGCATTCCCACCCATTACCCCATATTGATTGCTGCTGAAAAATTCAAGAAGTCTAGTCATTCAGGTGAGTTGTACATAGAGGTTTTCATCCAAAGTTCTTGTAGCTGTTTTTCTGCAGAACAGATATTGCTTTATTTTTTCAAACAGGGCATTCTCCACTTGTCTTCTGAGATGCTACTGAGACTATTACAGCCATGATTCTGTGACCTTATTCTCCAGGATGTGTAGTCTCAGTGATTTGTTGCTGAATAACTCATTGTCTGTGATATTTTTATCTGTGCAGGGTTATTTCACAAGTGCAGTCAATTCCAGTTACTGGATCAGACTAAGCTCTAGCATTTAGTTTCTGATAGTGGTTAGACAGCTGCCGCTGGAAGCTTACAAGCAGAACATGAAAGCAATTACCATCCCATGCTGTTTATTCTCAGCATCTGGTTCTCAGATTGGCTCTGAACAGGTGGGTTCCATTCAGCAATTACAGTTATACAATGATAGTCCTCCCTAAATTTATCTGACACAATCTGCCTCGGCAGACTGCTAATTGAGCCATCTTCCGGGCAGGGAAGAGGAGGGGCAGCTGCACGAGCGGCGCCCCTTCCTCTTCCTGAGGTCGCCCCCGGAGCTTCCGGGTCACCGGACGGCCGGCGCTCCGGGGGTGACCTCATGGTGCAGCGCCCACATGCGCTGCACCGTTTGAGTCAGGGAAAGTGCGCCCGCCATGTTTGGGGCACACTTTCCCTTAAATCTAAAAGGAGCGCCAATTTGGCGCTCCTTTTAGATTCGCTGGGGAAGCGCCGTGGTGAGGCTGCCTTGGCCCCGCGGCGCTGCGGACCAGGGCATCTTGGACGCCCTCGACTGCATCCCCCCAATGTGGATATGTGGTCTCCATTCCATTTACAGTCGCCCCTTCCCATTGGCGGACTTGGGATTCATGAATTTAGTCATTAGTAATCTCAGTGTGAGTCCCCCCACCTCCCCCCCATGCTTGGGACAGCTGGCTGCAACTATCCCAAACACAGAAGAAGGTGGGTGGGGCCAGTGTGTGCGCTGCCTTGTCCCCTCCTCTACTGCTTGGGACAGCTGGCTGCAGCTATCCCAAGCATGGGAAAAGGTGGGCGGACTATTTGCAAAATTTTCATATTCATGGGGTTTTAGTTCCTCTAACTCCTGCAAATATGGAGGGATGACTGTGCATCCTAACTATGAGTCTCTTTATTAGAGATATAGTACAATATAGCCATATTTGATAAACAATCCAGGCCAGTTTTGTTTTGTTTCATAGGCGTTCCAAAAAGTATCTTGGTTCCTGATCTGATCTGATCTATGGTTCTTCCTTAAGAACTAAATGAAATGAGATTACAGTTTAAACCCTCTTTCAGGGTCTCTGCCTGCTAGAGTCTGGCCCAGGGGTAGGCAACCTTTCTCCTTTAAGGGCCAAGGGACTTCAGCTCCCAGAAGCCTCAGCCATGTTGGCCAATAGTCCCATGTTGGCCAATAGCTCCTGGGATTCTGGGAACTGAAGTCCCTTGGCCCTTAAAGGGGAAAGTTTGCCTACCCCTGGTCTGGGCAGTGGTGGACATCTGAAAAAACCTGGAGGGCTGATCTCCCCACCCAACATTCTACATTTATTTGTTTTCACATATAAGTCACCAAAAGTATAAAACAGTAAAGATAAAACATATCTACACATATAATACATTGTCTCTACCTGAAATCACAGATACATCCACCAATACACACTGTAAACTACAACATTTTCAATTATCATTCTTTTCTCTCTTTCTTTCTTTCTTTTTGTTTAAAAAAAGACTTCCCACTTCCTATCCTTTACCCTTTGGAAGCAATCAATATGCATCCTTGTCCACAAAAAGGGAGAAACAAGAGACTGCAGCAGCTATAGAAACATAGCACTGATCCCCCATGCAGGCAAAATCATGCTCAAAATTCTGCAACTTACGGTCTTTGCAGACTGCTGGAAATAGTGCAAATTGAGTCCATTTTAACTGCCCTGGCTCAGTGCTAGGTAATCACAGGAACTGTATTTTTTTTCTGGGACATTGATCCTTCTCTGCCAGAGAGC
>CM034703.1:8177450-8192091 GCA_020142125.1 Phrynosoma platyrhinos | reverse complement strand
CTGGATGCCCTGGTCTGCATCCCCCCTAAGATAGTACCCAGCTGGGAGGGCCTGTGCCCAAGTTATAACACTGTCATCTCCCAGCCAGGTCTCTGTAAGGCAAGCCTGGTCAGCATCTTCATCTAAGAGAAGATCATAAATGATCTGGGTCTTATTTTTGACTGACCTGGCATTGCAAAGGAGCAAGGTAAGGTTCTGTGGTATGGTTGGTGTGCTCTCCAATCCATTCCAGGAAAAGGAGAGAACTGAAGGTAGGATAGCTTTCTAATGTTGATCCCGCCTTCCTTTGTAACAAGCTTTCATCCTGTTCCCACCATACCTTCCTTTCCTCTGCATAACCTGGATTTTCTCTCCCAGATCGCAACCAGCCACACATGGCTGTCCTTTATTTGCAAAGCCTTCCAAGTCCCCTCAAGTTATTGCTGCATAACAGTAACCTCCAGCACTCTAGGAGGGACTTAGAAGCCAGCTAATTAAAACTAGCTCGGAAGTTCTTGAAGGAGTGGGGGAGTGAGTTTTAAAGCCAGCCACTCATGTCCACACCCCTCTCCCTGCTGCCTTGCTTCTGCAGCCTTCAGGCCCCGGTGGAGTGGGGGATGAGAAAGGCTGCTCCTGGCTGGTTCAGCATCCTCTGGCCCGGCTGGCTAGACTATTGAGAAGAAGAAAGAAAAAGTATAGAGAACATAGAAGGGATTAAACTAGAAGGTAAAAGCTTTGAGGAAGCACAAGAATAATAAATGAGAATAAGTAAGCAAGTAAAAAAGCTTAAATAATTTAATCATATGAAGTTACAAAAAGATTGCCCTCCAACACAAGGGTTGCATAGCACAAGGAATGGATAACTCAACACAGAAAGCTTTGTGGTACACAACCTCAGGATAGAATCTCAGCCTCATCTTCACATATATGCTTAGTTATTCACATAGATAGTGGAGGGGGGTAAATCTCAATTTCATTGAATTCAGTCTGAACACCACCTGTATTTTCTTTCCATCTTTCTTTGTGTAGGGTTGTGAGAGTGTTTTGTTCCTGCTCTAAAAGCCACACATTTTTTGACAATGTATGCATTTATTTACACAATTTATCTATCTCACCAATATTTCCACACTGATAAATGCATATTTTTGCTTATTGTTTCCTATAATGCATATCTGAGCTATTTGAATTTTAAAATATGTCCATTGTTGTGTGTCAAATTTATTACTCAGATATGTCCTATAAGTTTTTCAAATAGGCCAACTGTAGGTGAGGTACACATTTTTCCCCCACATTTTTTTCCTTGGGGGTGTGAAAATGCTACTTTTGTCAAAACCGTGTATTTTAATGAAACCTATCCCTGCCACAAGTATGGACCTATGCCATCTCTTTTATTATTCACACCTTCATATCCTTACATGTCTCAGGAATTCTTCTACATGCAATAAGAGGAATTCAAGGATGACATTATCTTGTGGCATACTCAGAGTAGAGAAGCTGAAGCATCTCAAAATGGTCTATTTGTGTATCGCTTAACAGGCATCTAAGAGTAATTCAGTCACCACTTAAACAGTACCTGAGGTAAACTGCATGCACATCAGCTGTTCTAGCTGAGATGATTACAGCAAATTAAATGGCTGTCGAGGCAAATGTAGATCTCATTTTAAGGATCTTTATCAAAATTTTAGAGAATGATAATATTCCAAAGAGTATACATTCTCATCTCTGTTTGCCTCTAGCGACACTGGGTATTGGTAGCTTAGGAAAATGAAGTTTGCAATTGCTTGTCTTCCACCCGAACAGATGATTTTACCTTTTCCTTCTATCTTTGCACTAAACAGTATCTTTTTTCATTCTGAAATGCTCTTATCAGCAGAACGGTGAGACAAGGAAGTATCTATTGACAACATTTGTTTGGTATTAAGAGAGGGGGAAAACATTCAGGTCAGCAAATGAAGATAACTCCTATTACTTACTGTTCTGGGGTAGAAATGAAAGAATGAACATTGGTTGAAAGAAATGGTAAACTCTTTGACTATAAACATGAAAGGAATGTTGTTTGAAAGGTCTTTTTTTAAAAAATAATAATAATCCATAATAGTTCCATTTTGTAACAGTATTTCTTCAGCAGAAGTCCATGAACTAGACTTGAGAGTTAGGATGTGAATCTCAGGTGATATCATGGCTTACATTACTTTCCCTCTCAATCTCTCTATTTTTTTTCATTCTGGAAAAATTGCCTCTAAAACTTTTAGTAAACTATGGGTCTGCATCATCATCATTAGCTCCCTCTATGAACCTAACATAATTTTGAGTTTCTCAGAAGAAAGCTTTCTTTTGGTCCCATCATTTTAATAGAAGTGTCTGCCCTCAGAAAGTGAAACTTTCCCTCATACCACCTGTGCAGATGGGCAGCCCATGGTGTCCTGCTCCTGTTTCCAACTCAGGTCAGACCCTGTCATGCACCACTGTACCATGAATCTACTGCTGCCATGCACCCCTTACCTGCCACTGCCATTGTGTCTATTCTGAAGGCTCCCATTGTGGCTCATGGGGGGGGGGTTCTGGCTATACCCACATGGCCATGTGCCAGCATCAGAGACCATGGTGGGGGCCTTCAGAGAAGATGTAATGTTGGTGGCAGATAAGGGGTATGACAGGCTGTCCAGTGAGAGTTTGTCACTGCAGAGTTTCCTGGAAACCCCATTGCATAAAGCTAGTCTTTTTGGACCAGTCCAAAGGCCTCTTTGGGATAGGATCAGTCCAGGACTGACAGATCAGTGTCCAGCAGTGATATCATTAGGGCTGTGCAGTGGTGCAGCCCATACCAGGTGACAATTCAGAAGAGGGTGATACCAAGTTGCCCCCCCTCCAGTGCTATCAAGTTGTGTTCTCAAGAGAGGCCACATATGCTCCTCCCCCTACACTGGGTGACAGCTGCTGTGCAGACACAACTGGTGCCTGGATTGGTGATTCCAGCCTGGGCTAATCATCTGCATCTTTCAGACAGGATGACACCAGACTAGGGTGGGGTACATGGGCCTTTTGTGCTAAGCTAAGCTTCACTCTCACTTCTCTCATTCTGCCAGCCAGCAAAGACTTTTATGTTCAGACAGGCTTTTGGTAACTAAGGGCCTTGGCAGACGACTAATACAGTCATCTCCAAGGCAGGGAAGAGGAGGAGCAGCCGCATGTGTGGCGCTCCTTCCTCCTCCCGAGATTGCCCTCGGAGCTGCCGGCCCTCCGCACGGCTGGCGCTCCGGGGGAAACCTCCCACCGCAGCATCCACACACGCTGCTGTGGAAAAGTCAGGGAAAGTGCGCCCTACGCATTTAGGGCGCACTTTCCCTGACTTCTGAAAGGAGCGCCAATTTAACGCTCCTTTCAGGGACGCTGCCGGTGCGCCGCGGTGCGGATGCCGCGGTCTCGTTGTGCACCGTTCCAGGGCATCCTGGACGCCCTGGTCTGCTTTCCCCCTAACTGGCTGTTGCAGAAGAATCTACTAATTGGAGATGTACGAAATACTGTTACTCTCATTCATATAGTTTTTAAAATTTTGGAAATTAATGCAAATTTGGGAATTTTCTTCCTTCCTTCCTTCCTTCCAATCTCATTCTTCTGCCAAGTACCTCACAACATAGTTTAAAACAAAACAGTGGCAACCCCACACTGTGGCCCCAATCCTCCCTTTTGCCACCCCCAAAAGAGCGGCAAAATGCTGTTCCTTTTAGGGGCGGCAAAAGACCACCAAGAGCCAATGCTGTGGCTTTTCTTCACCCTTTTGGTGTTGCGTGTTTAAGTGCTGTGCCAGGAGAGAGTCCTGATGCCACGCACTGTGCTTTACAGTGCATGGCATCAGGATGGCATCAGTGTGGGGGTGGGACAGCTGTCATGTGGCTGCCCCACCCCAACTTTACCCCCAGGCCAGCCCTTTGGGCCAGTCTGCAGAGGCCCTATATTTCTCCGCAAAATAATTTCAAGGCTTGGTGTACACCAGGCAAAGACTGTGTGAAATTTTCACCATTATGTTCTTCCTGACTCAGTTTCTCAAGTGTCAAGAAAGACATTTTCAAATTTTTATTTTATTTTATATTATTATTTTTTAATTTTACTTTTGGCCAAGGAATGTATCTTTCCACCCCTAGTCCTGACCTTATACAAGAGCCGATGAATCCCATAGGCTTGTCAATTTCTGGATGAGGTATCTCAACATACCAAGACAGTCTTTCTCATCAAAATGAGAAATTCTGAAAATATTCTCTGTGTCCCAACTAACAGGCTGAGTAATTGCAGCAAATGGATCAGAAGACACATCAGTATAGTATACTCTGAACTCTATTCATCTTTTGATTTGGCACCCCAAAGGCTGAAAAGAAGAAAATTAAGCCATGCACACACATCACAATCTCCTGAAGATGGAACTGGAGTCCAGGCCAAGGCTATTATTCTAGCATTTTTTGGAGTTTAGAAAAGTTACTTCAATGATGTCCTGCTCCAGAACTTCAGAGACAGTATGGCTGACACTGGTCATGCTGGCTGAGGGATTCTGGGAATCATAGGGCCTTTGCATACTGCCAGAAATAGTGCAAATTGATTCCACTTTAAATGCTCTGACTCAGTGCTAGGGAATCATGGGAACTGTAGTTTATTGTGGCACCAGAGCTCTCTGTCAGAGAAGGCTCAGTGTCTCAGAAAAAAATACAGTTCTCATGCTTCCCTAGCACCAAGTCAGAGCAGTTAAAGTGGACTCAATTTGCACTATTTCTAGCAGTCTGCAAAGGCCCATAGTCCAACAAAACAGCTTTTCCAAACTCTGCTTGAATTTATCTGTGCACTTGGTTTGATGACTGGGGCAATTTGTTGCCAAGAGGTTTTTCCAATTTGTAATTAGGTAATAAAGTTGCACCTGCTTTGACTAAAACAGGTGTGCTGTGTCTCCCTTCTGTAGTTCTATCATTTGAATATAACAATACCAACATGTAGGTCACAAGTACCAGATGCATCATGTTGCATGAAACAAGACTTGCCCTGGAGTTATCATTTTCAGCAGTGATGACAAAACTACTCACATATTGGTATTGCATTATACACTCATTCAAGTGATGAGCATGTCACAAAAAATCAAAACCTGGAGGCAACAAGTCGTAAATTAAATAGGGAGACAAAAAGTGTATTGAGTGGGGGATCCAAACCAGCTGAAACTGAAAGAATGACTATAAGAAAGCAAAATCAAGGAACATTTGTAAGCATTTTTTTTTTACTCTTGCCAGTAGAAAATACAATACAAAAGGAAACCAGCAAAGGCATGGGGTGCTACAGAAGTTTTATAGTCTTTGTTCACTGTTGTCACCATTTTATATCACTACCTTAGTTTGGGGTCTCCCCCCTTTTCTCTTTTTACTGAAAAGAAAAATGTTAAAAAAATATGAACTTAGGAAAAAGCCAATTTCATGTGCTGTTAATTTAATTCCTAACATAAAACCTCACTTCTTCTGATGGAAAATGAAATTACCCTTTCTACATCCTTTTTATCTGTCAATTAAATTCTTTTCTCCCCACTCCAAGCCCACACCTTCCCACATATACATAAATATTGGTGATATTTTCCAAGGCTATGAAAGGGGGGAAATACAAATTCAAAGAGCTAGTATTTTTGATTGTAAGTATTACAAGAACCCTGACTACTTTTCAATCTGTAATAGCCTGCTCAAGGCACACATTCACTTTGCAGAAATTTCATGATAGCTGCCTTTCAGTTCCCCATTTTCCATGATTCCCTGCTTGATTCTACAGCAATCTTCTTCCTAAAATAAACTCGACTATATGTATGTTGCTAATCATCTATCTCCATCCTTCCCCATTTGGCTGAGCTACCATGGTGTCACAGAAAGCTCACAAAACATACTTGGTGCTAACAAGGAAGGATTAGCCATGAAATGTTGACATTCAGCACTGCTGGAGAGAGTGGTAGAGAAAGTCAGTTTTACTTGGGTGAACATCACTCAGATATTCTGGAATGGAAAGCTTATGAGTGACATTTTTGATGGAGGGGACCACAGATGTCAAATTCCTTCAGTTTCCAGAAAGCACTTGGAAGTGACAGAAACAGATATAAAATAGAGGGTTCCAGTCTAATTCCAGTCTAAAACAGTTTTCTTCTTCCTTACTTACTTCTTTCCTTCCTTCCTTCCTTCCTCCTTCCTTCTCTTTCTCCTTCTGCTCCCCTTGTTCTCCCATCACCACCCAATAGCCAAGCTGAAAAGGGAGGTTCCTTGAATACATCTTGGGAAAAATGTATTATAAGTACACTATTACCTCTATTCCTTGCCTCCTTATAAAAAAGGTTTTAGAAATAACTAAAAGGTTTAGGCTATAACAATTATTTATAAGGAAAAGACCCTAAAACTTTGTGTAATGCTAAGTATTACTTTCACCTCCACCCCACCCCCAATTTAACACACTTTCAAATACCTTTAAAAAAATAATATTCCAGGACCTAGCTTTCAGAGACCACTGACTAAGGTCCAGGGATTTAACTGAGGTTGCCATCCAAGGAAACAGGACAGAAAAAAAGCAAAAAACATGGAAGCTGAGAATACAGTGGGATGAAAATGTTCACTGTATTCCCTCCATTTACTCCTATCTTTTCCCCGACTCTGAAGAGAAATCTATTTTTCTCAGTAGTGTTTGGTTGCTCTCATGTCATTGGTGCAGTGAAGCTGCTCTGGTTTTTTGACAGTGTTAAAGGAGCTATCCAAGGTTCTGAAACCATTAGGGGAATAGATTTCAGAACTATGGATGGTTCCCTTACAGTCTGGATTAAAACCCAGAGTGGATTTCCTACTCCATTCATACGGCAGCCACTGAAGACAAAATACTGAAGTGATTAAATGAATACATGAGTTTGAATATGAAACATACACAGAGGTGAAAACAAGATTACAGTGGTACCTCGACATACGAGTGCCCTGATATACGAGTGTTTTGAGATATGAGCCGCCGAGCGAGCAATATTTTGCTTTGAGATGAGAGCAAGATTTGAGATACGAGGAATCACACACTACACCGCTGCACACGACCCCAACAATGGGGAAAATTGCTTTGAGATACAAGCAATTTGACATACGAGCAAGGTTACGGAACGAATTAAACTCGTATGTCAAGGTACCACTGTATTTTTAATAATAATAATAATAATAATAATAATAATAATAATAATAATAATAGTTGTTGTGTTGTTGTTGTTCCACATTACTGCACTACTCTTTTATAGTGTTGCTATTCCACTTTTACTGCACTGGCTGCCTCCTGTTGCATTTTGGGGTTTGTAGTTCAGTGAGGCCTAAGAGCTCTCTGGCTGAGAATTCTAAATGTCTTCCCTCAAGTGCAAATCCCAGAATGCAACAGGAGGCAGCCAGAGCAGTTAAAGTGGAATAGCAGCACTATAAGAGTGTAATGTGGCAATCTATATTGTGTGCCTCCAGGCCACCAAACTACCATAAGGTTTTGTTGCCATGTTTCTTCATAGGGGATTTCCCATTGCTGTCCTCAAAGACTGAGAGAATGTGTCTTGTCCAGTATCACACACTGGGTTTCTCTGCTCAAGCAGGGAATCCAACCCTGATCTCTAGGGTCTTACTCCCGCACTCAAAACACTATACCAGCTGGAAAAATAACAATAACAATAACAATAACAACAACAATAACAATAGCAATAACAATAATAGATAAAGATTCAAGTACCTAAAGATAAGAAATCTACTAAGCCTGGCATCCATTGCATGAGTTACAATGGCATAGGTCCAACTAATGCCATCATAAACCACTTTTGTTGTTGTTGTGTTGTTTGTAATTCTCTTCAAATTGCACAATGACCAGAATTTCTCAAAAGCCCACCTTTTCCATGTGACAGCCCCCAAAAGACAGCCATTTCAGAGTTAGTTAGCGAATTGCAAAGCTGTGCATGAGGCAACAGCAGGTGTCCTCATTTGGAGCAGGCCATATTCATGTTCATCTGCACTTCCTAGCTGGTGTCCTGATTTGCAGCAGTGCAGTTGTGCATTGGTCCTGATTTTGCACGATCTCAATGTGCACCTCTCCTAAGTAGTAACATCATGACAGACCCTTGTGAAATGTGGAGGTTGTGAAACTTCTGAATTCCATTTCCTTCACACACTAGACCACTTATAAAGATATAAATCCCTTTCTGAGTTCTAGCTGATACCTCTGAAATGGTTCTCCTTAAGAAGGTGACATTTAGCATGATCCATTGCCTAGGGATGACCCTTTGTCCCTAGAATGGAAAATGGAGATAAAAATGCAGTGGATGAGAGTGAAGAAAAGAGACAACCAGGCATAGGCATTGGCACTCATATAAGCACATCTTATTACCAAAATGTTTTCACATACGTGAAAACATTGGGAACCAGTGGTAGTTGTCATTTGTTGCTTCCACATGATTAAGGTAAATCACATATTTTGATATGAGGAATCTGTTTTTCTCTCTGCTCCAGCCTGCCTGCCATGCTGCATTTTCATATATATATATATATATATATATATATATATATATATATATAGATCACCTAATCAAAATGCAAAAAGCATTTGGAGAAATTAAACGAGAGGCAGAGCATGAATCATGGAGTCAATTTACATGTTTGGCCCTTTGGCTCATTAGGGAGTTCAGAGTTTTCCAAGAGGGAAAGTGTTGCATTTACATATTGTTACACAGGCATGCAAATGTTACCCAAAGACAATCATTTATGCAAGGTATTACCAGGCTCATGGGCTGCCAAACAGTAAATCCTGTCTTTAAATAATATGTATTTTTGCAAACTTGGCATAATGTGATTGTATTAGAGGGTTGGCCACTGGGGCTGTTTATGGAGATGTCAGCATTTCCATTATAAACTCATACATTGGTGTGTGTGGGGATGTTTATTGTAGGTAAGCCAAAACCACACAAGCTGAGACAAAAATGGGATGGGGTCAGAGAGAGATCTGTCCAGGCTTTCCAGTCATGCTCTCTGTCCATAGCAAATTTATATTGCAGATTTTGTTTTTAAAAAAGAAGACATTTCACTTAGGCCAATTCACAAAGGCAAACACAACAGCTACACAGCCACAGAGGAACAATCCTTTATTGTGATTTGAAAAGGGAAGCTAAATAAAATAAAATAAATATCCAGCTTTACTAAAGTTTGACCTCCAGGTCAGCCTGGGCTTGACCCAGAAATTACTAGGTGAATTTTTATGACCTGTGTTACAAGGGAGGTCACCCGAGATGCTCGTAATGGTCCCTTTTGGCTTTCGAATCCATCAGTCTATGAAACTACCCAAATTGCTCTGCCTAGCAATCTGACATAACACACACAAAATTGCTTGCCATTACAGTCCATAATGGGAAGCTGTAATGCCTTTGAGAATTAAAATAATATTCCCAGCTCCTGAATGTGTGCTGCTGTTTGCTACGTTTTTCAGTTTAGAAAGTTTAAAGGCAGCCTGATCTTCTGAAATAGCTGAGGCAGTGGTTAATTTCTGAAAAGAGAGAAACAGAGCATTCTGTCCAGTAATCCCAGTAGTCTGCAGGCTTGCTATGAATGTACATGGAGTGACTTGGGTTGAGGAAAAATTACAAATTGTATTCCCCAACTGGTTTTTGGCAGGACTGCTGGGGAAAATTATTTCTTTCTTCCTCTCCATATTTTTTTTTTAAAAATATTCCCTGCAAAAATGTTTGCAACTTCATTCAAACTCCTCTCCTATGTAGTGAAAGGATAGGATGACCAGTTTTCAACAAAGCTAAATGGCTATGAAGCCACTGTGATCCCTGATTGGTTGGGATCACTCATTGTACCAATCCATGAAGAAGGCAGGGAACAAATCAACAAAACCAACTGAGCAGAGGAAAAGTGGCAACAGAAGTGTAGCTGGACAAAGAAATACTGGAATCAAATGAGAATCAAAGGATATGAAATATTTTGAGAAGAAAAGCCCCACTCAACAAGAGCTAGGCTTGACTGGAAAATTGAATCTCACACTCATATGTTGGGTCCCCAAAGCCTCTGTAAGACCATCACTCTTCCTATGGAAAGTATGACATTATATAGCTTTGTTCCAAAGAGAAATGTAGAGAATGAAATGTAGAGGACTGGTGGCTGCCAATCACAAGGGTCACTGAAACCAAAAGGACTATTAATAGAAGTCTCACTTGGCAAAAAGGTCCCCCTTGATTTTTCTGCCTTAAGAAACTGTCTTTCCTCAGTGAGAAAGTCTTTCAAAATCACAGTTTTTCAAGCCTATTCACAGTTTGGGGTTTGTTCTGTGCACAATTCATGCTTGGTTGTTTGCATTGGAAACAGACTTTTCTCTGCAGCAAACAACTCTTTTTTTTTTTTTTTTTTGCAAAAACATCCATTTTCTGTTCCTGCAAAACAACCACATGTGAATTTTGTGCAGAATAAGTCTGGCTATGCAGACTGTGAAGATTCATGTCAGTACAGTATTTTTCTCATTAGGATTTATTGACATACAAAACCTATTCTTTTTAACCATTTTTTGAATATGTTTAAATATTATTTCTATCAATATTGGTAGCTGTGGGCTAGTCTACACTTAAGTGTATTATGCTAATTGCTGTAATTTTTTTGCACTTTTGTATCGGTGCTTAATTGTCTCCACTTTCCTGCATCTATTTATCCCACCCCTCTGTTGAAAATTAATAGCCATTTAAGTATGTGCAAAGCAGAAGAAAACACCACATGGTCTATACTGTGCATCCTCATAGATACTCACTGATACTCCTGTGAAAACTATGATGCCTTTTGCTGTGGACTTTGAGGTACTTTTTCCTGGTCATTGTATACTTCATTTTCATCATCCATGCCATTCTGACACATCATTGAGTATTTTGACCCTCAGCAATGTGAACAGGCACACAAAAGTTCTGAATTATTGTTGTTCCAAATAAAATGTGGGCAAGGATGTCCTTTGCTTCTCTTCAATTCAATCATAAAGACGTGATGATGCAACAGATAAGATCCCAGTAGTGAGCAGAATTTGTATATAAAGAGATCTTGTAGCACCTTTGAGACTAAAGAAATAAGTTGGCGGCATGAGTTTTCATAGACTTAAGTCTACTTCCTCAGACTTTGTATATGTAATGCATTTGAGCCAGAAGATCAGACCCATTGTTTATTTTATTTTATTTTATTTTATTTTATTTTATTTTATTTTATTTTATGTATATGTCACCTTTCTTCCAAATTGGACCTAAGGCAACTCACAGAAGGTACTTAAAAATCAGTACAATTTTAAAAACAGTATTAAGAACATCCCATTAATATAACAAGTTTAAAAAATACGAAACCATTAAAACATACAAAAGCAAACACTCCAATAAGAAGTCTCCCTGGGTGCAATTATATATTAAAGACTTGCTTGAAAAGTTTTTACTTGCAGGCAAAAGGAGAACAGGGAGGGGGCCAGCCTAGCATCCAGCAAGAAGCCTTTATCTCAAGTCCTCACCAGGGAAGCCTGTGATGATGGTTGTGACTGGGTGAAAACCTAACTCTGAAGATCTTAGAATTCTGGCAGGTTCATATAGGAAAATACAGTCTTCCAGATAGTCTGAACCTAAGCCATATAGGGTTTTAAATGTCATAACTAGCACTTTGAATTGTTCCTGGAAATGAACTGGTAGCCACTGAAGTTATTTGGTGAAAAAAATAATTTTTATTCAAATTAACTTATAACATACAAAAAGAAAACAAAACCAAGAAACCATTACATAACACCTAAAGAAACATGAACAGAACAGTTTTCACAATGATCAAATCAACAACCAAGACTCAATTTCCCCCTTCCCAATCCCCCCACTGTCTTTGACTTTCTGCACATTAACTGAATTTTAATGTCTAAAATTATTCCTTTCTAATATTTAGCCTAACACACACAAATACACACACTTCTCTACCATACAGAAAAAATTACCACTTAAATAACAAAACTTATTATAACATCCTTTCTCTCTCTCTCTCTCCCTCTCTTTGTCTTAACACAATCTATAAAAGGCTGCCAGGAATCTAAGGGGGGTCGCAGACTGCCAGAAATAGTGCAAATTGAGTCCACTTTTAGGTTAGGGTTAGTGCTAGGGAATCATAAGAATTGTTGTTGTTTTTTCCTGAGACATTGAGCCTTCTCTGTCAGAGAGCTCTGGTGCCACAATAAAATACAGTTCCCATGATTCCCTAGCCCTAACCCTAACCCTAAAAGTGGACTCAATTTGCACTATTTCTGGCAGTCTGCAACCCCCCTAAGTATGTTTGTATTGACTTTCCCTTTAACCAATTTACTAATATATCTGATCCTGCAAGGTCCCATAATTTTTGCATCCATTCTTCAACATTTGGGGGCACCTTCTGTTTCCAGTGTTTTACATAACACATCCTTGTGGCTGTAATCATATAACATAGTAAGCCACTTGGAATTGTTCCTGGAAATGAACAGGTAGACTATGAAATTATTTTAACAAGGGAGTTATATATATGCTATAAGCATTCTGGCCATGGCATTGTGGACCCACTGAATTTTCTGAACAGTTTCCAAAGGCAGCCACATGTAGTGTGTGTTACAGTAGTCAAAATGTGATTTAACCAAGGCATGTGTCACCATAGCAAGACCTGACTTCCCAAAGACTGAATGCAGATGGTACATTAGTTTAACTGTGCAAATGCACTTCTGGTCCCTGCTGAGTATCCAGGCTCAGAACTACAAGCCTGAGATTTCAGAGGGAAGGTAACCCTGCCCATTACAGGCAGATTCCCTGTTCATTTATCTGCATTTCAGCCAACCAGAAGTGCCCCTATCTTGTCTAGATGACCTTTCAGTCTGTTTGCCCTCATCCAGTCCATTACAAAGACATTGGTTCAGTAATAAGGCAGCTTTCTTGAAATCCAGTGGGAAGGAAATATACAGTTGGGTGTCATCAACATATTGGTGATGTTGATGTCATCAGTACCCCAAAACTCCAAATGACCTTACTTAGTGGTTTCATGGCAATGTTAAATAGCATGGGGGACAAAGCAGAACTCTGAGAGACCTCACAGGCCAGTGGTAGAATATTGAATAGGGGTCCTCCAGCACCACCTTCTGAGTTCACCCCTCCAGGAAAGACCAGAACCACTGCAAAACAATAGCCTGAAGCCCCATCTCAGAGTGGCAGCCCAGAAGGATACTATAGTCTATGGTATTAAAGGCCATTAACAGAAGCAGCAGAACCAACAAGAGCACACTCCCCTTGTTGAGTTCAACCACCAAGGTGACCAAAGCTGTCTCCATTCCATAACCAGGCCTGAAGCCAGGCTGCAATGGATCAAGATATTCTGTATCATTCAGAAACCCATGGAGCTGGTAGGCCACCACATGCTCCAGAACCTTGGAAAGGAAATTGTATTCCATTCTTAGATAATTTCATTTATCTTCTTTTTTTAGACATATAAGAAATTCAAAAGTTGAGGACAAATTGTTCTTTCTTCTCTGAGTTTCTAACCAGGTAGGGACACTGGAGGTTGTCTTTTTGCAGCTAAAGCAACCACTTTAAAGAAATAGAAAATGTTTTGTTAAAGGATAACATATTAGTTTCCTTTCTTTTCCTTTTAAATTTAATACATTTTATCTTCATTTGGTCATTTTAAATTAGTTTATATTTGATATGGCCAATTAATTTATTCAGTATTCAATAATTTAAGATTAAAAAGTATTATGATTAAATAATTAAAAAGTATTGCTAGTGAACTTCTAAAATATATGCCATTTTCATTTAAAAAAAACAACAATGGGATGGAAACTAAGGGAAAACATACCCATTTGAACACTCCTCTTCTGAATTTTTTAAGGTTTTTAAACAGAAGATATTTCTTTTCTTTTGTGTCATTTTCATAATTATTAACTTGCTCATGATAAAAGAGACCATCTCAAACTAAATCCTGTTCTTCCACAAAATTCCCATATTTAGTCTTCTGAAATTTAGTTATTTTGTCTCTGTCAAAAACAAAGAAACAAACAAACAAACAATCCAACCCCCCCCCAAAAAAACCCAACCTCTCTCCCTAAAGATTTTACTGTTTCACCAATAAATAAAATGTTCACATTTCCTTTTTTTTTTTTTAAAGTAATAAAATACAAATACAGTTGCCCCTCCATTCTCATGGGGAATCCATTCTGGAAACACACACACACACCACGAAAATAGAAAATTGTGGATATTCAAGCCCCATTGACTTGAATGGAGGCATGCACCTGTGCAAGTGCAAAGGCGTGTACTGTGGGCATACGCTCCATTCTGTCCCCTTCCATTCACCACCCATGAATGGGTGAGGGACACGGACTTGAAGTCTGTGAAAATGGGGGGCGACTGTAGACACAATTGTTTAGTAGGCAGTTGCTATTACATGTGTGGAAGAATCTATTATTCCTTGAAATAGACTGCAAACTGTTTGAAGGAACTCTGCCCATCTTCCTTGCATGGATTTACAGCATCTGAAAACACAATGGTTGAGAGTATTTTAATGGCAATTTTTACTATTTAGTGTTGTGGGGATTATAGGGCAGTTGTATGTGTTTGAACTGCACTTTACAATCCATACTGGTGTTTTCTGAGGAT
>CM034703.1:8141365-8152855 GCA_020142125.1 Phrynosoma platyrhinos | reverse complement strand
TCTTCCCTGCCTTGAGGACGGCTTAATAAGCCGTCTGCCGAGGCCCTGTGTTTCCTTTGAATGAATGCCTAGAGGAGGTAATGGGCTGAATAAGGAAAAACAATTGAGGCTGAATCCAGACACAACAGAGGTACTTATTATCAAAGATTCTAACCTGGGTTTGGAGGTGTGTCAACCAGTCCTAGGTGGGGCTACACTCTCCCTGAAAGTCTGTGCTTGCAGTTTAGGGGTGGGGTCTTGATCCATGGCTCCAAACGACAGCTCAGATAGATGCAATGCACAGGAATGCTTAGTACTAGCTTTGGCTGACTCACCAGCTTTGCCCCCACCTAAAGCTGGAGGAACTAATGATAGTAGTGCACACACTGGTAACCTCAAAGTTGGACTTCTCCAATGCACTGTACATTAGGCTACCTCTGTACCAAGTTCAGAAACTTTAGTTCATTCCAAACATGGCAGCCAGATTGATCACTGGGACATGCAGGAATGATTAAAGTTACACCAATATTAAAATCACTCAACTGGCTGCCAATTAGTTTCTGGGCAAGGTGCAAATATTTGTTATTACATTTAAAGATCTACATGATTTGGGTCCAGGTTATCTACAGGATCACTCCTCTCATATAATCTGCCCATATAGTCAGGTCCTCTGGTGGACATTTACTCCAGTCAGCTAATACTAGATTGGCAACTGTCAGCCAGAGGACTTTTTCTTCAGCCGGTCCTAGACTGTGGAATGACCTGCCAGAAGAGATTCAACAGCATTGAAGACCAGTCTATTCCAGTGGGCTTATCCAGATAATTTTTATTTTGTGATTTTTAAATGATGAATTTTCAATGTGGATTGTTTTAAAATACAGGTATGTGTTTAATAAGTGTTTTAATATTGTCCTTTTAAATTGATGTGCGCTTTAACTGATGTTGTTTATCTGTTAACTGTTGTTGTTTCCCATCTCAATTCATAGGGAGAGGTGGGTGAGAAATAATAATAATAATAATAATAATAATAATAATAATAATAATTGTTATTAACATTTGATCATATTGCCAACCAAAATCTTTAGAAGCCCTCTGCCTGGAGCATACTCACTACTCCTAGTCCCAATCAGCCCTGCTTAACCAGCCTTAACCCAAGATGCATGAAGCATATCTGTCTCCTAGATAAACTGAACTGACCTCTAGAATACATTCTACATTTCACACTGGAAAGAACAGTCTACATACTGGAGTTATCCTGACATGATGGCAATCTTATTTTATCTGCTTCCCTCTATATGCCTTAGACAACAAGAGCGTATCTATAGGAGTTGCAAAATAAAGACATTCCTCCAAATAAGAATTCTGTCCCCCAGTGAAAATGCCCTTCAGACCCCAGATTTCCTGGATTTCACACTGCGAAATATCAACAGTCATTTACATTTAGAATATTTTTATTTTGTGTGTTCACATTCTCTTAGTAACTCTTCCCATCCTTTGTTTTTGGATGCCTAAACTGTATTTCTAAATGTTCATCTTAAATGTTAATTTATTGCATTACTAGAAATTTGAAGGCCAATGGAAAAAAAATATTTTGTGGATAGAATTCTTATTTGGGAGGCAACACCCTCATTTCTCCCTGCCCAGCTACAACCCTGACTACAGATCTCACTGCCCCAAGCCAACATGGTAGGTGATCAGTGAATATTTTCATTTATTTTCATTTATTTCATTTCATTGGTATACCACCTTTCTCTCAAAGTTGGACCCTGATGGCCCCCAGAAAGAATCACTAAAAAACAAGGACAATGAATTTGAATACTTTTGTTGTAATGTGGGCTTTTGCTATCTGCTGAAGTTTGGCTCTAAGACCTACTGTGTATACCAAAGTCCATGGATACTCAAGTCCCATTATATACAGTGGAGTAGTAAAATGTATCTAAAGTTGCAAAATCCAATTTTGTTGCTTGGTTTTTTTGGGGGATATTTTCAAGCCTTGGATGGTTGAATCTGTGGATGTAGAATCCATGAATACAGAGGGCTGATTTTACTTGGAAACAGCTGGAAGGGATGAGTTTTGAAGGTGGCTGACTGGAGAAGCTAGCCTCTTGGGAAGAAATATATTTCTAGTCTAATTCCTGGTGGTCAATCATAACTGCAGTAGATGCATTGCACAAATTGTTGAATAACACAAGGGTACATAACATTGATTCAATGGGTTAGCAGTAGGTGAGCTAATAATAAATCAGGCCAGCATAACAAAATATAGGATTTTTAAAATATGTTTGTGTATTTGGATTTCTCTCTCTCTCTCAGAAAACCCAGAGCTGTCAGCATTGAGTGATATTTAATTTAAATGCCAGTCCATTCCTCTCAAATTGTCTCTTTGCATTTAGACTAAAAAAGAAAATCAGGATGAGTCTGGAAGCAGATGACAGGAAGCAGGATGACAACAATTTCCATGTCATTGATAATAAATCAATGCAGCATTTTCTTTGTACACCTCTGCAAACATGATGGCCAGGGACCTTTAGATGTTTTAATTGGCAAGTTGTGTGCTAACAAAATAGCCATAGACATAATGCAAAAGTTAACCGTGTGAACTCAGTCAAAGCATGTCTCAACAATGGAAAAAAAATCTTTTCATTTGGGAAGAAAGAGGATCAACTTCTGGTTACTGCAGATTAGCCCTCAGCTAACAGGATGTTCACTGTTTTGTAAATAAAATAAAATAAAATAAAATTGCTGGACAGAAACAATGAGATTTACTGAGGTTTTTTCCCTTCCTGGCTTCATAAGGAAAAGAACACACACTATTGACCTATACAAGGGATGAATGGGGTACAGCATCTGACAATATTGGTCTCATAGAATATGTAGGCTGATCCACAAAATGACTTCCAGCTTAGCTATAAGAGCGTTCCACTGCCAAGGCCAGGATTTTGATGGTATCTTACATATGTATAATTTTCCTTATAAGAAATGGTTGGGCATTTTTGTCTGATGTAGAAAGTTCATTGTTAAGTTCAAGGTTGTGGTGGAGGGGAGTTACACTCGTGGTGCCATTGTATGTCTAGCTACACATTGTGCATGGACATTAATTGTACATTATGCATGGAGTCTGCTTTGACCACTGGTTTTTAGAATACCTGAACTCCATAACTCAGTAAGGCTGCATCCTCACTGCAGAAATAATCCTGTTGGACACCACTTTAACTGCCAGGACTCAGTGCTATGGAATCCTGGGATTTGTAATTTGTATTGGCACTAGAGCACTATTACAGAGAAAGCTGAATGTCCCACAAACCACAATTCCCAGAATTTCATAGCATTGAGCCATAGCAGTTGTGCTATACTGGATTCTTTCTGCAATGCAGATGCAGCCTAAAAGAACTAGAGCTTGAAAAAGTTGACTTTGGGAGTTAAATCCCCAACTATGATGGCCAACAAAGTCAAAAATGTAACTGTCTGAATCTGTGGTAAACTGATATTTATTTATTTATTTATTTATTTATTTATTTATTTATTGCATCTAGGAGAGCCACATGTAGCCTAGGTCATCTCCATTTAAAAGGACGGGTTTCATATAAAATGGCATAGACACCAGAAAGTAAGGTCTGCAAACCTAGGAAGTTGGGTCTGAGACTGCAGAGATAATCTACCAGTTATGCTGAAAACATAAGAAAAGTAGAGTAGACTCAGAAAAAGGAGAAGTGAAGGTAGGAGGAAGAAACATCAACAACCTAAGGTGTGTGGTGTGTGGAGGACACCATAATACTGTCAGAAGACATCACAGTTATTGCAGAAGGTCAAATATGAAACTGCAAAGGTAGAGTTAATATGCAACACACACACGCACACACAAAACAAATCCAAAAATAATGACCACAGAAGAAACAAAATCTAGAGGAAATCAAAATAGTCAGAGAATTTCCATACCTAGGACCAAATATTCACCAGAGTAGTGACTGCAGTCAGGAAATAAGAAGACTAGGAATAGATAGGACAGCCATGAAGGAATTAGAAAATATACTGATGTGTTAAAATATGCAATTGAGTACTAACATCAGAATCATCCAGGCCATTGTATTCTCCATCGTCATGTATACATGTGACAGCTGGACAGTAAAGGGAGCAGATAGGGAAAAAAATGAACACATTCAAGATGTGGTGCTGGAGAAGAGTGCTTAGGATATTGTGGACAGCCAAAAAGACAAACAGATGGGTCCTTAAACAGATCAAACCAGAACTCTCTTTGGAAGCCAAGATGATCAAATTGAGGCTGTCATACTTTAGCCACATAATGAGAAGGCATGGGTCACTAGAGAAATGCTAGTAAAGGTAAAGTTAGAATATGGAGGGGAAGCCTTCATGCCAAATGGGTGGACTCAATCAGGGGGGCCACAGGCATGGGTTTGCAGGGTCTGAGCAAAGCAGAGGAGGATAGAGAGTCTTGAAGGTGTCTCATCCACAGGATCACCATGTGTCAGAGTTGATTCAAGGGCAGCTAACAACAAAGTGGGGGAGGTGTTTTAATTAAGGGACATGGCATGGATAGATCATATGCATTAAAGCTCAGTAGTCTGCTCCCAGCCCATCAACTTTGCAAAACAACAACAACAACAGAAGCTGCAACACATAAAACTGGCTATACAACCCTAGTTGAAAATGACAGCAAGGAGCTGACTGATTCTTTGCACTGATTGGCAGTGGGCATCAATCATTATTTTTCTGGAAATGTACAATGGGAGCACATCACTTTTGCAGCAAATTTGGCAGGTCTGAATGGGAATTATTTTGGATAGGTTTACCAATAAATGTCATGCCAAAAAAATCTTAACAAAATAAGAATTCATCAGTGCTGCCAATCACTTGCTTGGTGCCAATCCCCATTTGTAGCATTTCTTGGATAGAAGTGTGAGCTGCCTTAATGTCTCAAATATATCAAATACTATAACAAGCCTTAGGGGTGAAGAAGGAATATATCAGATAGGACTGTTAACATTGGAGATTGGTAGGGTTGTGTATATGGAGGAAACTGACTGGCAATAAGGACTGGGGAAAAACAGAGAATAGTCCTTCTTTGTGTAATGTAGAACTGAATTTTTCCATTGCCACAAGCCAGGACTATGTAATTGGTGAATCACCATACTGATACAACATTGCCAGCATGTATAATCCATGGCCCACTGGGGAAGTAGTGTGCCAACTCCCTCTGACCTGATTCAGGATGGATCTAATGATGTAATTAGTGCATATTTGTTCGATCTGCAAAATCATCATTTGAATTCATACCCAAAACAACTTTAGGCCCTATTGTGGTCTTGATAAAATTACCAGGAGCAGAATGGGGCTTAGAGAATGCCTCACCAGCTGCTCTTCTTCTGATTTCCTAAGGCATACCTGGCCAGTTCTCTTTACCAGATATCCCTGGAAGTGGCAGTACAGAGAGTTCTTGGAAAGGATACCATTACTTTGTCCATGTTGGAATGAGTGGGTGCTACATGTCGAGGATTGGAGGAATCCTAGGAAATCTACCTACCATATTTCCTGCCATTTTTAGCAGGGAGATAGGAACCATGACTTACCAGACATATAGTTACCAGGATTTAGTGGCTACAGGAAGTTTTGCTACAGTCATCCCAAAAATTAGCAGAGGAAGGAAATTTTAGGACAGGTTAGTAGAAACAGATGAAGGTAGTGAAGGTCATTGCAAGTTTTCCAACATTTCAAAGATTAAAACTAGGACATATGGGGCTGAACAACACCAAATGTGATCAAGATGGTAAAGGTTATTAAATATGAGCCTAGAACAGGTTGCAGCCATTTGCTTTTGCCTGATGCTTTTGGAAAGGACATAGTTCTACCCTCTCCTCTCCTCTCCACTCTTCTACCTCCTTTTGAGTTAATGAAGTGAAAACTACTTTTGCTCTTTGAACTCAAATTTGCAACAATTGAAGTAAGCTGAAGATAAAGAGGGAAACAGGATGAAGAGAGAAATTGGGGCATTTGAAAGGCAGCTGAAAAGTGAGACAATAGAGGATAAATGAGGACTATACTTGACAAACTGGGCAGCTGGAGGCTATGGAAGTTTGATGAGGCATCTCTGTTCAGAATGACATCAACACTGGTGAACACAGTTAACTGGCTGTTGACACAGTTTAACTCATAACACTGAGAATATTTGCTTTACACTATGAAACAAGGAAATATGAGAGAAGGTAAGGGTCCATCTAGGATCAGTCTGTTGTGAGATCTGTAGCAGTGGTTTCTAGAGTGTGGGCTTTAGATAAAGAAGGGTCTATCCCAAACTGCTCCTCAGATAGTTATAGGTGAGACATCAAGATCTGGTTACTTGCCACAGTGGTCTAATCCTCACTGCATAATTAATGCAGTTTGACATCACTTTAACTGCCATGGCTCCATGCTATGGAAATCTGGGATTTGTATTTTTGCGAGCTATTTAGCATTCTCTGTCAGAAAGCTCTGGTGCTATAACAAACTACAGTTCCCAAGATGCCATAGGATGGAGCCATGACAGTTAAAGCAGTGTCAAATTGCATTATTTCTGCAGTACAGATTAGACCAGTGAATTGTTTTCACCTGGCTAGTTGATTAAGGGAGCCTTCCAAAAGGACCTGCTCCTAAAATTTTGTGACTTGGCAAGGGGTTGTCCCAAATCAAGTCACAATATATCACTATCTAATTCAACAATTCCATAGTTTCTATTAGGCTCATAAGGCTAATCAAGGATTGAGGATTCTTATCCAAACCCATACAGGATTAGGAATGTACATTCTATTTCCTTCTAGGTTAAGCTTTGGATCTGCAATGCTCTGAAAGCCATTGTGGATTCTGCACTTCACTTCAATGCAATTATGTGTCTGTAGAGTGACACCAACAGTTTATCTTTGGGCAAATCATCTGTTGATTATATTAGTTACATTTTTTTCAGGAAGAACCTCACATTTCTTTTAATTCAAGTTCCTAAAATAAACATGGATAGGTATCCAGATATTGGAGCCTTGATGAGAACATATCAGAGGTTACACCATCAATATTCTCTACCTCCTTGAGTGAAGAGCTATGACTTGTTGTCTCTTGTAGAACAGTTATTAAAATTTACCTGTTAAATGTCTTCAATGAATGGTTTTCTCTACCAAACCTGCTAAGTGTCCCAGCCCAAAAGTTCCCCAATACTCGGCACATACTATGGAAGTGAGCAGCTGGTCCTCTACCTAGAAGCAGAGCTAAGATGACAATTATTTTCAAATGTTGCAAATGAAAAAAGTTTATTCAGCCCTCTGGGTTCTCTTCTAGACAGCACATGTGGCACATTGGTATGTATCGCTGTGACTCATAAGGTTCTTTGTCAGGTGCCAATAGAAAATGCAATAGCATCTGGGGAAAGGAGACAGGAGTTGAGGAAAAAATGCAGTCCTGCACACCTCAGATAAACAGAGGCTTCCTCCATTCACTCCCTTTCCCATTGCCCTGACTGATAAGTATCACATCAGCTCTTAGAAAGTGGGAAGATAAGGTAGCTGCAGATGAGTTTGGGAAAGAAGGAGATGGAGAAGAAACAGCTAACTGTTTTTAATTGGACTGTTCTCCACTCTGGGGCCAATGACTTTGTGATAGTTTACAAATGGTCCACCCATGCTGCCTACAATTCATAGAATCATAGAGAATCCATTTCCTTCTGAAATGGATCAAAAGAACATTGTGTTCAGCTCAGCAAATAAACTGGCTTAGCTGAACTGGCCTGTCTTCCCTGCTGAACCAAAAACATTTCATGGCATAATGGAAACCAACAACAACAATCCAGTATAGTTAGGAAATCCAGAATAATTCTGGCTTTTCCAATGCTTTTAAAAGGATTGGAATATTTTGACAAAAAACATTTGACCCAAAGTTGGGGGATTTAGCAATAGCAGGATTCAAGACTAAGGATACTAATTTGTGTTAGGAGTGTCTTATAAGAAAATATGAAATTAAAAACAGTAGAGGACAGAAGAAGAGAAAACCTTCAGTGATTAAAGAACATAAAAATAAACATGTAAGAGAGAGACTGTTAATGAACAAGTAAAACCAAGAACTGTTAGGTAGGACATTGATGTGGTTTTTTTTTATGTTATATTTGTTATGTTATTAGGTGAGAGTATGTTATATGGGTTATGTTCTATTTATTATGATTAGGCGGGTGGGAAAGATAAGAGATAAAGGAGAAGTGGGAGGCTTTGGTTCATAAGTGGTTGGCTAAAAGGCATTTTTGTGGCCTTGGATATGGATAGAAAGTTGAAGAGGACTGTTTCTGTTGACAGGATCAGAAGCAGGGAAAAATAGTACTAATAAGAGTAACAACTGGCCCACTGACTGAGCTGGCTAGGAGTTCTTTTGCAAAAGAAGAAGAAGAAAACTAACTTTTCTAACACTCTGGTTTAAATCTATTTTTGAGAATGTGGACAAATAGGTGAGGCTTTCTGAGGTCTGTACTAAGTCTGGCTGATGCAGATCTCTTTCTGATGACATTGTTCTTGTGTGCCTGACTCATTGAATCCCTAAAGTGAACCTATCAGGCTTTCATTCTTTCTCTCTCGGGGCAGGGGAACAAAATTTGTTTATCATTGCCTCCCTTCAAGGACAAAAGAATGTGACTTTCCATGGCCAAGTGAGGGTTTGAACCTGGTCTTTTGGAATTCAAATCCCCCATGAAAGCAACTACAAAATTAGCTCTGACATGACTACTTTAAAAAAATGGTTTGGCATTTGACAATTTCTTCCATACTAAGAGGAAAAATTGAGATATTAATGTGTGTATATGTGTTTTGTGTGCCTTCAAGTCATTCCTGACTTATGGTAACCCTGAGGCAAATCTATCATGGGGTTTTCTTGGCAAAATTTGCTCAGAGGAGGTTTGCCATTGCCTAACCCTGAGGCTGAGAGCATCTGACTTGCTAGAGGTCACCCAGTAGATTTCATGGCCAAGCTGGGAATCGAACCGTGGTCTCCAACACTCAAACCACTATGTCATACTGCCTCTTGGGATACAGATAACTATTATTATTATTATTATTATTATTATTATTATTATTATTAGTAGTAGTAGTAGTAGTGTTCACAATATGGTGGATGGTGTCTGCCTCTTCTTCAATCCAATGTGAGTTCAATACAAGCTTGTATTCTTTCATAGACAAAAAAGGGAGTAAAAAATATTAGCAGTCTGAAAATTGAACTCCTAATCATGTGGCCTCTCTCTCTCTCTCTCTCTTTCACATACACACACACACACACACACATACACACACTACCCAAATTGTATATGGTCTCTATCCATTTTATCATGATCCCCTCAGGAGAAGATTAGAAAGATTCTTTGCCATTCCCCTGCAATGGAAGGTAATAAACAGCTTCTCTGCTACTCTTTCTTCACTCCTCTCCAAACCTAATGTGTCATTCAGCAATACCCATTTGTCCAGTAAGAATATAATGGAATTATTCATTACTGCACTTGATGCCCCAAAGACTGAAAAATAGTTGTTATACACCAGAAAATGATTGCGCACTAAAAGATTAATAGGCACGAGGATTCACCAGCTGTCCACTCCGTTTGGAAGATGGGAGGAGGGAATATATGTAAATCACTGTGGTTTCTGGCATTGAACACTGCACAATTTGTGCCTGGCATCAGGGTCACAACAATAAAAACACCACGGGCACATTTATGCCTCTCTACTCCTCATCTTAAGGCCAGACCTATGATTAACAACATGACTAGCCTCCCAACTCGAAGCAAGGGCTTTGGGACTTGGTAGAGCGTGGTTTGCACGAGGCTTCACTACTTTTGGTTCTTCATGCTAATGATCCTTTGGTCTGCCTGTGAGGGAAGGTTTAAATAAAAATTCATTCCAGGAAACCATTAAGCCAACTGATTGTTTTCACCTCCTCCCATCTAGAAACAGAGGACTCTCTCCAAACCCTCCCCTGACACCTCCCATTTTCCCTTCAAAAGTTTCTTGTAAATCTATTGCTCACATCCCTCATATTACAACACAATACAACTTTATTCACTCAAGCATTTTTCTCACTGGCTGCATCAGAGTCAAGCATTGGACATTATGGATAAGAATAATGAAATAGGAATGCATGGAAATCAAAACATATATTAGCTGTTGTTGATTTGTTGAAAGAGGAATTTAGAGGAATTTTGGAAATGAGATGAAGAATCATAGAATCATAAAAGAGTTGGAAGAAACCTCTCCAAACCTCTGACATGAAGGAAGACACAGTCAAAGCACTCCTAATAGATGGTCATCCAGCCTCTGTTTAAAGCCCTCCAAAGAAGGAGACTCCACCACACTCCAAGGGAGCATATTCCACTGTCTAACTGCTCTTACTGTCAGGAAGTTCTTCCTAATGTTGAGATGGAATCTCTTTGTCTGCAGTTCGCATCCATTGCTCCATGTCCTAGTCTCTGGAGCTGCAGAAAACAAACATGCTCCACTTTCACTATAGCATCTCTTCAAATATTTAAAAAGGGCTATCATATCACCTCTTAATCATCTCTTCTGAAGGCTAAGCATATCCAACTCCCTAAGTTGCACCCCACATGGCATGGTTTTCAGACCTTTTACCATTTTGGTCACCCTTCCCTGGACATGCTCCGGCTTGAATTGTGGTACCCAGAACTGGACAAAGTATTCCAAATGAGGCCTGACCAAAGCAGAATAGAGTGGCACTATTACTTCCCTTTTTAAGTTGTTGCATCACACTGTTGACTCATTAGCGGTAGAGTTGAAAGATATAGCCATGTTAGTCTGTAGAATCAGGATGTAGAGAGATATTGTAGCACCTTAGAAACTGACTGAAAGAAAGAAGTTAGCATCATGAGGTTTTATAGACTAAAGTCTACTTCCTAATGTATCTGAGGAAGTAGACTTTATTCTATGAAACCTCATTCTGGCAACCTCTTTCTTCAAGGTCTCTAAGGTGCTACAAGATCTCTCTACATACTGTTGACTTATATTCAACTTGTGATCTATTAGGACTCTCAGATCCCTTTCACATGTATCCATCAATAAAGGAACAACAGAAACCATGCTGTAGATCATTGTAAACAAATGTCAAGTAATGCACATTTATCCCCCAAAATCATGTTCAAACTGAGCAGAATCCTTTTGTTTGTAACAATTATCATAGAGTTATTGAATCAATGGAATTCACTTGTGTATTCACAACAATGAATTTAGTAGGTAGTATTCAATAGTAAGGCCACTGATGAATCATAGAATCATAATGTTGGAAGAGGCCACAAGTGCCATCCAGTCCAACTGCCACTGACTAAGAAAGGGAGAGTGTAGTTGTAGTGGATAGAGCAGGGGTAGGCAACCTAAGGCCCGGAAGCCAGATGTGGCCCCCCGAGGCCTTTGGACTGGCCCCAGGCCTGTCCTGCCATCGCCACCACTTCTGCCCCCTGCCATGATGATATTTATTATTGTTGTTATTACTTGTTCT
>CM034703.1:8122668-8141186 GCA_020142125.1 Phrynosoma platyrhinos | reverse complement strand
AGGGACAGCAACCTGGCCCGTGGCTCAAAAAGGTTGCCTACCCCTGGGATAGAGTGATGGGTGGGTCAATATGTTGGAATAGACATGCTGGGAAAGGACAGAAGACTGCCTCTTCCTGTATAACCCACCCTGTACCCTCAGGTCTTCTGTGGGACATTTACTCCAGTCTGTCAGGACTAGGGACTTAGCTGAACTGGAGAAATAATACAGTTTGATAAAGCTTTAACTGCCATTGTTCAGTGCTATGGAATCCTAAGATCTGCAGTGACTGCTTAGTGATTGTGATCCTCTGAAAATGCTGGAAAAGGTCTGCAGCATTTTAAAGAGTTGATTGTCTTGTTTTCTGTACTAAAAAGTTTGAAGATAGAGAGAATTTGTGTTACTTTGGTACTGTGCAAATGCTGCAGCAATTGTAGGTTTTGTGTTATACATTCTTTATCTATTTACTCCAGAGACATCATTATTACCACCGAAATGTTACAGTAAGCCACTTTGCATGACTATGGTAATTCTAGTTTGCTGACATGCTGTTGGCTTGGTTTTTCATGCTCACTCTCTTCCTACATCACACTAATCTGTGTCCATGTTTGCCTTCTCTGTGTATCCCCCAATTACACCATGCATTTGACCATACAATTGTAATTTGTGAGTAAAGCTATTTTAGACTATTCTTCTTTTTCTCCTCTAGACCCTGTGCATGACTGAGTGAATGGATATAGGACGGATGCTATTCAGTTCCAGCTTTGCTGATTTGACTACTATACTAGGGAGAACCACAATGCCTGGAAGGGCCAAATAAAGCATCCCCCCCATTTTCTCTTTGCAGGAAGTCTGGATAGTACACGGTCCAAACCCCAGTTCTTGTGCTAAATGGACCAGATGAACTCTGGTATGAAGTCTAGTATCAATCCCAGGGTATATATCCTGCCCTTTGTAAAGAATTAAAATAATGAATGTTTTGCTCTGGAACTTCCAGGAAGATCCAGAGGCCTCTATTTTGATGTCAGGTGGTAGTTTCCAATGTGTTCCATTGTGCTGCCCAGTGCAGCCACCACCACTGTGAATCTCTGGCTCTGAGGGCAGAATTAGGTGTTCAGCCAAGTTCTAACCTCAGAGTGAGCAAATTGCCCATGGTGGGCCATGCTGGATGACACAGTCAGGCAAACATGTGCAAAGCTGTCAGACATCTCAATGAAAGTGACAGGTAACATGGAGATACTGGGGCAGCTCTGGGGCCAGAATATTCTAGGCTATCCTGGAGTATTCTGTTCTGTGCAATATTCTGTTCTGTGAAATATTTTGAAGGGATATCACATTGAGGGTGGAGCAAGCTTATTTTCTGCTTCTCTGGAGACTAGGGAGACTATCACATTATCTTTGCTCCCAGCATGGATGTGGGATGTAACTTTAAGAAGACGGATGTTATTGCATTCACCTATCACTGGGCAGCAGGCAGCCCATTTGCAACCTGAGATTCTGATGTAGCTTTTTCAAGAAAAATCCTGTTCATGAAAAGATGCGAGAGAAGCCCAGGTTGAAAATGGGCTGCTGGCTTCCCAACAACAGATGAATGAGATAAGATCCATCTTCTTAAAGTTACATCCTGCATCTATGCTGATAGCAAAGGTAATGTAATAATCTCTTAGGACATGGAGCAATGAATTCAGGCTACACAAAGTAAGACAGTAAGAGCTGACAGTGGAAGATGCTCCCTCAGAGTTTGGTGGAGTCTACTTCTTCTGATGTTTTTAAAGAGAGGCTGGATGGCTATCAGTCAGGGATGCTTTGATTCTGAGTTCTTGCATGGCAGAATGAGATTGGACTGGATGGCCCTTGAGGTCTCTTTCAACTCTATGATTCTATTATTCTATGACAGGGACAATGATCTCCCCCATTTTCCAACAAAATGTACCCCTAAGACACCACTTCACATTTCCTGCCCACTCAGAGGAAACCACTCAGACCAAGACATTGGGCAGGGGTGCTTTCTGGAGAGCTTTACCATCCACAAAATCTGACTAGTGCATCACTTCCCCCTCACTTCTGAGTGCATCCTCAATGTGAGAGATTGGACAGAAGATACATAGGAGCTACTGAAGGGATGAGAACCATTGTATTTGTGCTCCTGGCACTGGTGAACAGTGCCTGGAGGAAAGGCCTTCTCAGATGTGGCCCCATTCTTATAGAATTCTGATCCCAGGGAAGTTAATTTCCTGCCTACATTGGTTGCCTCACTTGCATTAGGTAAAGACTTTGCATTTCCCTGGGATTTTAAAATAACCTCTGTTGAAGTTTTCAACTGAAATATAACAGCTAAAATAAATAAAGCCAACAAAACAATAAATGGAAACTGAAATCCAGCAGCTCAGTAATCGGTCTGCATCATTGGACAGAATTGATTCACAACATATTCAGCTCAATAGAGTCCACAGACAATGAAGATTTGACAGGAACACAGAGAAGAAAAATTGAAAATATTACACTTCTTACTAACATTTGATGTCTTAACCTCTGCTGGGATTGTTTTATACTGCTGTTTTATCTGTTGCTTTATTAATTATTGTATTTGCAGTTTTCATGCATGTTGCAGCTATATACCAGCCTGGGTTTTTTAAAACACAATAATAATATCCATCATTCTTTAAAAAATTAAAATAAAAATTTAAGAGGGGAGGAAAGGTAACAAGAAACTACTTTTGATCAAGGAATATAATGAATGCTCACCCAGTTTGTCTCACCCACAACAGAAAAGAAAGATTAAATAAGAAATTTGCCATTGAGAAAATGGTCAACCACAATACATTTTATTTCCACATTTGGAACACATTTTATTCCCACATTACAGTTGGCCCTCTGTTTTCATGGGGATCCATTCTGGACACACACACCCCATGAAAAAGGAGATTAGCAAGTATTCAATTCCCATGGGGACATCCCCTATTCAAGCCCCATAGGCTTCAATAGGGTGCGCCCATGGGGGTATGCCCCATTGATTTAAGTAGAGGTTGCCCCTCTGTGAATATGTAAAAGTGCAGACTTAAAGTCCACTAGAACAGAGGGGCAACTGTATTTCCTACATGAAAAACTATTTTATGCATTATAAGTCTTCCAGTGCAGTGACCAGCAGAAGCCAGTATAGATTTGTCAAATAGATTATGGGAATGCTACGGTGTCATTTATCTGGATTTCAGGAAAGCATTGATAAGGTCCCACATAATATCTTTGATTAGAAATTAAATATGGAATAGAAATCCACCAGATGGACCCATAATAGATAGAAAAATCAAGTTCAAAAGATTACAATCAATGGCTGGGCTTCAAACTGGAGTGCTGAAGCAATCTGGCCTGGGGTCACCACTCTTAATTTTTTTTATCAATTACTTAGATGATGGGGTAAAGCAAATCCTCGTCAAGTTTTCAGATTAAACAAAACTGGGAGGTGTAGCTGACATATTGGAAGATAGGCACAGCATTGAAAAGGATCTAGATAAACTAGAAAATTGGGCAGAAATTAATAAAACAATTCAATAGAAGTAAACACAAATTTCTACAATTAGATCACAAGACCCAAACTTTGAGTTAGAGGATGGGGGATACATGACTTAGTAGTACTACATGCAAAAAGAACCTTGGAGTTATTGTTGCTCATAGGTTTAACATGAGTCAGCAGTGTGATGCCACAACAAAGAAGGTCAATGCCATGTTAGCCTAAATTAATAGAAATACAGTTTCCAAGTCAAGGGAAGGAATAGTCCTCCTATATACTGCACTAGTCAGGCCTCATATAGACATGTTGAACTCGGTTCAGAAAAGGGCAACTAGGATAAGATGTATGGAGAACAAAACATATGAGGAAAGCTTAAAAGAGCTGGGCATATTCAGCTTGGTGAAAAGGCTGAGAGGTGATATGATTGCCCTCTTTAAACATCTCAAGGGCTGTCACAGAGAAGAGAGTGCAGAGCTGTTCTCTCCTGCCCAAGGAGTTTATCACATGGGGGAAAAGGATGGTAGCAAAGCAGATCATTCCCATCCTTATTGCACATTTATTAAAAGATTGTCAGATGATTTCATGCTTATCCCATCATTATCCCATCAATGAAGTGGAATAATAAAGGAAGTATTCAATTTCTCAATAAAGGAAGTATTCAATTCCACTTCAGGGACAGGATAATGACAGGATAAGTGTGACGTCATCTGATAATCTTTTCGTGTGATTGCATAATAAGAATAGCATAAGAATGGGAATGATCTACTTCACTCCCATTCTTATCTTCCATGGGATAATCTCCCCAGAGAATAGAACCAGGCTTAAAGGTTTTAAGTTATAAGAGGGTAGATTTTAAATGAACAATAGATCCTGTAATGATCAGAGTGTTGGACTGGAGGCTTATTCCAGTTCTCTAATTCTATTATTCTAAGACATTACATGTGCAATGTCCATGCACACCACTCTTAGTGCAGATTTTCTCAAATGACAGGAATGTTCTGCAAAAGTACATATTGTTTCTGGAAAGTATAGGCTAACTTTCCCTTACCCAAAATGCTTGAGACCAGAACTTTTTTGGATTTTGGATTTTTTCAGATTTTGAAATACCTGTATTTACACATATGTACATAATGAGATATCTTGGAGATGGGACTCAAGTCTAACACAAAATTCATTTACAGTGTTTCATATACACTTTATACACATAGCTCAAAGGTATTATAAAATATAATAAAACTAAAAATATGCAATAGTTTAAATAATGTAAAGGGTTTTTTTTTACAAATGGACACCAATAGGTTTCTAATCATATGTTGTTTCATATACATATATGCATGCATATATTCTTTCTTTGAACAAATTATTTAAATGGTTTTAATTCTATAGGTAGCCTAACCACATTTTAAAAAAATTGTATGTATTTTACTAACTCTTTAAATCTATAATAGTTTTTAATTACTTTTGGCTTTAATGTACAGTAAGTCACTTTTAATGTTCTGTAAAATTCTAAAACCCACATTTTAATAGTTTGTAAGCCAAAAAAAATTGTGGAAATGCTCAGATACCAACAACAGCAACAACAACAACAACAACTGCTATTCAAATTACAAAGCCCCAATCAAATAAATAAATAAATAAATAAACATCTCAGGGAGGGTGGATGGAAGAAGACATCCCTTCTCAAGTGAACTTTCAGCAACTGTGGGGTAACTTCACATCACAAACCAACCAACTTCAGCTTTGCCTCTGGAAATTACAAAATCATTTCTCATTATCTCCAAGAAAATCTGCAGAGGTGCATAATAAAGGGAAGGTGTCCTTCACATTTGGAATCATGTCAGTGGCAGGCGGTGATTTCCAAATCAATGAAGCAGTGAATCTGCTTTGAATTTCCACCCAGAATTTAAAGAGCTATCCAGGGTGCTAATCCAGATCCCCAAAATAGGCTCAGCATCTTGCGTATCTCATTTGAAGTTTAGAATAAAATCAGGAGACCCATATCATACTCAATGATTTGGAAACCGCCAAGTCCAGAGGCCCTGAATAGAGCTCCTGGCTTGCTAGTTGTTTACTTACCCCCATTCTACAATATTATATTTTTCAGTATAAAGGTCAGAATCTATGACATTTCTAAAAGGTCATCTTCTGAAGCAACCCTTGCAGTTCACTATTCAGTTGATGACCAGACGATAAGCAGTTAATTCTCCATTTGCCTTGTATCAAAGAGTGAAATCCCCTCTGCCTATATTTCATCAAGCTTTGATATGTGAATTATCATTTTGATTATGACTTTATGGTCTGCACTATCTTTCCAATATAAAAAAGTGATTTAGGAAAGATACCTAGGGAATGGCTTTCATACAGGCCTAAATTTGATTGCTAATCTGTCTGGATTAGCACCATGGAATTAGTTGGCTTTACCTATGTTTTGACTCTTTTTGAAAACCAGGAAGTGATCTGGAATTCACTTACTGCAGACTCTTCAACATTTCATCAATGAAAACTGGGATATGTGTTACAAAGCACCATCAGAGTGTGGTCAAAATGGCAAAAGTTATAAATGAAGATGAACACCCAAACTAGGAGATGCTGCAGCAGTTTGCTTTTGCCTGAACCTACCAGAAAGGGCAAGATTCCTCCCTCTTTCTCTCCCTGCTGAGTTAACTGAGTGCAAACTCTTACTGCACTTTGAACTCAGCTTGCAGCAATTGAAGTAAGCTGAAGATAAAATGGGAAAGTGAGAGAAAGAGAGAGAACACAGGGCCTTTTAAAAGCAGCTGAAAACGTGGGATAGCAGAGGATTAATCAGACATTGGAACAGTTGAAGAGTATGCTTAGTGTCCTGTTCTAAAAAGGCCTCTCCTGGATATAAAATGCCCTTATGGGGCAAAATGTGATAAAAATGACCTCATGCCACCTGAGGGCATTCAGGAACATTTTGGTTCAAACTATTGCAAAAAATCAAATTATTTGATCTTGGGGAGGTTGGGGAGACCATGAGGTGTAATTATTTTTGTCACTGAAGTAGCAATAAACAACTGCACACACAGTGCAGAGGTCATTGCCTGTGGGTTGCCTAGCAATATTTCCATTTGATTTTCAGTGCATGGCACCTGAAGGACAGAAAGAAAAGAAGGAAGACATAAAGTCCTGTGGGTGGGACACCACATAGTCAGGAACACAGAGGTAAGGAAATAAGTACTTGGCTGCAAACTGAGTTCAAAGTGCAAAAGTATGGACTCAATTAATAAAGCAGGGAAGAGAAAAGAAGGGTTTGGAGTCTTGCCCTTCAAACTATTCTATTCAATAAGCTTTCCATTGATTTTACCACCATTTCATTTGGTACTTCTGCTTTTAATTCCATTGCTTTTGATGAGGTAAGCTCTCAGATAACCTGGCATTAAGTGGCTTAAGTCTTGAACTCCAATATTAAAAAAAAATAGTTACTGTGGTATATAGTCAATAAGCAAATTTCTTTCAGTAGTTGAGTATATGGGTAACAGAGATTGGAAAAGATACTTCTTTGACTACAGTTCCCAAAATTCCCCAGGCAATTATTCCCACACCAGCTGACTTGCTACATATTGTGGCAACAGCAAATTCTTGGCCATCCTCAAAGGCCGTCTCAGATCAATAACAGAACAATAGTCTAGTTTTGAAATTTCCAGTACTATGTCATGGTTATCTCTGTCCAGGAATATAGCTGGCATAGAAGACAAAGTTGGCAGAAGATATTGCTAGATAATGAGGACATTTGGGCCTCAAGTGACAGATATGAATCCCGGATTATGAAACTCTTCTTCTACAGGGAGACCATCCTTAACCAGGAGAAGTTGTTGGTCACTCCCATTAATTCAAGACACAACCACGAGATCTCTGTCTTGCCAGGATTTAGTATCTACTCATTATCTCTCACCCATCCCTTTATTTATGTACTCAGGCCTTTATTTATTTAATTATTTTTATTTATTTTAATGATTTATACCCCATTCTTCAACCATAACAGCTCTGAGAGCAGCTTTTGTTGTTGTTGGGTGTCTTCAAGTCATTTCCAACTTATGGAGACCCTAATGTGAATCTATCATGGGGTTTTCTTGGCAAGATATGTTCAGAGAAGGTTTGCGATATCCTTTCTCTAAGGCTGAAAGCGTGTGATATGCTCAAGGTCACCCAGTGAATTTTTATGGCTGAGCAATGAATCGAACCCTGGTTTTTAGAGTCAGAGTCTAACACTAAAACCACTACACCACATTCACAAATTGTGAATTTGAAAGTTCCCAGCCCTCAAGCTTACAACCTAATAAGATAAGACACACAAGATAAAAGGAAAGGCAGCAGGGAAGGGTATTAGGTCCAGCAGATACTGTTGGTGCTTCTCTCCTTTCAAGCTGAGATCAGGCATAGGGGGTGGATGGAAACTCTTTCATCTGTTTCTTGGTCTAGGCATGGTGGAGATGGGATTACCTCTTCTTCTTTCTCTATGAGGGCATAGCCATTTGATCTCAGTCTATTATTTTACTATAAGAAGAAAACACCAAATTAGCTTCAAAATTTGTTTTCTAGTAGATTTTCTGTGACAGCTCTAAATGAAATGAAGAGTGAGAGTCTTAGGGACTTGGGTGGATTGAGTAGACAGGCAGGATATTATGGGCCCAGCCCATTCTATTCTGGCCCTGGTGCTCCCCTGGGTCAGTCCCCAGGTCAGTATGGGGATGGTCGGGTGTTTAGACAGCTGTCTCCATGCCCACCAGGGACCCACCACTGGTGCACACTCTTTACCCTGCTGTGCTGTCACTTGTACTGAGAAGCCTCCTATTGATGTAGAAATGAGGCTCCTGACTGCATCCACATGGCTAGAGACCCAGTTTCTGTGTCAGATGCAGCAACTGAGGGCTTCTCAGCAACAGCACATGAAGGTAAGGAGCATGGGAACCATGTAAACAGCTAGGGTTTGCTGTGGATCTCCCAGGAAACTGCAACAAACCATGGGTCAAATTAATCCACAGTATAGGCTGTTTACCCCATGATTGGGCTGGATCCACCTGATCTTTGTCCAATCTACCAGGATCAGGCCAATCCTGGCCCCAGGGTTGTGGACTGCATCATCTGAAATGGACAATGTGAGGCCCCAGAAAACACAGGCATTCAGCCCTTTAAAGTCCAATTTTTTTTTGGGGGGGGGGAATGTGTCATTATTCATTATGAAGTTCCACAGAAGATTCTTCTCACAAGCTTTGCAGTATTACAAAACAATGTGAAATATTTATAGAGAAATAAAGCCCTCTATATTCTTTATTCCCAGGTAAGAATGTATAGGTTTGTGTGCATGGGATTTTAGGCTTAGCTAGAGTTGCGAAGATAGGACAATCTTATATCCTGAGATTTTAGAAACAAAGCCTAAGACCTTTTGTGATGGCACAGTGATTGGGCCTACAAGTGCAATATTTGAAAAGACAGCCTCTACTGATCTCATTAAGCAGGATGCATTAAAAGTCAACCACAACTAAGGTACATACAGTATGCTATTGAACCTAAAAAAAAGTCTAACAAATATAGAAAATATACCTACACACATTTTAAGGAAGTGCTCTCAACTTGAGTTTCCTCCCCTTGCTCTAAGGACTGGAAAAGAAGGGTCTGGGCCATAGACTCAGACAGGCATAATATCTGAAAGCCATAACTTGCACATATCTTAGATAAAGCCCCACTGAACACAATGGGACTTATTTCTCTGCAAAAATGGATAGGCTTTCCCAAACAATTATTTAACTTGTGTCCATAATCAAAGCATGTCATTATGTATCTTCCCCAAATCCATTCTCATCACTCATTTTTGTCAGTATTTGTCAGGTTGCCATTATGTAAACTAATTGCCCTTGAGGTGTGCTGAAGGAGCTCCCTGTCTTTCCCTTGGCTCCAGAGCTTTCTTTTGCTAATCATCATGCCCTGTAAGTCCAAAGTGATTGGGCTGCAGAATAATTGTTTTGTTGACAATGTGCGGCCATAGCCATATAATCACAGGACAATTATGCATCATTTACAAGGATATTTGTGCCTTGCAAATGTAATTTACCTTTCCCCTCATGAAGAGGACATATCCTTAAGGTCAAGCTCCTGCTTCTCCTCAAGAAATTCCTTTCTTTTCTTTTCTTTCTTTTTTTTTAAAAATCATCTTCTAGAATATCACTGAAATTCATATTTGTTCTGTGCATTCAAAGACTTCATTTTCATCTCTGACAGCAGATTAAAAGGGAAACAATAAGCAGGAAGGGAGGGGGAAGCCCACCCTAAATATTATAAGCAAACAAATGAAAAAAAATGGCACCCATCAAGTTTTATCTGTCTCTTGATGCTACTTATCTGTTCATATCAAGCACCAAGCAGGTGCAGGGTGATTAAGACGGTCCAAAATAAAACTATTATCTATCAAGTGAACAGTTTCCCCACATCATTGGGAGCTGTATGTTGGCTGTAGCACGGACTCTCAATCATGTGGTGTGTGCTGTTGGGTGACACTTGGCTAAGAGCTGTGAGGCTGCAGATTAGGAAGGGAACCAAGATTTAACAGGGTAGAGAGGATCAGTGTCAAGAGGATCGTGACAGCTTCAAAAGAAGGGGATTTGATGAAGTACTGAAAGAAGCTCCTTAAAATATGGGGAAAATGTATTTCTTATGATGACATTAGGAAAACAAACCTTCTGCAGTATCCTATGGTGTACCTTTCCTCTCCTCTCCTCCCTGGCAAACTTACATTTGTGCCTTCTTTTGCTCACCACTATGCCAGAATTACCTCTGAGATAACACAGGGACTGATTAGAAAATTTGGATCCTGTCTGCACTAGTGAGGATACTTCAAAGTAGCCCAAAATATCTGGTACCCAGAGCAGTCCTGATCTACCCCTGTTACCTAACCTTCTGTTCCAATGCTATATGGCTTTTCATGTACATATCCCACTGTGGCACCCTGAGCATCCACAGTTGTTGTGAGTCACTTCACTCTGAGGTCAAAATGAGGTGCCCAACCTCAGTCACATGCTAGGTTCCTCAGGCTGACCTCAGAGCAAGTGACCAATGGCAACAGTCATGCTGGGTTGCACAGTGGGATACATGTGTGAACAGTTACCTGGCATCATAATAGAGGGCTCTGGGTCTTCTGGAAAGATCTGGAGCACACTGGGACTTTTTAAACCTCATTTTAAGAGGGGTATATCCCAGGTTTAGCACTGGTTGGGCTGGATGTCATCCAGTTTGATCATGCCAGGCTCAGAGATTGGGCTGCACATTGTCCAAGCAGATGGATGGAGGCCAACTTATATGGTCCTGCAGACAGGGCCACAAAGATCATGAATATCCATTTCTTCTGCTTGAATGCATCACATGGTAGCCACCATTGTTTTGTCCTAGAGTCCCCAAAATAGACGTTATAAGTTGACAGATTGCTGCTCTGACAAGGAATTCAAAATGGTAGTTGCTTGCCAATACCTGCTGGCAGAAGTGTGTCAGTACCCATGAATACCAGAAAATATTATCCTGTCTTCCCCCCACAACAACAAACTGCTGAGATATTTTGCCTCCTTACAATGAACCAAGACTAGATCCAAATGTGTCTTTTGTATCCAAATGTGTCTTTTCAGCTTTTGTAATACAATAAAGTCACCCTATTAAAGCACATCACTACAGTATTAATTTGGCCATCATGCTTAGGTATGGAAAGAATACTTGGGAATATAGTTGAAAATGTATTTCTTCAAGTGTCAGGAAAGCCTAACAAACATAATCCTGGACTGAGAAGAGTCTTTGCACTTCTCGAATTATTCTGTGCAGAAAGTGCTATTTTCTTTGTAAAATGAGTATATTTGGCAGAGAATAATATAGTTTCCTGACAGAAAATGTAGATTTTCTGTTCCTTCTACCCCCAAATCCATATGCAAACTTTGTACAAAATAAGTCCTAAATTGCAAATATGTTTTTTTAACTCCACAGTTTTTTGAAGAATTCTCACAGTGGGAGGAAAATGGCTAAAACATATTCATTGTTTCCTTCAGTAACAAGATTAGTAAAGAATTACATCCTTATATAAGCCTAACTGTGGAAGGCCTTGTTGCTTCCTGTCCTTCTTCCACCAAAATCTATGGTCTCCATTTCAGAAATGTACTAGTTTGCTGCCATTATAATTCATACCACATATATTTTTTTTGTAAAGAAAAGAAAAGAAAAGAAAAGTTATAATTTCTGATAACTCTGAACTGTCATTAATATTGCCAGAAAGCAGATAAAGCTTTATTTTTCACCCTGGTTCTATTCCCCCACCCCTCTCTTCCCCTGTCCTTCAAGAAAATTGTCCTTTTATTTATTTTTGCTCCTGCAGAGAGTGGCAGCTGATTTTGAAGTGTCAGGTCATTATTTCTTTCTCTCTCTTTTTCTTTCTTTCCTTTTTCCCCCTGGATGTAACCATTTATTGCAAAAGGGATAAAATCAATGTGACATTTCAAAAACAATGATAGATGAATATGATGAGTGGTCTTTAAATGTAGGCAGCTAATTTTATTTTATTTTTTACAAAAAAATGTCACCAGTGTACTATTTCAGAGTTTGTCAAAGATAAAAAAACAATAAAAGTTATGGACATGAAAACTAGTCATATTTCATAAGCAGAGTCTATAGATAAGGACTCCATAGAGTATGCAAGTCTCATACATTTCTCTCCATTTAATGGTGGTAGGGTAACTGTAGAAAAGATTATCTAAATCACATCCCACATGTCTGGTAGTCAGTCTCTGCCTGCCATCTACCTCTCTGCCACTTTGTTAGCATAGATGGAAGATAATTTGCAAACTGGGTAGGCAGTGAACAGCAGTATATTTTAGTTGTAACAAGGTTCAACTGTCACAAATCAGTGGCTTCATCTCAGGCAAAAAATGTCATACGAATATGCATAAGACATGCCTACACACATCTTAGATTGCCTTGGAGGGTGGTGAAGTCTCCTTCTTTGGAGTTCTTTCAATAGAGGTTGGGTGGGCATCTTGTACTGACCATGTTTATCAGGGAGCCCTGGTGGCACAGTGGTTAAATGCCGGTACTGCAGCCATAAGATTGTGAGTTTGATCCCAAGGTTCCAGGGTTGACTCTGTCTTCCATCCTTTTGTAGATCGGTAAAATGAGTACCCAGCTTGTTGGGGCCAATTGGCTTACAGATTATAAACTGCTTAGAAAGTGCTGATAAGTGCTCACAAATAAGTGGTATGGAAATGGAAATGCTATTGTCTGTATTAAAATAGCAATCTCATTTGGGGAAATAATAATATTGCTGTTCAATTGCAAATTAATTAAGATCTGATTCTGCTATAATCATCAGGACTCAAATCAGTCTAACTCAAGAGGGTCAAGGAGTCTATTGCTTTGATTGGGAGTTCCTGCATGGCAGGGGGTTGGACTGAATGGCCCTTGTGGTCTCTTCCAACTCTATGATTCTATGATTCTAATACTATGAATATGGAAAACAATGAACCTAGACTAGATCCAAAACTACAACCCAAACATGATCTGTTATTGTTGGGGATAGTTCTTCTTTGCCAACTTTAATATTGAATGGGCACACTATTTACCTACACAAATGGATGGATAATTTCATAGCCATAGCATTAGCAAATGTTTAATTCACCTGTCTGTTCATATCTTTGCCTAAGCGTGCATTATTATCCATTCAAAGTATCAGTGAGATGAAGGAGGATGCTGATAATGCATACAAGTTTGACTTTTGCTCAAGAGACCATAGGTCTTGTGCTAAGTCAGACTGTTTGGACAGCTAACCTCCTCCAATATGGTGCCTTCCAGAATATTTTGGATATAATAATAATAATTATTATAATAATAATTTATTCTTATACCCCGCCTTTTGCCAAGGCAATCAAGGCGGCTTACATATTTGACCAGAGAGGAAGTGGTGGTGGTTTGCCCTGCTCCCTCGATCACCTGCTGAGACCAGCAAAAGTACTGGGAAAGGTGGGGAGGCAGGCATGTGTCCACTTGCCTCTCCTTCTCCAATGCCTTGACTTTCTTAGACAAGAGAGCCAGGACAGCAGAGAAGTGTTGGGCACCAGCAACAGAACCGCACCCCCAAACACACAATGGGAGAATGGCCCAACCAGGTGTCACTCCTCCTCTCAGGTATCACCCAGTAAAGTCCAAAACTCCTGCAACCCCATAGTTTAACTACAGTGTAGTTAACTATTTAACTACTGGGGGTTGCAGACTGCCAGAAATTGAGTCCACTTTTAGGATTAGGGTTAGGGTTAGGATTAGGGGTTAGGGGTTAGGGTTAGTGCTAGGGAATCATGGGAATTGTGTTTTTTTTTTTCTGAAACATTAAGCCTTCTCTGTCAGAGAGCTCTGGTGCCACAATAAAATACAGTTCCCATGATTCCCTAACCCTAATCCTAACCCTAAAAGTGGACTCAATTTATACTATTTCTGGCAGTCTGCAACCCCCCTACAGTGGGCTCTTGGTATCTGCTGGGGGTTTGGTTTCAGAAAATCCTGAAAGTAAAAAGAAGCAGTTTCTGAGTACTTTCCATTTGGGTTAACCCCATTTTAACAGCAATGTGTGTGAAAATTTGCCTGCTTTTGTGGGTTTCCCCCACCTTTTAAATCCTGTTTCTGCACGGGATTTCCCCCATGTGATACGCTCCTATGTGTAAGTAGGGATACATGTGTAAGTGCTAAGGAGGCAAGAGAAAATGTTTAGAAGAGATATGAATTGAGAAGAAGGCAAAAGAAAGTATAAAGAAGGTAGAAAAAGGGAAAAGGGGAAAGGAAAAGAGGGAAAAAAGATAAGGGGAAGTAGAAGAAGGATGGGGAAGAAATGAAAAGATGGAGAAAGGAAAGGCATGGTAGAACAAGAAATGAAAGGAATGGTATAGTATTAAAGGTAGAGGGGTGAAGGGTAGTGAAAGTAGAGAAAATATATTAAAATATACAATAGGTGAGAAGAAGGGAATGGCGAGAAGGAAATGTGAATAAAGCAAGAAGGAGAAGGAAGTAAGATCAGTGGAAGAATATGAAAAGGAAAATGTGATAAAATGAAACAAGAGAAAATGTGTTACATCAGTAACAATATTGATGTACACATTGAAGTACATAGAACATAAATATCTGTTGTATTTATATACATAATTTCTCTTTGCTATAACAAAACTTATAAAAAACTTATAAAACAATTAGATTATCTATGTGACAAATCAAGGCATTTGGAGGGTATGAGAAGGAGACATCCATGTTCATCTGGCAGTTCAATGAGTCTTAGTCATAACAATAAGCCTCCCCCCATGAGTTAAGATGGCCACTGGTTGGCACATGGAGACTTCTGGATGTCCCCAGCATTCCCTGTTGGCAAAATGAATGCCACAATTGCCTGGCACCACTGCCAGTTGGACACATCCATCTTCCTTCTCCAGACCTGGCGCTTTCTCTCTCTCTGCCAGCGTTATGCTGGATCTTGGCCTCCCTTTCCAATATAGCACCATCTGTTTCACTGTGCCAAAGCAATATACTGTGCTCCTTTTGTAGGCCAGCTAGGTCAGAAAACAATAATAATGTCTTTTTGGTTCTTTTCTTTTCTTATTTCCCCCACCTTTTTTTTTCATCTGCAGCTGGCATTCAGGAAGGAAAGCAAATGAAACAGGTTTCCTCGGTACTTTGTCGAGACTCTGGCTTCATAAAGGAATTATCTTAATCATATCATCAAAGGGGGAAAGGCCTGAAATACAATCTCAGATGAAAACTCCAACCAGGGGGAAAGTATGGCATAAATTTCTCAGCACTCGAGCCTAGGAAATTACAGCCCTTATTCCATAGCTCAGCCTCTTGAAAGGAATAATAATTACTCATTGGCTATTTGTCAAGGGAAGTCTTCCATTGAAGGGAAAGTCTCATTCAATTGCGGAGCTGAGAGAGCCCATAACCAACAGGATATTAAAGTGCAGCAGAGAGCAGGAAAAGTATATAAAATAAAACAGAGAAAACAGTTGTAATGTACAGGTGAAGGACTCAAAGAGAAGACTCAAGAAAACTGAGTGCTTCTCCCTACCCAAATGCTATCTGGCATCCTACTTTTCTCTTGCAGATATGTAAATTCCCTGATGCATGAAGTTGCACTTTTGGGGCCAATGTGTAATATGTATATTCAGTTGCAGGTTATGAAAGCAGAGTCCCATATGGAACATCATCACATATTGTTGCCCGTTGCTCATTATTGTGCTCTATGCACTGACTGTGTGGTTGCACACTTCTTATTGTGTATTAATATATAATGCACATTAGGTGCACAAAGACAGGGTGATGCAAGCAAGACATAGCTCATGCTGCATCTACACAGCAGAATTAATGCGGTTTGACACAGCTTTAACTGCCATTTCTCAGTGCTATGGAATTCTGGGATTTGTAGTTTTGTGAGATATTTAGCCTTATCTCTCAGAGACCTCTGGTGCCACAACAAACTACAAATCCTAAGAATCCATAGGATGCAGCCATGAGAGTTAAAGCACTGTCAAATTTCATTAATTCTGCAGTGCAGCAGCTGCCACAATGAGTTTAAAGTTACATTCTCTTTGATGCCAAATCCCAGCTTCTGTATTTTAACCATGTCATGAGCCAAAGGAAAGTACTTCTTTTGAACATTTATGGTCCTTGATCACCATGGGATCAGGGGTTCCCTTTGTTTTGTCTCCTCATTGGTCACATGTGTAAGCCCACCCTCTGAAGAATAAGTGGTGCACCAAGATGCTTGTCCATGGAGCTCCTGTAGGTATGGGATGAAGTGGCAGCAGGTTCAGGAATGGGGGTGGGCCAGTTGCATTGATGTGACAAGGTTGCATGGCTTCACTGGGTTTGGTGGCGCAGTGGTTAAATGCCTGTACTGCAGCCACTCATTCATAGACCACAAGGTTGCGAGTTCAATACAAGCCAGGGCTGGGGCTCGACTCAGGCCTGCATCCTTCCGAGGTCGCTAAAATGAGTACCCAACTGTTGGGGGGCAATCAGCTCACAGTTGTAAACCGCTTAGACATCCCATGCGTGATATGAAGTGGTATATAAATAAGCTGCTTTGCTTTTTGCTTTTGGTCCAGTGTGTATGGCTACCTCTTGGTCAATCCAGGCCAAACTCTTCCAACTCTATGTTTCTATGATTCTAAGCACAAGGTGTTAATTCCCCTGCCCTATTTTCAGAACATTTTCAATGCATTATATCATCTGTGGTCTGTTACTAAGTCTAAGAGATCTGATATGTTCTATCTGCATTAATTTGCAAAGGAGCTGGGACTTGCAAGCCATAGAGAAGTGAAAGGGATAAACTTGCAGGTTCATAGGAAAAGAATGCTTTGCCCCAGAGTTTTGCACACTAATCCAGTTTCAAAGAAGTACAGCCATGTTGCAATGTTAAGAGTTATGAATTGCCAGAAGAACTCATCTAATCAGAGGGTGCAAATTTGTGCTGTTAAATGAGCCTGGTCTTGGCTCCTCATTTGTTCTCAGGTTGTTACAATTCTCATGAAGAAGCCATTAAGGGCTCTTTAGAAATCATTTACTCATGAGCTCATCACTTGGAATTGGCCTTATGGCCAACATGACATTTTGGAAATACTCTGCAGCTTCATTGGACAAAATGCATTAGAGTTAAGAGGGCAATGCCAAAGTGTATTCAAGTTCACTGTGTCAGTATCTGTCTGGTCTTCTCCTAGAGGAGGAAATGCATTAATACTTACAGATGGATAAGATAAAAATATAATAAGATAGTCAAAATGAGGAAAGGTATATGAGTAGTATTGACAAAGAGGAAACTTGTATGGATAGAATGGTATGTGAGGAGGTACGTGAATAAAAAGGCAGAAAGCTGAAGGGACTGAAGACGTAAGATAAGGGTGGAAGATGCAAGAAAAAAGATGAACAAATTAAATGATAAAAGACAGAGATGGCATTATGGTAATAGATGATATATTATGATAATGTGGAAGAGTATGAGTGTGAGGATGAGAAGGATGGTTTATTATTATTATTATTATTATTATTATTATTATTATTATTATTATTATTATTATTATTATTATATAAATATATATAGTTTGTTTGGAGTTGTTACATATTGGATAAATGTGCATGAGATTTCATCTTTGTTAATAAAAATTACACACACACTTACAGATGGGTGTGCCATGTTTTTGTTCAGAGACTGGAAATTTTCCCAACACATCTGCCACATCTTGGTTATGGGTGACTTCAAAATATGTCATTGTCTTCTTTCATCTTAAAAACAGGATTTTCAAAGCTTCAGTTTTCATGTGGAAATATCCAATTTGTATCCTTGGAGGTTTAACAAGGAACAGAATGCATTTGACTGAGGTGACCCAGACACTTCTGAGTTTGGAATATAGATTGTGGGGAGAGATAAATATATTAAGAGAAAGAATAACTTTGAAACGAGCCCATAAGGATAGTGTAGATATGAACAAAAAATGCACACAGAAATGTGTTTCTTAATGAGAGAATCCATACATTTAAGATCCTCTCAATCCTTTTGATCCCTTTCCTTATTGGTTGGCTGTTCTGGGAGGAGATGCAGTTAAATCTCAGCTGCAACATATTCTTAATGCATCTTTCAGGGAGGGATGTTCTCCATCTTGTTTAAAAGAACTGGTGGCATGACTTCTTAAAAAGGCCCTCCCTGGACCCTCTGGACCAGGGGTAGGCAACCTAAGGCCCGGGGGCCGGATGCGGCCCCACGAGGCTTTTGGACCAGCCCCAGGCCGGTCCTGCCAGTGCTGGTGCCGCCGCCGCTCCCCGCCACTCCCTGCCGCTGCCCCCCCCCACTGCCCCTGCCCCCCGCCATGATGATATTGATTATTGTTGTTATTACTTGTTCTTGAGGTTTTCTTGGCAAAATCTCCACAGGGGTTTTGCCATGGCTTTTTTGGGACTGAAAGAGTGTGCATGATTTTTTTATTTTCTATTTTTTATTTATTTATTTATGGTGCTT
>CM034703.1:8109693-8120282 GCA_020142125.1 Phrynosoma platyrhinos | reverse complement strand
TTTGGTAATGATGGAATGTTGTTGTTGTTGTTGCTGTTGTTGTTGAAGAAGATGATGATGACGATGATGATGAGCAATCCATCTTGAGATCCAGATTCAGTCATCAAAATAATGGCTGCATATACACAGCAGAATTAATGCACTTCCACACTGCTTTAACTGCCAAAGCTCCATGCTATGTAATTCTGGGATTTGTAGTTTTTTGAAATGTTTAGCCTTCTTTGTCAGAGAGTTCTGGTGCCATAACAAACAACAAATCCCAGGACTCTATAGGATGGAATCCTGACAGTTAAAGTGGTGTCAAAATGTATTCATTCTGCAGAGTGGCAGCAACCAATGACAGGAATTCATCACATTGCAAATTTATAGTTTAGAGTTATGCATTTGTGACTGGTTTGCAGTGGTAACACTTTGGTAATGCATGGTGTGTGGACAGAATAGGGGTGACACCCAGTTGAGTGCACCCCACCCTTCCTTCCATGCACATTTTACTCATGAGTAGATTCTTCTTGTCACCGTTTCTCAATACTCTGAAAACATGTTTTTTGAGCATTTTTTTAAAATTGAGTAGTCTTTCCTTTGCTAATGTGTAGATGCAGATTCTTGAATGACATGTAACTGCTCATCAGTGCCTTTGACGTGTGTTTCACTCGGATTACAATGGTAGGAAGCACAGTCACATAGATGTGCAAGTTGCTCATACAATGTTGGCATCCAGCAGAAGGGCATTATAGAACCATCGCCACTTCACTACAGTAGTAAATGTGATGTTGGATCTCAGCTAGAGCAAAGTATATGCTGCATGGCTGAACTAGTCTCCTTCCTTGGACCCTGGTGGGAGCACAATGTACTGGGGAGGTGGTCACAGATAAGGATAGGTCTGAATTTAAATCACATTGAATTACGGGGAACCTTCTAAAATCAGCCCATTTAGGCATTTCTACTTGCAACCAGATAAATTTACTCATTTCCATCTAATGCAACACTAGCTCATTGTCTCAGTGATGTGTTGTGTTTGTGTCTGGATTTCTTTTATTTTAAAAAAGGAATTGCATACGCGTGCGCACACAAACACACACACAATCCATCCATGTAAGTAAACAAGTAGCTAACTTCAGTTGCAGCATAAAATGGGCTTAATAACAACAGAGATCAAAATGAACCAAAGCAGCAGGAGGGGATGGTGGGAGATCATTCCTAAGCCTGTTTGCCCCTGAAGGGAGAATTATTATTATGACCTTGTAGCTTTGAGCAGGCATGTGCTCCTCTTTGGATCAAACAGAGGGCCTTGGCAAGGCTCAGTGCCTGGGAAGGCTGTTGAAGCTTTGAGTTTTTAATGTTACTGGAGGTGCTGCTAGGAGCATCGAGGCATGGGAGCCAAATCCAAAGGAAGGGAAATAATGAAAAATGCTGATTAGGAGCTCAGAGAAAGCAGTGGAACATTTGTACTCAACTATAAAATGTAATGCTCTGCTAATCTGTTTTTGGCTGTCTTTACCAGCTTTTTAATACACTTTTTTATATTACTCTATAGGTTATTTAATATACATTTTCATTCAGTAAGTTGTCTAAATTGTTTAAAGAGTCACACACACACACACACACACACACACACACATTTTGTTCCTTTCAGTTCAGTTTGCTTTTAAAAAGCCTTTGTTCTCAATTGTGCTGATTGTAGCTTTCCATTCTTCCCCAAATACTCTCCCGTTCAATTCCTTCTGAGGGCCAATAGTGACGAAACATACAAATTACCCTTCCTATAGTACAGTAGTTACAGTCTCCTCCTTCTTCAATCTTTTCCTCTTCACACTGCTTCTGTGAGACAGAACAAGATTAGCCCCATTTTGCAGGTGGAGAGTGGAGGCTCATGAATTACTAGCTTGTCTAAAGTGAGTTTATAATGCCACAAGGTGAATTTGCCTTCTCACCTCACCTTCAGAAGGGAGAAGAGATTCCAAGGGACAAAGTCATCATTCTGGTTGTCCAGGCATGTCAGACAGGGCTGCTTTATTTAAGGCTAATCCTTCACAGCTTGTATGGTGCAGTGATTTGCAGGCTGGACAAGGGCTCTGGGAGACCAGGGTTTGAATCCCTACCTAGAAGATTATCAGACAGGGAAAAATTGGGGAAGAAAAAGGCATACTCATGGGATGATTACATGATCTCACTGAAGATTTTCAGATGACGTCATGCTTATCCAGGATTTATCCCAGGAAGAACCAGGAATACTCCAGCAACAAATCATTCCTGAGACTTCCCTGTTGCTGGAGATTTCCCGGATCTTCATAGGAGAAGTTTGGATAAGCACGATGTGTCTGAAAATCTTTAGCGTGATCACACAACTCCCAGCTTTTTTTATCCAGGTCTGAAATTCTCCTTAGTCATGGAGATTAGACAAGGCATACTCCCTTAGCTTTAGAGTAAAGTAAAGGCAAATTCCCTCTGAACAATTCTTGCCAAGAAAACCCTGTGATATGTAGTGTCACGATAAGTTAGAAATTACTTGAAGGTCCACAACAATAAGACCCCCTTCTCTCAGCATGATTTGAAGTTCTCCATCTCTCTCTGAGTGCACTGTTGGAAACTGTAGTCACAATTTCAGTAAGGGGGGAAGCAGACGGCGCAAAGCACCGTCTTCAGGGCAAGGAAGGGGAGGGGCAGCCACACGCTGGGCACTCCAACCCCTTCCCGAAGATGTCGTCGGAACGCCAGACCCTCCACACATTCGGCGCTCCGAGGATGCCTATCCGCTGCAGCGTCCACATACACTGCAGCGGAAAAGGCGCCGAAGGTGCGCCGGCAACCTTTTGCGGCACACCTTCGGTGATTTGTGGAAGGAGCACTATTTTAGTGCTCCTTCCTGGGGTGGCGAAGCTGCGCTGTGGGGCCAAGGAATGCGGATGCCTTGGCCCCCATCCGCAGCTTCCCGGGGCGGCCCCGTTCTACCTGTCAGCTTAGCCCCTAATAGATGAGGACTTGTTTGATGTCCCCTTACAGTCTAGGGCACATTTCTACCCTCCTTCACACAAATAAGCAGTATTCCTGGTAGAATCTGGAGATGTACTGGTCCGATGTTTTCCCAACTGGCAAGATCTGAGATGTGAAATGCTACCCTCCTGATCATCTTGGGACAAGAAGGTTGAGCTATATTAGGAGTGATCAGAATGCATCTCCAGAACTGCATATGCCCCAAGATGTTTTTTTCTGGACCTCAGCCCCCAGACTGTCTGTATTGCCTCTTTCCTTGCCCCAAAGGGGTGATTTGACTCTCCTAAAAACCTCCAGGAGTGACAATTCATCTTTTAAATAGATTGCAGCTACCCACCACACACACAAACACGCACACATGCACTGGCTGAGATCCTACATCAAAGGATAGCTCTGCACACACAGGACGTTTTCACACGGAGCTTTAAACGGAGTCATTCCTACCTCCGTCCGGCCCCACTCCGGCTCTGTGCAGGATAAGTTCACACGACGTCGCAGCAAGTCCCGCCCCATCCTGCACCATCCCTGCGCCATCCCTGCCTCACTCCGGGGTCTTGCTCGTCGTGTTCACACGACGTCGCAGCAAGCCCCACCCCATCTTGCGCAATCCCTGCGCCATCCCTGCCGCTAGCCGGCTTTAGCCCCGTTTTTGTAATTCCTTTTTTAAAAAGGAATTAGAGGGGCTGCTGCCAGAGGCAATCAGAAGCCATTCCGGCGGCTGCTGTTTTCGCCGCCGGAATGGCTCTTGATTGCTTCCAGGGGGCTTCCAGGCGGCTTTAGAGCCGCCTGTGTGAAAACGTCCACAGTTGTGTATCTTTCCTTCTGGCATCTATCTTTCTCTGCAAGGGACTGCTGCTGCTTCCTACAGAGGCAGTTGATTCAAACTCAAACAGGGGCTGGAATCAGCTTGGTGGGGGAAGAAATGAGGATACTTTCACAGATGGAGTGAATTCTTCTTTTCTTTGCCTTGCAAGCCCAGAGTGGCCATATCCTTGTGGCCTGAATGTTCTGCCTTATCATCCTCTTCTCATTGATAAGAGGAAGGAGCAGCTTCTTCTCCTAGAACTTGACAGCTATTGGGGGAAGCTTTTGTGACAAAGCTCAGTGGAACAGCCCTTGTGCCCCATCCAGAAAGGTAAAATACACACATGGAAGCCATTCAGAGACATAGCCATGATAGTCTGGAATATTGGTATGCAAAAGGATCTTGTCGCTCCTTTGAGACTCTCTGCACTGGGGGTAGGGTGGGGGAACAGCAACAGCACAACACAAGTGCAGGAAAGTGGGAAGACCCAGGTAGCTTACAGAAGCAGTCTGGAGCATGCACCCTGGGCCTAGTGAGATATAGCCACCAGTGCCATTCTTCACCATATGGTGTTTTTCTTCTGTTGAGCTTACAGACACATGAGTGACCAGATGCATCATCAACCCTTCACATCTGCAATCCATCACATCCCTCACAAAGAGGAATTACAGCAAACAGAACAGCTCTCCAATAATGCAACTGATGTAATAAAAACCTACACAAAGTGTCCTGTCTAACAGGGGGCATGGGATGAAGACATGCATTGGGGGCCTCTATGACTGTACTTTGCCAATGTGTCACTGGGTGCATTGATATACTGAATGGGTGGTGTATCACATGTGCAACTGTGTGGCAGTCACATGAGTACCCAATGGGATGGCAGATGGGCAGGAAAGGGATGTAATTTGCAGTCAAAGGTGATGACAAAAGCAAATAAATCAATAAATGGTGTGGCTTGATGCCATATGGTGCGGACTGCCTGTGGGTGTTCCATCAGCCTTCAGAGCAGGCCATGTGGACAACAAGGGTTCTGGCCAAACTGGGAAAAATCAGGAGTGATTCAGTTTTTCCTCTCCATCAATCCAGCCCCCTACTGAGGAAATTTAGTCTAACTAAGCAAACAAACTAACTATAGCATAAGCTTTTGTAGACTTGTTCTGCTTCCTCAGATACATGGATCCTATGTAGCTGAAGAAGTAGACCAAATATACAAAGCTTGTGCTACAACATCTTTCACTCAAAGATCAATCTCAAGGGTGCTACAAAATCCCTTTGCATACATGTAAGCCATATTTATGCACACACATGTGCTTTGTCCTAGAAATGGACAAGAGTTTGTTCAGTACCAAACAATGATGTATGGTATTACTAGAATATATGCTTTATTGGCGGAAAATGATGCCAGGCCATATACAGCACAGAAACATTCCAGAATTCTTTGTTGATGCTGCTCAGAACTTCCTCATGGCCAATAATGGAAACAGCCCCCCTAGAAACTAATTCTACCTTGACTAACAATTCAGATTCCCTATCATTCACTAAATGGAGCCTGTGTGCTGAGGTGTAACTTTCCTCTGGGCAAGGCTGATGGAAGATGGACTCTATCCTACCAAAACTAGGGACAAATAATTTTGTGAGGCACCAGCACTCTTTGGCAGAGAAGGCTAAAGACCTTGTAAAACTACAGATCCCAGGATTATATAGGATGGAGCTACAGCACCCCTAAAGTGATATCAAACTTCTTGATTTCTGCAGTGAAGATGCACCCTTAGTTAAGCACAGTTAACTACATAGCCTATTTAAAAACTCAACCACCTTCTATATATATATATATATATATATATATATATATATATATATATGAGAACAGATCAGATACACATATTGTACACAAAGCAGAAAAAAAGTGTCCAGTTTCCAGAGCAAATTCATTTTCTTTCTTTCATACATACACACACAGAGCAAAAAGGTATAGCAACTTGCTTTCCCTTTGGCCCTGGAAGAGAGTGGAGTGGTTAAAAAAAGAAGGCAATGGCAGATCTGGAGCCCTTCCAATGTAGCAGGCTTGTTTTAGTTATGCCGCATGCCTGTAGCAATATTGCAGCCTGTCAAAATCCTTTTCTCATCCAACACTTTAACCTCCCTGATTTCCACTACTAGCCAACAGTGTGATATAAACAAACAAACAAACAAACAAACAAGGAAGTAAGAAGATGAGGAAATGTGGGGGAAGGAAGGTGGCATGTGGAGTTTGACACCAATGCCAGGCAGGAGATGCTCCCATCAGGTGGTGTCATTTCCATCTTTTAGTACAGAGTGCCTGATTTGATTTAGCCTAGCGGTTGCTAAGAGCAGACGGAGCGGTTGGCACCAGTAGAGGAGGAGTAGGCCAACCATGCTTTCCAAATGTCATGATTTTTAAAAAGAGAGGGGGAGGGAGAGAGAGAGAGAATGTGTGTGTGTTGTGTTGCAAAGCCAAACCTTTCAACAAGAACTGGCTTGAGCTTACTCAGAGGAATTCCATTAAATGAACTCATCCGTCATCTTGCCTTTTATTGATGAGCAGCACTCTTTGGCGTCGAGTGACATGGCAGAACAAATAGCATCAGAGCCCAGGCTTCTTCTTCATCTCATGCCGAGACACACAGACTCCCCCCAAAAAATGAGTCATTACTTATTACATCCATTATTAACTCAGCTTAGGGCTCATTAGGCAAGGAAATTGAGGATAGCAAAATTGGGAGCTAAGTAGAGCCAAGTACCCACACATTCAAGGGAGTGGAGTGGTAAATCATACGACTGGGGTGGAGGCAGGATTGGATTAGAGTAAGGTGGGCAGTTAAAAGTTCCAACTCAGCATTTGTGACATTTTCAAATCCTAAGGGCTGGGGATTGTTGATTGTTGGCTTCTCCTTTTCTGACATGATTGCATGGAGGACTACCTTCAAAAGAGCTGGGGCTGGAGTGCAGCAATGTGAAAAGTACATCATCAGCTCCACATAGACCCTTGTGACGAAGTTTGTTTGGGCTATGATGTTGTGCTGTTAAAGAGGTGCCTGGATGAAGTTGCTGGGAAGGAGTTCAAGAGAGGGAGGACAAGTGAAGTCACATGAAGGAAACATGATTTAAGGTGATTCTCATAAATTTTTAAAAAATAGTTGGGCAGCCTGGGAGGAAATGAAAGAAAGAAAGGCTTCAGACACAATAATTCATATCAAATAAGACTATAATGCATAAATAAATATGTCTAAAACAAATGGAACAATATATAATATTTCAAACAATAGCTGTAATCCAGCATATGCCTTACATCTTCATAAGTGGACTTTCACGTGAAGGAAATAGATTTGAGTAGTTTCACGATGTTCACATTCACATAGGAATTTCCATGATGTTGCAATTCATAGGTATCCATTATGTAATGGTAAATAGTTGACTGACTGATGCACCTCAGCCCCAACTGGACATATACATCTGAATCATAGAATCATAGAATTGGAAAAGACCTCAAGGGCCATCCAGTCCAACTCCCTGCCATGCAAGAACTCACAATCCAAGCATCTATGACAGATGGCAATCCAGCCTCTCTTTAAAGACCTCCAACGAAGAAGACTCCACCATCCTCTGAGGGAGTGTGTTCTACTGTTGAACAGCTCTTACTGTCAGGATGTTGAGGTGGAATCTCTTTTCCTGTAGCTTGCATCCATTGTTCTGTGTCTTGTTCTCTGGAGCAGCAGAAAACAAGCTTGCTCCATCCAACTAGAAAGTGGTGGTGAGCAAAAGCCAAGCTCAGTGCACATCAGAAGTGTTCAATGCACATGAGAAGTGGCTCATGTTCACCAGGACCACCTGTCATACATCAGAAGCAGGCAATGGGAATCAGAACACTCCTGTTAGTTCCTGTATATACATCTTTGCATTTAACTAACAAAGTTTCATTATATTTCTGCAATGTAGGTACAGATTTATAAAGTTATGAAACATAAATCATGATATAGAATCTCAGCCAATATTAAGACATAACCTAATGCTTCCCAAAGGGCTATGTTTGTGCCAAGCCTTCATGCCTGGCAACTGTTGGTTCAGGCATGGAGTTGGCTAGGAGGAAGTCTTGTGATAGCATGGCAAGGTGTGGTGTAATTCCCATGTCAGATCTCGAGGTAAAGTTTCACTGTACTGCAAATCTATGAGACTTAATGTGAGACATCTGAACCAGACAGCTATTTTTGGCAACATCTTCAGCATAACCCACCTACCTACCCTTGCTGCATCATGTTCCTAGTGAATCCCCAGGCTTTAGTTCAGGGGTAGGCAACCTTTCCCCTTCAAGGGCCAAGGGACTTCAGCTCCCAGAAGCCTCAGCCATGCTGGCCAATAGTCCCATGTTGGCCAATAGCTCCTGGGATTCTGGGAGCTTAAGTCCCTCGGCCCTTAAAGGGGAAAGTTTGCCTACCCCTGCGTTGGTCGCCTCCATGAGCTGGGAAGCATTTTTTTAATTGTGGCATGATTTGTTGCTGTTGTTGTTTGCCTTTCCTGTGTTTCTTTCCATTGTTTGTGGGCTCAGTTGTGTTTGTGCTTCTCTGCTTTGCTTCTGTTATTATCACATCACTTCCCGGCTGCTGGCATTGCAATTGCTTTCACTCTTTTGTTAGAACTGGTGGATATGGAAGAGAAGAAGGGACGTCAGGCATGAGTTAAATTGGAGAAGAAAAGCCCTGGGGTGTCTCAAAGGATGAAAAATTGGGGGAACATGCAGTTGGGGCAGATTCAGGTTACCTCATACACACACACACACACACACACAAACCCCCGGCCGACCATTTGGACATGCCATTCTGTTTGGCTGGTGTGAAAAGCTCTGTTTTATGAAACTACATGGTAGCCCCACTTGAGCCTTTGCTGGTCTTGACATTTTTGATGCCCTTTCTCCCCTCAACCTTATTTTGCCTACACATTGCCTACCCAAGAAAGATTTTAGCTATGAACATACATAATTTATGGTTGTGGCATTTGCATTAAAATCTGTGGCCAACATGTTCTATACATAATACACTGCCCAGCCTCTTTATGGACATTATCACACGTGGGCCAGAAAGTGATAATAAAGTGGAAATGAGGCATTCCAAAAATAAACCGAAAATAAACCTTGATTCCGCAAATGGCTTTCACACGTAATTACCTTAATTGCGAAATTACAGTAAGCACATTTAACGTTCATACACAAGTGAGAAAAGCCCGTAAATGTACTAGAAATGATCTTCTTGTACATGCACAGATAGAGGAATGCTCGTCGTGGAACCATGGAACCATGGGAAAAAGCAGGGAAATGCTCCCAAATGCGCATTTGCTTTTCACATTATGGTAAATGTGAAATTACTGTAATTTTGCAAATGCATTTCCTCAAAACTACCAAATTTCAAAAGATCACGGATAACACCAGTTTCTGTCCAGTTTCTGTCCAGTTTCTGTGCGATGTCATGTGAAATCATGAGGCACAAATCCAGTTTCTGTTTGGGATTTGTGTGGATTAACCAACAGATTTTCCCCATGTGATAACATCCTATGTCAGTGCAATACCACTATCCCATGCAGATAACAAATAAACCAAGATGAATAAACACAGGAATAGAACCCTGAATGAAATTCCAGCAACTCACAACATAGATTACAAATGCTCATCCTAAACAACTACATGTAATCTTAACATGCTGAAGTAAGACGCAGAAAGAGATAAGGTCAATACGTATCCTTGATGGCAAACCCTATGCATGATGGTAAAATGCCCACTTCCAGGAACTTGTGGAGTCATTTGATTGGTCTTCTTCAGTGGACTTATTGTTAACATGTTAGTTTCCAGTAGCGAGAAATATGGAAAATACAACCCATACAAACAATGCTTCCAATAATATTACAATTTATATTCTGATACAAACCATAACTACTATGCTACTTTGGGGACCTTGCTGAGATTAGCAAACTGTCTCAGATTCTGCACATCACTAATAATGTAAGAAGAACATAAACCCTACTGAATCAGAATTATGTAGCTAGTAGCTAGTCCAGAATTACATTCCCACAGTATGTTTTTTGTGGAATTTTCAGGATATGTGCCTGTGTTCTAGAAGATCTTATTCCTGACATTTCACAAGCATCTGTGGCTGGCATCTTCAGAGAATGCTGGCATTGACGTGAGTGAGGTATATATATACTGGGTGACTCTTAGTTGAGAGAAGGTAATTTACATGTTAATCTGTGTGTTCTGTTGTTGAATGGCAAGGCCTTGGGGTGGCAGGATATGCAAGGAGGTATTGTGTCTATTTAATTAGTAATCCATTGTCTGCTGGGAAAACCTCTAACCTTGGGTTGTTTTAATTTGCATATGCTGGTGTCTTTTAGGACTGGCAGCTAGACTTTGTTTACATTAAGAGTTTCTTCTTCCTGTTGAAATTGACCCTTTTTGCCCAGTCTACCAGTGAACCCAACTTCCTGGAAGAGGAATTGAAGCACCTAGACTGTGCTCTACAGGCTAATGGTTACTCCAGCTCAGACATCAGAAGGGCTGCCAGACACAGAAAAACCCAGAGGAGTGAAGACAAACAACCACCAAAAGGGAAGGTATTTCTACCATGCATCAAAGGAGTAATAGACAGAATAGGGAAAGTAGTGAGGAAACACAACCTCCAAATGATATACAAACCTACCAAGAAAATCCAGCAAATGCTTTACTCAGCAAAAGGCAGGAGAGACCATCTCAGAGATAAAGGAGTTTACCACATACCATGCAACTGTGGAC
>CM034703.1:8074744-8093247 GCA_020142125.1 Phrynosoma platyrhinos | reverse complement strand
AGGCTACAAGGAAAGCTTCTCAGCGGGACGCCATGTCAGGCGGAAGCTGACACATTGTTCTTTTCCAATAGTGTGCAGCCTCCTTGACTACCCATATGTTGAAAAAGAAAACAACAGAGATTTCTGTGCAATTGGAGGAGTTTAGTGTGCTTTTCAGGGAAGAATCACCACCCAGTTACCCCAAAACTACAACAAAACATTTAAACTTTAGGAAGGTTTGGAATCTTTGGAAGGACTGGTGGAAGGGTTTTGGAGCAACAAAAGTAGAATTTGGGAGTCTGAGTCTAGACATGGAGGGGAAAAAGACAGATGGCTTAGAAAGCATCATAAATGTCCACAACATAATTCTAATAATTATACCTGAATGAGTGAGCAACAACTAGGAAAGAAGAAAAGAACATGGAGCACAATGCTAGAGTCAACATCTGACATATTATTGCCAGAAAGCAGTTTAATTTATTACACCAAACTCCAATGAGATGTGCCATGTGTAGCCATTTCAAATTATATTGCCTTCTTCTCTCCAGAATGCCATGAAGTTCTATCACAAGGAGATGACTGAACACATTTTACTGTATAAGAAAAAGAACAAGATGGTGTTCTCTCTGTGTGTCTCATTCCATTCCATGAGAGAGAGAAAGAGAGAAAAAGAGAGATTAGGCTCTTATACATATGACACTATACTATTCGTAAAGGTTCCTGTTTACTGATACAGATGTTGACATGTGTCACTTTTCTGTGACACCAACCTCTTTCTCCTTCACTGGTTTTTGCAGCAAACTTGGACCACTTTGGAAGATAGTTTCAGCACCTTGAATTGCTCCTTAAACATTCAAGCTAAAAGCTGGAGTAGATTCGTTGCCCCACTGACATGGAAAACACCAGCTAGTGCTATTTGTGCATACATATTGAAGGAGGTGCACATCTAAAAGCTAAGAACAGTGCCCATTTAGACATTAAAAGCAATGGAGAACATCTGCATTCAGAGACACAATCAGCATATGCAATTCCAAAAAGCCAAGCTATCCAAGACATCTTTGGATTTAAATTTCTAAATAATTGAATGCTGCCTTGGTGATAACAGCTTGTTTCAGAAGATGGTGGACTCTCCTTTGAAGACCTTTAAACAGAAGTTGGATGTTCATCACTCAGGAGTGCATGGCAAGAGACTGGTGACCCTTGTAGTCCTGGACAACTCTAAAATTCTGATTCTGTTATTCAAGACCTCCCCCCCACCAGTGTTATTGTCATCCAAGGAGACATCCAAGAGGAGTAGAAAAAAGGAAATTCAGAGAAAATAAAGGAAGATGTTTCAGAAATTCCTAAGAGATAGGGGAAACAACAACAATCAGGGAGGGCAGGCAGTGAGGAAAAGTTTATAGTCAGGAGCAGCACAATTGATGCTTACATATTGATCTACAACAATCTGCCAAATCTTTTCTCTCAGCTCTTGCATAGACATAATAGGGGGAAAAGATAATTGTATAAAGTAGGAGTTAGTTCTGGTTTGACTCATCAGGGAGTGAGTCACAAAATCAGAGATGATTTTGGAATAACCAGAGTGTTTTCCTCTCCCCAGTAGAACCTTGACACCTGCAAACTCTCTTTTCCCACTATCTGTCTGCATTGTGTAGAAGGCTTTACCTGATGAACTTTGGCATCTTGTAGAAGTGATAAAGGAACAAACATCCTGGTAGGAATTGAAACCCTGCCCCTTTCCTCTGACATAACTATGCATTTGTTGGAGTTCCAGAAAATAATATAGCATAAGGCTCCCCACCTTCTGTAGTTTAGCCTTGGGGGAAGATGAAGCATTGCCCATCTTTCTCCCAGCTTTTTCCAGTCTCACCCAGTTTATTTCCAACAGCTTTGTCACTTGAGTACTCAAGGATGCAAAATCACATCCAAAGTTGGATTTCTTTCCCAGATGTTGAGTTTGACCCAGGGCAAATCAATCAAAATTTGTAATGTTTCCAACATTAGCAGGGATTTCAGATTTATTTATTTTGTTTTTAAAAATGTGGCATATGGACTTTTCTGGCAAAAAAAGAGTCATTACAAGGCTGCTAAATAAAACCAGATAATTTTATTTTCAAATAAATGCATCTGAATGAGGATGGACATAACCAAGAGCAAAGGGAAAGGAATCCAAAAGGGGCTACTATATGTTTTCTATTCCTTCAGGGAGTCCAAAACAATCTTTAGAAGCAGATACCTCTTGCTGTTGTGTGATATTACAAAGAATCTTGTGGTAGCTGAAAGATGATTCAACATTTTTGTTGTTCTCATTTCAAATGTTAGTACGTATTTCAGAGAGAAACTAAAGCTCAATAGCCCCTTCTCCCCTCAAAAAGTATCCTTATTCAGGATTCTTAATGTTGATTTCGACAACAACAAAAAATGCCAGTTTGAAAACTGATAATCTCCACTTGGAAAATGGGAGAGAAATGAGGCATCCACTGACCTATATCCTATTTTAGCCCTGACTAGGGAGATTATCCTACGTAAAATAATGTAACCTACCTCCGCCAGGATACAGTCACTTTACAGGGTGCAATTGGGAATTATCACACTAAAAATGCCACCAATGCCACTGGGTGGCTGCATCCCAGCTCCCAGCTGCTCTTAGCCCACCACTTTTCAAAAATAGGAGCTTCTCATGTTTGCAAATCCACTGGCTGAGTGCAGCTGGGAGCCAAGATAATAATAATAATAATAATAATAATAATAATAATAATAATAATAATAATAATAATAATAATAATAATAAATTTATATCCCGCCCCTCTGCAATCAGGGTGGCTTACAGCATTAAAATTAAGCATAAGCTTACAGTACAACATAATAAAATCACAATCCCAAATCCCAAACCCACCCACCCCTTAAAAAATTATTAAACAATCATAAGTTACAACCATTTTTTAAAATAAATCACACAGGTACAAGCAGTTTACAACAATAACCAACAATGACAAACAACAATAGCAACGGCTGCTGCAGGGAGTAATAAATGAGAGGATGGGCTAACTCCTGGGACCGGGAAATCTAGTCAGGAAAATCCTGCCAGAAGAGATCTGTCTTGACAGCCCTTTTAAAACTGTTTAAGGTCGTAATATTACAGATCTCATCTGACAGGCCATTCCATAGTCTGGGAGCAGTCATTGAGAAGGCCCTCTGGGAGGTTGCAGACAGCCCCTTTTTATCAGCTGCAGCAGGTTCCTCCCAGAGATCCGAAATGCATGGGGCAAATTGTATGGGAGGTGGTCTTGAAGATAGGTTGGACCCAAGCCATTTAGGGCTCTATAGGTAATAACCAACACCTTGTACTGTGCCCGGAAACTAATAGGCAGCCAGTGAAGAGACTTTAGTACTGGTGTTATATGGTCTCTTTTAGATGAACCTGAGACCAACCTGGCTGCCATATTCTGTACTAATTGGAGTTTCCGGACTATGCATGAGGGTAGCCCCATGTAGAGCACATTGCAGAAATCAAGATAAGAGATTACCAGTGCATGTACTACAGTTTCAAGATCCCTAATTTCCAGGAAATGGCACAGCTGGTGTATCAGTCATCTGGTAGCATACAGGATGAAGTCATCTGGTGGCATCGGCAGCATTTTTTAGTGCAATAATTCCCAATTGCATCCTGTAAAACAACTGTATCCTGACAAAGGTAAATCACATTATTTAAAGTGGGATAATCTCCTTGAATATTCTCATTTAATCTATTGGGTTGACCTACATGGTGACTCACTAATCAGCAATTGGTTAAATGAGTCTGCTCTAGTTAGGATTAATCGATGGCATGTTGATATTATCACATACATAAACTCACTTTTACATGTGGTTGTACTTTTCTGGTCATTGCAAATAGACATATTTAGTCCATAAACAAGTCTAACATACAGCTGTGCAGTCTTGGATGATGCACTTGGAATACTGTGTCCAGTTCTGGGCATCACAATTCAAGAGGGGTATTAACAAGCTAGAGTATGTCCAGAGGAGAGAGACCAAATGGTAAAAGGTCTGGAAATCATGCCCTATGAGGAGTGGATTAGGGAGCTGTGTATGCTTAGCGTAGAGAAGAGAAGGTTAAGAGATGACATGACAGCCATGTCTAAATATTGGAAGGGATGCCATTTTGAGAATGGAGGAAGTTTGTTTTCTGCTGCTCCAGTCACCAGGACATGTGGCAATGAATTCAAACTGCAGGAAAAGAGATTCCACCTAAACATTAATGAATAATGTGATGACAGTAAGACCTGTTCAACAGTGGAATACACTCCCTTGGAGAATGGTTTTGATTGTATATTCCTGCACAACAGGAGTTTGCAATGGATGGCCTGGTGGTCTCTTCCAATTCTATGATTCTATGATTTTATGGTTAATACCTATTCATAAGTGACTTCAATGTATCTGGGATTGCAGAAAAGGCAAATTGCATCGCCATCCTCACGATGCAGGATCTCCGTCATATGTTTTAAATTGTTTTAATACTGCATATAGTTTGATTCTATTTTAATGTTCTTTTGTACATTTTTAATTTGCAAGCTGCCTCAGATCCCAGTTAGGAGGAAAGGGTGGGACATAGATAAAGATGATGGTAGACATGGTGACAATGAGGTTTCATGTAGCTGGGACTAGGAATTGGTTGGAGACCTTTTGAAAGAAAAAAATGCAACAGGAGGCTCATGGGGCAGGAGTTTTAATGAATTATCTTTTAAAAAGGTAACTTAAAGGGAGTGGAAGAAACTTTCTGGGCTCTGTTTTCTCTCAGTTCAATTTCCCAAGTTTAACTGTATGCTGGGGAGGGGGAGGATTAATCTAACCTTGCTCACAGGATTATACTGTTTGCTGTAAGGACAAGGAAGATAAAGATTGTAAAACACCTGGCCATTTGATGACCTCTGTGCCCCTCATTGCCAAATTCTGTTCCCAGAACACTCAAAAGTTGTAGTCACAAAAACTGATGGAAATCAATACATCAAACAACTCAATTGCTCAATAAATCCCAAAGTCAATATTAGAGTTGTTGAAGAATTTGAAATTTGTCAACAAGGGAGTGATGTGGTAGTGGGACGACAGGTATGGATAAAATGAAGGGCAGTTGGAAAGAAATAGTTAGAGGGATCATGCCTGGGAGCATGATCCTGCAGGTTGGCTGGTGGAGTAGTAAAGATATTACTTCTCTAGCCTTATGTAGAAGCTACAGACAAAGCACAACATAGGAGTTTATCACACGGGAGGGAAGCACCCACATCCCATGAATAAATGGGGTTTAAATCTGTGAATATCCCGCAAAAACGGGATTGTTTTCAGATGATATTGACATTATTCCAACATTAACCTGCGAATAAAGCAGCCAAATTGTGCTGCTTTTTGTTTTCAGGATTTTCCCAAAAATAAAAAGCAGCATGATTTGGTCACCTTATTCATGGGTTAAGGTTGGGATAATGTTAACATTGCCTGTGTCATCTTTTTGTGGGATATTTGTGAGATTAAAATGCTATTTATTCATGGGATGTGGGTGCTTTGCCCCCCATGTGATAAACTCTCTAGATTCTAGACATTTCCCCCCTCTGGAAAGACTACATCAAATGGACTCTAGAGCCTTTTCTGGTCCCTGAGACAATTTTATTTAGAGAAAGAAATATGGAGTGGGTGAGGTGGACTAGTAGTTATTTCTCTTCCCCTTAATCTGCCTCTTTAGTTGAAGAATTGTAGGTATCTCTAGGTTATGGTACAGAACAAGTTTTTGTCTGGATCAATGGCACTCAAGTTTTGTCCTTCCAGATGTTCTGCTCTTCAGCTCCAAGAAACCCCAACCGGTGTGGCCAATGGCCAGGGTTTCTTTAAGCTGTAGTCAAAACTATCTGGAGGACCAAAGATGGAGAGCTGCTGATCTACATGGTTATTTTAGATGATGGTTTGTGTTTTTCCATGAATTGTGCTGGATGAAGGCCCCAAGAAGATGTAGGGATCAGTGATGTCACTGGGTCTACTAAAAAACCTTCAGTTCCTGGTTGCTCAAAAACTAAATAAATACTCGGTATCTGTAATTGTGGAACCAAAATACACCCCTAGTGCTCAGTGAAGCAAACAGAATTTTAGGCCATGTCAATCTGTGACACAGTAAATATGTTAGTTTTTAGGTTACCATATAGTTTTTCTTTTTCTACGACTCTGGACACCAGGGTTCTCTTCCCTTCTCAGCCATGAAACTCATTGGGTGTCCTTGGTCACATGCTCTCAGCCTCAGGCCAAAAACCTCTCTGAACAAATCCTGCCAAGATAACTCCATAATAGGGAATTGTCCTTGCCATCCTCCTAGGTTAAGAGAGTATGATTTGTCTAAGGTCACCTAGTGGTATTTACATGGTCAAACCAGGATTTGAACCCTGATCTCCAGAGTCCCAATCCAATGCTAAAACCACTATGCCACACAGTGGGCTAGTCACTGGAACTGCCACAGATCACTTTGCCTTACATTAGCTAATGGAGGTACATGCATGCAACTGAATGGGTACATAACTACTGTGAGTTTGAACACCTGTGTTTTTTCCCCATCTGTGGGACCCCTGGAACTGAACACCCATGGATGGGAACAGTGCACTGTATTTTAATGCAAAAAATTCATTATATGATTATAAATCTCTGAGACACCACAAAATAATTTGATTCTCTCTGGGCCTCCATCTTCTTGGATGTGCCTCCCATGTAAGTATGCTACCAGAAATTTATAGTGCAGCTGCATCACAAAGAATCTGCATCCTCACTTTCTCCCTAAATCAGGAGTGGCCATTGTTCAGGAAGCAGCTGAGTTACCCAGAAGTAGGTCCTGTGCTGTACCAACAGTGAGAAAAGAAAGTAATGAGAAAAGTCAGAAGTTAAAATAGCCTGGTGCTCTGGTGTTGCAAGTGAAACAAGCAGCAAAACCTTAGAGCAAAGCTCTAGGCTTCCTGTTTTTAATTGTTAGAAGCAAGATTTTGACTCACCAAATTTCTGAATTTTTGCAGTGTCCTTTCCTTTTACCAAATTGTTGGTGAGGAATGCAAATGTATACTATTGCACTCCATTCCATTTTTTCACTCCTATACCAAGTCTCATCCCATTCCCAAGTGTTAGCACTCAGTAAATGTTAGCACTCAGCCCTGTTAGCACTCAGTAAATAATAAATAATAATAATATAACTTTCATTTAATGGAATAATTGGCCACCTAATCAGAGTAATAAAGGAAGTCTATTATTGCACCCAAAATGTTTGCAGAAAATTAGGCTTTCTATGAAGCGAGGAGACCAGCTGCTACACTGGGCTCATCATATTGCCGAAATACTCTGCTGGCCAAAAATGTCCTGGTGCAGAGACATCAATCTCATTCCCCATTGGCTGCTGAATTTATTCAGTAGAAGCCCCCTTTGCAGTCTGGCTTGCATCAGTGATTGATGGTGGAGTTCAAGGGGGAGAAGAATGGAGCACCAGAAACCTGTGCTTGTAGGAAAATAAAGGATGCTGGTGGAGAAGAACTGCAGTGGAGGAGAGGTGGGGAATGTGACAAATTGTGAAAGCCTGTCAAATGAGAGGGAAAGTGATAGGACTGAGAGGTCACGGAAGGCTATGCTCCATCCTTTTCTCTTCCTATCATCCTAATTCTGTATGGAAAGGTTAGAGTTCTCCTGGGGTGTTTCCACAGCAAGGACATTTGGAGTTGGGGAAGCACACATATGGAATTAGCTATCTGAGGATGTGATGCTGTTCACAGAATTAGTGTCTGCAGAAATACACTGCAGAAATAAAACAGTTTGACATGACTTCAACTACCATGACTCGGTGCTATGGATTTCTGAAATTTGTAGTTTTGTGAGCTGTCAGAGAGCTTGGATGCTCCACCAAATGACAAATTCTGGATATCCATAACATTGAGCCATAGCACTCAATGGGGCATCAAACTGCATTAATTCTGCACTAAGATGCAGCCTTAGATAGCTTTAAAAGGAGGTTTGAAAAAAATCCACCTAAAATAGCCATGGATGGCTGTTAACTACAATAATTCAATGAATCTTTGATGTTAGAGGTCCAGTGGTGACACCTTGACCATCTTCAAGAGCAGCTCCATGGGCAGTGTGTTGCTGTCACAATTCAGAAATCATCAAGACATAACTTATCTATGTAATAATGCCTGAACCATGCTGAGCTATGTGTGTGTAGTTGAGAAAAGACAACTGAGAACTTGCATCAAACATGTAGCCACAATGTTGCAGCTGTACTTTAATTCCTCACACAACCCCTGGATCATCTTGAAAGCCAGTCAGCTGTCCAGATTGATGCAGATCTGTTCTGCTGGTGAGTAGCACTGTGAAATGATGTTATGAGGCTGCAATGACAAGTTGTGACAGGTCCCCATAGGTGTCCCTTCTCCTTCTTCCCACAGCCTCAGTCACAAGTGAAAGAGGGCTGGTCACAACATCCTGCAGCAGCAACACAGACATCCATTGCTTTGGACAGCTGACTGTTTTTTAAGGTGGGTTTCAGTGTCATTTGCAATAGTGGCAATAGTGACAAAGGTGAATGTGAATGTGAAGCATATTACAATATCTTTGGACATTGTAACTGACTAGTAGAAATCTCTTGACTTAGGCAAGTTGGTTTATGGGTAAACTAATTGCCACAATTTTAAAATGTTTTTCTGAAGAATGTCAGGGGTGGATGTGAACTGTCATGTGTGAATCTTTATTTGTAAGCATTCACATTCTACACACACACACACACGCACACACACACTCAGGGCAGAACTAGAACTATCTTGAATAGCTCTCATAAAATGCTATTGTAAAAACTGAAACAGTTACAGTGAAACCCAGTGTGGCTTCACCACCATCACAATGCAATTGAGCTACTGATCACTGTTTGCCTGCAGGCAATGCCTTTTGTTAGTTCTGGCACATGCAACTCCCATAAACATACATCTATTTTCCAGTCTCTTTGCTTCATTCTGATTTCCAACTTTATGTTTCAGATGGAGGCACAAGCAGTAATCTATCTATCTATCTATCTATCTATCTATCTATCTATCTATCTATCTATCATTTTAAATGACACCTTGAACTCGGTTGCTTCCCACACCCATTTCTATTAAGGTCAGCATCATCTCTAAAATGATAATAGCAAAGCTGGCAGAGGAAGAATTAAAAATAATGAGGTGCATCCACCCTAAGCTGGTGAGGGGAGAAATCAGCATATGGGGGACTATTTTGAGCACTGGGCTCAGCTTCAAATGGGCAGCTTCTTTGCTGGATCCTAGAGTGAATTTGGGGAAATAGTAGAAATAAAGCTTTTGGTACCTGCAGAGTAACAGACCGTTGAACAGAAGAAACACAAAATAATTCAGTTCATCCCTGTGATATCTAGAATGGAAAGGAGAACAGTCAATTTTACAGAACTAGTTCTACAGATACCAATGCAACAATGTGGTAGAGTTAAAAAATATGCAAGGTTTTCAGTTTGATTCATACTTTGCATTTCATTGTCATTTAGGCTACTCAGTTTGCCTGCCTTCTGCATTTTTTTGGTGTCTCTATTAAAGAGGTCACAGATATTAATGGGTTGCAGGATTTAAGTAGAGCAGTGGAAGACTGAGGGTCTTGGATATTTCTCATCCATAGAATCATAGAGTAGGAAGAGACCATAACGGCCATCTAATCCAACCCCCTGCCATGCAGGAACTGAAAATCAAAATTGACTCAAGGGTAGTTAAAAACAACAAGATAATCCAAGAAGGTGCAAAAATGCCTTACAAAAAAGTTGAATGTATGAAATCTTTGCTAATGGAGATTTCCTTCATTCAAAAAACAGGAGCTCAAATGCATAGAATGTGTTTGCAAAGGTAGAGGTGTGATTTTGCAAAATGTGGACTACTGCCATTCATTAATTCTCATATCTGGCTCCATGTATAATATATAGTTTACCAATTGAACTTGGTAATGCTGATTAGAGTGATACTGCTAAGAGAAACATGATTGTAAAATGAGGAAGTACTTTGCACCAGTTTTCATCCTTCTTCCCCCCAAAAAATAGTTGGAAAAGGCTTTGATACAAGGCTTGCCTGGTTAAGACTATAATGTCATGGGGATGGGTGATGGTAATGTTTCAAGGGTGATACTACAAGGGATAGCCCCTGGTGATATTATTAAGCATGATTCATTGAGCATCAACCACAGGTTCATGGAATATGCCAAATAATTTAAACACACATACATATCTAATCTAACAAATGAGTAACACACACACACACATCTTCCATGGGATCCCCCTGTGTAGCCAAAAGTCTAGTTAGGGGAATTTTATTTAGCTCAAATTTTATTTGGGTTGGCTACAAGGACCCACAAAGCCGTTTCTCCATTTGTATACAAAAAGAAAGGAGTATCCAAGGAATTGAGTAGAGGCAGAATTTTGTAAATGAAGCATTTTTTTTTTAAATTGGAGGAAAGTCACACAGCAAATCTCATACACTCACACTTTCATACAAAGCTCAGGAAATCAGGGTTTAGCCTGGAATAGTTTCAAGGCAGAACTAACAGTGATACTTACACAAGACATGACTTGTCTCCAAATCCATTTGGTTGGTGTGGCCGTTCTGGTGAGCAATGAGGAACAGATGCACTGGAGATAGTCAGAATCCACAGATGCATAGTGTCCCAAGAAATTCAGACTAATACAACAAGCAGAGGGGTTGGGGGTCTTTTATAAGATAAATCTAGCCTCTGGGCAAAAGTGTTTCCATATCTATGGGTGAAGTCATGGTCTAGCAGTATTCAAGGTGGGAATGGGTACTTGATTAAGCCCATCAGGCTCATCTGATGAGACATCCTTTGGATAATGGAGGTGTTAATGTCCCATTTGCAATTCCCAAACTATCTGTTTAGCCTGTCCCAGGGCATTGTTCCCTCAATGACATTACTTGTTCGGCCACCTTAGAGTGTGGTGTGGATGTGTTCCCACACTCTGGGGATTATGGTGGATTGCACCATCTGGGTACATCTAGGATCATGTGAAAATTACACACATCAACATTTCAGAATATCTCAATGCTGGTAACACCTGAGACTCCTCCTCTCTTTTTGAGGAATGGAGAAGAGAGGTTGGATTCTAAATCTCAGGGAAGACTGAGGGCCTTTGCAGACTGCTAGATATAGTGCAAATTGAGTCCAGTTTAAGGGTTAGGGTTAGGGTTAGGGTTAAGGTTAGGGTATCATGGGAACTGTATTTTATTGTGGCACCAGAGCTCTCTGACAGAGAAGGCTCAATGTCTCAGGGGGAAAAAATTTCCATGATTCCCTAGCACTAACCCTAACCCTTAAAGTGGACTCAATTTGCACTATTTCTGGCAGTCTGCAAAGGCCCTGAGAGGCTCAGATTCCCCAAATCTAGGAATCCTATTTGATACACAGCCAAACCACCTAAATAGTAGCACCATGAAGAACCTACAGCACCATCTTATCAAAAACTGCATTTTTATTTTCCAAAATTCGGGCCTCTAGATCTCAACCAAAGACCAGACTTAGGAACATAGGGAATTTGTTTTTTCCAGGCAGTGTTCTCCATGATATCAGACAAATGTTATTCAGCCCCTAGATGGAGATGCCAGGAATTGAATGTGGAATCTTCTAGCTATGGACCTTTTGCTCTCCATCTAATCTGCAGCACCATTGATAGTTTTTACAAATATGAATGAGGGTGCACAAGCTGTCAGACTTTTAATCCAATTGCTTATGCAAGAAGCAGTAATCATGCCTTCATTACACTGCTGAGAGGGATATAGAGCCTGATACCCATTTCAGGAAATCATAGTGAATAATATGCAGCAAAATGCAAAAGGAACTTGAATATGCATTGTGAAAATTCTGTTATCTGCTTTTGTGGCTAAGCAGCAGAGTGCAGGAAAGAAAAAAGAAAAAAAGAAAAAAAAGTATTTTTCACATTGGTAGTGGAGGGGAGAAAAATCAATGGTGGTTTTGAAAGGGGTGGAAACAAGCCGACGTACTGAAAATGATTTCAACAGAGTCTTCCAATGGGGATGAGAGTAAATAGTCTATTCTGTGCATTCTTGTTTGCTTCCATTTGAATCAAAGCACTACAGGAGAATTCTAGCTTTCAGATCTAAATGTATGTGCACTTCAAATGCAGTCTATGAGAATTCTAATAAGAAAAGGAATGGTGGGGAAGATAAATATAATGGGCATTTGCTAGATTGGGTGGTATTTTAAATTATCTTTGGAGAGTTTCTTGGACCAGATGAATCAATATTCAGCCTCTCCTTTTGTCAGGATTGGATTGTGTCATGAGAAAGTAAGTAAGGAGGGAGGGAGAAAGCTTTTGTTTACATCCAAAGATTAAAGAAGCACAATGTTAGAATATGCAATGGAAGCACTGTGATAGATAAGGTGTCAAGGAGAACTCTAGGAACTACAACAAAGCTTTCCAAAGATAAATAAATATACACTGTTATCTCCACAGCCTCTTGCAAACTTCACTTTTAAATATGTATGACCACAACTTTCTCTATTCTGCTCTCATATCCACAGATTTGTAAAATGTTCCCTTACAAGGCCACAGTAAGGAGAAAAAAATGGTGGAAGAGATTGTAAAACAAGATGCTGAAGGTTGGTTCTTTTGCAATACAGACTTGGGAGCAAGAAGAGAGAAAATATTGTGGGATTAACTAAGTACAAATATATTTGACACACTCTCCAGAAGAACCAACTCTAACTGTAATACCCTCTGCATAAAAATCTGGTGTGCCTAGTTCTGGAATCCCACCTTCACACACAAAAACTCCTTTTCCACAGATTACTCTATTTAGACAGTGAACAGCCCATTGTGGATAACTCACTTGAGACTTTGCAGATAAAATCACTTGACCCCATTCCAAACTGGATGCTAATACAGACCCAATAATTTTGGTCCCTATTTGGCCATTCATAATGGATACATTTGAATTTATACAGCCCAAGGATGTGGACATGGTTCTTGGAGAGTTGAAGACCATATGTGCATTAAGCCCTTACCCTTTCCACCTTAAAAATGTGTAGCATCAGTAGAGGAGTGGTACATGCCTCACTAAAACAAGGCAGAGTTCTGTCATGCCTAAAGTTACTTGTATAAAGCATTGTTACTAATACAAGGAAGTGTTGAAAAAGGCCTCCCTGGATTCCACCATAATGGTCAATTACTGGTGAGTTTCCAATATTTCTTGTTAGAGAATTACCAGCCAGTCCTAACTGTGCTTTCTTGAGCAAGTTCATGTGTTAGTCTTCTTGCTCCAAAGATTGCTGGATGAAATGGATTGTCTAGATCCATTTCAATCTGGTTTCAAGCCTATATATGGGACAGAAACAATGTTGGTCAGCTTGGTGGATGGCCTACACCAGAGACTGGACAGAGGGAATGTGTTCCAGACATAGCATCCTTCTGAGTCACCTTGCTGGGATGGAACTTGAAAACATTGTCTTACCATGGTTCCACTTGTTCCTGGAGGGGCAAACCCAATAGGTGGTGTTGTGGTCCTTCTAGTTGACTCCCTGGTCATTGATCTGTGGGGTCACTGAGGATTTTATTTTGTCTCCTATGCTATTTTGCATGTACATGAAGCTACTGGGAGTTTTGGAGTCTGGTGCCATCAGTGTGAGGATGACACTTCACTCTGCTACTCCTTTCTTCCTCGATTTAAGGAATCTATCTTGGTGTTAAACTGGTGCTTTTCGTCAGTAATGGATTGGATGAGAGAAAACAAATGTAACTTTAATCCAGATAAAATCGAAGTACTCCTGATCAGTCAAAGGGCAGATCAAGGAATAGGGATACAACCTATGCATTACAGTGCCCCTTAAGACACAAGTTCACAACATGGGTGTACTGCTGGACTGTCTTGACCCTGGGAGCCTAGGTTTTGCTGGTGATCAGGGATGCATTTTCAGTTTAAAATGGTGTACAAATTGTACAGATTCCTGGAAATTTCAGATATGGCCATGGTGACACATGCTTTAGTTACATGTTATTTAGATTACTGTAATGGACTTTATCTGTTCCTGTTTTTGAAAAGGGTTCAGAAACTTCTGCTGGTTCATAAAGCAGCAGACAGAGAAGTAACTAGAGCTGTCTACAGAGAGCACAAACTCTACTGTTGCAACAGTTCAACTGGTTGCTTGGCTCTTTCCAGGCATAATTCAAAGGTTATCTGAAGGACTGTATTTCTCCATGTGAGCCTGCCCATCTCCTGAGATCCTCTAGGGAGGCTGTTCTTTCTGTCCCACCATCCTCACAGGTGCATCTGGTGGAAACATGGGAGAGGGACTTCTCAGTGGCCATTCTTAGGTTCTGGAACTCCTTCCTAGAGAGATTAGACTGCCAGCCCTTTGCTTTCATAAGCAGGTGGAAACTTTTTGTTTCAGCAAGCCTTTCATGTCTGATTGCTCAAGGGGGAATGCCCTTTCATGTGCTGTGCTGTATATATTTGTTGTTGTTTTCCAATAGTTGTGCATTTAGAAACATTTTAATGCTAGTTTTATTATTTTTGCAACATTTTATGTATTTTTTTTAGTTGTATCTGTTCTAACATTGTAAGCTGCCTTGAATCACAGATTGGAAAAAAAGGGTGGAAAATAATAACTGATGTAATAATGATAATACTAATAGTAGTAGTAGCAGCAGTAGTTGTATAATAATCACGCTAATAATAACAATAATGAGGATAAATAGTAACCACCACCACCACCATCAACAATGTCCTATACAAGTCCAGATTCACTGAATAACTGTATTGCCCTATATTCTACTACTACTACCACTACTAATAGAAATAATAATAATAATTTTCTCTTCTTCCCTCCTTCCCTCTCCATTCCTTCCTTCTTCCCACAAGCTTGAATATGTTCAGAGAAGAGTGACCAACCCCCTAAGCAGATGGCTTAAAAGGCCGTCTTGGGGGCAGGGAAGGGGAGGGGCAGCTGCACGATCGGCACCCCAAACCCCTCCCGAGGTTGTCCTTGGAGCAGCCGGCCCTCCACATGGCAGGCGCTCCGAGGAGGACCTCCCACCTCAGCCTTTCCATGCACTGCGGCGGAAAAGTTGATGAAAGTGCACCGCAGCTTTTTGTGGTGCACTTTCACTGACTTGTGAAAGGAGCACTAATTTAGCGCTCCTTTCAGGGGCGGCGAAGCTGCGCTGCAGGATTGAGGCATGGTGATGCCTCAGTCCCACGACGCAGCTTCCCAGGGCAGCCCATAACCGCCCGTCTGCTTAGCCCCCAAGACAGCGAAGACTCTTTAATCCAGAACCTATGTGGACCAGTTGAAGGAATTGGTTATGTTTAATCTGAAGAAAAGAAGACTGAGCTGTTAGGAGAGACATCTGAAGGTTTATTATGATGAAATTGAGTGACCCTCTTTTCTTTTGCTCTAGAGCAGGGGTAGGCAACCTAAGGCCCGGGGGCCAGATGCGTTCCTGCAAGGCCTTTGGATGGCCCCAGGCCAGTCCTGCCACTGCCAACGCCCCCCGCCACCTGCCATGATGATATTGAATATTGTTGTTATTACTTGTTCTTGGGGTTTTCTTGGCAAAATCTCCACAGAGTTTTTGCCATGGCTTTTCTGGGGCTGAGAGAGTGTGCATGCATTTTTATTTTTTTATTTTTAAAAATATTTTATTTATTTATTTATTTATTTATCATGCTTCGGCCTCCCAATTGTCTGAGAGACAGCAACCCGGCCCCCGGCTCAGAAAGGTTGTCTACCCCTGCTCTAGAGGGTGGGACTTGGATTCAAATTTCAAGATTCTGAGTAACCACTAGAAAATTGAATATACCTAGAAAAACTGCCTCGAAGACTCTTTAACTGGAGGTTTTTACACAGAGGCTGTTTTAGCTGTCACCTCCTGTACATTCTATTGAGGTCCCTTACATTTCAATTATTCTGCATCTAGCTGACTTCCTGAACACGTCCATGATGCCACTGTACTCACATTGCTTTTAAATTTTCATTTAGAACCACTCTTTTTCATGAAGCCTTGGGCAAATTCTATGATTGCACTATGTAACTTATATACCTTACTGATAAATTTTATAGAACATTGGGCTATGCATTTGTTGAAACCTAAGTAAATAAACAGCAATATTGATACTACTAATAATATGGTTGACTACACAGCTGTTCAAGCATCAGTTTGCACTTCATTTGTCTAATTTGTTCCACAGTCAAAATAGCTAAAAGGAGTCCTATTCCTATTATGATGTCTCTCCCCCCATTTTTTTTTCTAACTTGAAGGGACCATTTTCCAGGCAGACACAGCATGCAGATAGTTCCATTTTCAATCTCTCACATCTACAGGTTTAAGAAAATGTACCAGAAGCCATGTGTGACAGTTGCAACCAAACCCACCCTTTACAGAAATACCTCTTAATAAAGGGCATCCCCAGATATGTAAATACAATATTATATATTCCACAACTCTTCTTTACATTTAATAGATGTCTATGAAAGTACTTGGAGACTCATTACTAAGTTGTCCAAGGTAATCTTGTCAGCTTAATTGCCCCTCATTAGCAATAACTAAGGTCTCTCAGAGGTATACTATGCAGAAATAGTGTCCTTTGTCTTTGCTTGGAAAGCCTAGAGGCCACATCAGCCAAGGATCATTGCCAGAAAGGTTTAGGAACAACTTATTTCTAGGATTCTAACAAGTTTATTTTGCTAATGAATGGCTTGCTTCATTCATTTTAAATCAACTGGTTGTTTCTGAACTTCACTCTGCTCAGTTATTTAATAAATATATTGAACATTAAATTGGGGTTGATTTAATTCTCTTGTTTGATGTTTGACTTTGCACATGTGCTGGCAAGGCTAACCCAGGGCCCAGTGATACTAGATAAGTATAGCACTATTATTCCACTAAAATCAACATGGTTCCATCCCATTAAATCCTAGAATTGTTAGTTTGGTGAGCTACTTGAGCTGCTTTCTGGTTGAAATTCTAAATACTCCTAAATACCCACATTAAATTGTCAATCCCAGGATTCTATAGGATGTCCCCATGACAGTTAAAATGGAATTATTGCACTATAATTCTGCTGTGTGAAAGAGACAATGGTTGGTAATCAGTTAAAAGCAATCTGAAAAAGGAGACTAATTTTCCAGTGGTCAGAATCCCTTCAGTGTTGCTCCCACATACAATTTCCTCCTACAAAAGTGGTTCTTTTTTTTCTTCTTCAAAGCAGAACATCCCATTCAATTCAACATTGCAGAGAGGAAGTTGCCCATGTGGTGTATTATGCATGGATATGTATAGATGTTGCACAAGTTGGACATTGTTAATGGGTGCACATGCACAATGCATTGTTCATTTGCTTGTGCATTTCACTGTTGTGCACAACATTGCCATTCAACACAAGAGTTAGGTAGTGCAATTAATGCTCCACCAGTGGTGAATATGATACAAACATATTGTAGGGTCACAAGTGTATAAGAATTGTTTCTCGTGTGGACAAACGAGTTATTAAAAATGCACAAATAGTAGTAATGCTACCTCTGATATTTAGACAAAAGGGGGTGTTGCCTCTTATACTGCCTCGCAGAATACAGTGGCACTATTACTTCCCTTGATTTAGATATTATATTGATGCAGGATTAAATCACATTGGCCTTTTTAGCTGCAGCAAAACACTGTTGACTCATGTTCAACTTGTGTTCTACTAGGACTCCTAGATCCCTTTCACACATAGTCTCATTAATTATCCCCCATTTTATATATATGCATTTCATTTTTTTTGCCCCAAGTGTTGTACCTTACATTTCTCCATGTTGAAATTCATTTTGTTAGCTTTGGCCCAGCTTTCTAATCTATTAAGGTCATTTGGAATGTTCATCCTGTTTTCTGGGGTATTGCTATTCCTCCTGTTTTGGTGTCATCTGCAAATTTGAGAAGCATGCCCCTATTCCTTCTTCCAAATCATTGATAAAGCTGTTGAATAGCACTGGGCCCAGGACAGAACCCTGTGGCACTCCACTGGTCACTTCTCCCCAGAATGAAGAGGAGCCATTGCTGAGCCCCCTTTGGGTTCAGTCAGTCAATCAGTTACTAATCCACCTAACAGTTGTATTGTCTATCCCACATTTTACAATCTTGTTTGCAAGAATATTGTGGGGGACCTTGTCAAAATCCTTACTGAAATCAAGATATGCTATGTCTTCCACATTCCCTTCATCTAGCAAGCTGGTAATTTTATATATATATAAAAAAAGAGATCAGATTAGTCTGGCATGACTTGTTTTTGAGAAACCCATGTTGATGTTTTGTGATTGTGGCATTCCTTTCTAAATGTTCACAGAGTCTCTGTTTAATTATCTGCTCCAGAATCTTTCCCAGTATTTATGTCAGACTAACTGGATGATAGTTATTGAGATCCATGTTTTTCCCCTTTTTGAAGATGAGACAATGTTTGCCCTCCTCCAGTCTG
>CM034703.1:8049007-8060991 GCA_020142125.1 Phrynosoma platyrhinos | reverse complement strand
CCCTTAAAGTAAACAAGATATGGCTACCAGTCCAACAAAATAAGAAAACTCAGGAAATGCAAAGGGAAAACCAACCAGGGTCAGGGGCTTTCCCAGCAGACAACAGCAGACAAACTCCTTGATTGCATATCCTCACCTGAAAGCCATGCCATTAACACAGAACAACACCTATTCAACACAGAACAATACACAGTTTACATGGGAATTAGCAGACAATATCCTTGATTGCATAACCTGAAGCTATGCCATCAACACAATACAATACCTATTCAACACAGACAACACACAGTTCACCTGGGAACCACTCCTCCCTACCCAGGGTCTCACAGTATATATACACCCAGGCTTTTCCATTTCAGTTTTCTCTGAAGATGCTAGCCACAGATGCTGGTGAAACGTCAGAAAGAAACTCTTCTAGAACATGACCACACAGCCTGAAAAAACCCACAAAAAACCTATAAAAGAATATTCTTTCCACCCTCTCTCACTGCTCCCCTCTCCACTGCCATGCACACTCATATTTTGTACCTGGTTCCTATTTACAGACTTTGGTGTTTACATTCACAAACATTATGCCACATAAGTATATAATTTGAGCACTTTAGGCCTAAAGATTGTTGTACAGCTAGCAGAGTTGACCGCTACTAAGTCATTTACTTGTCCATTTGGTATTTTTTGTTTGGATTTACCATGTTGTCATAGTAGGCAAAGGTACAGCTGAAAGCATACCATAGTGTCCTGATTACATCCTATAGGGCTCTGGGGTTTATAGTTTGGGATGGTGCTTAGAATTGTCTGCTTGAGAGTTATAGTCCATTTCTCAGAACTACAACACCAAAGGCTTCTATTAGACAGGTCAAATTTTCTTCCCAAACTACAAATTCTAGGATTCTTTAGAACAGAGCCATAAGAGTTCAGGCAGTATCAAATTTCTATAATTGTGCAGTGATGACACTCTTTCAGATTGCAGATCTGTTCCATTCATAGTTCTTGTATTATGAACTGAGTGGCCTGTCTTCCAGATGATCAAGTTTGATTCTGAAGTTAAATGGGTCCCCTCCACTGAGATTCTATGGATGCATTGTGTAATTCAGCACTCCAGATATTCCAATTTTTGTTTTATATGTGCATGTGCAAAAGCTATTATAATAGTAAACAACTTACTCATGTTGAATTTCTCATAGCATGTGGTGAAAATAAGTCAGGGCCATTGCAGATCGACCCAAGGGTCAGCTTGGGGGTAGAGTTGGGGCAGGCAGCTGCATGCCAGCTGCCCCAACCCCAGCCCAATGCTGTCCTGATGCTGTGTGCCTGTACACATGGCATGCAGTGTCAGGATGCCCTTCTGGCACAGTGCGCAGACACGCTGCACTGAAAGGGTGCGGAAGACCCACAGCGCTAGCTGTTAGGGTGGTGTTTTACCGCCCCTAAAAGGAGTGACATTTTGCCACTCTTTTAGGGACAGCAAAAGGGAGGATGGGGGCTTTGGCATGGGGTTGCCCTGGCCCCGATCCACCACTCCCCAGGGCAGTTCTCTGCCACTCCAAATAGGTCGTCTTCATCTGCCCTCAGCTGCACTGGACCATTAACGAAATTACAAAGTTACATAATTTTTACCTCCTTCTGTAACTGGAAGTTTTATTGGTCACTGGTCACATGAATTTAGGGACAAACTATCCAATGAAGCAATGTTCTCTACTTCAGCAAATTCTCTTGTAGAATCATACAATCATAGAGTTGGAAGGAGGCTTATAAATCACTGAGTCCAACACCACACACAATACAGGAACTCCAGCTAAAGCAGATAACTGCTCAGCCTCTTTTTGAAGTCATCCAGAGAAGGAAACTCCCATGACTTCCCTAGGCAATTTCTACTGTCAGCAAGATCCTTCTAATGTTCAGTCAAAATGCAAAATCTTGTAACTTGAAATGATGAGACCTGGCCCTTCTCTCTCCATTGGGTCTTTCTTTCTTTTGCATTCAATATGATTGGGACAGATCTTGAAAAGTAACTTTCAAAAATTAACCTATGTCTATTTAATTTCCTTTAAAAGACCTGCCTACTGGATAAAATGTGAAGCCCTAGAATCAGCTGAATAACTGAGAGCACACCAGAGTCAGAGCACTACTGCATGTTTACCTTTATTACCATTTACTCCCCCTTCTTCTGTTGTTTCTCCTCTCTTCAACTTGGGAATGCAAACTTCTCAGGGCAGAGGTCCACACTCCCTAACACATTGTGCAGAATGATGATGCTGTATTAACAATAATAATAAAGAAGATGGCATTTGGTAGCATCAACCTTCACATCCCCCAGGTTCAGGGTTGGCTACAAGCTATCAAGTTCTCCTTCCTTATTCTCTAGAAAGACTTGCCATCTGATTGTGAGTGTAAGAAATTGGGGTCATCTTGTTGGGTGAAAGAAATTACTGCAGACAAAAAAAAAAAAATCTCCATTTTAAATCAGAAAAAAATAGTCCAATGCACTCCGATGATGAACACTGTTAATTCCAGCAATACTTTGGGTAAGATGCTGTAATCCAAAAATTGCCTCCAAGGTTCAGGAATTAATGGGTCCCTGAATATCTATTCATGGAAGACAGGTGGGCTGTTGAGACCTGGGATTAGTCCCTAAGCGGTTTTATACTGGCTTTGAGAAGGTTCCATCAGTGCCTAGTTACACATCAGATTGATTGGGAAGCTTTATTGTTTTATAAGCCTCTGCTTGGTCTGTTACCAAGTCACATTAACAATCTGTTAATGGCTTTCATTATTCCCAAAGCATGCACAATAGGTGTGTACAACCTGGAAATGTTCCTTAGAGGAACAAAGGAAGAATGAGGATAATTGTGTTGATCTGTTCCTCCAGTGACATTTCTGATGACAACAGCCTACCCAGACACTCTGAATGATTTCTAAACACCAGCTTCCAATCTGGGGACCTGGACTAACTCTTAAAAGAAAAAAAAAAGGGGGGGATATGTTGGAGAAATGTCATTGCGCCCAGTAACAGATTGTATTAACAAAGAGATCTGATTTGTTCATAGCAACCTTTTTTGTTTTAGCTCTGACATGTAAAGTAAAGAAGGGGTAGGTAATGGGTAATTACTCTGCAAATCAAAGGTAGGAAAGAAAAAAAAGCTGACATTTTTAATGAATTTATCATATTGGTATGATCTATTGATTTTAAAAATTACATGCATGTCTTTTGATTTTCCATCACCCAGTAAAGCCCAGTAAACATGCAAATCTATCTGTTCCTCATTCTCACAAATTGTTGTTGTTGCCCTTAAGCCATTACTGATTCATGGCAACCCTAAGGCAAATCTATCATGTGGTTGTCTTGGCAGAATTTGTTCAAAGGAGGGTTGTTTTTACCTTGCTCTCAGACTGAGAGAATCTGGCTTCCCCAAGCTTACCCAGTGGGTTTCCATGGTCATACTGAGATTCAAACTCTTGTCTCCCAGTGTCATAGTCCAGCACTCAAACTACTGTAAAATGATGGCTGTCTTTCCACAAATACAACATAAACATGTTTTCTGTATAGAAAAACTATGTTCTCTGGCAAAAAAGCTAATTTTGATGATAGGAAAATTCTGGAAGGGAACTGCAAAATGCAAAGACACTCATGGCTGCCAGTATTGTAACTGATAGAGTTTCTTATGCAACAAGAAGCCCAAATTCTACTGGTAATCCTAGCTAAAGTAGACTCACTGAAGCAATAGGAGTTACATAAGTGTTGGCTAACTATTCAACAGTTGGCTTAATAGGTATGCTCTAGCTGAGATTAGCCAACACGAATTGAGCCTTGATTCAAGTGAAAGAAAGAAAAAAAAGATAAAAATAAATGTTCTTTCCATTCTCAAGTCTGAGGACTCATCTACTCCATTCAGAATACTCCATGTTGTTCTGGCCCAGATGTCCCCCATTATCTCTGTACTCCAGAGTGATGCTGGGCAGCTATCTACACACACATACCACTGTGCCACCTGGTGCCACTGGTATGAGCCATTCCCTCTGAGATCAGAAATGAGGTGTCCACCATTGATCACATGTCTGGATGTCTCTTTGGGGGGTTGCAGACTGCCAGAAATAGTGCAAATTGAGTGCACTTTTAGGGTTAGGGTTAGTGCTAGGGAATCATGGGAACTGTATTTTATTGTGGCACCAGAGCTCTCTGACAGAGAAGGCTCAATGTCTCAGAAAAAAACAAAACAGTTCCCATGATTCTCTAGCACTAACCCTAATCCTAAAAGTGGACTCAATTTGCACTATTTCTGGCAGTCTGCAACCCCCCTTTGTGATATTAGAGAAAGTGACTCACATAAGCAGTGGCAATACTGGGCAGCACAGTGGGATGCAGTGGTGGCAGGCAGCACAGCAGTTCACATGCATGGACAGCCACCTGGAATTGCTATGAAGTGCCCCAGATTTTCCTGCAAAATCCAGAGCAAAAGGTGAGTTTTTAATCCAATTTAGGCAGGGATAAGGCAGATTCAGTGCAGAACTGGCCTTCCCTTGTGAAGACAATCCATGTTTAAATTTGGGGATTAGGTCCTGCATCATGTAGACAGGTTGCAGTGAGGGAGGGGGATTTACCAGTGAAATTGGCCTGTATAGATGTGCCCACAGATTCTTATTTGTTGCTTGTTTTCATTTTTCAAATTATATACAACATGGACTAGGAATTTGTTAGAGACATATGCAGACAGATTTGGTCATAGCAGATGGGAGAATTCATGGTAACCCCCAAACCACCTACTTGTTTTCAGTATGGTAGCCCAGTCAGTTGGTTTTTCAGATGCTTAATTGGTGTTTAATTGTTGTTTGATCCACTTCTCCCAAATACCTTCTGTACATAGTCCTGGAATCCTTTTCTAGGGATGTTTCTTTGTAAATACGTTAAGCCAACAAGTAAGGAAGCAATGGTAATTATTCAATATACGCATGCTTATATTTGCTTCTTTACTTAGTTTCAGTAGAGCATACATGGAATCTAGGGGAATGAAGAGCTTCATGGGCAAGGCAGGAAGTGATATAAAGTTATTGAAAAATAAGGCATAACATATATGTTCTGGAAAACATTCCAGAGAATATTGCTGCTAAAGGGTGGACATTTTTATGAAAAGTGGAGTTAAGAGTAGTGGAGTTGGTGTGATTGTCATGAGAAGCTTTCAGTGGAAAGGAATTAGTTCAAAGGAAAAGGAACGTAGCTTTGTGATGTAGCATGATAAAAGAGGAGGCAAGATGTAATACAGAGTGTATCTGCACAACATCATTATAGGAGTCTGATACCACTTTAATTGCTATGGAATCCTGGATATTCTTAGCTTGGTGTGATACTTAGAACTGTTTACAAGAAAGGTCTTGTGTTTTAGTTTACAACACTGGACTATAATTCACACAGAGAAATAAATCTAAGTAGTCAGAGCCACAAACATTAAATAAATATCAAAGTGCTGTAACTCTGTGTGCAGATGAATTCTTAGGCTGGAATCATGTTGATATACTACACATACATAAGTTTCCCTAAGGAAATGGTTGGACACTTTTGTCCAATGCAGAGTCTGCATTCAGTTCAAGGCTGTAGAGAAGGAATTATGCCATTTTGTGTTCAAGATGCATTTGGCTGCCCTTTCAGTTGTGTAGCTGGGTTTCATTTACTGGTGTAATATTGTCATTCAGCACAAGGATTAAGTTGTGCAATCAATATACCTTATAACTCCACACATGGAGATTATTGCTACACAACCCCTATACAGCTTGTAAGGCTTGGCTGCATTCCTCAGAAAGTTCTTATTCAGACAGTACCATACCTTTGTCCAAGGGTCCACATCTTCCTTTTTGGTGTTTAGTGCACTGAAGCAGCATTGTTCAAAGTTAGTGCTTGTGAGAAATCAGGTCTATTGAGTTGCTGTTGTTGTTGTTGTTGAAAAAAAGGAACTGGAGGCATTTTGTGGTTGGATAGCTAGATATAACAAGGCTTGGGATGCATTATGTTAAAGAAATGAAAAATATGCACAGTAAAGAATGTGCACACAGACAATAACACTGTGTACTTTTCTAAAATGTGTACTGAGACACTTAAAACAATTGACTAATACATCTATTTGAAAACTGCATATAAAGATGTATAATTTGGGGCTACTATTCTATGTATCAAGATTATCACACTACACTCTTAAAATGTAATTAGTTCACTTTAACTGCTCTGACTGCCTCCTGTTGAATTTTGGGGTTTTTATTTCAGTGAGGTTTAAAGAGCTCTCTGGTTGAATATTCTAAATGTCTCTTCCTAAAGTACAAGACCCAGAATGTAACAGGAGGCAACTAGTGCAGTTAAACAAACTAGCAGTGTTTTAAGAGTGTAATGTAATAATCTACTTAGGGGCTTTTCAGACTGGCCCAAAGGGCCAGCCTGGGGGTAGAGTTGGGGTGGGGCAACTGCATGCTGGCTGCCCCAATGGCACCCCAACACCATCTTGACACCGCGTGCCCGTTTGCACAGTACGTGGCATCAGGATGCCCTCCCAGTGCAGCAAGCAGACACGTTGCACTGAAAGGGAATGGAAGAGCCATGGTGCCAGCTCTTCGGCCAGTCTTATGCTGTCCCTAAAGGAAGCAGCATTTGCTGCTCTTTTAGGGGTGACAAAAGGAAGGACTGGGGCCACAGCATGGGATTGCCAGGGCCTAGATCCACCACTAGCAGCGGCTGCCCAGAGCTGCCCATCTGCATAGCCCCTTAGTGTAGAATTGAGCCACTGAAACTGATGAAACCCATTAGTCATAATTAACATAATTCCATATTTTTAGATACATTTATCATTCATTTTTTCTCCCTATATATATGGACTCCTCTAAGTCCACTGTGTGAAGAGATGACAGTCATCTTTCTATCTATGTATCTATCTATCTAGTTGTCTAACTTTCTGTCTGTCTGTCTGCCTATCTATCATTTATCAGCTCCACACAATGCACTTATATAGGAAAGAAGTAGGTCTATGGAAACAGACTTTAGAAAACTGACCATCTCTAGCCCAAAGTAAAAGAAGGAGAATGAAGATGAAGGCATCTCAGATACTGTGCTAACAGATGCACTGGGAGAGTGCCAGAATGCACAATAACTCAGGGAAAAGTACAAATCAAGGGACAAAATTTTGTGGAACCACTGAAATAAAAATGTGGGAAATCAGTAATGGGGCATAGCATCCTCCCTCAATGTTTTACATATGAAAATCAGACACACATGGCCAAGCAAGATCAAGGCATGGTCAAGATGTCAAAAAGTATTAATAAGGAAGAATATAACAACTAGGAAAGGCTGCCACAGTTTGTTTTTTGCATGTGTCCATTGGGAATCCAAATAATATCTCAACAGAATTTATTGACAGCATAAGAAACAGATTTGGACTATTAAACATTATAGACTGAGAAGCAGAGGAATTATGGTCTTAAACCAGGGACATAATAAAAGAGGAATGCATACAGACATTTGCAATAAACAAAAAGAAAGAGGAAAAAAACATGGATGACAGAAAAAGCAATGCAAGCAATAAAGAAAAGAAAAGAAGAAAAACAAAAAGGAGATAGGAACAAAGACTCATGAATGCAACTGTACAACAACTTGTGTGGAAAGATAAATAAAATTACTACAATGATAAGGCAGAGAAACAGAAAACACCAACAAAAAGGGAAGAACAAGAGATCTATTTCACAAGATCTGGGATATCAAAGAGAAATTCAGACCAAGGACTGGAATGATCTATGACTCTAAAAATAATATAATTCAAGACCAGGAAGGAATAAAAAAAGTTGGATGCAATACACAGAAGAATTATAAAAAAGAGACGACAAAATGAAGGACACATGGAAGGAAGAGCCATATAAAGATGAACTCCAAATTCTAAAAAGTGAGGTGGAAACTGCAATAAGAAAAATAGCAAAAAACAAATCACCAGGAACAGATGACATCCAAATTCAACTGCTGCAATCCACATTGGCAGATTCAACTCTAGTGCTAACCAACATATGTCAACAGATATGGAAAACAAAATGATGGCCAACAGATTGGAAGCGATCAATATACATCCCCATCCACAAAAAGAGATACAAGAGATTGCAACAATTATAGGACCATAGCACTGATCTCTCAAACAAGCAAAATCATGTTCAAAATTGTGAAGTTGAAGGCTTTCACGGTCAGCCTCCATGGGTTTTTGTGGATTTTTCAGGCTGTGAGGCTGTGTTCTAAAAAAATTCTTCATTAAGTTTCGCCTGCATTTGTGGCTGGAATCTTCAGAGAAAGATCTCTGAAGATGCCAGCCACAGATGCAGGTGAAACTTTAGGAATAAATTCTTCTAAATATAAATACCATAAAATACTTATTATTTCCCAGAGATTTCTGAAAAGCCCCCACAAAATTTGTGCGCACACATTCAAAAGGTCATTTTGTTGTGTGTTTGCTGCATTTGGCCACAGGAAAAGCCTTCAACTTAATCCTGCTGCAAACTGAGCATTCCAAGTGATTTGAACAAGGAGCCATTTTGAATTCTGGGCACACCTCAGCCAGTTTTCCAAGAATATTGAAAGTTGCATGTCCCATAACTCTGTGGTAGTAATGGGCACAGTCAGAATGGAAAGGCACATTATTGGCTACTGCACATTCTGCCTTATCAACCATGTAATACATTTTGTCCCTTTTCACAGCTTTTGCATAAACTTCCCCATTCATAGTGATCTCACACTCTTCCCCTTAAAATTCAATGCATACCCCTCAGTGGTCAAAGCAGACACACTAAATCAGGGGTAGGCAAACTGTCCCCTTTAAGGGCCGAGGGACTTCAGCTCCCAGAAGCCTCAGCCATATTGGCCAATAGTCTGGGATGTCGGCCAATAGTCTGGGATTCTGGGAGCTGAAGTCCCTCGGCCCTTAAAGGGGACAGTTTGCCTACCCCTGCACTAACTAAACAGTTTTGCAATTTAGGCACATACAATACATTAAGAAAGTCTTTTGCAAACTCAGGGATGAAAACAGTTCCCATTTCTTTGATTTCCTGTGGTGCTCCATCTGCCAAAGTGACAGAAGCCACATTGGAGGGTTTCCTTATTTCAGAAGCTCAGGAGTGTTTACCATATGTTCTGTTGATACAGAATCAAGAATCCAATCCAGATTAGGCTTGACTTTCTGGTGAGTCACACTGTCCCTGCCCTTTGTCACAGCCACAGTGTCCTGTTTGTTCCCAGAATCCTTGGGCTGTTCTTTTTGTTTCTTTTTGTCTGCTGAAAATTTCCTGCAATCCCACTTCAGATGCCCAGCTTTACCACAATAAAAACATTTCCTTTCTTTGGAAACAGCTGCCTTCTCTGGTTGCAGCTCTCTGGAACCTTCTGGTATATGTGTGGACCTTGTTGCTGCTTGTGACTGCCTCTGAAGCCCTGCCTTGAACCAATCATCTCCACTGTAAGTTGTGCTTTAGGAGCTCCCTGAAGACCATACAATATATGTTCATAATCCCTTGAGAAGCTCCCCACCAAAATATAAGTCTTTTGCTCCCTAGGGAGGTCAAAATCTCTAATCTGGACTTGTTTAAACAGATCTTGGATGATCTCTGTGTGCTTCTCAGGAGACTGCCCATTCTGCATTTTGCAAGCATAAAGTCATCTGCGCCAAATCATCTTTGACAAGGCTGTGCTGGATTTATAAATATCTTTCAGAGTATCCTAGACTTCTTTGGCTGATATCTTATCTCTGGCATAATTTATCTGATTTGCAGAGATTAAGAGGTAGAGGGTAGCTTTTGCTTTTTGGTCATCTTCCACAACTGCTTTTGCAGGTCCAGCAGGCACCCCCACTCTACCATGGTCCAAAGACCTTCTCTAATAATAATGATTCAGCATATGTGCTCCAAGATGTATAGTTAATTTCATCCAGTTTGGGAAACTTCACAGGTTCCATGGCTAATTAAAACTTAAAAGCCCTGGCAGCCTTCCCAGCTTGCACTGTCTATAACATGTTAACACACAGCTCACAGTCCTTCTTGAATACTCAGTTTTACAAAATAAAATAAAATAAAATAAATGCCTCTTTACTTACAGCTGATGAATTCCAGCAGCCTCTTGCCTCTCCCAGCAGCAGTGCAGTACGGAGTGATCTGGGCCCATAACCCTTGTTGATTTATGGTTAGAGTGTGCGTGCAGGACTTCTGTTCACCAGCTCCATACATCTCTGGATCTGTAGATCCCTGCAGGTTGCAGCTTTCTATGAATTCAGACCAGAGAATAAATTCTCTTCAAAAGAAGGATTTTTATTCTTCAGTTGTAGAATTAGCATGATAACTACTTGCATTATAAAACATCCATTATGCAGGCAGAGAACAAAGGAAAACCCCATGCCAAGCCCAGCAATTCACTCAAGGCAATAACTCTCAAGGCAAAGCTCCACCCCAAGGTTGATACCTTTATAGACATTTGCTAAACAGCTTCTAAACCCAGCCTTCTTCCTGTGTCTTGAGTTATGTGACCAGTGGTTCTCACACACTCTGATGACCTAATTTGTTTTTCTCTTACATCCTGTGTTTCCAGATATAGACTGACCTTGGCTACATTGTTTTCATGTAAGCCATCTGCAGGCTAAAACTTTCACTGTTAGAAATTTTCCCACATCTGTACATTTCCACTTTGACTACAAAACCCAACACCACTTTGCCACTAAAAACAACACTCGGAGCTCTGCATAAGTTCTGATGTGTGCATGTTTAGTCGAAGTTCTCAGGTGAGTCAGATTTTGGCAGAAAAAGAATTAAAGCCTGTGTATGTCTGTAAAGCTTTATGAGTAAGCTAAGATGAGTTGGAGTTCTGCCAAGAAATTGTTGATGGATTGTAGCAGAGAATGAGAAAGATGGAAAAAGCTATCCAGTTTGAAAAGTTGAAAGTTGGCAATTTGCACCTCATGGTTGGTGTATTCAGAGGCTTTATTGATCAGAGAATTTTTGTGGTATGTAGTCAAGACACCTGCAAAATCTTTACCAGCTGAAGAGGTCAGAAGGGTGAGAGCTTCTGTTGTATTGACCCTAGAAACATGCCTCTTAAACCATGTGAAAGATAAAAGAGCTGCATTTGAGATGTGAAAGGCATTGAGAGAAGTGCACCAGTCTGACAGCTCCTTATCTAAGACGATTTAGGTGAAACACCTATACAGTTGCAAACTAAAAGAGGGCGAGTTTGTAATCTAAACACTTCAGCAGAATGCAGGACTTATTTACACATGTCGAGGTTTGAGGTGTGGCAATTGAGGAATGTCTAAAAGTATACATCCTGATAGGAAGTCTAACAAGAGAATGGGACTTTTTAATGTATAGCTTGCAGAGCATCACAGAGAAAGACTGAAACCTGGACCTTGTGTCAGCAAGGATTTTGGAGGAACTCCAGAGACGTGAATACAAATCCAGGTTGCAAAGTATTGCGAGGAGGGAGAAAGCTAGTCCACCAATCCATGATGTAAATCTAGCCCACCAATCCATGATCCTAGTCCACCAATCCATGATGTAAATCATCAGATGGTGAGAGAGCAACAGTCTGCAGGGAGATACACTGTTTCAACTGTGGAAAGATGAGGCATTTCCTCAGAGGGTGTCAGATGTCTTCAGCAGCACAGAAGGGAACATCTGCCAGCTGGAGGAAGAAGAAACCTCAAGGATGGAGAGAGGTTGCTTCTTAGGCTGAAGGGAGTGTTGCTTTTGCTCAACAAGCAAGCACTCTAGGAGATGTTTGGCTGCTCGATAGTGGGGACATACATCACATGGTCAATAGTCCAAAGTTTTTGAAGGACTTCAAATCAGCTCCAGTGAACTCTGTATGTCTTGCTGACAGGGTTCCCAGCAGAGTTCAGAAGATGGGAACTGCTTACATTCCCAGCTTTGACATGACATTTGATAAAGTACTTTGTGCAACAAATTTAGAGAATTGTTTAGTAAGTGTGTCATCC